>OY728166.1:453513272-454763272 GCA_963277665.1 Viscum album | reverse complement strand
ACAAGAAATTATTATGAATAAAATTATTTCTGTCATACCAGATCACATGCATAAGCTCAGCCACCGCAGCCAGAAAAAGATTCTGGATTTGCTTAGAAGACTCCCAAATCACACAGTGTTGAACTTGAGAGCTGATAGAAGCAAGAAGTGACTATCTGCGAATCTAGTTCTACTTGAGGGTTGGGTGCATTTTATTTTTCTAGTAGTGTTTTTATGCGTTGCACATGGAACTTTTCTGTGGAAATACCCATGCAGATTTGTTTATCAGTGTTTTATTTTAACTATACAGTTCGTCTATTAAAATGTGTGTAGGATGCAGTTGGTGTTTTGGTGTTGTATCTTGGCGCATTTGGTTTTAGAAAGGATGTTTCGAGTGTGTTTTGGGTGTAAACTTTTGATGTGCTATTTTTAAATGTTTTATAAAATGATTTAGTGTTTAATCATTTTATTTAATTATATGTTTACAGAGGGGTCCTTACCTTGGAGTTTTGAGTCGTCAGCAAAAAAGACCTGCGTATATGTATATTCATGAAAATGTATATGCATGTACAAGAACTGGTCTCAGGATTCCTTTGTTAGAAGCTATGTGATTTGAGGTAGGTTCCCTACGACTTTACCTTTAATTAGAGTTTCCGATTTTGCTTGATGTTTCTTTAGAATTATTTCCTTGATTTTATATGAAATTCATATGCACTATACATATATATGGTTATGGTTATTCAAAAGTGGTCTCGTGTTTATTTGAACATGATATGGGTATTTACAAAAGGTGTGTGGTCTTTTTTTTGAATTTGTTATGAAAGTGCAACGACATGTTTGACTTTCGAAGGGATTCCAAAGTGATTTTCAAAATGGGTTTTGGTGTGAACACATGATTAAAGGATGATTTGATTTCCTAAAAATGATTACTTCATTGTAAGTGTGGTTTTATGATTGTTTTAAAAATACATTGCCTTCATGTGTTCCAAAATTATGAATACTCCTTGTAAAGTGATGAGGCATGTTTGACACATTGAGTTTGGTTTGTGAAAATGGAAAACCCCACTTGAGACATTCCCCTAGTTTGAAAAATGTGATGTAAGTTTTTGTGTGTGGTTTGCGATATGTTCCTAGTAAATAGGATTGTGCATTTTTGTGTGACGGATAGAAAAAGGGGGATGGGCCCAAGGGGGGGAGATCGGTGGTGAGAGGGTGGGTATGTTTTTTAATAAAAATAATGATTTGTTCATGTATGTTAGTTTATGAAAACTCACCACCACTTGAAACAGAGCATAATAGGAAACCTGGGTAACTAGGTGGGTGAACTAGGACTTGTGGGCTAGTGTTTTGGATGTGACTTGACCTGGTTCCACTATAGGTTTGACGATTGCAACACTAACTAAACATATGAATGATTGAGGGTCGTGGTCTTCTAAGACACGTTTTTAGAGGGTCATGGTCTTCTAAGACACTCTTTCTAAGGTTCGCAGTCTTCTAAGCCACGTTTCACCGAGACACGAAGATCCTAGGTCTCCAACTAACACTAGCTGCTTAGGAACTTCCCCTAGTGCTTGTGATACGATTTTAAATTCAATTGTTTCAGGCTTGTTCCCTCTTTTGTGAAAACCATATTTGAATCTAAATTGGTCTCCTAAAATTTTGAAATGTTAATGCATGCTCAAAACCTATTTTGAAAATGGAAGAGAACTGTTTTCCTCAGAAATACAATCTTGTTATTTGAATTTGAAGAGTGAACGACGTTATTTTATTATGCCTTATTTTTAAACTAGCATGATTTGGATTTCTTATTAAAGGCAGTGGCATAGGGTGTTGTTGTATTTTGGATTTCCTACTGAGCATCTCGATGCTCACACCTACTTTATATTTTCAGTTTTATGTTCTTGTTTTGGATCTCTCTTGCAGTAAGCTTGTTTCTGTGTTTGGTGGTGACTCATGAGGTCACTTGGAGGTATGTTTAACTTTCCCTTCTTTTTCTATTTTCAATTGAAAGTATTTAACTACCTTGATTAGTTTATGTAGATTTTTTATATGTCTTTTCTCGGCTAAATCATTCCCAACTGCCTCATTGTGGTGCCCGACACTAGTTGCCAGTCCGTGGGGATCGTGAACGCCCTTCGGGCCATGTCGCGAACCAGGTCAGGCACCGGGTCGGATGACGACCCGGCCTGGTTCGTGACACAACTACTGTTGGAAATAAAAATTAAATAGGTGTGAATTATTTGACCCATAAATTAAAGACAAATAAATAAATAAAAACTGAACAATTAAAACGAAAACTACCAACAGTGAGAAAATAAAACAATACATACCTCCATATGACCCTATGGGCCACCACCAAACTCAATCTAATGTCGCACTATGGAGACCGAATCTGAGAAAAAAGTGGCACCCAAAGCTAAAAAAATATAAACTATAGTTGTGAGTATTAAAACATAGTAGGCTAGCCTAATCATCTACTTCCCAATGCACTTCCTTCAAAATAAAAGAAATATAAATTTTCAAGTTTGAACTATAATATATAAAAGTATGATTTTATACTCATTTTACCCAAAAACAACATACAAATCCTTTCCATTATTCATTTTAAAAACCATGTTCATTCTATTAGTGTGCACTTAACATTTAAAAATAAAGGGAAGTGATGCTTTCAATTTTTATGGATAGAAATATTATAAAAAACATTGACTTTAAAACCTTTTTCACAAGCTGCTAGAAACCAACACATCACTTCAAAGTAAACACTACACAAGAAAGAACCAAAATATTCATATAATAGGGGAAATGAATATATACATAAAATTATCACATTTTTTAGTGCAGGAAACCAAGAGGTAATAGATAGAGTTGATCCCTGGTGCTTAAGACCAATCTAGAGTATACCTATACATGAGACCCCATCCCTGTAGCATGGCATAAATGATGAAATCAAAAACACCCAAACACCTGACCACCCTGACTCATGATAGACTAAGGGGCCCAATCCCATAGAAATAACCCCCAATACATCCACCTAATATCATCCACTAGTTAGTACATGACCTACTTGTGCAACAATCCTTCTCAGAAAATTTTCTCAATATGTTAGGTTCCCATGTCTCATGTATATAACTAGGGTGATCCAAATGATTCTAACCATGTATCCAATAATATATATATATATATATATATATATATATATATATATATCAATTTTTAATATGTATCACTCTGAGTCACCCCAAGGTCGATTCACTTTCCATAAAAAGAATAGAACTCAAGGAGTTCATACCGAGGACCTCAAATTATCATAATGGATCACAAGGATTCTACAGTGTGGAAATACCTTCCATTAAACACAAGTATGGCATGAGAATCACCCAATGTATTTTTTCATGTTAAGGACTTTAACTATTTTAACAAAATTTCCGAACGAGCCTCTGAGTATTCTCCACAAAACCATCACTTCAAAATAACCAAGTACATTTATTAAAATTAGTGAACAACATCCTTTTTCCATTTCAAACCCATTTAGGAAAACAAGGACTTCAAAGTAAATACAATTCAATTTCAAAACAAAAGCATTTAATTAGAATTCCAAACGAGCCACTAATCCAAAAAGCATTCCAAACCACATTTTAAAACCAATACCCATTCTTTTTAAATCCAAAACTACATTGAAATACCATTCAAGGATCCCATATATTCAATTTTCATAATACAAATATATTCGTAAGTCCTAACCATCTTTAGATGTCAAAAAACACATGAAAAATATAAATGGGAATTTAATTGAACAATTGGAGTGAAACAATTAACAAAAAAATATATTTAACATTTAAAAATGAATAAATATCCACTTTTCACACTAAATTAATATTTCTAAGATCACATATCACTAATTAGTAATCGATAAATTTTTGAAATACATGAAAAGAATGAATCTCAATTTAAAAAGGTAAAGGGCATGGGAAACCTACATCAAAGGATAACCAAGAAAAATCTTTCTAACTCAAGAATCATCTCATTCGCATGTAAAAACTTCCATATATAAAAATATGTATCCTTAAACTGATGTATATGTTCCCCATGCTATGAGGGAACATGAATTCTAAAGATTTATATATTTATAAATATCCATACCTGGGATTATGCATGCGAGCCTTCAGAACTGATTGCAACTCCCTAAAATAAATCCACAAGACTCAAAAACACCATAACTCCCTAATTTAGAGGGTGTGAAACCAAACATGGGTTTAGAAACATACCCAAATTTGATGGTGGTAGAAAAAATCTACTTGAACCACCTCTTCTTCAACAAAGGTTTCAGAAATATGGACCAATGGGTGCCGAGGTACCCTCCGTACAACCCTAAAATCAGAAGAATCATGAAAGAACTAATAAAATCCTCACATAGGGTTTCAACAGAAGTGAAGAAAACCCTAAAGTAAAAGGAAATCTCAATGAAGGGGGGATCAATGGCCCAGAGGAAAGGGTAGTTTCAGTGAGGTCATGTGCTGGAGAGTATGGTTCTATGCGAAGGATGAGGAGTCTGCTAGAGGTGGTTGCCAGAGGAGAGTCACGTGTCAGCCGGAGGTATGGAAAGGGGGGTGGGGGTCACACTACAGGCCATCTAAGTAGAGGGAGGTGGCACAAGGGGGTGGCACAAGGGGGAGGTCTAACCGAAGTGGAGAGAGAAAACATTAGAGGAGGGAGACCAGAGAAGTGTGGCACACAAGGGAAGGGGGAGACGCACAGGGTTCGGGGTGTGGGGGTATTGTTAGGGATTAATTAAAAAAATCTACTAAAAATTAATTAATAATAATAGTAATCATCATCATCATCATTATATTATTAATAATATTATTTATAATAATATAAATAACAATATTAATAATAATAATAATAATAATAATAATAATATTCATTTCTATTTTTAATAATAATAAAATTATCATTATTATCATTACTAAAATATTTTCTAAATTTTATTTTATTTTAGTTCCACTAAATTTATTCATTTTAAACACTCATTTATCGCATGGTTACCTCCACACGGATCCTGTGACCATGCGTGAATAGTGTCGTAGCTTCTTCCTATTCCAAAAGTGGTTGCATCGGTTCCTGGACTAACATTACTGTTTCCTCTAACCCTATGGTGCCCACACACTTGCCCAAAACCCACTAAAAACTCTCAATCCTAAAAAATTTAAACTAGGACTAAAACCAAAAAATTGACCAAAAGGTTTGAGACCTAAAAAAGGATAAAATAAAAAGGGTCTAAGGTCAGGTTGTGATAATTCTCCCCACCACAAACACTTTTCCCCAAAAATTCACCACATGAAAGGATGATCAAAACTTGAGTCCATTCCGAGAAAAATCGATAGAAACTGAGATCCTCAGGGTGACCCTTCACTCCAAAAGTCACACCTGACTGATCCAGAATAAAGCACAACACAATAGAATGGCAGAATACAAGAGGGTTCTCCCCACCACATAGACTCAACTATCACAAAAATAAAAACCCAAACATACCACCCTTGGAAGGGGTGACAACACGAGAACACTCAACCGATCCAAACCATCTTCCATAGCCCGAGTGAAACAAATCCACCACTAGAACTAGAATCTTTTCACGCACCAACTGAACCGAAAATATTATAGGAAAACATGCATAAAGAAACTCCAACTAAAACCCAACAAAAAATAGGATCCACTTTCCACCCATCTCACAAAACCCAAACTTCACCAAACGAGCACATATGAATCCAAAAACAGAACCAACCCACTCAAGGGACAACACATATTAAGAAAGAAACAACTCTAAAAATCACATTCAGACAAATAAGACTGACTGGATTACAACAGAACAAGTTCATCATAATTTCCCAATGAAATTTTGGAATTACAATGACGAAAAAACCTCAAAAGTAGAAAACAAGAACAAAATACCTTTAAATGTTCAAACCCTAACACATGACACAAAACTAGACCGGAGTTTCACACACTCGGCAACCCCTGAATATGCACGATCTTCACCCTAAGACTTGTGGATGGGGCTATGATGGCTGAAGAATATATTTCCTCATGGTCAGGTGCAATCTTACCTTGGTTGTAACCTCTTCTTCGAGCAATTATTCCTGCAGAACTTCTTCAAGTGACCCAAACAACCAAAAAATGGTAATTCTTCGGAGGGATGTGATAAGATGGATTGGAATTCCTCGACCAGACACAATAATGGTACTCTATAAAGTGGTCTAATGAACTAGAAGTTAGAACAAATTAGGGTTACTCCTTAGGAATAGGTTCCTCTAGTATCCCATCCTCAATAGATGGGGAACCTTTACAAATGATGAGAGGCACCAGATTAGCAACCATCTGTGCTCTGGAAACCAGCTCATCTAGGAATGCTTCATCCAAAATGTCTCAAAATGATGGTCCTTATAAGAGATTACCTACTATTTAATCTATAGATGAAGACCCCAAATATAGAGAGAAGACTTCATGAAATCCTATGATGCTACCTCCAGAAAAAAGTAATCCAGTTCTTTAAAGTGGTCAACGTAGTCCTTCACAAACTACTGGATTTATTGAATACCCATGATCTCTTCCACTTTCATCATCTTCACCTCTTCATGTATAAAACATCGGACATACCCAGATTTAAATAAATCAAACATCATCCCAACATTCATTGATGGAGGGATGAAAAAATTTCATCCATGCAGAGCTAAACCTTCAAACAGACCCAAAACGGTATACACTTTGATAGATTCAGGAGTTCCCAATCCTCTTAAGACATGATCAACCTCTTGAATCCACTCCACTACCTCTAACGGACCTCAATCACCATGAAGGACAAGAAATAATTAATAATAACCAAATACATGGTGTGACTCCTTAGAAATCGTAGAAACCCTTATGGGCATCATTTTTTGAACATCATTGAAAACACAGGCCAAAACCAACATCAAATCGAAGTACATACAAAAGAAACATCCTGAGACAAAATGAACGACTCAAAAACCAAACAATTACAAACACAACCAAATACATTTACTTCAAAAGACACCCTTTTCACTTAAATTTTAAAACTTCCTTTTTCAAAGGAACATTTCCAAATTCCAAAAACCCATTTTTAAACCAAATTCATTTTCAAAAATCATTTCCCCTTTCAAAATAACATTAGAAAAAAATTTCAAGACTTTAATTTCAAATACACACCCATGTAATCCCATGAACCATTGCACGAGTTTTTATAAAATTCCATCCATACGCAAAAACTTGCACTTTCCATACATTCCCTCACATGTGAAAATATTCATGAGGAGCACCCAAGGAACATTTATAGTAAGTCCAAACAACCAACAAATTTTCAAGCCACAATGCCTTCAATTTCAAAACCAGCATTACTAATTTAAGACCATTTCAAAGAAAAAAATTCCATTTAAAAAACATTTTTATCTTCAAAATAGAACTTAAACCAACCAAAACCAAAACAAATCACAATATAAACCAAACCATCAGAAGGAGGGACTACATCTATGCCTAACTCAGTGACATGACAGTGGTCTATTCCCTAAGTAGGTCATAATTCTAAGAGGGACTTTAATTGTGCACTTAGACTCCACATGGGTCACTACTCCATGTGGGATCACAATGTGACACCAACTAGCCTCTGTTTTCATATTTCAATTCAAAATAATGACACAAGACTAAATTCCCAAACTAAACCTAGTCAGGTCTCATCATGAGTGATGGTGATCAGGCACCGACCCAAAACCTACCTCCCAAGTCCTGATAATCCTAATCTACAACTATCGGAAACCCTGAATAACAAGTGACTCCTCTGATCCATTTTTTCACAAACCAACCTTAGTCAACCCTGAACCAGTCAATGGAGCTAGTCCATGACAATTCCCGAAGGGCATTCCCGATACCCACAGGCTGACTACTAGTGTTGGGCATCAAAATTAAATAGGCGGGAATGATTCGGCCAATAAATTAAGTGAAAAAATAAAAATAAAAATAGAATAATAGAAACAAAAACTTTCAGCGGTGAGAAAATAAAAATGTACATACCTCCATGTGACCCTAGGGGCCACCACCGATCTCAAACCAAATTCACACTACTGTGACCAAATCTGAACATGAAGCATCACCTAAACCTAAAAATGATAAACAATAGGCATGAGTAGTAAAACATAGTAAGCTATCCTGATAATCTACTTCCAAATGAACTTCCTTTAAGATAAAAGAAACATAAATTTTCATGTTTTAACTACAATATATAAAAGTATGATTTTCTACTCATTTGAACCAAAACAATACAACTCATTTCCCATATTCATTTCCAAAAAAATTTCATTCTATTAGTGTGATGTCAAAATTTTAGAAGAAAGGGAAGGGATGCTTTAATTTTTTATGGAAAGAAATACTATAAAACACTTTGACTTTAAAACCTTTTTCACAAGTTGCTAGAAACCAAAACATCAATTCCAAGTAAAAACTACATAATAATGCACCACAATATTCATATATAGAAGGAAATGAAAATATACATACAAGTATCACATTTATCAATGCAAAAAACCAAGAGTTAATATACATAGATGGACCCAAGAGATCAAGAACAATCTAGAACATACCTATACATGAAACCCCATACTCGATAGAATACCACACATGATGAAATCAAAAAACGCCCAAACACCTAGGCACCGTAACTCTGAACAGATCGAGGGCCCTGATCCTATATCAATAATCCCAAATATATCCACCTACTATGGGCCACATGTAAGTACATGGCCTAGAAGTGCGGTAATCGTTCTTAGAAAATTCTCTCAATATCCTAGGTTACCTTGTCTCTTGTATATAACAGGGGTGAGCCAACCGATGTCAACTACGATAGAATAACAAATATATATATATATATATATATAATTCAAAATTGGTCTCACCCTGATTCTCCCTAATGATCAATTCACATTCCACAAAAAGAATAGAGCTCAACGAGCCCGTACCGAGGACCTCCAATTATCATAATGGATAAAAAATATTCCATAGTGAGGATATCCCATTAATTAAACAAAAGTAATGAATGAGAATCACCCTATGGTGGTTTTCATGATAAACACATTCGATATTTTCACAAAAGTTCCAAACATGCCTTTGATCATTCTCCACAAAAACATCACTTCAAAATAACCAAGTACATTTCATAAAAAGGGGGAAACATCATTTTTCATTACACAACCATTTAGGAAAACAATTCCTTCAATGTAATTACATTTCAATTTTAATACAAAACCATTTTAGTTAAAATTCCAAATGTTCCACTGATCGACAAAACATGCCAAACCACATTTTAAAAACATTACACATTCATTTTAAATCCAAAACTACAGTAAAATACCATTCAAGGAACCCGAATCATTATTTTTCATACCAAAAATATATTCGCAAGACCTAACCAAGCTTTAGATGTCACAAAACACATGAAAAATCCGAACAAGCATTTACTCAAACATAGGGTGTGCAACATTTAACAAAACAATTCTATTTAATATTTAACAATGAATAAATCCACAGTTTTCACACCAAATAAATATTTCAAGGATCAAATATCACTAATTAGTAATCACTAAAGGTGTTAAGAAATGAAAATAATGAATATAAAATTAAAAAGGGAAAGTGAATGGGAAACCTACCACAAAGTATGGCCAAGAAAAATATTTCTAACTCAAGCACCAGTCTGTTTTCATGCACACACTTCCATACATAAATATATATATCCTTAAACCAATCCTAATGTTCCCTGCACCACGAGGGAACTTACACAAAGAATATTTATATATTTATACATAGTCATATGTGGGAATATATGTTCACACCGTCCAAACCGATCACAACTCCCTATAATAAGTCCATGGGACTCGAAAACTCTATAAATCCTTAATTTAGAGGGTGTGAAACTAAACACGAGTTTAGAAACTTACCCCAAATTGACGAAGGTGGAGAAAATTGACCCAAACATCCTATCATTTAGTTAATTTTATCGTAACATGGACCAATGAGTCCTAAGACACCCTCCACACAACCCTAATGTTGGAAGAATCATGAAAAACCGAATGAAATCCTCACCTAGGGTTTCCGCCGATGTGAAGAAAACCCCAAATTCAAAGGAAATATCACCAGATAGGGGAGTTGTGTGCCAGAGAAAAGGACAATGTCAGTAGGGTATCATGCCAGAGAGGAAGGTACCACATGAGGGGGGAGGAGGCTGTCCTAGGTGGTCACCAAAGGAGTGATGCATGTCGACCGAAGGTACAGACATGTGGGGTGAGGGGGTCACACTACAGGCCATCAAAAGAGAGGGAGGCGGAGCAAGGGCCAGTGTAAGGGGGAGGTCCAGCTGGAGAGGGGAGAGGTAACGATGGAGGAGGGAAGCGGGAGAACTGGTGAACATAGGGGAAGAGGGCGACGTGCAGGGTTAAAGGGAAGGGATCGCACTACGTGGTGTGGAAGGGAGAAGGGGGAGTGTTAGGGTCTAATTTAAAAACCTATTAATAATAAATTAATAATAATAACAATCAGTATATAATTATTACTAGTAATTATAGTAACATTAATTTTTTTTTAATAATAATAAAATTAATATTCATAATAATATTCATTTCTCTTTTTAATAATAATAACATTATTATTATTATCATTATTAAAACATTCGATAAATTTTATTTTATTTTATTTTATTTTCATTATATTTATCCATTTTAAACACCAGGAAACTATGTGGTTACCCCCAAATGGTTCAAACGACCGTTCAAGAACCATGTGGTAGCTTCTACCCATTGTAAAAGCGGCCATATGGATTCCTGGGCTAACCGCATGGTTTTCGCTAACCATGTGGTGCCCATGCACTGGCCCAAAAACCACAAAAAAATATCAATCCTCAAAAAATTAAATCAGGACACAAATCTAAACATTGAAAAAAGGTATAAGACCTGAAAAAGGATAAAATAAAAAAGTTTCGAGGTTGGGTGTGACAATTCATGAACATTAATGATTAAAAAAATTGTGAAAATGCCACTGACTTCTACCTATAAAATTAGAATCAATTAATCCTCTTCAAAACAAAACTCAAGATCAGTTTTATTTCAATAATAATCCAAAATGAATATCTAAACATCAATTCCCACATCCCCAATCCATTAGAGTTACCATAAATATCATCTTCAAAGGCCTAAATCTTAATTGAATATAGGATATCAACTAAGGAGGTATAAATCCTAATTAATATTTTTAATTTTATTACTTATTATATCTACTCAATATGCATTATAAACTTTCAGATATAATAATATATATAACTAAACTATACAAAAAGGTTTTTCTGTTGATGTTAATACCCTTTTCCATTATGATTTCCATCCAATCATAAATGAAAGAATCACATGTGCATACTTATGGACTACCATCTCCAAAAAGTGATGTATTTCATTTTTCATCACCACCTCCCATGGATTGTTATAATGATAGATTTAATATAAAATTATATGAAATTTATGAAAAAATAATTAATTTTTAATGATAAGATATTACTATCATCTTAACCCTTCAATCGGTTGGAAATTGAAAATGGTGCTTGTGCATACATGTGGACGACCACCTCCACAAAGATATTTGATTCATTTTTGTTACCTCCACTCACGGGTGTTTATAATGATATAACTAATGAATAAATATTACATGAATAACATAGTTATTATTATTTAAATTTACAATATTATCTACTTTATTTATTTTACACCCATTAGAAAAATTAAATTACAGTTTATATGTATGTATGGACAACCATCTCCCTAAAATGATGTGATTAATTTTTCATTAATAATTTTCACTGATTGTTCTAAAAGTTTATGTAATGTATAAAAATTACAATTATAACATTTTAAGATTATATAGATGATGTAACTTAATTCACTTGATCTTAAAAAACATTCATATTATATCATTTTAGATGAATATTAAATACATATCACAATGATACATGCCACCAAACCAAAAATGTTAAGTGAATTTAAAGACTATATATTAAACACCCTAATATTTTTTGATATATTTCACTTTAGGTAAATTATATTTCCCTGATAGATTTATTTACACGCAACCCTGAGATTACATATACCATGATATAATATTGAAATAAAATTATTTAATGTGATATCTATCAACATTCCACTAGATTTGAGTCAATGAATACGTTTGGATAAATTATTAAAATGTAGTTTTACATATATATAAAATTAATTCATTGGTTTTAAATTAATTAAAAATTAAAATATAATCATTTTAATCTAAAAATTAATTTTTCCCCTCATAACCCATTTTATAGGAATAATATGATTATGTCATAATAAATTTAATAAATCTCTATTGATGACTGATTATAATTAAATTTTTAGATAATGTATTAACATATTTTTTTCAACTCATCTAATAGTTTTTACATGGCATGGATAGTAGGTGAACTCAGTTTTATACTTAAACATGCATTTTACTTATCATTGTTTCATTGCATTTGATGTATTAAATTAAAATTAAATTTGTACCATTTATAGAAATTAAATATAGTAAATTTATTCCATATTTGGAATCATGATAATTAATATTACATAATATATTAAACTTAATTTTTTTTTCACTATGAATAGCAACTGAAGTAAAAATCCACTTATAAGATGAAGGCTAAAAGGTTTTAATGAGGGATTAAATTAATTTGATCATGGTTAAATTACATAAAAAATTTCTTAAATACCGTTGCATATAAATATATAGATTTTTTATTATCCTATATTCACACGTGGTCGAATTTGAATCCAATTTTTGATAAGATGGACTTTATTGTATTTAAATATTTTTTATAATTACATGTCTACCACTCACCTCACATATAAATGGAAACACCATCCCTTAACTTCTTCACACCATATGATCGCTTTATTTGGACCAAAATCTACCCAAATATATTCTAAACTTCCCTATCCATTATTTATAAGTACTTATCTTCCTATAAGTCCAACCTAAGGGTCCATAAGAAGTGATTAAATAGAGGTTTCTCAAAGAAAAAAAATATGTTCTTACTGGTCTTTTTTAGGATTCATTCTTCTTATACATCCTACAAATATATTTTATCCCACATAAAATAATTATTCCACTAATATAAATATACTATGATGTTATTATTATTATGTTGAAACCATTTCCCACCTTCATTCTATCAAATGGGAAATGATAGTACCACCCATGCATACATGTAGACTTCCACATCCACATAGCAATATGATTCATTTCCAATCATCATCAATCAAGGTTGGTTATTATAATTTATTTAATGTGTATTTGTTATATCTACGAAATAATAATTCCAATATAATTATAATAAAATTTCTACCATCTTACCTTCCTATCTATTGGAAAATGATAACATCACTCATGCGTACTTGTGAACTACCACCTCTACAAAGTAATATAATTCATTTTTTATTTTTTTACATTTATTATAATAAGGATAAATTTAATTAACATGTTTTATATATTTGATATAATAATGTCTATTTAATGATTAATTGCAATTTACATTTCTTTTGATCTATCCTTCAAAAAGGGGAACCTCACTTGTGCGTACGTAAGAACTACTGTATCCTTAATAATTAATTTCTCATCACCACATTATATGAATAGTTATCAATATATATTAAATTAATAAATAAGATACTTATTTAATGATTAATATTGTGTATATTATGAAACCATTACCACGGTGGAAATAACTAAACCATCAAACATAAACATGGCTGGAAAATGAAATAATTTTCACCTAAATGACCTTGTTATATAAGAGATGTTAATTAAAAGATAATTATAAATTATAAATAAATGGTACATATTTTTTTATATGTTAATATGGTTATATATGTTATATATAATAAATATAAGTTAATCATATTTTCTCATTTAACCTGTATGAATCAAGACAAGACTTGTGGTCATTGATTTATTTTACAATTTTATTTATTTATTATATTTTTTATGTTAAATTTTCATTGGGGGGAATTATATAATCCATATCATTTAAAACAAATTTATTTTATTATCTTATAGTTATAACTAGATTATTTATGTAATAGTACCATTTTACACTCTTTGGAACATAACTTGACAAAGAAAAACTAAACTTATTTCCTCTTTGGTCACGAATATTTTTATCTCATGTAAAAATTCTCACTAAAACGTTTTCAAAAATTATTTTACCATCATATAATGGTTTCTTAAAGTCATTTTTACTATATTTTACTTTTTATTAAAAAATATAAATAATCTACTTGTCACATTCTGAATGTGGTACTTTTTACCAAAGGTGTGAATAAAATCATTATTTTAACATATATCGCATGAATAAACTTTACCATAATCATGATTACAATTTTCATTGAAACATACATTAAATATTTCCATGTTTCTATTAAAAGAAAATTTATTTCTAATTTTCTATAATTTTTTATATTTAAATAAGTGATTTCAAAATGAAAAAGTGTATTATCCTCAATAAATGTTCGAGTGATCTTTTAAAGGATTTTTCATCTATGAAAACATCAATTAATGTTAATTATACTTCCAAAGAGAGATAATACATTCATACAAACCTTATTATTTCTATGGAGGGTTATTGGTTGTGAGGATAAACTCTTTATGTCACACATTTTCTTTTCCATAGATTAAGAAATTATGAAATGATAATTGTTTTCATAATATAGTAGTATACATATTAATGGATATTGATTACATGGTAGATAGTTTGATTATATCCCTCGGATGAATTGGTTAATGTGATATATATTTCTCGTAAGATGATTATCATAAGTGTGGAAATTAGTTTTAATATTTATGATGACATTTGATGTATGGGTATAATTTCTTCTAACTGTTATCATTAGATTATTCCTGGACATGATTTTGAAAAGATATGTTCACATTTTGATGTATGATTATGATTCCTTATATCTATGAACATATGATTATGTTTGGATATGTCTTTGAATAGATATGTTTAAAATATCACAATTTTTTATTCTTATGACTCAATATTCATATATTGGGACTCTTGAATGAAGATTATTGCTTTAATAACCCATATTAATCAAGATTCTAGATATGAGTTAATTTTAGTTTTTATGATTTATTATTATCTACATATGATTACTTTAAATTGATAACATGCACTTAATTATGTTATAATACACTTATGATTATATTATTCTCTTTTACGTTTGATATCTCCCATGTTTACCCTTTCTGCGTATCTGAGATCACCCTTTATTATATATTTCATCTCTTGGTTTTCATGGAATATTTAAGAATGATATGCATATAAGGGTACTAATATAAATAAATTTATGGAAGATATTGATGATATTTTAAAAATTAAGATGATTATATATATAGTATCCAAAGAAACTAGAAGATTATATTACTTAAGAGTGTATTATTCTAATATGCATTGAATATTTCACTAAAATGATATAATATTTATGTATGTTATTCTTGGGTCACCTCAGTTGATTTTAGATCATGTTTGTTTTTATTTTTATAGATTATTATATGGAAAATATGAGGACACAACCTGAGAAAATCTATAGTGAACTAAAAGTGATACAAAATAAGCCTAAAGTTTAATAGGTTGACAAGATGATGCGATAAATTAGGAAATATCAAGAATTATTTTCTACCAATTACTTAATATGATTATTGTTTATCAACAATTATATTAGATATTTTTTGTTTTATTTTTTTATTGAGGCCATACAAAATAATGATAGCAATTAATTTTAGGTTCAATGAAATGACCTTCCACATGAGAAACCAAATGGCTTGAATCTGGGATGAAATATCTTGTGGTTATTATCACTTAACTACCACAATATATGAACTATTTTTTGAACCATGTTTTGATTCAAAATTCACCCAGGAGGGATAGAAATTCCATTGAGTATTTTATGTGAAAATTTCTACCCTCTTTCCTTAGGTCTCTTTGATCCACTAGTTTCCATGAAATAGATCAATATGATGGAAAATATATTTCTTATTTTTCTATGCTCAAACCCTGAGAAATATTTCATACTAGTCCATCACATGGAAAGAAAAAATGATCAATGGTGGGATCTTATCAATTCCATGATTCAAGTGGAATAAGTAAAATCTATGAATGAGAGGATTTCAAGAGGGTATTTATCAAAAAAAAATAAATTCCTATAACTTATCAAACTAATTTTGAATGGTTTGTTTTTTAGATGAAATTGATGAATGATGAATCCATTGGTACCTAAATAGAAAACATTACAACACATTCAAGTTATGATTTTGGATTTATAAGTAACTCTATGAGAAAAAAATGATCAATTCTTTAGTATCTTGGATTGAAGTCTTTAAATGTAATTATTCATAAGACACATTGGTTACTATGATGAAAACGTTAAATTTGATATACATGTAGAAATTGAGAGTGTGAACTCATACTATTCTTCTGGTATCAGTGGAACGAAGATAAAAATGGATCTTCCTGGAAACTAAAATAAGGAAATCCCTGGAGGAATAAAATCCCAACCACATAACTGACAAAATTTTTGGGGTAAGCACTCATGAAAACATCTAAATGGAACTAATAAATGCTTAAATTTTTGAAAGGAGAACTAACAATGGATTGATTGTTGATGTGTGATGGGAATTCCGAAATATAAAACCTATGAGAAGAAGGATCCAACAAATTAAGTTTAATATTTTTCATAATAGGATATTGGGTATTATGTGAAGAAATTCCCAAAATAAAATATAAATGGAGGGTTGTTAGCCTTGATAACACCCTAAGAAAAAGGATAATGGGAAATACTTTTTTATCAAAACAAATGTGGGTCTGTAGAATGATATGGTGAAATGTTTACTTATAATCCACTGTAGAATAGAAAATGTGTTATTTGATTTTGGATATACCCACTAATTTATATATAAATAATTTTCTAAGAATATCACATAACTTCCTCAAGTATTATATGTTTATTTGGGAGTAAAAACTCATACCAGAAAAATGATCACATTTCAAGTTTAAATCCCTTCTCTGATAGACATTTTAGGGAGTTTTTTATGGTAAATCTTGTGATTCTACCTCTAAATGAATTTTATTTTTTTAGTATGGAATTAAATTTCTTGATATAAATCTAATATATTTTTTTAGTTAGGGAAGTCACATTTGATATTCCAAACCAAACTATGATTTAATAGTGGTGTGAGAGTGAACATGAACTTTCAATGGGAATTAATTCAATTATATGGGTTATACCACCTACTCCTGAGGCATACTTATTAAAATTGGTTGGGGGAGAATATCAATAATGAATATATTCATATTATTAAGGAATATGATTATGTATTTCTTAAGGACTTTCATAGTTTTCCATTTAATCAGGAAGTTTATTTTCGAATTGAAATCATACTTATTGCTTCACCAATTTCTAATACTGCTTATAGAATAGCCCCAATTGAGTTATAATAAGTGAAGAAGAAACTCGATAAGAATCTTCATAATGGAATCATATACCCACATGAATCACCATGTGGTTCACCTTTAACTTTTATTTTGAATAAATATGGGTAAATTAGTCTATTAAATTATTATCAATATCTTAAGAATATCACTATAAAGAAAAAGTACCAATTACTATGTATTGATTAATTTTTTGATCAATTGTGTTGAGCTCCATACTCTTGAATGGTTTACCTTCATTCAGTATAATGTCAATTGTGGGTAAAGAGTGAGTATATACTGATGTCAACCTGTTGTATGATGTATGGAATTTATGAATTTATAGTAATATAATTAGAACATACCAATTCCTATGTTTATCTTCATGGATCTAATGAATAGAGACTTTTTATATTACCATGATTATCTTGTGGAAGTCTTTATCAATGAAATTATTATATATTGAGAGTTAAAAAAAGAGAATGAAGATCATTTGAGTTTTTTATTTAAGTCCTTGAGGAAAGATAAGTTTTTTTATTGAATTTATTAATTGTGAATTATAAAAAAATAAAGTTTCATTCATGGTTCATTTAATCTTCACTGATGGTAAATCATTAGACACATAAAATATGGATTTTATCAATCAATGAACCAGATCATCCATGGTAACTTAGATCCATATTTTTATTAGGTTAAATATATAATATAAATGATTTTTATAGATTTATCTTGGATATATAATCTATTAACTATGTTGAAATAGAAGGGATCCATGTTTTATGTATTGATGCATGGGAGGAAAATTTCAAGGAGATGAAGTGATGGTTAGTCAGCACACCTGTTCTCACAATACCCTATAATGGAGAATTGTTAGTGATTTATTAAAATGTATAAAATAAGGGGTTGGGATATGTACTCATATAGAATAACATTTAAGCTGATCATGTTTGGCACAAAATGAAAATTCTTGAGAAAAATTACACAAATATTGATTTGGATCTTATAATGGATATTTTTACATTGGAATATGAAAAAATTATCATTATAGCAATAGATTCAATATATATATATATAATAATTATAGAATCTTAAATTATATTTTCACATGTAAATATTTGAATATACACCAAAAGATATGGTTTTAATTTATTATTGATTGTGACTTCTCAATACACTACTACCCAGTGATGGTGAACAAGGTGGCTAATGCTCTGAGTTGGAAATACTGTGCTTGTTTTTTCTGTTATGAACATTTAAATAGATCTAATATTTAGAGATTTTCATAATAAAAACATTTAAATTATTTATATATGAGAAATACCATAACTTTATCAATTTAATATTCAACCATAAATCCATGTGAGTATTAAAGAGGTGAAAATGGATGATGTGGAACTGCAGAAGGAGGGAAGTGTTCCAGATTGTAACCTTGATTGTGATTGGGTAATAAGGTTTTAGGATTTAATATATTTTTCATGAATAATATACTTGAAGAATTTTCCCTTGGATGAAGATCACAGTTCAAATTTATCTATTCATACAAGAATTATAGTGAGGTATAGAGACATGAAAAAGTATTTATGGTGGGATAACATGGAAATTTATATTTTAGAGTATGTATCCCAATGCATAGTATTTCAAAACGTTTTGTATAATAGATAGATGTTTAAGGTTATGTTACAACTATTGAACATAATATAACTAAATTGGCAAAACATTACCATTGATTTTATCATTGGTCTCCCAAAATATCAAAAGCGGACAATACTATTTGGGTTGTAGTCAAATGCCTTACCAATTAATAATATTTTATTATAATATGATATGAATTTTATCTTGACTATCTTTAAAGGATATACAAATTGTAAGTGGTAAGGTTTCATAGAGTTCCATTTTTTATTCCATCTAATCATGATTTGAGGTTTACGTTGACATTCTAGAGAATTATTCAAAAATATTTGAATATCGATTAAAATTTAAACACATCATATCATAATTATATAGATGATCTATCTAAAAGGACCATTAAAACCCAATAGGATATACTGGGATCTTGTTCTATGGATTTCAAATGTTGTTGGATTCAACACATTTATCTAGATGTGTTTTTATAAAATAATTGCTTCCACTCAAGAATTCATAGAACTACTTATAGTGTTATATGTGGAAGCAAGTGCAACACTCCCATTTTCTGGGAAGAAGCTAGAAAATAAAATCTATTGGGACCCAATATGGCTGAGGAAATTTCATAAATGGTTAGAGACATTTAGAAATACAATAGGGTATCTCAAAGATAACAACTAATTTGTAATGAAAATCATTAGTGAGATATAGATTTTGAAGATAGTGATAAGGTATTCCTATGAATATCTACTTTGAATAAGTTCATGACATTTGTAAATAATATAAAACAAATCCATTTATATGTTTTACCCTTAAAATTTATTGATTCTATTAGTATGGTTGCTTATATATTGGTACTTATACTGAATCTATTTCATGTTCATGATGTCTTCCATATATCGCTCTCCAGAAAGTACATACCCGATACTTCAAATGTAATGTACTAAATGGGTATAATATTAGAGAATGATATCTCTTATAATGAACAAAATGTAATGATTTTTTTTTCAAAGAGGAAATTCTCTATAGAATAATACCACTCACCAGGTAAATGTTTTGTGTAGAACCATAAATTTTAGGAACCTACATGGGAACCTAAGGATTTGATGAAGTGGAAATATCCAAAGTATTTTGTATTAGAGAGACATAAATTAGGGGGATATATTCATATATGTGGGAAATAATGTAACACACAAATATTTTAAGATATATTTTTCTTTAAATAAATTTTATATCTTTGATATCTTTCCTTACACATAACATAGATTTTGAACGTGCCTCGATATATTATTGATACATTAATTTTTAATATGCTATTATCTCTAATAAGTTCAATTAGAGGGGATGAGCAAGACTAAATAAATTTTGAAATTTTTTTATTTACATGAGTATAAAATGAATTCATTGGTTTTAAATTTTATAGAAATTATAATAAAATATTTTTTAGGTAAAAATATATAATTTTCTAAAAAACATTTTTTATTCAAAAATGTTGATTTTTCTTAATAAATTAAATAAATATATATTGAAGAATGTTTTAAATTAAATCAATATATATTTTACCATTAATATAATAGTTTTTACATGGAATTTAATGAAGTTAAACTATGTTTTATGGTTAAAAATATATTTTTCTAATAAGGATTTTATTATGTTTTTCTTATATATTTTAAATTAAATTTCCTCCACTTATATAAATTGAATCCTTTAAAATGTATTAATTTTTTTATAATAATAATTAATATTATTTAGCAATATTAACTTAATTTTTATTCATTATCAACAGTAATTGAGGTAATAATTCATTACTATGATAAAGGATAAAATGGGTTAATAAAGTGTTAAACTAAATAGATAAGAGTCAAAATAACCAAAAACATTATATATCCTATAATCCTAAATATATTTCTGTTATATATCATCCAATATTATAAATTTATCCAATTTGGGTCCACCTTATTATTAAAGTTAGTTTATTATATTTTAATATTTTTATAATTACAAGTGTTACACTCCCCTCACATATAAAAAGTCATCCACTCCTCTCTTATCCCCACCCCTTGAGCCCTTGAGATTTTTAAAAACACTCCAAAATCACTTATAAATTTCCCTATAAATTTCCTAGAGGTACTTATCTCAAGAAAATTCCAACCTAAGGGTACTTAATAAGAAATTTAAAGAAGGTTTCTCAAGAAATAGGTTAATGTTCTTATTGATCTTTTTCAAGTTTTATTCATCTTATAATTCCTCTAGATTTTGTATATAATTCCTAAAATAATTATCATAATGTAATAAATATATTGATATTTTATTATGATTATAAGAGAATAATTTTACACATTCTTTCTATTAAATGATAAATGAATGTATCATTTGTGCGTACGTGTGGACTACCATCACAATAAAGTTATATGATTCAGTTTCCATCACCACCATTCATGGTTGGTTACTATGATGGATTTCATGTTTATATTTTTCATTTATGATGTAATTATTATTATATAAATTATCTAATCTACATTTTTACCATCCCATCCATTGTAAAAAGATAAATTCTCATATGCATACATGTGGATTATGACCTCCATGAAGAAATGTAATTTGATTTTCAGTTTCATTTTACATGGATGATAATTAAGATAGGATTAATGAATATATATTATATTTATATTATAACAAATATTCTATAAGGGTGAATTTTTATTGAAATTTATTTCATTATGTATGTCAAAAAGTGGAACATCACTCATGCTTACGTATAAAGTACCGTCTCCACAAAATGATGTAATTAATTTTTCATCCCTACATCAAATGAAAGGTTATAAATGTGTAATAAATAAATAAATATGATAATTATATCAGTATAAATAATTTAAATATGATGAATTCATGACCTATGTGAAAATACAAAAACCATTGACCCAAAACATGTATAGAAAATGGGCCAATATTCATCCCAATTTAAATTTTAAGGGCGAATTATTAATAAAAGTATAATTGGTAATTTAAAAGGAATGTTACATAGTAATTTATATATAAATATGGATCTATAAAAAATATATAATATAGTTATATTTTATATATATTATGTTTTAATGTGTATGAAGAAGGAAAATACTTGACGTAAGGGGTTTATATAACAATCTCAATTCTTTTTAAGATTGTTTTTGTTAAATTTAGATTCAGAAAAATTACATTATCATTATCCTTTGAACCCCATGTTTTTTATTATATTATTTATATTCCTATAATTTTAAGGAATAATAAAATTTTCATCTGTTTAGTACTTAAATTAATTGAGGAATTTTTTTTATGAGAAAACAAATTTATTTCTTCGGTTAGTAATGTTTTTCTTGCATGTCCATATTTTCTATAAAATGTTTTCAAGATTTGTTTTGTAATTAACTAATATTAATTTGTTGATATTCCTTAAATAAATATATTTATCTCTATCTTTTCCTCATGAAACACCAACCTAAAATCAAAACCATGATATTTTTAGTAAAAATATAAATATTAAATATGAATATTAAAACATTTCCAGAGAATTTGGAAGCGTTAATGAATACAAAAATTTCAAAATATATTAATATGTGTGTGTATATATATATATATTACAAAAATTTAAACAAAACAATATTGTGTTTATAAAACTATATTTTTATTAATTTTAATATTTTTATATTACAATTTTATTAAAAAATATTTCTAAATGATTAATGGAGAACTTATTTAGTGTTCCATTTAAATTTTAAAAAAAGAGCTAGAATTATAAAAATATATTTTCCTATAAAAACAATTTTTCAATGATTTATAATTTTATTTAAAATTTAAAATTATATATTTTGTAATGATAAAATGAATGAATAAAATTTATATTTGGATTCATCATAGAAATATTTTATTAGGATTGATTTTTGAAATTTTTCTAAAAAAATTTCTTTTTTAGGTGATTTGTGTGATATATCATTTTTCATTAATACAGTGATCTTCATTCCATTATTATTATGAAATATAACATTATGAAAACAATTTATTGATTATTTTTGTATAATTGGAATTATATTTTTTATATTTTAAAAAAATCATATTTGATATTTTATAGCTCAAGTAATATATTTCATAAAAAATATAATCATACATTATACATTTATTAAATAATTTTTTTATATCTTTTATAAATTGAAACAGAAAAAACTTATTTCAAAATTAGAATAATTTGGTACCAATTATTTTTTAAGGTCCCCATTATTTTTTAGCATAAATGTTATATTACCTTAGATAAATATTAGTTACCATGATAAAATGGTTACTTTTCAAAGAATAATAACTTTCTAAATATTGTGTATTTTTCATAAATTATATGGATCTATCCTATGCTAAGACTCTAATATTATTTTTTAATATTTAAAAAAATTAACTAAAACTCATCTAATTGGGAATAATTATTAAATAACATTATGAATAGTTTCTCTATGAAAATAGTTTTTTAGCACATTATATATTTAAATTTAAATATTTGTTTTCTCATACATAAAAACATAATTAGGTTAAAATGATCCAAAATTTAAATTAATAACATTGCTATTTTTTAATATGGTTTGTCTAATTTTTTTGAGATTAAATAATTAACATGATTATTTTTTAATCAAGGTTATTATAAGTAAAATGGTTCAATGAATAATATAAAATTGTTACTATTTAAAATGTCACTTACACCTTCTAGAACATATTATTATGTATAAAATTCATGAAAACATGTCTCATATACCATTTATCCACCTAACTCACCTGATCCAAATATCATCGATGTGATTCCATTCTTACCCCTTACCCGACTCTAGTTTCTATTCAAAAGCCCTGATTTTCTACTATAAAAAGAGAATTCTCTCTCTTATTTCCTCATCCCTCTTCAAACCAAAGGAATTTATCAGAAAATTACATTACGGTTATCTCTATAAATTCAAACCAAGGTGTTTCGAGTGTTCTATGGAGTCATCCAATGCATTAATAATCAACATAGCAAGGTAAAGTTCTCCTCATCCTCCTTTTGATTAAAGTAATTATTTTGTGAAAATACCTTCTTATTTAAATATTATTTTTGTTCCATGAGTTCATAAATAATCCTTTACTATATAAATAATTCCAAAATAATTAGATATGATGCTACAATCTCATTAAAACCATTTCATTATCCCCATTGTATTATCATTATGCTGGTGAAATCACTCTTCATGCGTCCCTTTCGGACCCCCCATCTTGATTTTCCCGAATGTCCCCTCACTTGAAAATGCGATATGGTAGCTTCTTTTCTCCCTTTTCGAGTTCTTTGAAGCATCTTCTCTCCTCTACCGTTGACTGGTGGCTCATTTTGGGAAGGGTCTACCATCTGTGGATTCTTTCGATAGGGTTTTCAATTCTTCCTAGGTCATGAAAAAGAATCAAATTGTAGGGTTGTTGGATTATTGCCACATTTTAATTCACCTTTCAAAATAATATGAACTTTCCCTCACCTAGGTCCAAGTTTTTTGGAATCTTTATGGATTTTTCATATCCCTTTTCAAAACGGTCCTACAATTTCCTCCTGGATTGGGACCCCTCGACCACGTCCATCAGGGTTAGTTCACCAGGTTTTCTTCTTCCCTTTCAAAATAAAGATATTTTTTATATGATTGGAAATATCATTGGCTGACTTAAAAGTTTTTATATTATATCTATGATTCTAACCATCCTATCAATCCATTATTTTATGTTGAAATATTTGTTGCAACTACTCCCATTGAATCTTATTTTATTGAGGTTGTGGGTGAGTTATGATGTATTCAAGTGTCTAATATTAAGTCTAGAATTGATTTCCATTCTTATTAAATCTTATTAGGCCAACATAATTTGGGCTATCAATATAGTCTTTAAATTATGGGGATTATTCTTGAGGTTTATCCCCATAATCCAAATTAGTTTATCATTTCAATGGCCAGCCAAACTTCACCCCTGATGTCAGGGATACAATCGGGTGAGAGGTCCCTGTCATGGATTTTACATATCGATACTACTAGACTATTGGAATCATTTTCAATAGATGTTTTTTCTAGGAATAACCCTTTAGGGACCTAGGGTGGATAGACATCATTTCTTGGGACCTTAATTACATTCTAGGTCAGGTTCCGTTAATCATGATGATCATGTGATCTCCAGTAATCTTCTTAAGGTGAATTAAGTACAGGATGTGGTTTCATTTAAAGTGACCACTCCATCCTTGTGGGTTGAGTCGGTAGTGTAGGAGATCCATGCAAAGGTTAATCTAAATAATAGGTTTATACACTTAGGATAATATTCTTTGGGTATGTCTAAGTGGGAGAATAAACAAACCTATGGTAAACATTAGAAGACATGGATTGAGGAGCAGTGTTAGGGGTCTAAAACCAAAGAATATATTGTTCAAGGGGAAGATACCCCATTCTCTTATGACCATGAAGAATATAGAAATGTTACTAATTTCATCCACTCAGGTGATAAGAACACGAAGAATCATGATTTTGACTCTAGGGAATATCCCATTACCAAAGGAAAGAAAAGCAGAAATCATAAAGATTATTCCAAATAATGAAAACCTATACTACTAGATTGGTGAGTAAAGGAATTGGTTCAAGGGGTGAGGTAGAGAAGCACTTTGTTCAGGGATTACAAATGAGAATAATAGTTTAAAATTGATGTTAGAACTGAAAGGTTGGAGCAGGCTTCAAAGGGATCTGAGTATGTGATTGAAATGGCTATAGGTTTTGATGCTCAACTTTAGCACGAAGATGTAAGGGAATTAGGAAGGTAGAAATAATAATAAGTTTAAGTCGCTCTTATATTGGACCTTATTTTTCATTAGAAGGAGGATATGGTGGAAGAAATGTTTTCCATCAATGCATCTCTAGAGGAAATCAATAGAATATATGAGAGGGATATTTGTATCTATACTAATAGGAAAAAAGAATTGGATCAACACCCAATATCTCATATGATTTGTGGTTTTAATGAATAGAAGATAAATTTATAAAGGAATCTCTTTAGGATTGGGGTAGGATGTCATCCTTATTTTGAGGATCTCATTCAAAAGGAATCAAAGCTAATAAAATTTAACATTGACAAGAGATTACAAATGGTGAAAAGTATTATAATGTTAAATTTTTTTTGAATGGTTTGATGTCATCCTTTTTTGTCTAACCTAATTTCTATCTTTGTCTGTTTGTGTTCACATTACACCCTAAAAATAGATTTTTCTAGAAAAAAGTGAAATTGGATTATTATTCCACATGTTCAAAATAAATAACATTATATTTGTGTGATTTTATATTAATGAGATACCAACTTTATATTTCAATTACCAAACTCCACAATCCTTTGGTATAACTATCCTGCTACTAAAAGCATTCCTTTATCATCCATCTTTGTATAGTGAATACCCAAATATAATAGGAATCCATATAAATTATGTTTATAAAAGAGTTTTAATTTGAAATAGGTTATGATATATATGACTGTTATGTATGTGTTTTTTATACAGGATGTTAGAGTGTGATTAACTATATATGAATTCACAGTAAGGGTTTCTTTGTCTCAAATCTGAATCACTTGAAAAAAGTTTGTATTGTACATCATCTTTCCTTTTTAATAGTGTAAATACTTACCAATTTTTATTTTTTATGATTATCCTATTATAATTAATGTTATTCAAATTTATATTTAAATTTATACTAGTCATGGTGTTTTGATTCAAACCTTTCAGAGGTTGTATGGGGTTTTCATGAATTAAATTTTTTCCTTGGGTCAAAATCACATTCTTTGATAATTATCATCTTAAATTTATCTATTATATCTTATGATGATGTTATTATGTATTTTCACCTTCATTTTGACGAAATTATTGTTTCACATCTATGTAATCTTCCTTGATGATTCAATTGATTTGTTAAAATTAATTTTTATTAAGAATAATTCCAATTTGTTTGAACTGATTTTTTCTCCATTTCAATGTTTTTACTTCCCGCCAATGTTTTCCTTTCACTAATGGAAATTAATTTTTTTTCTTCTCTAATGATTCTTTTATTCTCATTTATAAATTTTAAGGAAAAGGTTTAATATCCTTTTAATGGTGATGGTTCTCAATAAAGTCAATTTAAAAAATAAAAATTAATTTTCAATACCTTGGTTTTATATATTTCCCTTATACTTATCATTTTAACATCTGTTTTATTTATTATAAAAGAATATTTATTGGAATTAGTTTTGATGTAATGTTTTAATAATTATTCTTTTTATCATCAAATAATTTCCTTTTGGGAAATTACATGAAAATCATATCCTTCTTATAATGATATTAAGAAATGTTTTTTATGAATTTTTTTTATGATTTATCTATTATTTTCAAAGGATCTTTCTTCAATCGGGTTTTATTTCATGTTTCACTATATATTTTCTTTTATTATTTGATTATTTTGGGAAATAATTTTTTGGAATGAAATAATTTAATTCATGATGTTATTTTTTTTACAATTTTAATGTTTTCTAAAACCCATATTATTTATGAGGTTTCTTTATAAAAAGTGAATCATTTTACATTTTTATGTTTGATAAACCATTTTTGTTGAATGTTTTCATTAAAATGTGATTATGATTGATTGATTTTATATGTAACATATATTTATATATGATAATTAGTGGGTTTTAGTGAACCAATCTTTTTCAACCCAACCCATCACCCAAGCCAACACACCATAAGGATTGAAGTGCATTCCCAATCACTATAGACTGGAGACAAGAACTTGTGGATCACAATAAACCTATTTATGAATAGTTTTTCATGAAAATAAATCAGCATAACTCGTCCTTAAATTGTATGTCGACGCCAACTGAATCATTTGTATCAAAAAATACAGATACCCAATTTAGTAAAGAAAACAATGACCCGGTGCATATATCACGAACAATCACAAAACATAGGTCATAATTAAACATATACAAATTATCTAAATCCAAAATCTCAAAACTAAAAATAGGTATGAGGGCCCAAACAGAAATTACATGGAATACCAACTACAAAACCCCAAAAAATCATGACTTGTGATAATCCTCATGAGGCTACATCTTCACTAGCATAATAACCCCTGGATACTGGTGATCGAGAAGAGCCTTTATAATTCATGGAGTTCATTACCTTTCCTCTATCTAGAAAAAAAGGTTATATCTTCCTAAAGGAATATTAAGGGTGTGAGGAACAAATCCATGTAAGATTATAACATGAATCTATTTATACAATTTACACATGAATCCATTAAGTATAGTTTGAAAACTTATTTTATTAAAAAAATAATTTAAAAAACATCTTCACTTGAAACTGATATTATAGAAATCAATTTTTTTTTCTAAAAAAAATACATATTTTAAAAATAATTTTAGAGAAGGATCAGTTAAATGAGATCCACCTAACATAAATATTATCAACACAACTGAAAAAATAATAAGCATGAGCATGGGGACCAACATCATTGCACAATCATGTAATAGAAAATGGGCATAAGCCTGAGAAACATCACTTATAATGAAAAGTTATTTCTTAAAACATAAATGCATGAGAATTATATTATTCTATAACCAAATAATGATTAATATGGTATAAGAAAAGGAATAACATAATCACACTTGGATCTAAAATCATGAAAAAAGTATATAAAATCAACTATGAATAAGTAATGTGAACCATTGAATATAATCATAAGGTTTTAGTGTGACTTAATATATAATATCTTTATAGTTTGATAATAAAATATAACAATATTTTATGCTCTCTCAGTCTTCACTAATACTAAATCCCAAGATATACCTCTATCTATTAGGAAATATGTTGGAATATCTCTCTGTATTCTTCACAAAACCTCTCTCAGTCCATTGGACAACATCATAAAATCTCCCTCAATATTTCCCCCAATGGATATGACATCCCATTATATGATGTACCGTAGATATTCCATGACAATAACTAAGTTCCCAGTTCCTAAGTCAAATTACACACACACAAGGTCCCCTAAGTGATACTTAATTCCAAACACATATAAAATAAATTAAAAGATAGATAAACATAATCCATTTCAAAATCTAATTTTAAAAGCCACATTTCTAATTTTAAATTGAAAAATTTAAAAAATGAAAAAATTCCCATTTTGAAATAATACCTTTC
The DNA here is from genome assembly GCA_963277665.1 of Viscum album. NCBI lineage: Eukaryota > Viridiplantae > Streptophyta > Magnoliopsida > Santalales > Viscaceae > Viscum > Viscum album. Next base: position 454,733,873 of record OY728166.1, on the reverse strand, counting down.
TATAGTAAAAAATTCCATTTAAAAATATAAACACTACATCAAGAAAAAACACTTTTTTTGAATTCCCACTTTAATATCTAATTAAATACATAAAAATTTCCATTTATATGTCAAAAATTAAACAAAATTAAATACCTATTTAAAGAACCCTTAAAAAATTACATTTGAAAGAACTAAATACATTGGTTATATATTAACAAACACATGGATTTAATTAAATCCAACACATTTTTAAAATCCACATTAAAGCATCAAATTGATATCATAAATCATGAATCACATCAAACATGGATAAAGCATAATTCATAGAAATAGTTAAAGAAAATTTTATAAAGAAAAATATATGGAGATAATTAAATAGAGTTTATACATGTAAATATACCTTAAATAGAGACACCTACCTCAATATCAAGTCTATAATTATTTCCTTTGACAAAAACCTATATATTCAAGAATTAGAGGTCATTAACCATATAAACCGCAAAAAAATTCAAATCTTATATTAATGACCCTATATTTTCCTATATGTAATACTAGGTTTTAAATGTTTCATAAAAAGGGAATAAAAAAGGTATAATAGGGGAAATGAAGGATAAATACTAAAGAAAAAGAATTAACTCAAGCCAAACCACCATAAAATCAAGGGGGATCTAAAAAACCATGGGGAGGACATATAAATATATATGATAAGGAAAAACACAATGGGGGAGTGAAAATGGGCCAATGAGACTTAAATATATCATGATAAAATGGGAAAAATCAAAAAATAAATTAAAAACCTAGACAAATAATATGGTTTGGATGCACAGTTTGGAAAATAATTCACCAACTATATGGGAGCTATTGTCTCTCCACACCCATTGGAACACATATACTACTGGAACCATTTGGTATGACATACCATGCCCAAAATTGAAAAAATGACACTACCCCCCCAAATAATTACTGTCACAAGTTTATCTTTATAGTTTAAAAAATGGCGGGATGACTATACGCAGGGTCTATTTTCCCCCAACATTGGGTTTTCAACCCACAATACCTTTAAAAACTAAGAGAAAAATTATAGTTAAATAAAAACCCAACTAAGGAATATTAGAGACCTAGTTGGGGGCACAAACATCCCCACTATTCCACTTTTAACATCTTTAAATTCCCCAGTGAAGACAAAAATTAAAAAAAATCAAAAGATATACCCCATGGAATAAGGTGAGTTGGATAAAAACCAACAAGAGAGGGCCAAAGGAAGGAACTCCCAAACATTAAACATTCCTTTACACTAGATAAATAAGTTCACATAACTATTGGATGTCTCAAACAAAAATAGAACTAAAAGAACTGATACAGGATCCAAAGGTAATGGAGGTTGGGGACAGGTATCTACACAATTTATAAATTCTATAAATGGTGTTACAAAATGACAAATCACTCCAAACTAAGACACCCCCATGATAAGTTTTATCTATAAAGTCCCAAGGATAGCTTAGGAATCACCAAGGAATATATTCCTACTTCTTCAAAGGAAAAAACCTCTCAAAATATGATATCCACATGGGATAAATCACGAGCATGAAACAACAACAAGCGACATGGTGTTTTGACCCATAAAATCGTACATTGTGGTTAATTTAGGATCTTAACATGGAACACCATCCCATAAAGAACCCCGCAAATGTTTCATTACTAATTTCTTAATAGACCAAATGGAACAATCAACATAATTACCCAATAACAGTCCTAAAGTTCAGTCACATCGATATCGATAAGGAACAAACCTCAAAATGGTAACAACACCAAAAAACCTAATGTAAGAAAACCAAAAATAATGAGGCATGAAAACAATAAAGAAAACAAATTCATCATAAAATAAATAAGGTAAACACCCAAACCTTAATAATTCAAATTCTGAATCACACACACATTTCACAAAAATTCTTCCATTTGGATTAAATAACTTGAAATCCACTTTTTTCACCTTAACCTACTTTTTTTTAAAACCTACCCATTATTCTATAAGAAAGTAGGGTGGAGTTCAATAATATTTTCCTAACACTTTAAAACACTTAATAATGAACCTTTCTTAAAAACCATGAATCAAACCAACACCATTCGTTTCTTCTTCTAAAAACGATTTCCCAAATACTCATTTTAAATCACAAAAAATATATTTTCAAATCCACATTACTGATAATTTCAAAAAACAACAACATTAACTTGAATAAACCACCACTCACACAATATTAATCCAATAAGGAACCTAAAAAAACATGTATTCCCCAAAGGGACATGAAAAAGATAGTTCCTTGAACAAAAAATGGTACAGAATATGAACTATTATTAACAACTAATATCACCTAAAACATCCTTTAATGTATATACAAGTGTCATAGGAAACATTATAGAACTAAATAGGGTATTATATTCACCCACTAAATTTATAAAAACACCAAATGTTTCAAATATGCATTTATCAAATGACAAATAATCCACGTCCCTTATCAATGGTTTGAATTCCCTCTTCAAATAAATCATTAAAATCAATATCTTGAAATATATTATAATTTTTTTAAATAATGTTACACAAAACCATTCAATGTGCCATTTCAAAAACTAAAATATTTTTATTGAAAAATAATAATTATTTTTTTTCACATCAGGACCCAACCATTGTTTAGTCATTTTAAAACATCATACTTTATTTAAAATATTTTTTCATAATATTAAAAAAAACCTATGAAATTTCAAATTTCCACTTGATTCACCAAGAAAAACCTTTGGGATTTTAAAACCACCCTTCTCATGTTATTTTATAACCCAAATTGGTTCAAAAATCAATGAAAATGATACAATAAAATTCGAACCAACTTTTACCACCTAACACTAGTTTTCACTTTAAACTCCACTTGAAATACCACAAGAAAACCATTTTCTATAGAAATTAATCTTTATAAACATTTAAAATTCCAAAAATCCATCACATAAGTATTAAAAATAACAATTTTTAATTTCAAAAAAACCAAAAACATAGAGGAACAACAAAATAATAAAACAGAACCAAAACACCTACCCTCATTTCAATGAAACAATTGTTTAGAAATCATCAAATATAATTATATGTTTCTAAAAAATCCTCAAGTTATCCTCTTTTAACCCCAAGTATCCCTAATTTCAACCAGTGATTGATTCCGTAAAATACACTTTATGACTCTGAAGATTCAAGAACATAAAAGTTTAAATATAAACAATGGATAAAACCAGCAAAGGGGAACTCCTAAAAATGTCACCCTATCTTCTCTCATAACCTTTTTGGGAGGAATATAACATCTAGAAAAGGATATGAGCTCAACTACCCATGCTTCTCAACCAAAACAAACTATCCCACAACCAATGAAACAATTAATGAACACTATTTAAAACAACTTTTTATAAATAAAACCACTTTTAAAATATCATTTGGAAACCAAAACATTATACCACAAAATGTTCACCAAAATTGAAACCCGTTATTGAGACCCTATAGCTTAAAAAATCAATAAAACCAAGGTAAAACCACTTTCTTATAAAAATAAAATAAAATATTTTTTTCACAAAAAGTAATTCTTTCACCCATTCCAAAAACAATTTCTATTTTATTATCAAAACTAGAAATATTTAAAACATTATGTGTCCCTTAAAATAGAACACATAATCCATTTAGAAACAATCTCATTTTCTCTTTAAAAAAAATAAAATATCCTTTTTGAAATAAACTTCCTCATTTAAAACACATTCACAAACCAATTCTAAATGAAAACCCTCTTTGAATTTGAATCCTCAACAAAATTCCACCATTTAAGATTAAATTAATTTTTCACCCAAAATTATTTCCTTATTTTCTTATTTCAATTTAAAATTTTCTTATCATTAAAAACTAATCATATTTCCCAAATACACACCAAAAATGTTTTAAAAAAAATTTTAAATTGAATTTCTCTCTTCCTTTCTGAAAACCATTTTCCATTTCATAACACAAATTACTCAATGGAAAAAATGAAGCACATCCGCCCAAATCTAAAATCATACCATATTCAAAAAAATAAATTTTCATAAAACCCCAATAAAATATATCTTATAATATGAAACAATAATGGGAACTTCATTAGAAATCAATTCATAGAGTATGGGAGGCCAAACAATGAATCCATAGAAGAAACTGCATTGTGCATGACTTTTTCACATGCGATAGTAAACAATGCACCAAATATGCAATATTCACTATCATGGATATAGATCCATTCTACATGGGAACCACATGGTTTACCTGACCATGCATGCTAACCATGAAACCCCGGTCTATTCAAAATTTTCTCTTCTAAATCTCAAACCTATCCTTGAATTAATAAGTGCACTCAAAAGGGAATGAATAATTATCACAACCTATTAAAATCTATCAAATCTAACACATACTCATGATCAAGACTCAATCCCGATACAACCATAAAAACTCAAGTTTTAGTGTGATGAAAATCAATCCAGGACCTTTTTAGCACACACCACTTGAGTCCCAACAATGATCCTAATCTTTAGACTACCTAGACACACCCCAACTAAAATGATAGAATTCCTATGATAAAATTTTATAGCCAACTTATCTAGTTTAAACTAAACCATCACCTAAGACATCCAACCACAAGTACCGAAGCATGTTTATGATATACTTGGTCTAGTGGAAAGAAATATAGCATCATAAGAAAAACAATTAGGTTTGGTTTCACCCATAGATAAGTAATTATAACCCTTTAATGAATTGGAAGACCACACAAATTGAATCATCTTGATCAAAATATAAAAATACATAATAGAGTAAATTCATTAATCACCCAAAGAAGATAACATATAAAACCACACATCATTAGTCATAAATAGACATATATGTTATATCTAATGTCAAAGTCTCAAAATTCAAAATAGGTATCAAGTCCCAAACAGGCATTACATGGAACCCCATATATAAAAAACCCCCAAAAAATATCAGTATGAGATAAATAATATGATATAATGTCTCCTCTAAGATAAAAAAACTCAGATGATGGAGTTCAGGAAGAGACACAAGAATGCATGGTTTCATTTCCCATACCCATGTCATGTAATCAAAGTTTTTATACACCAAATTTCATATGAATGGTGTGAGGAACAAATCTCAGTATGATACCACCATTAATATATTTATGGATTTTATAAATGAAACCAATATAGCTATTTGGAAAATCCATTTTTAAATACTAATTTTGATTAAAAATCATGTTCAATTGATAAAAATACTATAAAAACACTTTTATTTTTTCTAAAACATAAGAAATATTTTAAAAATCATATTAAATAAGGGAAAAATGATGGAGGTAAATCCACCTATAATAAATTTTCTTAACTCACCCAAACAAGGAATATGTATGCACATAGAGAAGAACATCATTGTATAATTGAGTAATAGAGAATGGGAATAGGCATAAACGATATCACTTATAACAAAAATTGTTTTTTAAAAACATTAATCCATGGGAATAACAATATTTTAAAACTAAACTATGATAAAGATGACATAATCACAAGGAATAACAAAACCAAATGTCTCTTGGTCTTTATGTTGGAAACTCTCTCATTATTCCTCCAAAAGTCTCTCTTGGCCCCTTGGAAAAAATTACAGAATATCGCTTGGTCTTTGTCCCAAAGGCCAAAATGGTTCATTATCAAGTCATTGAAATGAGCTATGGTCCCAATTCCTAAATAACCATATAAACACCTAAGGACCCCCATGTGATACTCAATTATTAATACACAAAACATCAACCACAAGTGTTATAAACTAAATCCATTTCAATATCCAAATTTAAAATCCAAATTAATAATTTTTTAATGATACCATTCTTAATGTAAAACATTACCATTTTAAAATAAAACCTTCCTCAAAGTAAAACATGACCATTAAAAATATAAATCCTTCCTCAAGGAAAAACCTTTTTCGGAACCCTACATTAAAATCTATTTTACAATATTACATATGAATATAATATGTCAATAATTTATCACTATTAAAGACCTATTTAAAAACCCCATCAAAAAATCCCATTTTAAAATAGTAAACTCTATTGAGGCCTTTTAAAAACCTAATGGAATGAATTAAATATATATACATTTGAAAATAAACATTATAACATAAAATTTCCAACATAAATCATAAATCACATCAAACATGGATAAATAATAATTCATAAATTATTTAAAATGGATTTTAATAAACGGAATCTAATGGAAATAATTTATTAGAAGTTAGATAAGGGAAAAAACCTTTAATAGAGACACATACCTCAAAATAAAGTGAAAACTTGTCTCCTTTGATAAAAAAACAATATTAAACAACAATAGTCCCTCACACACCTAAAACACAAATTAAAAAAATAATCCCCCATTAACAACAATAGATTAATCCATGTGGAATGATATAGATTCACTCATCCAATAAATAAGATAAAAAATTGTATAATAGTGGAAATGAAGGAGAAATATTGAAGAAAAGGGATTACATTAAGGAAAACCACCAAGAAATAAATATTGTTCCCTCATAAATCAAATAGGATGATATCGATATAGAAAGGATATGGGGGGACATGATGGGGGAGAAGAAAGATCTAATGGGAGTAAAATCCATTAAGTGAAAAATTGAGAAATCCTAATCTTTTAATGACCTGGATAGATAGCATGGTTTTTCCACATGATAAGGAAAACCATGTTCCAACCATGTTAAAGCTACTATCACCCAAAACCCAGTGTTATATGAGCACTGTTGTACCTTTCATAGTTTGAAAAACCATCCTCAATCCATGAAAAGTAACACTATCCCAAAACCATTACCCATTCACTATTAGCCACATGGTTCAAAAAAATATGCCCTAACCATTTTCCAGGGGATGTTTTGAAAAAAAATAATTATTTTTATCTCTAAAACCCAATAAATCTATAAACAAAAAAATTGGTAAATTAAAACCCCTCTAATGTATACCCTTGACTTGATGAGTTTCAATAGTGGTCTTATATTTCCCTCTAATACATTGGTTAAGTTTTCATATCACATTAGATGATGTAATGTTACATGAATGAGATATAATATGATTTTTTAGCAATAAGATGTTTTCACAAGTATGTGGGTGAATGATATGTTGGAATATTTTTTTACTAATTTATTTTGAATGAGATATATCATGATTTTATCATATGTTTTTTATGTGAATGAGATATGATAAGCTTTGTTCTCATGTTATTATGTAAACGTGATGTGGGGAGTTTTTATTCACAATATTTTATTTGGTTGTGGTTTTTTAACATTCCCATATTTCTTATCAAGATATTTCATGTTTTAAATATGTGTTTTATTTTCATGAAATTCTATGTTTTCATGATTACACAATATTTTTAAATATTTTCCCATTTTATTGTCATTATCACTTGTTATTTGATCAAAGAGATGTATTTTGAGCCATAATATTTCTTTTATGCTTCCTTAATGATCTTTTTTTGATCTTATATTGCTTTAACATATTTTATTATTATCATATAAGGTATCTAGATATTTTATTATGATATTTATGTATTGAAAATGTTCTAATATATAAATATGATCTAACATAATAGGTTATGTTTCTCCCTTATCGAGTGTTTGAGATCACCCCTTTTCTTATGTTTCTATTCCCCGTGTTATAATGATGAATATATCAAATGAAATTCCTATAAAATGACCTTGAAGAGAAAAATTATGATTAACATTTTCAAGTGTTATAAAATATGCTGTTTTTATAGCTAATCTCTAAGACAATAATCATCTTGGTCCTTGTGTTGCGTGACAATTTGTTATATGTATTGTCTAAATCCTATGATTATTTTAATATTTAAGTCATGTTTATATTGGATCACTTTAGTTGGTATCATATCAGTGTTTATTTTTTTTAGATTAGTATAGTTACCTATGGTATTAGGGTTAGAGAACTATAGCAAAAACCCTAGGAAAATTTCTAAGAGAAGATTCTAATTATAGGATAACATACTAATGTTTTGGTAAAGTAGATATTGCGTGGTTCTCCATGAAATGACATCCCTTTCTAGATACTATATGTGGATGTGGGGTCTGGAATAGTTGTTCTTAGGGGTAATAACCCCGAAGAGGTTGTATTAGGTATTAACATGATCATCACTTGGTGCACGACAATGGGGCCTAACTACGCACATGGTATAACATTCTTGGGCTATATGCATTAGTTAATCACATTATAATGACAAACCATTATAAAGGATTTGATTAACTAGTTTAGTTATAAATATGGCCATGGATAACCTAGATTAAAACATAGAGATTCATAGGCTAATGTATTTATGTCGTCTATAAAATCCCCCTTATAAGTTTGCATTTTTATTTTATGAACATCAATTAATTTAAGTAAACTCATTCCAAATTTTCAGTTATTTAAGGTTGTTGATAAAACCCAAAACAACTGATTTAATAATTGTTTCAATGGAAAATTTGGAGATTATCCCAAAATGAAATATAATGAGATTGGGATGTAATGAAAAACCTTATGGAAATTCTTGCATAACTATCTCAAGTTATGTGTAATAACCAAAATCAGGTTGAGCTCTCAAACACACCAAAGAGGGAAAAACTCACTATCAACCCATTTACGATACAACATCCACCATCATTTAGTGGGTCTCTTTATTTTATGGTTACTAAGAAATGGTTTAATGGAATGGAAATGATTTTTTTCATCCTCTAGTTATCTAACCATGAAAGTGTTTTTTCGTAATTTTATAATCTAGAAAGTTTTGTTGACTAGTGGTGGAGTCTCATTAAGAATACCATAGAAATGAAAAAAGTAATCTCTATAATATGGGAAGAGTTCATGAAGATATTTTTCACTATGCATCTTCCTCAGACTATATTCCAAAAAAAAGATCAAGAATTCATGGAATTAATTAAAAATTATACAGAATCTATTATGTAATTTGAAGAAAATTTCCAAATACTAAGGAGGTATGACTCTAGTTTCATCTCTGATACTAAGATAATAATTGATATCTTATTAATTAGATTAATTCTTATCCTTCAAATATCGGTATACATAAAAAACTATCAAATTTAGGAATATATTTTTTGATGTGATTATATGGTGGAAATAGATGCTGGAAACTCTATTTATTCTAGTGGTTTTGGATACAAGAAAAGGAAAATGGATTCCCATTGGAAATCAATTTATAATTCACATGGAGGAAAGAAAGATCAATAACCTACATGCCAAAAATATGTGAATAATCATCCAATAAATTTTTAAAGAGGAATATGTGAGTGTTTTATATTTGTGAATAAGGGTCATATAGATCATGATGGTCAAAAATATATTAGAAACATGATGGAGGAAACTAATGTCTAATGCAAGTGAAATGATTAGGGGAATTATTCAAACCAATTCCCAAATCAAAGGGAAATTGAAGAAAATAGGGCTCGACAACTTGTAAAAAAAGTGAAAAGGGAATTTCCTTTCCAATGACTACCATTGAAGTGGATTTTTGTTATTACAGAAAAAATATACACTGAAATAGATCTATGGATGTATTGTTGTATTATGTTTTTTAGAACCCAAGTATATCTATAATGTTTGTCAAAGAAATAAATCACCACCATTGAGATTTTATTGTTCAGCAAAACATCTAGATGTATTGTTATTGTATCCCGACATGAAATTTTTGTGAATATTCTTCAGGTTAATCATATTAATTCTCCTTTTACGAGAATTTAATATGATTTTGGACATCCAATATCTCTCTATATATAGATCCCAAATCATATTTGAGAATAAGAAACCCATAATTCATATTTTAAACTAACCCCATATCATTTATTAGTGAAAATAAATATATAAACTCTATAGGGATATTAATCATGAGTGGTGTTTAGACCAAATTGTTAGAGAGAATATCAATATTTTGATATGCCTCTTAGGATGAAATAGATGAGTTTTATAGTTTCACCAGAATTAGTATAGCTGATAACACATTAGAAATTAAAAATCAATTCATATCTATCTTATGCATACCCTTAACTATCTTATTTATTCAATGAAAATTAAAAGTAGGAGGACACAATTTATTTAGGGGTGGGGAGATAATGTAACGAACTAATATTTATTTATATATTTTTATTAAATAAATACATTATTCTATAAATTTCCCCTCCTACTACACCAAACTAAAACAAAAACCATGATATATGTTGGTAAAACTTAAGTATTAAATATGACCATTAAAACATAACTGGTAATTTTTTAAGCCTGAATAGAAGTAATTGAATTATGAAATATGATAATATTAATATATATAATATGGTTATTTTATATAAATTTATGTAATTAATTATTGTGTTAATAATTCTATATTTTTATATGTTTTATTAATGATAAATTTTAAATTTAGTAAAATATAAAATCCATTAATTAATTCTAGCTTTATTATTTTTAATAAAAATTAATAATAAAAACACTTTTTACTTTAAAAAGTTATTTTCCAATGAAAATGGGTTTTTACTATGATTTGTAATATTATTTTAAAGATAACTGTATATATATTTGATAATGATTAATGTAAAAAATAAACATCATTTTTTGATTTATCTTAATAATATTATCTTCAAATAAATTTTTTATATTATCTAAAAAATTAATTTTAGGTGAATTGTGCAATATACCATTTTTAATAATAGAAGGATTTTATGCCATTATAATTAAGATTCATAAATTTATCAAAAACAACTATATACAATATATATATATATTATGATTGAAATCATGTTGATTATATTTTAAAAAACCTATATTTAATTTTTTTAAACTCATGGAATATTTTTTATAAGGATTTTTAATATATTATACTTTTATTATAATAAAATCCATTTTTAAAAAAATTTAGAAATTGGGTTATAAAAGATTTATTTAAAATTTTGTAACCATATTTCCAAATTATCTATTAAGGACCTCTTTCTTTGTAGGAATAAAGATTAAGTTACATTACACACGTATTAGTTACCATGATAAAGCAGTAATTTTTTAAAGAACAATACATTTATAAATATTTTTTATTTTTTATAAAATTTTATTGATATATCTTAAATTAAAACAATAATATGATATTAAATTGCATATAAAAATAAATTAACAATCATATAATTGGTAATAAATTTTAATCATGATTAAGTACACTTAATGATAAAAATTATTTTTTTTATAAATTATTTTTTGAATATATTATATACTTAAATATAAAAATTAATTTTATCAATTTAAAATATTAATTATATTAAAATGAGACAAAATTTGGATTTATCATGTCTAAATTTGGTAAAAAGGGTCATTTTAGTTTTTTAGTCACAAAATAATTACCATGATAAATTTTAAATCAAGATTAATAAAGGTAAAACGGGTAAATGACGTATTTCAAAATTGTAATATTTAAATGATCTATACCACAATATAGAAATCCTTGTTAGGTATGGAAGTAATACCAACATATCTCACCTAACATTTCACCACCTAACTAACCTAACCCACCTGCCACCCATGTGATTTCATTTTTACCCATTACCTATCTCCAATTTCAATGAAAAGCCCATATTTTTAAACTATAAAATAATCTCACTTACACCTATTCTCACATACATCTCAACCACAATGGAATTTCTCATAAATGTAACTTCCCTAACACTCTTTAAAACCCTTCCTAGAATTTCCTCAGATTCTATGGATTCCAGTATAGCTTTAAGAATGTACATAGTAAGGTAAGGGTACTCCTACCCTCCTTTTGATTCAAGTACTTCTTTTGTGACCATACATTTTTATTTACATATAATTATACTTTTATGTGTTCAGAGTCCTTCATTTAATGTCTAAAATATTCCTTAATGATGAAATATTACCTGTATATATCTTAAAACCATTTAAAAATACCTTTTTATATCTATCGCGTTGTCCAAATGGATCATGGATTCTATCCATCCTCTTTTAATTCAATCAATTCCATTGTTATAAGTGTAACACCCCAACATGACAAATGGTTAAATAATTAAATGATATGATTCATGTCAACAAGGTGCACCACCTTTTTCTGAAGCATGTCTGATTAGAAATACATTGGTAAGCGTGCTTGGAATGGAGTAGTGATCAGGATGGGTAAAATTCTATGAATTGTCTCAGGGTGTGTGTGAGTGAGGATAAATCACATTGGAAAGAACATGTGTCGGCCTGTGGGTACTATCATTAGTCAGGTGACCTATTCGGGCATGTGGGTGGGCCCAAGGGAGAGGACCACATGTCTGTGGGGAAACTAGTGGTACCTGGTGGGCCAGGACCTGACAACCATGTTAAGGTGGGGGTATATGTGCTGTCACTGGGGCCCAGTTGTCACATTTGGTATTAGAGGAGAAACCCATCCTTAAGTGTGGTGCACTGCATGAGTTGACATGTAGGTCCCACGATGAGGACATTGTAATCTGGGGGGGGGGTGAATTTAACACACCATAATGACTATGGGTTAAAATAATAAATTATATGACTTATGCCAACAAGGTGTACCTTCGTTTTCGGGAGTATGTCAGATTAGAACTCCATAGTTAAGAATGTTTGGCTCGGAGTAGTGATCTTAATGGGTGACCTTCTGGAAAGTATCCTAGGGTGTGTGTGAGTAAAGAAAAAGTAAACTGGAAAGGACTTGTGTTGGCCTCTGGGGACAATCATTAGTCATATGACCCGTTCGGTCATGTGGGTGGTCCCCAGAGTGGGGATCTCATGTATGCGGGGGCAACTGATGGAACCTCGCGGGCCAGGACCTGAAGGTCAAGTTAAGGTGAGGTGTATGTGTTGTCACCGGGGCCCAATTGTCATAATAAGTATCTTTAATTCCATTAATAAAAAAAAATTAGTGTCAATGTGATTTAATATTAACGAGATACTATTTTTCTCACTCATTAGACTCATTATATAATCTTTTTGTATATGCATTCTACCACTAAAATCATTCCTTGACTTTCAATCTTCATGTTGTGAATACCCTACTCAAATATCATTAATGGGTATCCATATAAATGATGTTTATAAAAGGTTATGGATATGAAATACTTTATAAAATATGGGAATATGATATTTATTTTTGATATACTATAGGTTGTATTTGCCGCTCACCAAAAATCTAAAGTAGGAACATTGTATTTGATAGATTGTATAACATAAAACACCAAGCATATAAATGAATATAATATCTCATGATTTTGTAATATATATATATTTTAAAATATTATATGTTAGATAGATTTATATTCACGAAACATTTAGTTACCTTTCTTCGCACGCAACACCAACTTTCATCAAAATCTTACATTACACACAAGTCTGAGATTTACTGAACAATAATATATTATTGAAATATTATTTTTTAACATAATAAGATATGAAATAGTTGTTAAATTAATGGTTATGAATAGGATTAACTATCATATGAAAATATATGGTTTATACAGATATGAAATTAATTCATTGGTTACTATCTAATTATAAATGAATATAAGAACCAATTTAATATAAGGGGAATATTTTTATAGAAAACTATTTTTATGTTTACAATGTTGTTTTATCCTAATAAATAAAATAAATTATAATTAGTGAGTGATATTAATGAAATATATATATATATATATATATATATTATAATATAATTAGAATAATTTTTTATAAATTCATCAAATGTATGTCATTAGAATAAATTTCACTTTGAAATTGGATATAAAATCTTAGCAACATTTTGAACATTTTTACATTAAAACCCCACATTATAGTCCCGCCTACATGATTAAATTTAAATTAATTTATAACACTTCTGTTAATTAAATTTGGAAAAATGTATTCTATATTTTTAATCATCATAATTTATAATAATATCAACTTATTTTTTACCAAAAAGATTTGTGAAATTATTTAAAATTAATTACAACGATTAAGGTGAAATTAAGCATAACAAGAGAATAAACCTTAATCTTAATGTCCAAAATGACCTATAAACTTGTTCAAAATAAATTTTCATGTCTTATTTCAACCCTATACTTCCCTTTCTCAAATTTTGTTCATTATTGGATCCAATTAAAATTTGAAAAACTTGGGTGGAATTCTCTTTTCCAAAATTTACATGAGTGCCACTCCTCCTCCACTATAAAAAGGCCTCTTATCCTCTCACTTACTCAGTCATCTCAAGAAAAATTGGATCGACCAAAGTCTGGAAGAATATATCTAAAAAATATATCAAATCAATATAGAATCATTCCCTTGGGCATAAATCCATCCAAGTAATCCCTTTTTTCAAACTAAAAGGAGATACCCGAAAAAGAGAAACAACATTACTCATTTTATTCAGTATTATTTCCATTATCCAATCCATAAATTATACTTAATACATGATTATATAAAAACAAAAGTTTCCTAAACATACTTATATTTTATTATTTTAAGGGTTATACTTACACATACACACATTTTAATCTAATAGGTAACGAACTTACTGTTTATTTGTACGATGAATTACCGCCTCGGGAAAAGAACTTGTTCATTTTTTCCTTTACCAAATTAGTGGTTGGGAATTATAATTGAATATATATATATATATATATATATTATTTGATACTTATTATTTATTTATTATTTATTATTTATTTTATAATGCATACCCTTATACTTTCCATTTTGTGTATATATGACTACATCATTTGTAGAAGTGTGGATTATCGCCTCCTAAAAATGATGTTATTCAGTCACACGATACAAGGAATGTATAAAGGATTATTTTAATTAAAAATAAATGTAATAAAAAAATCAATATTATATTCAGGTTATAATTAAATTTCTATAAATATAATGTATTTCATTTTATTTATTACCCTTTCACACACTAAAAAGTGATAACATCAGTCGTGGGTGTGTGGACTACCACATCCTCAATATGATGTAATTCCTTTTACATAAAAATAATTCTATATATAAGTATATAAGATTAAATATCAATTTATTTAGTATATAATTATCCTTCTATGAAGATATAGTTTTTCTTACCTTCTTTTCATAAAAATCATTGAAAAATGGGAGCATTACTCATGCATATGTATGACCTACCATCTCCATGATTGTAATATTGGTTCATTTTTCATATCCATATATATTGATTTGTTTTAAAATTATAATTAATATATAAATATATTAATTATATAATTTTCATTACTTTTTAGTTGTTATATAATGGACCTTTACACTATGGTTTACTCATAAAATAGTTTTTTGGCGCATAAACTGAATTAGGTCCAAACAACCAACATAAACTTAATTGATTAATTAGTTGTATAAAACATGGTAATAAGAAAAATAAAAATTATGAAAAACATGAAAATGTAAATAAAAAAGTAAATAATTAACATAAGTTTGTTATTTAGTAATATAATTTTACATGAGACAAGTCATATGCAATGTACGGGATTTTCATCTCACTTTTTACATTTGTGAGATAAATGACATATTCACCACTTAATTATTTATGTGGTTTATCTACATTCCATTTTTATATATTATATCATGAATTATTATATCTTCAATATATTTAAAACATTAATTTAATTGTATTACTTTAAGAGGCTTGTGATTTAAAATGTTTCAATGTGATATAGGACAAAATAAAATATTTAAAGATTATTTTCTTCAATAATAATTTCACTTATTTTCAAATATACTTCCATTAGAAGAAATTGTCTGACCATTTTTCCATAAACCCTATCATTATACACTCCTCTGGTTATTCATGACATTTTTTAGGTATTGTTACAATTTTCACACTCTTTGTTACTTAAAATGTTTTTAATAAAACCCGACTACATTTATCCATTTAGTCAGAGAACCCATTTTCTTCTAAAAATATTGTTTGCTAAAAGCCTTTAAAAAATGTTTTTAGCCTTTAAAAAATTATTTAGTAAAGAATTATTTACCCTTTTTTATTTTATGAATGTTTTCAAAGGAATCTTCATATCTTTTTCCAAACAAGTATTTTTTTAACCATTTTACTGTTAAAAAAGAATATTCTTTTTACCACATACATCATGTATGAATTTACATACTATAATTTCTTTAAAGATAACTTTTCATATTTAAAAGGATTCATTTTAAGTATAATTTTTTAAAAGTGATTTTCATAGAATTTTTTTCAAATAGATTTTCAAAACAAAAGGATATTTTACTTAATAATGTTTCTAAGATAAATTTTATAGTATTTATATTCCTCAACAACAACAACCCTTTTTTACTACTCCACTTGTGATATGTTTTATTGATTCCATCATTGTTCTTCCTCAAGATGGGCTATGATTGATTTCGACACAGATAATATTCACATTCACTTCCTTGATTCCTTTTAGTCCCCTTGAAATATTCAGTTTCCTATGATCATTTGACATTGAATTTCTCCTAAGTATCCATATTTTTTCATGGATATGATTATTTTCTAAACCATATACCTTTTTTCATATAGTGTTCATTTGGAAATTTTTTAATTATTTGAGGAAATACTGATAAATTTTTATCTTCAATTCAATATGGATATTTTATAAGGTAAATATTTTACATGATATGAGTAAATATTTAGAAATAGATGATACAGTTTTGGGACTATTTAAGGTAAGTACTATGGGTTGGGGACTGGTTAATGAAATTCCCTTGATCTATTGGTAGTAACGTGGGACAAAATTAGTTGGAGAAATACCCTTCAAGTTTGTTTCCCAATTAGAATAGTTTAAATTTTCTTATAAAAGGTCTTGATAGTAGAGTTAAGGTTAGATAAATCAAATTGGTTTGTAAATAGTATGTTTTAAACCATCTTGTGAAAGATATGGATGGTAATGGTTCTATATACCTAGGAAACATGGCATCTGATAATTAATAATTTCTTTTATTTAGTTTTAGTTATTATTCATCCTTGAGATTTTGTGTTGAAATATCTATGGATACATTTTATTTTTAGTTAATTGATTAAATGGAATTTGTTTCATTTTTTACCTTTCCATATTGATTTTTACTTATCTAGTTATTTGAAAGGAATGATTTTCCAATTATTACCTTATAATATTGTTTATTCACTTAATTATTAGTTTTTTGATTACATAGTATGTGTGTTTAGTTATTTACCATGTCATAATTATTATTATCATTGATTTATTATTTCTTCTACGGTACTTTACCATTACTGAGAATTTTAGCTCACCATTATTTTTTTCCTTTCTCCTAGAATCCAATAAGTATATTATGAAATATATGCAAGGATACTCTTGGTGGAAGAACTGTATCCTCAAAAGAAAATAATTATGTTGTAATTGGTGTACTCATTTGTAATAAGAGACTCATGCATATATCTGGTTTACCAAGATCACTAAACTGTTCAGTCTATCAGGATTTGATTCCATGTAATCATGAAAATGTAATTGATTGCAAACACGGGCTCTGGGCTCTCTCGGGTCATCTCTCTACAGTTTGTGTCAGTAGTAGGTTTTGTATAAACTTAGGTAATTGGATTGAGGAAAACATAGCATATAAGACATTTACTTAAGTTATACTTTTAGGATATGTATAGAAGAACAGTCTATAGTTATGTTAATGTAGATATTTTTTGGTATTTCCATAATACATCACATACTAGATACTAAAAGTGGACATGGTTTCAGAACAGATGTATATTGGGGTAATAACTCTGAAAAGCTATGTCAAGCAAGACTCAGTGTAATAGGTTATATAAAAAAGGCCTTACTATACACCCTGTTTGACACTCTTGGGGGATACGCTTAGGATAATTAACATTTTTTTACAAACCATTAAGAATAATTTTAATAGATAATGATAATGAATGGCGTATATTAAACCTTAGACCAAAGAAGGATATATGTTAAAATAAAATTAATGTTGTTTTTATATATTAAAGTTGTACTGAAAAACTTAGTTAAAAGGCTAATTATTAATTAGCCTTATTTCAAGGATGTCTGTCATATTAATTTTGGAAATTATATAAATATGGTTTCAGAAATGAAAAACATTTATGTCGGGTGAAACCCCATAAAATCTACAAATGCCATGGGGCTTAAACCCACTACCGATGGAATATAAGGGTTGAATGCCAACCACTAACCTACACAATGTCCTGGTTAATATGTCATTGTTTTTAGTGTAACAATTTGATAAATAAATATTAGTGATGACCAATAATGTATCTTTTTATGTTTAGATATTAATGTCTTATCCATATTGAATTTTGAGTATAGTTAGAGACATATGTAAAAATTTTCACTCTTTTATGGGATTTAAGATCTGTTAAATTTCTATTTTATTGCTTTAGGAATCAATGTTAGTTTTTAGATATCTATTTCTTGAAGTAAGGGAAGAATTATAATTTGATCGAATAAAAACAAGAAGATTAACTTTTTCATATGAAATTGAAACCTATTAAGAAATTATATTTCATTATATTCTTAGGTAGTAAAATAATTACACAAAATTTGGAAAATGGTAACAATAAAAAGTGTTATGTCTTAAAACCTTAATTGTTTTTTAACGAATGGTTTTTAAGTCATTTTTAATTTATGGATTTGAGGCCCTAGACATTCCCTTGATCATTAAATTGTTTGTGATTAAATACCTCAATAAATCCCTATAAATATTTAATCTTTTCCTACAAATAATTATCTCTACTTTTCACTATTGTTCTCCTACTAAGAGACATAGTTATATGTTAGTCCATGTGACCATTTTCCTTTTAATTCTTTCTTTTATAGGAGAATTTTACAAACCCTTCTCATGATGTGGGATTTTAACATACAAAATATAAAAAAAATTATTACCAATATTGATTATAAATTTTGAGGATGTAATTTAATTATGGTGGAGAGAAAGTAACACCCTGAAAATCAAAAGTAGGATCATTGTAATCGATGGCATGTATAATGCGCAACACATAACGCGTAAATCAATATAATTTCCTAATAATTTATAATATATTTATTATTTTAAGTAAATTCACAATATTAGATAGCTTTAATTGAATGAAATATTGAATTATATTTCTTTTCACACAATACTAACTTTTTTCGAAAGCTTACATCACACGCAAGACTGATTTTTACCAAAAAACATATTATTAATTTTTCATAATTTAAAATAATAAGATATTTACTAGACGTTAAATTAGAGGTTATGAATATGATTGAATAAGTTATGAAAATTTATGGTTTAAACAATTACTAAATTAATTCATTGGTTATTAATTAATTAAAAATTAATATAAGAACCAATTGAATATAATAGAAATGTTTTTATAGAAAATAATTTTTATGCTCACAAAGCTATTTTATCCAAATAAATTAAATTATTGAAAAATAGTGAGTGATGTTAATGTTATATATATATATATATATTATTCAAAAAAAATACTTTTGATATTCATTTAATATATTTGATAAAATTAAGATAAGAACGAACCCAATATTTTTCATAAAACTGATATTTTTATTAAGGTGCTTTTACCACCTTTTAATAAAGAACCTAGTTAAAATCCAATTTTTTAAACTATTATAAATATTATATGAAAAAAATAATCTTAATATTTTAAATTTATGTATGAAAATTATTTTAGGGTAATTTTTTGGTATTGTTTACTAAAGTTTCATTTTTTAAAGAATAGGGAAAAATTATGAATTTTAATTCAAAAATATTTTTTCATAAAATTTATTTATAAAGATAAATTATATTTTAAATGGGTTTTAAAGCTTAATTAGATTATTTTTTTACCAATTAATCCAATTTAGTTCATTTTAATCAATTTAACTTTGAAATTGGATATAAAAACATAGAAATGATTTGGAAATTTACACTTTAAAACCACGCATTATCGTCCCGTATACGAGATTAAATTTTAATTAATTTATGACACTTATATGAATGGAATTTGTAAAAATGGACTCTATATTTGAATTCATAATAATTCATAATTTTAAATAATTCCAACTTAGTTTTTCACCAAAATTTTTAGTAAAATTGAATAAAATTCATTACAATGATTAAGGTGAAATTAAGCATAACATGCGACTAACCCTTAAGCTCAAGTACAAAAATGACCTAGAAACGTGTCCAAAAGACATTTTATGGTCATATTTAGACCCTATCCTGACATTAGTTGAATTATTTCCATTACTGAATCCAATTTCATAAGAAAAAACATGGTTGGAATTCCCTTTTCCAAAATTTACAGGCGTGGAACTCATCCTCCACTATAAAAAGTCCTCCTCTACCACCACATCCTCACAAATCTCAAGGAACATTGTCTCCAAAAAAAATATGAAAAATAGATCATAAAAATACCTACTCTAAACCATGAATCCACCCCTTGGTCATAAATCCATCCATGTAATCCCTTTGGTGCGAACCAAAAGGAGTTACCCGAAAAAGAGGTAACATCTTTCCTCAATATCTTTAGTTTTATTTCCATTATCCACTCCATAAATTATTATTAATAAATTTTTATAAAAAAAAAATATTATCAATATAATTATATGTTTTCATGTTATGTTTTAGACCTACACTTTTATACACTTTCATCTAATGGGTAACAAAATTATTGTTTATATGTACAGAGAATTACCGCCTCTTGAAACGAAGTGGTTCATTTTTATTTTACCACATTTTATGAATATGAATTATGATAGGAATTATATTTATATTATACATATATAATATTTATTATGTATTTAATAGTAATTAATTATTTTATACAACATACCCTTATACATTCCATTTTGTGTAAATATGATAACATCGTTTGTGGAATTGTGCACAACCGCCTCCTTAAAGTGATGTGATTCGATCACACGATACATGGAATTTATATATGATGGTTTTAATTAAAAATATGTGACAGAAAAAATATATATAATATTTTTTCCATAATTTTCATTCTTTAAATATAATCTATATCATTTTCTTTATTACACTTTCACACACTAAAAAGTGGTAACGCTGGTCGTGGATGTGAGGACTATTGCCTCCTCCACACAATATGATTCCTTTTACATCATAAGATTTATATATAAATATATATAAGATTAAATAACATGGAATTTATGATTTAATGATCATTATTGAAATATATAGTGTTTCTTACATTCTTTCCATAAGAATCATTGGAAAATGGTAACGTTAATCATGTGTATGTACAACTTACTGTCTGCATGATTGTAACGTTGGTTCAATTTTCATAACCATATTTAATGATTAGTATTAAAAGAATAATTGATGTTTAAATATAATAATTATTTAATGATTATTTTTCTGTAGATGTTATATAATGACCCCTTTGACCAAATGTGACCTTGAAAAAAATTTGACACATAAACATAATTTGGTCAAAATACCCTGATGTAAAATAATTGATTAAGTAGTTGTATAAAAATGGGTAAAAAGTAAAATAAATATTATAATAAGAATAAAAAGTTATGAATAAGTTAAATAATTAATTGTAGTTTGTTATTCATGAATATAAATACACACAAGACAAGTCAAACGTAAGGTAAGAGATTTTCATCTCACTTTTAACATATGTGAGATAAATGTCATATTCACCACTTACTTCTTTGTGTGGTGTATCTAATATTAATTTTTATATATTATATCATGGTTTATATTATTTTTATGGTATTAAAAACATTCAGTCAATGTTATTTCTTCATTAGTATTATGATTTAAAATTTTACAAAGTGGTATGAGACACTTTGGGATGTTTACAGATTATTTTCCTCAAGAATAATTTAAATGATCATTAAAAAATATTTCCATTTAGGGAAATTATATTATTATTATTGTATAAAACCGTTAATTTTCCTATAACATATCAATTCATGTCATTTTTCAAGTATTAATACAATTTTTTCACTCCTTGGTACTCAAAATGTTTCAGAAAATGTTTGTATGGAAACTCATCTCCATTTCTCTCTTTAGTTAAAGAACCTATTTTCTTCAAAAACCCCTTATTTATAAAAATATTTTTTCAAAAATGTTTTATAAATTTAAAAAACTATTTATTAAATAAACTTTTATCCTTTTTTCTTTTAAATTTTTTTAATCAAATCTTCTTATTAATTTTCAAACAAGAAATTTTTCTAACCTTTTTACTGTGCAATAGGAATGTTCCTAATAACTCATATGAAATGTACATATTTACACACCATAATTTATTTGAAGTTTCCTTTGATTGTTTAAAATGTTACTTTTCAATGATTTTTTTTCAAATTACTTTTTTAAAAGAAATGTATTTTTCAAAAGGTGTTCAAAACAAAATGATATTTTCCACAATAATGTTTTTTAATATAAATTTTATTGTATTTCTATTCATCAATGACAAAAAAACCTTTATTTATAATCCCTTTAGGATATGTTTTATTGATACTATCCTTGTTCTTCCTATATATGGTAAATTATTGATTTAGATAAGGATAGTATTCATATTCACATCCTCGATTTCTTTTAGTCCCCTATAGAAAATTTAATTTCCTAAGATAATTTGATATTGAATTCCCTCTAAGTATCCATATTAATTTTTATGGATATGATTATTTTTTGAACCATATACCATTTTTTATATGGTGTTCACTTTAAAATTTGTTTTATTATTTGTGGAAATATTTATAAATCTATACCTTCTATTCAATACATATATTTGATAAGTCATATTGTATATTTGATATGGGGAATGCGTTGGAAAGCTACGACATGGGATGTGGATAGTTTAAGTTAAGACCTATGGGATAGGGATAGGTTAATGAATTCCCTTATATTCATAGGTAGTCTCATGTTATGAAATTAGTTGGCAAAAAAACCATCATGTTTTTTTTTCAAAATCATAATAGTTTAAAATTTCTTTTAAATGGTCTTGACAGTATAGTTAAGCTTGGAAAAACCAAATCAGTTTTAAATTACTTTGTCAAAGGTATTTATGGTAATGGTTCCATGAAACTGGGAAACATGGTATCCAATAATTAATTCTATCCTTAATTTAGTTTTAGTTATTATACATCCATGATATTTTCCGTCGACATATCTTTGTATACATTTCATTTTAAGTTCATTTATTAAATGGCATGTGTTTCAGATTATTAAAATTCCATATTGAATTTGACATTCTAGTTATTTGAAATACATGTGTTTCTAGTTTTTACATTTCCATATTTTATATTCACTTATATCTTAGTTTGTTGATTATATATTATGTGTGTTCAGTTATTTATGTTTGCATAATTATTGTTATCATTGATTCATAATTTCTTATAGTTGTACATTACCCTTACTGATAATTTGATCTCACCTTTATTATTCATTATTTCCTTGTGATTCAAGGAATTATTCTAAGAAATATATGCAAGGATACACTAGTTGGAAAAAAGTTATCCTCATAGGAAAAAATTATGATGTAATTATTGTATTAATTTTTAATACATGACTCATGTATGTATCTAGTTTACCATGACTATAAAACTCTTTGAACCTTCAAGATTTGATTCCTTATAATCATTTCATTATAATTGATAGAATACACCAACTCTGGAATCTATAGGGTTGGGTCACTACAAGAGTGGGATAAATTATGTGACTATTTAAGGTAAGGGTTTCTGTGTTTCATATTTAAATCCCTTGAGACATGTTTAAACTGTACACAATGTTTAATTTAAAATATAGTTATAACATCCCAAATATAATTTTTATTATTATCCTATAATAAATCATGATATTAAATGTTTTCTTTAATTTTATACCTCTCATGGGGTTTTTTTTCAAATGTTTTAAATGATGTAATGGGTTCTCATGACTGATATCTTTTCTTTGGGTTGTAATCACTCTTATTTGGCTATTATAATTAATGATGTATCTATTATAACCTATAATGAATCTATATTTTGTTAACACATTCATTTATAAGGAAAGTATATTTCACATCAAATTTTTTTCGTTGATGATTCTATTGATTTGTTAAAATCATTTTTTATTAAAATAATTCTTATTAATTTTAATGAATTTTTCCTCTATATCAATTTTTTCTTTACCATGATTTTATATACTTCCCTTATACTTCACATTTTGAAATATATTTTATTTCTTATCATGGAAAATTTATTTTATTTTATTTAATTAATTTTTTAAAATTTATTATTTTCATCTTAAAAAAAAAGGATTTGGGAAAATGAATTATGAATCACATCCTTTTTAATATGATATTAAGAAAGGCTATTTAAGAAAAAAAATCTTGGAATTTTTGTTCTGTTTTTATGGGAGTATTATTTAATGGGGTTTTGTTTTATGTTTCACTGTATATCTTATTTTATTATGTTATTTTTAGTGATCAGGTTGTTGGTATAAAATTATTTAATTAATGAAGTTATTTTATAACATTTTGATGTTTTATGAAACCCATTTTATTTTAATGGGTTATTTATGATAAGTGAATGATTTATATTCCAATGTTTGATAATACCATTTCACTTCCATGGATTTTCTAAGATATCATAATGATGATTGATTTTTAATGGCATATAAATGAATGGATGATGAAGGGTGGGGTCCTAAATCTCCCTCCAATGCATTGTTTATGTTTTTATATCATATTAGATGATATAATGCTGAGTGAATATGATGTGGGTATCTTTAATCATAAGTATGTTTATTTAATGAGATGTGGGAATATTATTTTCAAAACATTTATATTTAAATGAGATTTTTAAATATCTATACAAAATTTTGTTATATGAAAGAGATTTGGGAAGGTTTTTTCACATGTTATTATGTGAATGTGATGTGGAATGATTTAATAAAAATATTTTATATTCTTATAGTTGTTCCAAATAACCATGTTATTTTTTATGTTTTGAAATTTTTTAAAGATTCATTTAATTTCCATGAAATTTCATTTTTTTTCAGGATTACACGTTACATTTAATGCATTCTACAGTTTTTTGTCATGACCAATTGTTACTTGATAATGGAGATTTATTTTGGTCCATTTCATTTCTTTTATGCTTAATTAATTATGTTTTTATGATATAGTGTTTCTATAACATGTTATAGTATTATAATCTATGATATTTTGATCTTTTATTAATATATTTATATTTTTATCATGTTCACCTCCATATATTTTATATGACACCTTATGATATGTTTTTATCTTACTGATCAACTGATCTCATCACATTTCTTATGATTCTATTCCCTCAGTTATGAAGATGAATATATCATGTGATATGTTTAAAAAATAGCATAGAGGATAAAATTATGCATTAATGATTTCAAGTGTTAAAAAACTAGATCAATATATAGCTAATCTATGAGATACTAAACCTCTCAGTCCTTGGGTTGTATGAATGTTTGTGTGATTTATTATCTCAATCATGATATTATCATACTATTTTAGAAATGATTATCTTAGTATTATTTATTTGTTAAATTCCCTAATGATTAATTAAATCCATTTTTACCCATATTTGACTTTATATAAAAAGGTTTAAAAATAATTTTCATACTATTTTCCAATCGAGGTTCATTTTACCAAATATCTTAATAAAATATTTTTTTAATTCATACCACATGAATTGATTTACTCATTATTATGAATAATTTTTTACTGAATATTCCTTTAAATGTTTTTTTAGTTATTTTAAAAAAAATTGAGTCCTAATATTTGTGAAATTTTTACATTTTAAATAAGTTAATTCAAATTGAAAAGAATATTTTCCTCAAAAATATTTTTAGTACTTTTAATGGTATTTTAATTTATTGTAAACTCTATTTATTTTACTTATGCTTCACTAAAGAGAAGATCCAATGATACTGTCCTTATAATTTCAATATATGGTTATTTATTTTCATTATAGAATATTTATGAAACACATTATATTTTCTATAGGTTAAGTTATTGTGAAATGATAAATGTTTTCATGGCATGTTGGCATACATAATAATAGATCTTGATAATATAATGGGTGGGTCCATTATAACCCTTGAAAGCATTGGGTAATGTCATATAAATGTCTCATGAGTTTTTTATGATAAGAGTGGAAATTATTTTGAATATCTATGTCCACATTTTGATTCATGATAATGATTTCATTTTTTTATTATCACAAGATTTTGTATAGACATGATTGATAATAGATATGTTCTCATTTTAATGTGTGAGTGTGATCACTTATAAGTATGTTCAATAGAATATGCATGGATATGATTGTGAATAGCTATTTTCACAAGATTATGATTTCCTATTTTTATGAATCCACATGTTTATGTAATGAAATATTAATGATAAGTACTATATTGACCCTATTATTAATCATTCTTCTGATTATAATTTTTTTGGGTTTAAGATCTATGATTTTCGGAGTATATGTCATCTACATTGACAACATGAAGATGAATATGTTATCATAAACTTATTGTTATCTTATTATATATTATTATTATTATCTCCTATGTTTACTCATATAGTGAATCTGATCTCATTGTTTATTAGTATTACCTTCACCTATTTTTTGGTAGAAGCTTAAAATTATAATATATCTAGAAGGGTACAAATATAATTATATTTTTTGGGATATTTTGAAGAAATTTTAAGAAATAATTAGATTATATATCATGTATCCAAAGAAACTATACCTTTATAGTCCTCATGAATTTATTATAATGATATGTATATATTATTCATATAAAATGATGAAATATTTATGTATTTTATACTCAATTATACTCAAGATACATAAAAATTATATTTAATAAATTATCTTTTAGATATACTTTAAATTTATTATATTATATTATCCTTATTAGAATTTCCCAACTTAACACCATTATTCATAACCTGGGGAAAATAGAAACATAACAAAGGGTGAGAATAGATTCTTAGTAAGGGTGAACATGGGATATATAAATTGATTATAATATGAAATCATAAGATAATAATAAGGGTATGAGATATTGATCATAACAAAAAATTTGCATACCCAATTTTTTATTTATCATAAATCATGAGTCATGGAATAATGTTTTTGAATTTTAATAGAATTAAGTCATAAGAGTGATGTGTCATAATTAATCAATCTTGAGACATGTAAACATATCAAAATCTTGAGAACATGTTATAGTAATTGTGTGGAAATATCATAAGTGCACTCAATAGTAATAATATATTGGGGAATAATATATTCATCATTAAATAACTAAAATTGTATAATTCCAAAATTCTATTAGGTGTAATGTATATTAAGTTAACTCCATCATCTCTTGGGAGTTTCTCAAAACCATAATCTCTTATAAGTATTTTATATCCTTAATATCTTAGTATTTTCATAACTCCATCATCAGTATCCAATGTATGGTGGGTGGGGAATTATAAATTTTGTCCTACCCTTCTTTGGTGTATAACTTAACCACCCACGAAATAATGAAAACCATACAACTGTGTTTTATAAGATCATTAATAATTCATCTTATCATCATATAGTATCCTATGAAATATAAATAGGTTATGCACACATAACATCATCAGATAATCATAAGCCATCCATAGAAGAAATTTTATTGTATTATAATAGAATTTATTATCTCAATATAGCTTAATCAACTTGTGGGAATGAAACATGTTTCATACAATCATCATAAGATTACCATCATCATAATTCATCCACAAAAGTTGAAAACATCAAATGATAATATAACTAGTGAAATATAAAAATCTTTAAAGTATGTTTTCATGGATGAAATATATATTTAAATGATTATAGGAATATCTTTTGAAGAAAATAACATTTTTAATTTGAAATCACTTATTTAAAGTATGAAAAATTATGAATTATTTTTGAAAATATTTTCATTGAAATGAATCATTTAAACTTTTAATTTTAGCTTAAATTAAAGTAATATTCATGATATAAGGAAAATACATTAATGTGGTAAATGTTAAAAAAATAATCCCTATAAAAATTTTGTTATATTTTTAAAATAATTAAGTTTGAAAATAGATAAGAATATTTATTTTAAAAAAATACAAAAATTAAAAAATGTTTTTCAATGAATTAAAAAATAATTTGGTTAATAGTAAAAACCCTCTTGAAAATAATTTATAAGACATTGATATGGATGATACAAGAAAATTGACTAAAGGGATAAATAGTGTTGATTTTCATAGAACATTATTGTGGTCTCTTGAGTACATGGATAATGTCAAATGAGAAAAAACATGTGAAATAGAAAAATAATAATAGGGGATAAAAATAAATGAGTTTTATTGGATATAAATCATAAAATATCTTCATTATTAATGTAATCATAAACTGTCCAAGTAAAAATGAGATTGTAACATAAAACCCTTACCTCATCTCTTACTAGGATTCATACGGTCTCAAACCTCCAGAATAATAAATATAGATTTATCATACATATATTTTAGAACCATATCTATAAATATAAAACAATATAAAATTTACTTATAAAATATTATCACTCATTTATTAACAATTCTTCATTAATGTCATCATCCCTGATGATAAATGTTCCATTATTATTATTTTTTAGTTCATTAGTTCTAGTCTATGCACCTTGGAAAGGGTTTCATCATATATAGAATCAAAATAATATCATAAATATCATATTTATTCATTATATACACTTTTATAACCATTAATTAAAGTGTTAGTGAAAATTTAATTATATCACAATATGGTGACTGTAGTATGTTGTAACGTCCCGACCCGACTCACCACTAAACCAATTTCCATTCTGGTCGCCACATGACCTCAAGCGCATATCCCCAAACACCAGAGGCTACCAACTAGCAGTGACAGTCTAGGGAAATTCGGTGGGGAGACTATAAACTCTTATTAGAGTTTCACAATAGTATATCATAGTATATAACAAACAATAGTGGAAGTAGTAGTACATAATTGAAAAAATAGCGGCAGACAAATAGTATTCATTTTATAAAATTGGATGATTCCAATTATACAGTAGATGAATGCATGACATGTTATGGATACATAATTGAAAGCAATAAAAAAATACAATATTCTTTACACATCATGTATAATACAAATAAAAGACAACCAAGACCTAATGCTTTCAACTCGAGCATCCCGAGCTCCTGATCGGTCCTCTGCTCCAATCTCCAAAGTATTTCCTAACATCACAATCCTACAACCAAATAGAATCTACTCAGGTACCCCAGTGCAATGGTGACCCGAGTAGTGTGTGAGATATAAATCTCAGTAGGCTGGAACCACTGGTGTCTACCCCAAATCCTGACATTTAATAAATAATTTAAACAGTGAAAGCATGCATAATTAAAGTAAGAAGTACAATGTAATGATATACCCATGTCCCTACTTCAACTATCAGCTGGTGTCTGAACCTATTTTATACATTTTTCATTCATATAAAATAGTCATTACACAATCATTTTCATTTTTAAATTATTAAAACCTCATTAAAGTACATAATTATCATGATCTGACCTAAGCCCTACATTCCATGTATAAGTCACTCACCACAGATGTCTCTAATGACCATCTAAGTAATCAAAGTAAAGACCAAATCCAAGCTTGTGCTTTGGTTGGATAACGCGTCATAAGATATTCAATTTAATCTTTCATATACTATATCTAAGACCATCCACTAAAAATAGTGATTTCCTCCTGGGTCCGTCCACTCATATTGATTCAACCAATTCGTTGATAAGTATGAACCCTTTCTCATAATCAATTCACAATCATAATGAAACAATAGTTTTCATTAACCAATTAATTAATTTAATATATGACCAATTGGAACCACAATCCAAAGTTAATTAATGAGTGTAGATCATCATGTCTATCACCCTCGTGAGTATTTGGAGTGGCAGTCCTTGTCGCACAACCCATGTGTATTTGGAGCATCAGTCCCTATCCAATAAAAGAATGTTTTCTCAAAAGTTGGGTGTAGAATGCCATGTCTAGAACCCTGTGAGTATTTGGAGCATTAGTCCCTATCTCACAACCTATTTATCAATCATGCATATATATTTATCATTGGTGTAGAACACCATGTCTAACACCCCAAAACCATTCATTAATTAATTCATAAATTAATTAATCCAATCTGTTAATTAATTAAGCAACTAATTAACAACAAAAATCACCCATCAAAAGTCAACCATTAATTAACCATTCAACATCTCAATAGTAATATCAATCCAAATAAATAATTAACTCAACATTTAATTATCCAAAATCTTTAACAAGTCTTAACCTGTCCACTCAAACAGTGATTCATCCAGCAATTTAACAATTGACATGCACGTCATAATCATCTCAAAACAAGCCGAAAAAAGCCCATATATTTAGAAACCATCTCATGAAACATCTCATATTATAAAACAACTCCTTCCAAGACAACTTAATGCATGGAAATCTAACATTCATCAAAAGATATGCATTGCCAACAGCCATAACAAACAAAAAAATCACAATATTAATTTAATGCATTAAAATTAATTAATTAAATAAATAATTAACTAAATATTATCTCTTTAACCAATCGTCAATTAATTAACCATTTTTTAATCCTTCCATTAATTATTACCAGTTTCTAATTTATATTTCGAACATTTCAAATATTCAATATTCTCAAAAATCCTTAAAAGTCACACTTTTTATTCCAACTCCCGACTTGATAACTAATTCTATAATTAATTACCATATTACCCATTCTACCCATTCAAATCATTTAACTGTTTAATCATATCACTTTAACCAAATTACTAAAACATGTATAAAATCAACACATGTTCAAGTCCTCATTTATCTCACGTGGGCTGCATAAGTTAATAATATCAAAAGTGTCTTGCATAAGCATATCATAATCAAGGAAACTCACATTCTCAATTTATTTAAAGAAGCTGTAATTCTTAAATAAATTGATAGGGATTTGGAACCCTACCTCAAGGTGGCACCATTTTAAATTCAAAGTGCTTTAATAAACAGAACAGAAACCAGTCCACAACTGGTCTGCAATCACATGCGCACACACATTATATATATATATATATGTTTTTTTTCTTTTATATATATATATATATATATATTCACGCGTGTGCCCTGAAATAATATAAATAAAATTCCAATATTAAAAAGGTACTCAGAATCAAAGCAGTAAGGACCAACACACATCTAACTAGGTACTAGGGACTCCTATAAAATATCAAACCCTTAATTGAATGATGAAAAAAAATAACATGATTATATAACTTTACCTGAAACATGAAAAAAAAAGAAAAAACGATCCCATCCTCTTCTCCTTTGTCGGAAGATACCAGAATACAGTCTAAAGGGTTTAGAGGAGCCCCATGCACATCCCTAGAACCTAAGAAACAGGGAAACCCAATAAAACCCAAAACATAGGATTTTTGCCCTGAAAATAAGGCGAGGGAGGATCCAAATAGCCGATGCAAATCACAAAAACAAAAGAAGATGGAATCACCTCACCAAGACTAACAAGATCCGAGAAGACACCTGGAGGATTCGATCGCGCGAAGGGAGCCGGTAAGGGGGGGGGGGGGTGGGGGTGTAGCGTGCCTTAAAGGAGGGGCCATGTGCATTTTTTTTGTTACTCCCATATTGTGGTGTGTCACCCTCATGTTCTCTCCCCAAATTATAAATTACACCCATAATAAACTAATAGTCTTAATATAATAATAATAATATTTATTATTCTCATTTAATATAATGTTACTTCATTAACTAAACTTTAAATAAATGTTTCATAATTAATTTTAAAAACCCCCATTAATGATCCAATCAAATTAATAAAATAATAATAATAATATCCTTATTATTGTTATTAAATATTTTTTTTATTTAAAATAAAATAAAAATAAAAAAATCCTTTTAAAAACCAGATAACCGCACAGCTGACCCACATCATTTTACTACCCATGCAAAACCCGATATCTCCATTTAAAATGGTTTAATTAAATTAAACTCAACTCCAAATTTATTCCTAATTTAATATTACCATTTAAAATTTCCCTACTTGGATAATTCTCAACTCCTCATTTACACATTATTTAATTAAATTCATTCACAAAATATAATTAATTAAATCCCCCACTTCATGTTTTTTTAATTAAATTCTCTCAACGCAGTTTAATTAAATTTAAAAACTCTAACTCGTTGTTATTTAATTAATTATCTCAACACAAATTAATTAAATAAAAACCTCCTCTTCAAAGCGATTAATTAAATTCTTATTGACCATTAATTTAATTAAATGAAACCCCCAAAAAATCCATTATTATTATTATTCATAATAATAATAATAATAATCGCTCATAAAACCATAATAATAATAATTGAATTATTATTATTCTTATTCTTCAACCTTAGATAAAACCCAACACCTCTTATTAAATAAAAACACTTATTTATTAATTACGAAACTCGTTATTTAATTAGACGTTTCTTTGAGATACCCAAAAGCCTTATTAATTTCACATAACTATTACACCTAATTAAACATCCAATTAAAATCTTTTAACATAAAAGTTACACCCCATTTCATTAAAAACTCTTCTTCATTCATTATTCTCTTAAGAAACATTTCATATTTAATTATGAAACACACAATTTATTATAATATCATTAATATGATAAAAACTCCATCCCATAACCCCTAATTTAATTTCCATAATAATAATAATTATTACATTCATAAAACTAAAATAATAATAATATCATTTTTATTATTTTTCAAACATTTGATAAACCCAACACCACTAATAATTAACAACGCTTCATTAAATTTGAAACTCCTCATTTTATTAAATGTTTTATTGAGAATCTCAAAATCCACATTACTTTCCCATAAAAGGTACACACCTTTAACATGAAATTAAAATCTCAAAAGAATTAAAATAATCTATGACACCATAATAATAATAATAACATTATTATTATTAGGACATTCCTCCATTTAATAATAAAAGGTCCTTTAATAATTCTAAAACTCATTATTTAATTAAAATGGTTCTTCGATTATCCCAAAATCCACATTAATTTCTTCAACCATCATTTAATTAATTCTTTATCATTCATTTAATTAAACAACCACAATAATAATAATAATAATAACTTCATTATTATTATTATTATTAAAAATTTGTTTTAATTAATTACAAACCCTCATATAATATTATTTAATTAAATTAAATAATTTATTAAATAAGGTAAATTGCATGGGTTGGACCACAACCATGCACTACCTATGCAGATCCATTAAAGTGGAATTTTCTGAAATCATTGTTCGTGAGACTCATCAGGATACCTGTGAAAATTATCAAGTAATTACACCATTCCAAAAACGACACCTTTAGGTGTTCCAACACTCAGAATACAATTCTAGAGTTTGGTTTAAAAAAAATGACCCGTTGATAAACTAAAAAAAATCAAAAACATTTTTATTTTAACCTGGTTAAAAAACACGATACTTTACATATGTACATACACATGAGTCATAATTCCACTTTTTGATGGGTGTATGGAATGAAAGGTAAATATAAATTGAAATTTCAATATTCATTATTATAATATATCTATTATATATATTTATTAAATCTACCCTTATTACCATCCATGACAAGCATGTATGAAAAATTAATCACATACCTTTGGGGAGGTGGTAGTCTATAGGTTCGTATGAGTGACATTATAATTTTCCGAAAAAACAATAGGTTATAAAGAAGATAAAAAAATATATTTCCATAAACATTGATATGTTATAAATATCATATATAAACCTAAAATCCATCACACTATCCTTCGATGAGAGGATTTTATGGAAAATTAAATACTTTTCTACACGGAGATGACTACCTATACGTACACACAATTGATACTTTCATATACCATTTGATGGAATGGCGGTGAAAATGGTTGTACCATAATCATAATAACATATCAATATATTGATGATAAAGGCATCCTCATTTTTGGATGGGTACAAAATATATATAAGTGAAAGAAGAATAAACAAAATAAAAGGTGTCAGGTGAGACAAATATATCATATTTAGGATAATTCCTTTAGATTACACCTTAATCCTTTAAATATTGGTCATTGGAGAAGATTATGAGTTCTAAGAAGAATGAAATAAATATATAAAGGTATTATGAAGGATATTTTTTTAAATATAATGGAAAATTATTCTTAGGTAAATTATGATAGGGTATAAATATCATCAAAATATAATAATTAAAATTTCTTATCTCGTATTCATTTCCTTATCCAGTATATTAATTCCCCCTAATAAACATGATTCAACCTTAATGGTGGTAACAATTTTTTACTATTTTTACTATTCACAATGAAAAATAATAGTTTCCCAATTAAAAAATTGGTTCTCTCTTATTCTATATATTTAATTAAATTTATCAAATTTAGTTTCAATATGTTGTAAAAATTAATTTTTAGATATCTGTGAAATTTGAAATAAAAACACATTTTTAGAAAAATGAATTTGTAATCATAAAAATGAGTATACTCTCACTTCTTACCTAGAAAATAATATTAGATTAAAGTCGTAATATTTTATATAATATATAATATACATATTTCACTGATATTATTAACCAATTTTGATTAATTAAATTTTTTATAGTAAAACAAATTATGCATATAAAAATTGTTTTATGAAAAAAATATTATTTTTACATTAAATTTTTGTATATTAATTCCTGAAATTTATATATCTAATGTATTGATGATTATTAATTAAATCATATAAATTATAAATATATTTCATTAAAATCATTTTGAAATAGTGATCAATATACGTTTTTTGGATAAAAATAAACAACATGTATAAAAAAATTCTTTGGAAATTTTG
This sequence comes from Viscum album, assembly GCA_963277665.1. NCBI lineage: Eukaryota > Viridiplantae > Streptophyta > Magnoliopsida > Santalales > Viscaceae > Viscum > Viscum album. The sequence continues at coordinate 454,698,798 of OY728166.1, read as the reverse complement.
TTTCTTAATCCTTAAATGATTTTACTAAAATTTATTTGAAAATTCATAGGTATAAATTAATAAAAAAAGTCACCAAAAATGATTATGAAAATATTTTACAATTTTTTAAAACCTATTCATACCTAATAATCCAATGGTTAGGTTAAAAAGATATATTATATCATAGTTCATTTAGCCTTGGGGTTACATGTAAAATAATCTATCGAATACATCGAGATTATTACAAATAAAATACATATAAAGTCTTAGCATGTTACATTTGTCACTAATTCAAATTATTTTTTGTCTCAAAATTATATCACTCTAACACAATCAAATGATGATATATCTAGTTCAAAACATCTTTGGGTTCCTATATAGCTTCATAAAATTTATGATTCCTCCAAAGAAATTTAACCAAGTGGGTATTCTTTTTCCATAGAACATCATATGTATGATCTATAACATCCCAACCCAACCATCAGGTTTGAGATAGAGTGGTATATGACTTTACACATGCCTCCCCATATGAAAGATACCGTCTACTTGTAACAGGGGTCTTAAGTGGAAGCATGGGGAGACTATACCCTTAGAATTATTTCAAGGGATCAATAACAATAACAAAAAATATATTAAACATAATTACAGTACATGCAGAAAATGAAAGATAGAATACATATAAATGAACTTCTAGGTTTACAACCCAAATAGATTACAAGAAACAATAGATAATAAATAAATAAATAATGGAGTCATTTGGTTCTCATCCCATCCCACTACCAGATTTGTACTTCTCTACTCAACTATCAACCATAGGGTCCTTTCCCTTTACAGGGTCTCTAGTCCGGATGTCTATAAGAACACTAAAATTCATGTGTCGGGTGTGGGTATAATACTCAGTAGGACAATACCAATTGACCATAACACTAGTGCATAACATATAAAATCTCATTACAATATCATAAAAAGGGTACAAATATATCAAAAATATATCACATAATCAAAAAAACAATTTGTAAGTCCATGGGGACAATCTCTAATTGCATCGGCACCATTCCAAGAGAAAGAAACATTCTTAGAAATCATTTCGTTATAAAAAAACATTCTTCAGAACCACGATGGAAGAAATGTCAGAAACTATCCTGACACATCCAATAAGTGGAATAACCCAAAAACATAAATGATTCATTCCTACTAGTTGGGATAGACCACATACATATAGACCAATGTCTTGAACATCCATCTCAAAAGATAGTCCAAGATAATGTGACATGTTGTCCAATATATGACACTTCCATCACGGAGGTTATCCTAAAAGTTTGTGACACATCCCATTGACTAAAATTCTATATGTACATGTCAAGTGATGTCTATCACATCTCACTTGAGTGGGAAAGCCCATGAATGTGTTACATCTCTAATACCAACCAAATAGGACAAACCTACATGATGAAATGAAAAATAGTGAAAGGATATAACATATGATAAAAAATAATATGACAAATCAAACATCACATCAATAACAAGTATTGTGGTCATCGCATTCCATATGAAAGTAACACAAGAATAGTTCTAAGGAAACATACGCACACACCTAATGTGGTTAATTATAAAGAATAGGTTCTTAGGGAAACACATGCACACATAAATCAATTAAAAAACATTTAATAAAATATATTTTCAAGTAAAGGGATTCCAACCTTAACTTCACTATGGTTAGCATCTAGTTTCATCAAAGGTGTTGTTGGATGAACCACATTAGTAAATCAACCAAAATAGTTTTTCATTTTGAGGAACAATGTCAATCATATTTAGTAGAGGGGTGGTATACAAATATCATGAAAAATGTTTATAGAAAAAAAGAAAGTCTCCATGACATATATAGGAGGCTATGGAATAGAGGTGCACAGAAGAAAACCACCCCAGTGTAGGGGTTTTTTAATGAAATTGAATTTTGGTTGAAATTTGACCATCGTAGCATAGGGAAATGCTATGGTGAAGTGGTGAACTTTGAGGAAAAATAATTGAATAGGGTTTCTACAATGGTGTATAATCGCTCGGTAACTTGAACAGATGTGGTGTAGGCTAAGCATTGTAGCATAGAGATCCACTAAAAAATGGTATGATGTAGAATAAGAAGGGATCTAAATTGTGGATTTAGGTCTATAACCCTTAATTACTTTGGGATTTTTTCAAATTAAGGTGGAGGGTTTGGTATTTTCAAGGTCTCAAACTTCAAATAATACCCTCTTATAATCCTCACCAATTTTAAAGTGAATTCCCCTACTTAATTCCAATACAGACTTCCGAATCAAAAACATAACAGCTTATTAAGAGTATTAAATCTCAAAGATCAAAAACTAGGACATAAATATATAACTAATGTGGATAAGACACTACAATGTGGTCTAATACACCATAGTGTAGTCAACATGATTCTAACTCCATGGAGAATTCTATAGTGAAAATTCCCTAGTTGGCTACACTACGACGCTATATTTTTCACCTGTAGAATAAGACCAAAACCACAACCCTTATCTTGCATATACATTTATGACATGTTTTAGTATCCCTTATTTTGGTCCGAAATTATCTAAACATACATTTATACGTCCATAAGCTTCTTGAACCCACAATTATTTCCCTAAACATGGTTTAACCGAAAAACATGGAGGAAAAGAATTCATACAAATTTTTTCTCTAAGAAACCAAATGTTTAGGGTTTTAAAATTCCCCCAATATAAATAATTCTCATCCTCGAGAAGTATCTCCAGCAGTTGTGATTTAATATCCACAGAGGAAAACCCAAATATTTAAAAAAGTAAATTCCCACTTTTACTCAAATAATTATTATTTATAATGTTCTTGATTTGAATCCAATATTTTTTAATGTCATTTTCTAGATCATGAAAATTATACAATTTTTTCAAAATAATTCCTCCCTTTTTATTCATTCAAAAAATATTTTTCATTTAAAATAAAAGGCATAACAAAAATTCCATCCTAAAAAATTCCTTTATTACATCACAAATGAGTCTTTGAAAGTCAATGTTTTAAACCAAAATTTTCATTAACACAACTTTGGGGTATTTAAAAACATTTTTCAAAGAACTGAAAAAAACATTTAATGAAAAAATTTAGTTTTCATAAAGGATTTAAAGTATTAACCCAATGGATTAAATTTGAACCAACACAAAATCATGAAATAGACCACCTGAATAAGGAAATGAAAAATATGCTCCTCGAATAAAAAAGTTATAGAAGAAAAAAATGGGATAATACCAAGGACTATGGATGGTACCTATAAATAGTTTATTAGATCTAGATAAATTGCATAATCCAGACCATTTACCACTCCATCATGTCCTTGAGGCTCATGATTCACCTCGTTCACTCACCCATAAAGAATCTGTACTTCATTTTGATGTCCCAAGTTACCTCCTTCAGTAAAAATCCTTGAAACCTGATCATAGAACTCCCTATGGTGTTTTATATTTCCACACTAGTGACGAGTCTTGAGAGAATAGGTAAAATCATTTTGGAAGTGTTCTTTATTTCCATAGTTGTTTCACCTAGAAAAATTTCCTCCAATAGAATTATTCAAAGCACCCCTACTCCACTCTTATTAATGTATAGCTCCCAAAAATCCATACTCTAACTTCCTCTTATTATTCATATGATATGAAGCTGGGATGGAACTTGGGATTGAACCTGTAAATCCACTAATAGCTAGGATAAATATAGAATTTATGTTTTTCCCAATTCCTTTTTATATTATCAATGATTTATGAAGCACTATAACATAGGTTTTTCAAATCAGAAATATTGACTTATCACCTAATTTATGGGTGTTGTAAAATATTGAAATCCTTTTCTTTCTGAGTATTGTTTACAATAGTATATGATTAAAGATAATTATATTGATAAAGTATACTAAATAAGTTAAAAAAATCATCATACCCTATTGGAGAACCATAAACATCTAAGCATGACACAGGTTTCAGGAGTTGAGAAAAAAATACTTCGAAAATTATCCATAAAGGCTCACCAAGTCATACCTTCCCATATATCAGCCTGCAAAATGATTCAGTTATAACGTGTTAATACTCTAGGGTCTATACTAGGTATAATAACCACTTGATGAACCATATCCATTCCTCCACATTCTAAGGGCCTCCAGTTCCATGGAAGGATGTTGGATAACAGAGTTGGAAGTCATAGATAAATAGACCATAGTTTTGGTGACTCCCCCACCTTGGACATGCACTTTTAGAAGGATTCCTGAATAAATGGGGTTTCTAGACTAAATATTCTATGCTAATATAGGTTCATGCTGAGGGATGTGCTCATATACCATAGATAGTGGCAAGGGAAAATCCTGTGCTACCACAGCATGGAATCCAATTAAGTTTTTTGAGGCATCATTTTCCACATAAAGGATATTGGGATCATAATAAGTCATTTACAGTCTATAGGATTACACAAGTTCCTCCTAGGAAACTACCCTCAACCCATGGTATACCCCTCCTTGTACTAACCAAGGCTCCACATCCATGCACTATAGTCACAATCATCACATATATATTAACACAATAACATGATCAGTTCATATAATTAATTCTAATAATATATATCATAATAGCATGGAATGAAATATATATCAAATAGTTAGAATAGTTATCCAAACAAACTGTAAAAATCAAATAAATTAATTAAATAACTAATATATAGTACAATAACATGTATATATATGGAAGGTGAACCTACATTCCTAGTTCTGAAGAATGAATGAACTTGAAATCTCATAAATCAAATATCAACAAATGTACATCATATAAGCTGAATTTAATCAATCCAACAATAAAACATAGTTTCCCCTCTTTATGGAAACTCAGAGGTCCACTATTTAGTACTTATCAGACATTGACATAGTTCCCTAGCCTAAGTCCCAACCATTTTAACTCATTTTTTTCCTGTTCCAAATAAATGTTAAGTAAAAATACAAGTTAGTGAATATTGATGCTCTAATACCATTTAAAAACATCCTGATTTGACAATCAAGTCTAAACCATAGTACCACAAGACCTTATACATGTATCTGTGCACACAAGAGTCTACTGACTAGCAGTGCAGGATGCGAGTGGAAGCATGGGGAGACTATAACCTTATCATCATGTCATAGTATCAATAATAAGAAGAAATTAATAATAAACATATTCAAAGTACATGAAAAACTAATGATTACATACATATATATGGCCTTCCAAAGTGAAAAGCTAAATAGAGTTTAAAAAACTATAGATAATAAATAAATAAATAAACAATGGTTTCCTATAGTTCCCATACCATTAAGCTATCACCTATATAATCATAATCACATCTATCCACCATAGGTACCTTCCCTCTACTGGGTATTTATTCATTAAATCCTCAAGCATACAGAATTATCAAAGTAGGTTTTGAGTACACGACATAGTAATCCACCACCAACGGCCCATAACATCTATGTATTAAATATATAAGTTCATTTCAAGTTACGAAAAATGTTATAAATATAACAAAAATATATCACACCATCACAAAACAATTTCTTGTTCCATGGGGATTGGCACTACCTACTGCAACACCATTCTTGGATAAACAAACCAATATCGAAAAAGTGAAAGTAAAAACAAACCTTCTTGGGCACCATTCGAGTAAAAACATCAGTAACTATCCTAACACATCACCTCGATGGAATATCCCAAAAACATGTATGATATATTACCACTGGATGTGATACCCTGAGTACATACTCACCAATATATAGAACATATCTCTTATTTGATAATCCAAAATCATGCGATATGCTGACCAATGTTTGATACATCCTTATTGGGGGATTCCCCATCATTATGTGACCCATCCCTCAAACTAGAATAGACCATGAAAATGTTAAGTAATGTTTGGAACATCCCACCTGAGTGGGTATCCCCAAGCATGTTTCACATCTCACATGCTGACCAAATAGGACAAACCTACACACTCAACTATAGAAAATAGGAATGGAATCACATATGATACAAAAACCATATGACAGATCAAACATTATGTCAATAACAGGTACCATGACCATAAAATTCCATATGTAAGCAATATAAGCACATTTAAAAGGATACAGACACCTCATGTGTTAAATAATCAATCATAGGTTCTTATTGACACACATACACACAAATCAATAGAGTAACCTATAATAAAATATTCGATAAAGTCTAGTACTTCCAAGATTGAGTTTACCAATGTAGATATCTAGTTTATTAAAAGGTTTCATAACCCAAACCACAATCATACATCAACTAAAACATGAACACACACTTAGGACCAAGTTCATTCATTTTCATGAGAGGGGAGAAATAAATCTCTTTAGAGGAGGGTTTTAGAAAAAAAGGTAATCTCTATGGCACAAGCAGGAGGCTACAACATGGTTGTGTATATTAAATAAATACCAAGTGATAGGGACTTATCTTTGGTGTAGATGTGTTTCTAAGATTCAACCACTATGGATCAAGGGTTGTGCTATAGCATTGTGGTATGTTAGGAGTTACGACTATGGTTTAGGGTTACAAAAACACCACAACAGAGATCTACAACTCAAACCAATGCAACATAGGCCAAATTCTATGTCATGGAGTCACACTAAAATATGGACTATTGTGGCATATAGTGATTTTTTGGGTGTAGAGTTGTGTCTTCAACCCTTGGGTGCTTTTGGATATTTCCAAATGAATATGGAGGGGTCATAATTTGAAGGGTCTTAATCCAATGATTAGAACCTCATTCAAGCCTCATGATTTCATAAATAAAGGACCTTATTTAATTCCAAAACGGACTCAAGAATCAAAATTATAACATCCTATTAAGAGTATGAACAATCATTTAATGAAGGCTGAGCTAGCTATCTATAACTGATGTGGAAAATCCAATACATCATTTTAAAAACCAACACCTTACTAACACCATGATTATCCCCCCATAGTGAATGACATATTATAAACCCCCTTATTCGACCTCATAACGGTGTGTCATTTTTCACCTGTGGCTTAAGCCTAAATCTGAAACCCCACTATGTTGTATCCATATATGCTATGGAGTAGTGCTCTATGGTAGGGCCAAAAAGTCCCCAATATCACATTTAATCTTCTATAATATAGTCAAACCCACATGTATTTCCAAGAACAGGGTGCAACCCAAAAAATGGAGAAAAAGAAAGAAAATGTGTTTTTAATATAAGAAACATTTATAGTTTTATAAGATGCATTATTTATACTAGTCATTATATTTATAAAAGATCATACTCTATACATTCAACCTCATTGTTAACTATATAGAAAGTATCACTAATATACTTTCATAAAATAGATTCATGGATCTCATCATGAACCTATAATAGGTTTGGTGGAAGCACCATGTGATATGATACAATCCTAATATGATAAAGAATCTATAAGGGATGACTATATTTAAGGCTCAAATTACCTTATTTCAAAATATCATAATTTTAATCCAAGGTGACTTTTTTGTATGAATTCCTTTTCACCAACATCAAACTCTATATATTAGTGATTGTAATCAATATAACTTTATATTGACTCCATGTTACCCTAATGTGCTACTAAATTCATCAAAACTTCTCTATCATTTCCTTAGAAAGATCTATTCTTAAAATATTTCTTCCTATAACTTTATCATAGCATGTTGGTGTTATTATCTTCCTACCATAGAGGGATTTTTAAGGATGCAAATGAATTTTTAGGTGAAATATACCATTGTATAAAAACTCAACGAGAGTAATGTGTTTATTACAATAACATTTGAAATCCATATTACCTGATCTTGGAATATCTTCTAGGGTTTTTATAGTACCCTACACTCATCATCTTCTTGAAGATGATATGTAGTGTTAAATCTCAATTCCATATACAAAGAAGTCTAAAGACTTATATAGAACATCAAGTTAAAACTCGTCTCTATATGAGAAACTTAAGAATGTGGTAATCCATGAAAACATTCTACATCCTTAATGTATAATTGAAAAAGATGATCACGTGATAAATCTTCATAGATTGTAATAAAATATTCTTCTTTTAGAAGTAGTTCTATTATAACCCAAATAGAATTATGGACATTTGATGTTTTGGAATGTCTAATGATGAAATTCATGAAGATATTTTTCCATTTTTATTTTGGTATGGGTAATGGTTATAACATCCCATTGGACTTATATCACACAACGTTAACTTTCTGACATTATAGACATTATGAGGAACACTTTTCAATATCCCTTTTTATGTTTTACCACTATAAAAAATATTTCATATTTCTATAAATCTTATTACTTCAAGGATGAATAGAAAATGATGAAATAAAAGATTCATTCATTAGCTCCAACATCACAAATATAATTGATGCGATATATACTTGGTTCTTGATCCTTATCATTCTGTAAAAATACTGTTTGAAATTCGGAATATTTCTCACATTATTATGTAATTCCATATACTCCTTCTTCTCTTTAATCCTCACATGTATGGATTTGGGAACATTCTTATGAGAAAGTTAAGACATGTATACATTTTTTATTAATATCTATCTTCTTAAAATCCAAAATTATTGGATATTTTGTGATCCTCCTCATAGATCTGGTAACATGATCATGTGTACTCAAAGCATTACCCACCTTGTTTTCATTAATAAGGTTTTAATGTATTAGGTAGTTATAGTCATTAATTAACTCCAACAATATTCTCTAGATCCAATTCACCAATATCTAAATGAATTTATATGTTAAAAATTTAGGATTAGCATACATGTGGCCCATTCTTCATAAATATAATTTCTCTATATATTTGAAGAAAATATTATCACTTCAAAATCTAATTAACGATTAATTCATTTTTTCTCACAAAGTTTCAAATAGTTTGGATCCAGATCTTAATGGCTTGAATGCGTTGATTTTTTTATTTATTTTGAAAAATCCCCTTTTTTAACTAGGTTGAGAGGAAACCCTTACATGACCCATAGGACCAGTGGTGCAAGGCACATACATGACCCAAAGGCCCATATGAACAATACACATTATATGACTTGAAGGCCCAACCAAAATACACAAGAAAAGTCCTTCCCCAACTTCTACATCATTGAAGGTTCCTAGCTCCCCACCTCACATTATTGATCAACTAGCATTTCTCCATGCATATAAGCATAGTTCTTGGTACCGATGATGATTATCATAACCTCTCATTCTTCCAATATAGTTGGATCTACTCTAGTGGATACTACTTTATTTAAATCCACTTCTAGGACTAGATATATGTGGTCTTCCTTAGCTGCTCTATGGTATTTGGTGTCACGAAGGCCCTGTGGCCCAAAGGCCTTGGCTCGACTGATGTCGTTATGGATTATAGGCCCAAACAGTTGGCTCAAAGGCATAAACAAGTGAATAGTTATAAATATTATAGTACCGCTATAGTACCTACAATGGTACTACTATAGTATCTGAAAATATTCCTACAACATGATTTTAGCCTGGGTTTCATGTAGGCTTACAAGGTGTACTAACCAATCAGATAACAACTCGACTACTTCAAATAATGTGTGTCATATGATATCACCGTATTATTTTTCATAATGACACATCATCATCCCTTCTTCAATCCATCACTATAAATAACATACCCATTTCTACTAAATGGTATTTTTAGTATAGATTGAAAAACCAACCTTCTCATCAACTTATTGAAACTTTCCACAAATTCATTTTCCCATAAGAACATATCTCCCTTCAATTTAAACAAGGTTATTATATTAGTTAATTGTGATAAATATATCACAATGCGTTGATAATATCATAAAAACACATGAAATATATATATCTCATCCACAACAGTTGGTCAGGTTCATTTCTAAATAACTTACATCCTTGATGAATCCAATAATATACCCTCCCTAGAGATTATATAACCAAATAATGATCCTCTCTATATCCAAAGATCACATTTTGAAAATTTGGAAAACATTTTCTCAATCCTTAGGGTCTTTAACACATTATTTAAATGATCATCATGCTCTTTGATGATCATTGAATATATAAAAATATCATTTAAAAAGACTACCACAAACTGATCAAGGTAATCTCTAAATATTCCATTCATTAGATCCAAAAAGATAGTGGGGGTATTGGTAAGTCCAAAATTCATCATAATAAAATCATAATGATTATATATTGAATATAAAATTGTACTAGTAATATCTGCCTTATTAACCTTAAAATAATGATATCTAGAACGAATTTAAATATTGGAAAAGTATTGGTAACTGCACAATTTATCAAACAAGTCATCAATATAGGGGAAAAGATACATCTTCTTGATTTTGTTCTTGGTATGTTCTTGATAATCCATGTTAAGATGCATCTACCCATAATTATTCTTAAAAAAATAATAGGTGCACCCCATGGTGACTCACTCGAGCATCTGAATCCCTTTTCCAAATTCTCTGGGAGTTACTTCCTCAATTCCTACAATAGAATTTGGGCCATTCTATATGGATTTTTAATATTATGCATAACACCATTTATGAGTTATATTGCACAATACACTTCTATATTTGGGGGAAAACTAAGAAATTATTTAGGAAATACACCAGCATATTCTTAATCAATATGCATATCTTCACTGTTGAGTTTTCCCCAACAACATGATATAAATATTCCCCATGAATATGTTGCGAGACCCATATAATGGAATTAATATCCATTGGAATTTCATATTCATCCTTGCACAAATAGAAAACCATAGGTTGATTCATAATATAAAATTTAACTTTACTTCCTCAACAATCGAAATGGTAACTATATATTGACTGTTAATACATTACCACAATAACACCAAATTCATCGAGGTGGAGAATAACAATATTTACAGGAAGAAAAATACGATTTTTTTTGAGAAGATGTGTAAAATTGAGATGATATAATCGTAAAATTATGATTTTTTACAGCCAACTCAGAATATAATTATTGATTTAGTGATGAGATACCATTATAAAACTATTTAGACATAAAATAGTGGATAGTTACATAATCAAATAAATAAATTTTTCTTCTAGAGAGTATGGTAAGTGTACCTTTCACCACTTCATTCTCTTAAAACCATTAATTAGTTATGATCACATTAGCATTCACTTTGTCTCTTTTATTAAAGGTTTACTAGCACATATTTTCAACATTAAACCTCAATTTGTTTCTTGATTGGCCTAAAGTTCATACTCCTAAATTTATTACAATAGTGTGTTAGCGGCATATTAGATTGAGTTTTCTCACAATTCCTTTCTTTGACTAGATAATTCACATAACTTCTACATTATTTTACATAATATCCTCCTTTTAAACACTTAAAAATTTTACCAAAACCCATAAGTTAATTTCCAAAAGATTTCTTCCTAACTTATTTCATGAAGGAAGAGTAGTTTTCTTTTCACCATGGGTCTTATTACTATAATTTCCTAAAAATTACAGCTTTCTCTTTTCTTCCCCCAAACCATACAAAAAATGTGTTTTTCCTGACTCCATTTACATCATGATATAATATCTCATAGTTTCTTCAAATATATAAAATTAGATTGTAATTAAGTATTTTTGGAGACTTGGTATCAAGAAACTAATAAATTGGTCAACATTTAATTCAAGGTAAATGAAAAAAACTCAAATAATACCTTGAAATTCATGAGAAATATTCCTCATAGTTTCTAATAGATTCATCATCCTTCTACTTTAGTTCCAATAATTCCCTCTCTATTTCAATGTGATGTTTTTAGGAAACTTCTTATTAAAAAAATTTCTCATGACACTCTTCCCATGTCATGGAGTCAATTTCCACCTCCTTACTCATATTCTTGATAAGAGTCCCCCATTGATCAAATTTACCTTTCAAAAATCACACAACCAAAATAACATTTTCATGGTCTAAGAACTAGAGAAAAGATAATATATTTTACATATCTTTGATCCATTTCTTAGAAATAATTGGATCATAGTAACCATAACAGGATAGTGGATGTTTCCCCATCAAAGACATAATGGTGAGTTGTTCCATCCACTATAAATTTGGATGTTTAACATGATTTATGTTATTGTTCATTTACTAAGAGAATTAAGTAAGCATAACTGCATGATTTTTCATCCCAGATCCTTTTTCTGTTTCATATGAGGATGTTCATTTCATTGGCCATAAAATTAACTTTTCACATTATTCCTTATAGTTCCAACCATTGGATAAAACAAAAAATCCTAGTATAAGTTTCACTCTACAATAATCAAAGTGACCAATCACAAAATCATGTAAATCATTATTGATATGTCCTAACTTATTAGGTCATCATATCAACCAATGAGACATTTTGTTCATCCCATATCACAATGTCATTCTATAGGGTTTCAATGATTTTATCAACACATTCCTCATAATATTTCATAAATAGAATAAGAATTAAAAAAATCCTATCCATTAAGAGTTTGTGTCCTAGTGTGAAATCTTAGGCCCACTCATTGGGTACTGGGGTTGATCGAGTTAATATAAAAATTACCCCATTTAGATTTATCCCCTTAGGTTCATATGTTTAATAGATACTTACACATGCAAGTATCTAGATAGAGGTGTATTTTCTATAAAAATAACACTCCTTTATTAACAATAAAATATAATATTCCCCTATACATAATCTTATCTTAAGTTCTTTCACCAATGTTTTATAACCCTACTCTCAAAAAATTAACTAATGCCTTATCTAATACTAACTAAGTTGATATGAGCATTACATAAATATATGTTACATCATTTTAGATGAATATTCAATACAGATTACAGTTTTACTCTCTCAATATCCATAATGGTTTATTATTTTTTATACTAGATACATAAAAATATTATTTCATAAATTATCTCAAATATTCTTTAAAAAGTAATTATATAATAGTACCCTTATTACTCATACACTACACAAAATGTTTCTTTATAACTAAGGGAAAATGGAAATAGAATAAAGGGTTATATCAAATGATCGGTGATGGTAAACTTGTGAGATATCAATCAATGATCACATAAAAGTGTGTGATAATCATAAAGGTATGATATAATGATAATAAAATAAAAATTACATACAAAATCTGATATAGATCATAAATCATGATCCATGTCATATAGCTTTATTATTTCAAAATACATGATTCATAATTATAAAAAATAATTGTTAATAAACCTTGATACATTAAATAATATTATAAGAATAAAAAAATTTATAAGAATTGTGCGGAATAATAATAATAATAGACAATCATAATAATAGACCATCGTAATAATATATTTCAGAATCATAAATTCATTATGGAATCCCCTAAATAGGATAATCCTGACATTCACTTAGCTCTAATTTATGTATAGTTATCTATATAATCTATTATGATAATAATAAATACATTTTATCTTAAGAGTTACTAAAATATATCATCTCTTAGGGGTTTCATAGATACATCAACTCTTATGAGTTTCTTATCTTCATCATCATTACCCAATGCATGGGAGAGTTATATAATTCTGGGCCAACCATCTTTGGTTTATAAAATAACCATATGTGACATAATAAAAACCACATATATGTGTGCCACAAGATTAAAAAATAGACACCATATCATTATATAATAATCTATAGAAAATAAATAGGTATAAAAAACATATCATCCTCATATAATCACAATCCCTCTATATAATGGAAGTGGATGGTATCATACAAGAATCCATTATCTCAACACAACTTAATTACTATATTGGGTAGGAAAGGGTTTCATATAATCATCATAACATCATAATAATCATAATATGACACCTAGAAAATTTTATAGAAACATAATATCATTACCCAATTGAAACATAACAATCCTTAAAAGATGGTTACGTAGATGAAAAATCTCATTAAAACATTAATGAAATATTTCTTGAGAAATTACCCTTTTCATTTTGAAAATGATTATTTAAAATATATAAATTCATATTATATTAATTAAAAAAATATTTGAAATCATATATAGAAACATGAAAATGGAATCCTTAAAAGAAAATCAATGTCATGATGGTGGGATAAGTGGATCATATGGTAAACTTTAAAACAAATATCTCTCTCACATTTTTGTAAAACATAAAAAGTAACTCATTTAGAAAATGGAAAAAAGATTAATTTAAAACCCATTATAGAAATTAAAAATAAGTTAAAAATTAAATTAAATAATACTTGTGTAATAATAAAACTTTTTTTAAAAATATTTTATAAAACATAGATATGGAAGATAAAATATTCTCAACAGAATATAGAAATAATGTCGATTTTCATTAAAAAATTATTTTGATCACTTGAGTATATAGAGGAATATCAAATGAAAACATGAATGATTAAACAATAGTTATAGTATAATAATATAAATGAGTATTATGATAAAAAGATCATATAATTTCATCATTGTCAATTAATTCATAAATAATCCATCAAAAAATGAGATTATAACATAAACCCTTTATAATAAGCCTCATATTGCTTCATACAAGTTCAAAACTCATGTATAATAAGTATAAATTTATTATAAATATATTATTGAACCATATTAACACATATTATACCATATATTATTTATTGATGAAAAATTATCACCAGTTTATTAACCATTATTCATTAACATCGTCATCCAAAGTGTTAGATGTGTTGTTTTTCATATATGTTTCATTTCTACGGTTTCAGTCCTATCACCTTTGTGATGGTTTTATGATCTCCAAAATCTCAATAATTTAATGAATATAATATTTATTCATTTTATAAACTATTATTATAATTCATAAATGTTTTGGTGAAAAATAAATTACACTACTTGATGGATATTGTTGTTGGTACATACACATGAGTAATATTTACACTTTTGGTGGATGGAATGGAATAAAATTAAATAATAATTCAAATTTATGTAATCACAATTTAATCATGAATAATATATATATATATATATATATATTAATATATTTATTTTTCCATCAATGTAAAGTGTAAATGAAAAACAAAGCACATCACTTTGTGGAGATGGTAGTCCACACATACCCACTGGAAACGTTATCATTTTGAAACAAATGGAAGGGGAAGAAGGTAGATAATAAATTATATTTAAAAAATCATGTATAATCAAAATTATGAGGAGGTAAGAAATCCCCCAATTAAAATGATTTTATTAAAATATAAATGTAATGGTAAAATCATTACAGAGGTGTTTTACAAATCTTAGTACATACATCATCACATGCATCCACTTCAATCAACTCATGAAAAAAATTGGGTGCCATAAAATACCATATAAAGATAATATCCTCAATTTATTTTATGGATATTACATTTGAAACTTTATTTTATTCTCTGTATACATGAGCCACCACAATTCTGATAAGATCCACAAGAAGAAGACAATCAATCTAGGATGAAAACATCTTACATGGAACATTTTTGGATTTACTTATAAGTATTTCAACCAACATAGTTGAATTAGATTCCATCCATATATCCCACCATCCATGATCAACATTGTACCCAAACTCCATGATCATATCCCATAAATCAGATTCAATCATATGCACATTCCTAATGAAATGATAAAAACATCCCTTAATGAGGCCTCGATAGGTGACGAAGATGCCACCACAACCTGATGGTCACGGTGCTCCTGATTCCACCTCATCAACATTGATTTTAATCCATTATGATATTGGTGGTATCTATATGAATGATTTAGAAACCAATATTTTTTTATACTATATTTAACACCATTTAATTTTATAATAACAAGGTTAGATGCATCGTTCCTCATTACGCCTATCTGGATTTTATATGTGTTCATAAATCCCCGGTGTATTGCACTAATTCCAGAATGAAATGAGGTTACCTAAATATCAGAGGGCCATGTATTCCTCACCTTCCAGATAAAGGATATTGTATTAGTTATAGAAGACAAAAGGGATAACCCACACCTTCTAAATGTAACTGGACTAGTTCATAGAGATTATCAACTGTTCATGACTACCAAAGAAGAACCTTTAATGAAACACATCCCGTATAAACCTTCACAGCCTTTTCATGAAATCATAATATAAAAATAGATGATAACCAAAATATTATTCACTAACATAGAGATATTAACGAAGATGCAAGGATTATCCCTGTGCATTGGAGCAGCCTCTATAAAGGTAGCCTTTTCATACAATGTCACCACAAAATTAGATAATTGGAAGGTGGTATGTGAGAGGATCTATAAGCTAACATCCAAGAGGTAATTTCGGGGTTTCGATCATGTGTAGATTTATAGAATTACCTAGTGATAAAGACCTTAATTAAAGTGGGTTCCCATATGATTATATCACTATTATTATGATCATACCTATGAATATAAATTTTGAGATGATCTAAAACCAGTTCATATGTATCTTCATTGTGTTAAATTCTAGAAATTGGAAGAGCCTGCATACCAGGAGTAATTTACACTTCATCTATAATTGGTTGTGAGATCCATGCATTCCTCCAAAAATTAAGGGGTGAATCCTTGCAAACCATCCACTTTTTAGACTAAGTAAGTCCATTATAAGAATTATTAATTTATGGAAAACAGAGTATGAAATATACATTGAATTATAATTAATAATTTTATTTACAAATATACACGATAGAAAATCCTTTGAAGATTCATTAGAAACTAGAAGATTCCAAGTGAACTTTTTAATAAGTGCCTCCTTAAAATTCATGAGATCCTTGATTCTCATCCATCCCATATCCTCTGGCATGATAGACTCAATTGAAGAAACTATAATTATATTTCTTTCATAAATAGAACCATTTAAAAATATTCCAATGAAAATCATCAACTCTTTTAGAATATATTAAGGTCATCTATATATTGAAAAAGTACACAAAAACATATAAGTGACCACAGATTTAACTAGAAAAACTCTTTATGCTTTTGATATCAATTTTCCTTTCCAATTTCCATTTGATTGATATTTTTGGAACAAATATTCTCAATATAATACCATTTCACTTTACCCCAAAATATAGGAACTCTAATATAAGTAAAAGTGATGGATCCTCTCCCAACTCTATGATTTATATCCACGATATTTTGTTTGGATATAGTTACCACATCTCCAAAGACCACATATGACATTCTATAATTAACCATTCTTCCATCAACCACTTCATAACATTCAAAGATAGAATTAATATATTAAATGGTGGTTTGGTCATATTTTCCTAAAAAAGGATTTTATCCATATATAATAGGAGTGAGGGTAAAAGAGAGTTCTTTAGACATTTGTTTTATGATATAAACCATCATACCCAAGATTATTAAGAAATGTACTCAATTAGTCTTCCTAAATAGAAAATAAAATCCTAGATAGTGGATCTCCTTATCTCACCCCTCTAGAGTACTAAAAAACCCCTATGGGAACCACTGACCATAATAGAGATCATGACACTCTTGATAATACAATAGACCAAGTTGATACACTTGTTGGAGAACCCATGCATTCTCATAATGGAAAACATTAATTTCCATTTTATTGTATCGAAGGCCATGTAAATATCAGCCTTAAGAGACATATTACCAGATTTCACATTCCTCAACATGATATTGACACACTCAGATACAGTGAAACAAAAATTTTGAATGACCCTTTCAAGAACAAACCCAAAATGATTAAATTTCATGAACACTTTAGCAATTCCTTCTAGTCTTATATACATTATTTTTCTGATAACATTTGGAATTTTATTCATAATATCCATGGGTCTGATATCCTTGATATCATGATCATTTTCCTTCTATGAAATCTGGGAAATGAAGTTGGAATTCACTACAAAAGGCATAGAGGAATGAGTAAAAAACACTCTAATAGGATGAAAACCCTCAATATGAAAAATATATCAATAGAACAGAAAAAAATTATTTGAGAACCCATCCAACTATAAAAAACTATCAATATTAATAGAGAAAAAAGCGGCATTAACTTCTTTTTCATTAGGATTTTGAGAAAGCATCCTATTTTGAGATTCATCAGCACTATAAGAGTTGTTATTGAACATTTTATGGGGTTTATCGTCACCTCTATCCATTAAAAAATATTCAAAATATTTTCTCACAACATTAGAAATTGCATTCTCATAATTGAACATAACCCCATTAATAATTAGAGCAATGATCCCCTTTATATACTTCTTTTCCCAATGAATGCATGGAATAACCGTGAGTTCCTATCTTCTTCTTTCAACCAAAAAATGTTGTATTGATTTCTAAAAGGTTTTCCTCTATGGCCAAATGTTCATCAAATTTTGATATGGAATTCATCTGATCCCTATATACCACATCATGATTCTAATTAATCATTTGGAAATGTACAAAATGAGATTTAGTATTATAAATATCACTATCATTATTGTAGAAGGAACTTTTACTCCAATCCTTGATTATTTCTTTAATAGAATTCAATTTCATGGTGACAATATTTAAAGGTATTATAATAAAATTATCCTTCCATTAGTAAATGATGAGTTCCCTATAACCAGGTATTACAATCCAAACATTGTTGAATCTAAAATGCATGGGGGATGACCTTGAGTTATTGATACATATATAAATTAAAATGGGAGTATGATTAGAATGAATTTATTGAAGAGTGGTTCCAGATATATCAATAGCCTCATTCCATTCATTTACAAAAACTAAAAATCTGTCCAATTTGATGGCTTGTCTCCCATGAAGTGTGTATCTACTCCAAGTTTAATCTATCCCAACTATGTGAACCTCAACCAAACCAAAATTTTCAATTCAAGAATAAAATTAATAGGATTAAAGCCTATTGAAGTTTCTTCTAGTCAATGCCTCAAGTATTAATATAGTGTTAAAATCCTAAATAATTACTCATCTATGTCCCAAGTTGGTAGATATACAATATAGACCTTCCTAGAGATCCCTTCTTCTTGTATACTGATTCACAGAATAAAAAAATGTTAAAGAGATATCATCGTCATCCATCCATATGGAAATATTAGTTGACTATTGGTCATGAAAGTAGGAATTTAAGGAGATAATATTATGGTTAAAGACCCAATGTGATTCCAATTCATCTTGATTGAAATAATGAGAGAAGAAAAGAGTATCCAAAGGTGGCCCACTTGAAGGATTTCCGATTTCCAAAATCCATTTTAGGTTTATCAAGTCCAATAAGAAGGGTTTTTTGGTCGTAATTAGATGATTAAGGGATGTGACCATGGAAAAATTCTCAAAACCCAGGAAGATTCAATAAAATTTCTTCATTAATGTGGATACATGGACCTTGACTGGGCTCATCCTTATTTTTCTTCATAGATTGTCTATTCTCTTTCCATCCTCTCTACTTCTTTCCCTTTGCTGCTGTAGTTTCCACAGAACCATCTAGAACATGATCAGAATGTGGTTCATTAACTAGAACAGTGGAAATAGCACCTTCAGAATGATTAATATAATAATGAGGTTTGTCATCAGTTTCATTAGACTAGAAATTGTCATGTAAAGGAGTGAATTTTTTTAAAAAACATTATCGGTTCTTGAGTGTCCTGTATAGGGGGTTTCCCCAAAGCTTTAGACACTAAAAAATGAGAAAGGTTTTTTAGCATCAAAATTATATAGGAAATCTCCCACATTCGCATTAATAAGATTCCTGTCATTTTTAACACTATCAGAAACAAAAATTTCAGATGACATCTATATTCAGATTAGAAGATAATTACATGATGGACTGATTTCCATCACACAAGGAGTCTAGTATAGTATGATCCATAGCCACACCAGATCAATGAGGGACAACAAAATAAGCATCCATTTAAGTATGAGATATTTTCAAGTAAGTATCCTCATGACCAGTACATCATTCTAATTCCCATCACAAAGATCTTCCAGTGCAAACTGATCAAAATCATTTACAAAATTTTTAAGACCAACACTATCTACTACAAGATAAGAAATGGTAGTACCTTCATGATCACCAATTAGAAATATAGGTTAGTTATCTAGAACAATAACCTCATTTCCAAAATATAATTTAGATTCAGTATTCTCTCTAGCTTCTAAGACATATGGGGGTGTCTCCACCTTTTCATTCACCACAGGACCCTCGATGGGGTCCATTCCAGGGTTCTCACTAACATTGATCACCTGACTAAGATCCTTGAGCCTATCCCTATAAGTGGTTCCTGATGGCCCTATATCATGATCATTTGGATATTGATGATTTATTTTATCCTTACCCTTTTTCTTTATGAAACATTCATTAGCATTGCCTCTAATGATGAAGTCACATTTCATGTATAAGCATAGTTTTTTTTAAAATAACTCATTTTACATTTAAAATATTTTATCTTCATTCCTAAATATTATATAACAAGTGTATAAATGATCATTAATATATTCATATGTGTTAAAAATATTTCCTTAATTTTAGTTTTCAATAGTGATCAATGTATATTATTTAGATAAAAATATTTAACATATAAAAAAATTCATTTATTTGAAAAATAGGAATGTTAATCATCGAATGATTTTAATAATAGTGGGTGATTGATATTTAGGTACAATTAAACACATTTTTATCATCCTAAACCATAATATATATTTTTTATAATTTGGTTAATCTTATTTTTACCCTCCTATCCAATATCTAGATTATGAATTCAAACTATATCTATATTCATTTAGACTTGGCACTACGTGTAAAGAAAGAAAAAAAAATATGCCAAGTTTATTTCAAAGTAAATGCATATAAAATATTTTTGTGTTATTAGAACCATGACCCCTTTGACCATGTTGAACTTTGTGAATCCATTTTAGAAATTAATTACCAAATGATTCCAAAACAACTAACGCCAACTGTACCTATTTATTAACTAAATAATGAATGGTAATAAATAATAATTACTATTATATGAGAATTAATATGAAAAAGGTTCTAAAGAATGTGGAAAACTAATATTATTTAATTACACTAGATTTAAATATTGTATGAAATGATTCAGGACTCAAGGTAAGGAATTTTTATTTTAAATCCAATTTTAAATTATTTATACTTTTCCTCTTGCATGTAAATATTTATTTAAAAGACTGAAGAATGTTATTTTTTATGGATTTATTTGTCATATTAATTATATAATATATTTTTGATTCAATATATAAGAAATTCATTTGAAATATATAATTGATCATTAGGGCCTAGTTATATATAGCACCTTGATGCAGCGATAGGTCAAATGAGACCAAGAAGAATGGGTATTACTTGATGTATGCCATCCCACACAATGACAATATCTTATGAGAATTCCTTTAAAGTATATAAAATGTCTTGTGAAAATTCCTTGATGGTATTTAAAATGTCTGGTCATAAAGTTCGGGATTGTAAGGTTTGTGATATTATTGCACAAGGCCTTTCTAGTTAGATCAGTACATCCTATATTATGCATTCAATTCTTTTGAAATCAGTTAGTAATTTCCATGTTATTATTTATATTATCTAGGGATATATTTCTACTTAAAGTTGTAAATGATTTTTTCTTGAAATATTTTTAATTTTTAAGGTAACAAAATTATTTTATGATTTATAAAAAATATATGATAATTTAAGGTTTAAATAATTACTCCCAATAAAAGGTTTTCATTTTTTGAAAGAAACCAACATGAATTATGATTTCTCATTTATGAATTATTTTGAAATATTGTATGAAATACTTTGGAAAAAACTTCGATTAGAAGAATAATTAAGTGATTTATTTTAGATTAATGTTTGTTATATGAAAAGTGAATCCTTAATATGGTTTTACATGTTTTTAAAAGGATTAATATGTTTCCATTATTTTATATACCTCATGGAGATTGATTTTTATTATCCCAAAGTTTCAAATGTTTTTCATAGAGATTTATGATGAATAATAATTATAGAAAGTTCAATGGAAATACATATTAAACGAATCAAATGTTTTATGATTAAAATAAGGGATTAAGTTTAAGAACTTCATTTTTTTTGAAAAAATGGACACTGTATAGAATTTTATACTTTGTTATGTAATTATTTTTATAATTATACAATACTCTAAATAGAAAATATATTTTAATATGAAATGACTAAGTGTTTATAATTGAACAATTAACTATGAATTTTAAAAAAAATGGGACAATTCATTTTGTAGCAAACCACCATGTTAAGATTATAATTTTTACAGTAGATCTGGGTGTATAGGTATGGAGTGTTATAATCAGTACCTCCATATAGTATTAATTTCATAACTAAATAGGTCGTTAATATAATAATATAATCAGCCCAATCTCTTGAGAATATACTCTCCCTTGACATATCATAGTGGTATTCCATAGGAAGGGGTTGTCACACCAACATTACTACACAAAATAGACTAATGGTGAACCAAAAATATAATGGAGTCCAACATAAGGTCCTCATAATAAATCACCCAATGAAATAAAATTTTAATTCCAAAACAAATATTTTCCCCTCCCCATATATTCTTAGTGGTCAATACGGGATAAAAACTTGATGAAAACCCTTCAGTGTTATGATGATCTAAATTTTTGGAATTCTAAATGATCCATTCACATAGTCTAAAGAAGAAACAATGTAATTTGATGCAAAATCCTAAAATGATCTCAAAAACAATGGATCCCATGCCTCAAAAAATCGATCTTAATAATATATTATGTAACATTAGATCCCCCATGTCATCAGTGACCTAACATAGTCTCCCATCCACCAATGATACTACATTAATCCATAATCATACTCTATATTTATCAACATTTTTGTTTAATACTTAGGTAGTGTAAAAATATAATTAATATATGATTTTCACCATCATATACATGAGAATTCAATAAATTGTTGATAATATCATTATTATCCATAAATATCATCTCTAACCCACATGGTACACTTTCAATCTAAGGGGCTAATTGATATTCCCCAATATTAAATTAAAAAACTACATTGGGATATATATGAGAAAACAATCCATGTGTTGGTATATCCAGGAGATATTAGAATATAGGAGATTAATGGATATAACACTAAAATCACGACATCAAAAAATATTGAATAGAGAATCACATATAGAATTCATCTATTGTTTCATTACCATGGACTATGATCACTAAAATTGACATGATAATGATATATTGGAAAATTTACAATATGGGATGATAAAAGATAGATAATACTTTCATCCTTATCTCGTGAATTATATGAGGGCCAGGGTTGTGTAGATCATCCAATAGTGGAGATAGCTTAGTGGAAACTGAATACGGAGAAGTGAGAATGTGATTTTAAGAAGAATGATAGATATTACCATACAAAAATCCATTATCATCATTTTTATACATTTAAAATATTTTATATTTTATAGACCATATTTTTAATATATCTACATAAATTGTTTTTTTTACTAATTTAATCTATTTTGGTCTACAATTAATGCATGTATGATGATTTTCTATTTCTAACTCAGTGATTTCACCCCATTGATTGTGGTTAGTCGAACATATAATGATCATGTGAAGTATTCGGAACTGAAACTTACCCTAGTTACTAAGGTTGAGAAATAGGAGTAGGGGTAGGAGATTTTAAAAAGGTGCCATCATAAACTCAGGTTGAACAACAGCCACATGTTCTTGATTTAGAAACTCTAATATAATACAATAACTATAGGGAATGTAATAGGAAACATACAATAGAGAGTGTGAAATCAATTCCCCTAATTAATTATTAGCATGAAATCCCATTAGAACCTCAATTTTCACTATGAAGGCCGATTAATTGACTCAAGAGATCTATTTATTGGAATTCCATGATGGTGGATCATTGTATTTACATATATAGTTTGTAGATTAGGATTTTAGTTAGATTAATTCCCCTTAAAACTGAAAGAAACCTAAATAGAATCTAACTCTTGGGTAATTTAATCCTATGGAATCATGCACATAATTATTTTCCCATATATTTCATTCACACATTTTCACACTTATTTGTTTACTATTTTTTATTAAATCTAACTAATAGAACATGTGATTAATCTTTTATCCCTATAGAGTGAAATGACATAGTACTCACTGGTATTAATGATATAGTGAATATTTTCTCTTTTAGGGAATTATATAGTTAAACACTACACATTTTCTTTCAGATTATTTTTGAATAATTTTTCGGGATTTGTGGTTTTTTTACATGTTTTATGGGAAAATAAAAAAAAAGTCTAATTATAATGAAAACCTAAAAACAATATAAAATTGTAAAACATAAAAACTAGAAAAATAAAAATTACAAAAATATAATAAGCACATTCACTATGGGAATTTATTTATATATATATATATTAATTATAAATCCGCCTTTTAATTTTATTTACTTTTTTACTGGTTTAATTTTTTCAAGAAGATTTTATTTCATTGGTTTAGTTTATTTTATAATAAATATATATTATATGGTGGAATGATCTAGTGGATGACACATATAATATATTCTATAAATTTGGTAATCTATGTTTTCACTTTGATGGATCAAAACAGAGGATTCATCCTCTAAATACTAATACCACTATGTGTATGCAAAAAAAATATAAGGATATTCAAAATAAAGTTGAATATTAAGAAGGAAAAGAGAAATTGTCCCAAGGATATGATTATTAATGGGAACCTTAGGATTTTATCCCCATCCCAAAACCACCCTCCTAGATTTTATATCATATTCAATTAATTTTTAATGAAGTGTATAGTTTAACACACCATAATGGTAGGGGATATCCAAGGGGTTACTTAAGAAATTATTATAAAGGTTATTTCTATATATCCTCCCAAGAAGAGTGTTTTTTTATCCTGGGCAGTATAAGAACAACCAATGTGTTGTGGTTCTAAATAAATAAGACACAACCCCTAATGACTGGAGAAAGTTCCTCAAATAGATATGAGAAAAAGGACATAAAATCTATGTGTTGTTCAAAGGTAGCACAATTAAAATATAGAGATTTTTATTCTTTATTTTTATTTCATATTCAATAACTCACATCTCACCATGTTTAATTTTTTCATATATTTTATATGATGAAATAAATAAATATAAACCATTTAGAAAATTAAGAAAAGAACATGAAATAAGAATATATTCCTGGGAAGGGAAGATTCTATTATTCTTTAATTTAAATTTCAATTCATTTATTATTATTTATTGTATATCCATATCTTTATGTGAATTTTTTATAATGTAAAAACCATGGATGATGAGGTTATGTGTTTGTACATAGGTTTTTTGTGTGTGTAATTTTTATATAGAAATTCAAACAACTAAAATTTAGGAGATAAAAATCCCTTGAACACTTTATAACTCATTGACTCGAATGATATAATTGGGTGTAGAAAGATATTTTTTTTGGAATCCATCCTTTTTAATGTTTGCACTAAATTTTTTAACCCAAACATCGATGAATTGTTTTTATGACTAATTAACACGTCAAGGATCTAACATAAATAAAAAATATTTAAGTAATATGAATATTAGTGAAATAAGCAGTTGGGATATGACTAAATGTTTTGAATGATAGATTGGAATTGGTTGTGGTAGTGAGAAATAAAAATCTATTATTTATAGTAAATTGGATATGCGAGAGATTGTTTTTCACACCCTCATTTTATTACCTTACTATTATAATTATTTTATGGGGATTCCTACTATATGAGATTGTTTTTTCTATGTGGGTGATACTCACTAAATAGTTTAAATTTAACTTGCCAAAGCATAAAAATAGAAAAAATAAATAGTGTGTGTTATATGTTTTTAAGGTGGTTGAAATGTAAGTGGAATACTTAACTCATTCAAACAAGGGGTACATCAAGTATACCAATATTTCATATGTTGTATCATGTAAGTCTGAAATGGATAATTGAATGAAAAAGATGAGTGATATGGGTTTTTATGGTGTTTTCTACTGAGATAATTTTTCAACCAATCCCTTCCCATTAATAATTATTGACCCCAGACTCAATTTGTGGGGTACTAAAAAATAGGTTAGTATTTTTTTAGAATAATTATATGATGACATGAAAAATCTCATGTGTGGGGGCATGATTAGCAGTAATTAACAATTTTTTTCATTTATTTTTTCAATTTTATTATTCTTTTTTGTTAATATCAATTATTTAATTATTGTTTTAGGTTTTTAAGAAATTTTGAACATAAACTATTAGTTTGACCAAATATGATTAATTTCATTGATTATATGATATTTTATCATGTAGAATTTATGGTCATGAATTTTTCTTAGTATTGGTGTTGAATTATTCAAGGAAGTATTCTATAAAATAGAAAATGATAAATTTCAATGGTGGCTACAAATTTTCAAAGTCAATCCAAAAAAATGGGACACCAATGTAGTATTAATTTTGAATCAATAGAGAGTTATCACCACAACATAGTCTCATGATTCTAGCCATTTGGGTGTTCATGTGTTATGGGCAGCTATGCCATCCCCTGAGAATACACCATCACTATATGTATCATTAAAACATTAAATGGAATTGTTATGATAATATATTCTCATAGAGAACCATTCTGATATGCCACAAAGAGAACATATTCTTATGAAAGGGCCTCACATTATACCATCAACCAATATATAAATAAAGAAGATAGTGTAATGATAATCCACTTGCTAATGTAGCCTCATAAGCTAACACTTGATATATACTAGAGTATAAAACCACCATATCTTAATGTTTTGAATTTTAGGAATTCATAATTACACAAAAATGTAATTTAATAAAGAAAAAATGTAATTCCAAGATCATTTCTCACATTATGTAAGTGTCAATGAGGATTTGTGCCTCAATGAAGCGCTTGATATCAAGCCAAATATTCCTCATGTCAGATACCCATATATTGTTAGTGACTAAATATAGTATCATGTTTGTCCTAGAGAATGAAATACTAAGGATCATTATATTGGGAACTAAAATCAAGTCATACCACAAAATTAATTGAGCTTCCCATGTAATTGAAATCCATTAATCAACTGTTGCATTTCTATTTCATAAAAATTAGCATGAAAATGAGAATTTATTTAATATACAATATGGTAGAAACTTAAATTAATCATAGATTGATCCACGAACTTGAAAGAACATAGGAATAATTGTTGGGTGGATAATCTAAGGGAGGATATAACCAATGGTAAGATAAAGCTAATAGAATTTACATACTATCTAGATGATCTAATATAAATTTAAATATAGTGATCCATTCCATTAAATATTATTTATTTCATATATTTTATTAGTATGTAGCTCAGTTAGTGAAGATATATATTTATATATATGTGTGTGTATTTTTTTATTAATTTCATCTATTTTTGTCAATTTTTATTACATGTGTTATGATTATCTCATTTTAACTCAATGATTTTACCATCACGATTATGAGTAAATAAGCATAGATTCCCATGTTATATAGTGATAATTGAATATTACCCGAGGAACTAAGGTTAGGAAAATAGACTAGTGGAAGTGGGGTGAAATTATATGATGAAATAAACTTATGGTGATTGGAAACCAAACCAAATAGATATAAAAACACCAACAGAGTAAAAATATATATGTAAGGTGATGTCAAAAACATCATAGAGAGATAAATTAATGAGCTTGATATATATTTTTTGGAAATCCTATAGGAAGGTCCATTTTCACAAGTAAGGATTAGGAATTGATTAGAGAGAGATATTTCTAGGAATATAGTAATGGTCACTCAAAGTATTTATTTAAGAATTTAGAAGACTATGGTGAGTTAGTTAGATGTAATTACCCTAAAAGTAAAAACCAATTTAGTATATTATAATTCTTTAGTATTTTATTTCTAATAAATCAAATAATTTATTATTTTCCCATATTTTACATTCACATGTTCTCAAATTGACATGTTTTATATTTATGTCATTAAATCCAACTAATAGAACATATTATTTATCTCTTATCCTTGTGGATTAAAAATTGTATAGGAAACATTAATATATATGATACAATGTCCCTTTTCCCTTGAAAGGGAGTATTAATTTAAGCATTGTATGTTTTTATCAGTTATAATGATGCTAAAAATACATTGGAGAATTTACTATAAAAATTATTATATTGAAAATTTAGGAAAAAAAATGTTCATGATGGTCATAAAAAAGAGTGTACCACGGTTTAGGGAATTCCACATGATCTTGTTTTATGAATAATATTCACTTGGTATAGAATCAAAATATCACCATATAACCAAATAATACAAACAAGAATACTGTAACACCCCAAGCTTCCATGGAATGATTCTCTTTGAATAATACAATAGCATGTGTTGTACGCAACCTCCAGTTCTAACACATCACAACCAATCAAACTAGTCGTTATGAATAGTAATACCCAATTTTTATAATTTTATAAATTTTATCATTCAAAATAGACTTCATTTTTAGATCCAGAATACCGAAATTAACTTAGGGTGAATTTTTGGGATTTTTCTGAAAACTTTTAATTTTTGATGAATAGTGAAAAACACTAAGTTATAGTTTAAAACCGATTATTTTTAAATAATTATTTATTTTTTTAAAATTTATTTCATATAAAATAGATACATAATACATATATAAGTTCAATTTCATTCATTGGAGCTAGTTTATAACAATTTTAGATATATAAAAATTTTATTGAACTTTTTACCGTCTTTTACCCACCTCCTAGGAGCATTCGCAAATTTACATAAAACATAATTTTACCGCTTCTATGAGTTGAATTTAAAAAATAATAGAGACATGGTTTATATAAGTAAGTAAAATGTAGTTCAATAAGATGAAAATAATTTTTGGTGAATAGTAACTTTTTACTTTTATTTACTACGGTTAAAAGTAAATAGGGTAATTAAGGGTAAAAATGATATTATTATTACCCTAACACATGTCTTAATTATATTGAATAAGTGTAATTCGACCAAAAACAACCTTAGTAATAAAATATGATCCTTTAGGTCCACATGTATTAGACTAGGACATTTATTATTATTTAATTCAAAGAAGAGTTAAAAGTGTTAAATTCAATGTTTAATAACTACGCAATTTTTAATATAGGGTTACATAAAATATCAATTCAACTATAAATATTAATTATAAATATAAAAACATTTTCTACATAACGGAATTTTATTTATATTTTTTAGACATTAAATAATTTAATTTATTTATCACAAAATGATGATGCAGTAATTAACTAATTAATAAAATATTAAAATAATTGATATTATAAATATCCAAATAAATGTAATTTGAGACTTTTTATGAATTAAACTAATTTTATAGGTTAATATAACATGTTATGGTTGGTTATATGATTTGTTTTTGAAGAAATAATTTTGTTATGAATTTAGAAAAAACTAAATACCAAATAGTGTCCAAATTGACATAAAAGAGTTTTTAAAACAAATATTATATTATTAATTGATATTCTATTCCTAAAAAAATATTATTTTGCAAAAAGACTTATATAATGATATTTGTATCATTAATGAACCACTTTTGGTTCTCTTAGAAGTATATAGTCAGTTTATTAACCATATAAAGTAAAAATACAAAGAGACATGGTAAATGTCAAACTATTTTACTAAGAGTTAAATCTAAATGATAAGGTTAATATAGTGACCCAAACCTATCTAAAACCTATTGTTTGAGTGGGTTTAGACCCATCCCCACCTTTTACTTTAAATAATTCATTTTGGATCCATTAGAAACCGAAAATGATTTTATTATAAAATAATATTTCTAGATTTTCCTAAGGTTCCCCTCACCCCTATTATAAAAAGGAACTCCACCTTCTCTATAATTAACACCTTAAAAGAAATTTGGCTCGGCCAAACCCTACCCCAATACCCTCTAAACTGTACTAACTTCATCCTAGAGGCCTTAAGTTAGTCATAAATCCAACTTGAGGAGCCCTTTTGATCAAATGAAAAGGAAGAACCCAAAGAAGAGGTAAATATTTCATCACCTCTTCCAAGTTCGTTTCTTCTTCCACTTCATATTTATTTGTTGTTTCCATTATAAAATAATAACTCAAGTATATTATATATAATGTGATGTTATTATAAATATGGTACAACCATATTCATTATTCTATCCATCCTTTGAATGACATGACACCACACGTGCGTACATACGACTTACCGTCTCCACGTCACGGTGTAATTGTTATTCAGTATATTATTATTTTGATGGGTATAATAATGATGCGTAATTGATGTAAATAATAAATATATCATTATAATTATTCTATATATATGATATACCATCCAATTATATATTTCTTTAATATAAAAAGAATGATATTTTCGTTCGTGCGTACGTACGGATTACCATCTCCACGAACACGATGAGATTCATTCCCCATCATATCCATTGAAGACTTATTTTCATTAGATTATTAAAAATAATTTTTAAATAATTAACATAATTCTGAATATGAATAAGATACATCTTATCCATAACAAACATTACTTACATAACAAAGCATATTAAGAAAAATGAACCAGTTAACACCTGAAACGACGATAATACTAAGATATTACTAACAAAGCAATGTTAAAAGATCATATATGATATCATATTAATGTATATGGTTATTTTATATTTTAATAACAATTATTTCACCATTATAGATGAGTTTAACCTACCCTCGACCATGGAAAAGAACATGGTAAGGTTTAATTTCACAATCTCTTCATTATCCGAGGTTGTTTATACATAATTATCTATTGGGACCTCTTTATCATCCACATACATGTTTCTTAAAAATGTATTTCAAAAAAATATTAATATTTTATAGACTATGGGTTAAATTCATCTATACCTTTTTTTAATTTTTATAAGATGTTTATAAAGGAATCATTCCTTTATTTTCCAAACAAGATCCTTTATAACCTTTTCTACAAAATTAAGGTAAGAATGTCTTTTTTTTAACTTATACGGCGGGTGTGGCTATTTTCCGCCATTATAACATCGCCAAAGCTTCCCATAAAATATTATAATAATATTTTCAAAATTATATTTTTTCTTTTATAATTACATGACTTTTAAATGATTTCAAAATAGAAAGAGATATTCCTCTAAAAAGGTTTTAATTTCATCTATGTCAACATCCTTTGATGGATTTTAAGATTATTTGAAGTTGATTTATTATTATATATAACATCCATATTGTATTGAAGGTTTTGTGATATGTTTGACTGTGGATGTGTTATTTTTAAACCATTCATGATTTATAGATAACGTATTGACATTTTGTATGCTAGTTTTAATAGGAATGTTTATGTTCTGTTTAAAACTTTTTAAATGAGGAATGATTTTGAATTAATAAGTGATGGTTTGTAACACCCCAAGCTTCCACAGTACGATTCTCTTTGAATAATACAGTAGCGTGTGTGGTACGCAACTTCGAGATTCTAATACATCGCGACCAATCAAAGTAGCCGTTATGAATAGTAATACCCACTTTTTAAAATTTTATAAATTTTATCTATCAAAATGGACTTATTTTTTGTATTTGTAATATCAAAATTATCCTAGGGTGAAATTTTGGTACTTTTCAGATAACTTTTATATTTTGATTAATAGTGAAAATTACTAAATTTTAATTAAAAACAACTTTTTAATCAAAATAATTAATAGTTATAAATTATGAATTTTATTGGTTTTAAAGTATATTTATAGTATATTTTTAACATTTAATACAATGTTGGTCATTGGACGTAATTTCAAATTTAAACCGGACATAAATAATTGTCAATCTTTTGATAGTTATTATTTCTTAAAAACACGCTTTCTATTTTGAGAGAGGGAATTAATTTTAAATTAATTTATGCCACTTCTGTGTTTTTAATTTAGAAAAATGGATTCCATATTTCGAATCTGGATTTCCAAATTATGTAAATAGGTAACTCTTATTTTTAGACATTTTGAATAATTACTTCGGTAAATATTTTATTTACCATGGTTAAAGGGTAAATCCGGTAAATAAGGGTAAAAAATAATATTATAATAATATTAATTAACCCTAAAACATATCGTAACCCTATTGGTTGATACATGTCCGACCATGGGCATCTTTGGGTTGATTTTGGGACCACATGGATCCACTTGTATGTGATAATGACACTTTATATTAATTAAGTTAAAGTAAATACAAAAATGACATAAGTGTATATCTTTTAGAAAAACAATTTTTACATAGGGTTATATATATTATATTTTCAACTATAAATATTCATTAGAAATATAAAAATATTTTATAGATAATGGTATTTTATTTATAATCTTTAGACATTGAAAAATTAAAAATATATATGACACAATAATGATGTAGTAATTACCTTATTAGTGAAATATTAAAATAAGTGATATTATAAATTCATAAATAAATATAATTTGAGACATTTAATTAATTACACAAATTTTATAGGTTAATATGACATGTTAGTATTTATTTAATTATCTATGTTCGAAGTAATCATCCTGTTATGAGTTTCACAAAAATCAAATACCAAATAGTGTCAAAATTGACATAAAAGAGTTTTAAAAAAAATTATTTTATTAATTGATATTAAATTCCTAAAAATCTAAGGTTCGGAAAAAGGACTTTTATCATGATAGTTGTATCATTAATGGAACACTTGGTGGTCTCTTGGAGGTATATAGTAAGTTTATTAACTATATAATATAAAAATACAAAGTGACAAGGTAAATGTCAAACTAAGTAACTAAGGGTTAAAACTAAAATATAAGGTTAATAAAGTGCCAAAAACCTATCTAAAACCTATTTGTTAAGTGGATTTCGACCCATACCCACCTTAGACTTTTAATAATTCACTTTTGGGCCATTATAAACCGAATATGAATTTATTATAAATTAATACTTTAAGTTTTTCCTAAAGAGCCCCTCCCCACCCCTTATAAAAGGACACCACTTCTAACCAATTCCTCACACCTTTAAATCTGTTTGTCTCGTCAAACCTCTACAAAATTAAGATCTATATATCCCTCTCCTCCTTATAGAAGCCTGACCTTAGGAATAAGGCACTTCAAGAGTCATTTTTTGTTCAAACCAAGGAGAGTTTCCCAAATAAAAGGTAACAATTTCTCTTAGCTTCTTTTCTTTTATTTTACTTCTCCAACCCCTAAAATCTTATTATTATTTTCTTCTGTAACAAAACCAGTATCATAAATATAATAGGATATTTTTATGAGGATTATTCGAACTACACTTACACACACCTCTATCTAATGGGTGAAGAACATAATGTTTCTTTGGATGGAAACCAAACGCCTCACGAAATGATGATTGTTCAATTATCTCCTATCGCCTCTCATGGTGGCCATTATGATGGAACTATAATTAAATATGATATTAATTATATTTATTTTATATATAATCTTCTGTAATTCCATTTTATAGCATACCCTTATTCGTTTCATGTTGTATATATATACAATAATTTCATTTGAGGAAGTGCGGACTACCGCCCCCTCAAAGTGATATGACTCGTTTATACCATACATGGAACATATAAAGGATGGTATTAATGAACTTAAGTAACACATATAAAATATTATATTATACTTTAATAATAATATACCTATGTATTATTTGGTTTTGATTCCTTTTAAAATGAAAAATGAAATGGAAGTAGCGTTCGTGCGTACGTACGGACTACCGTCTCCACGAACGCGATGAGATTCATTACCCATCATATCCATTCAATTATAATTTTCATTTTATGATTAAAAATAATTTTAAGGACTTGATATAATTTTGGATATGTATAATATACAACCTATCCATAACAAACACGACT
The DNA here is from genome assembly GCA_963277665.1 of Viscum album. Classification (NCBI taxonomy): domain Eukaryota; kingdom Viridiplantae; phylum Streptophyta; class Magnoliopsida; order Santalales; family Viscaceae; genus Viscum; species Viscum album. The sequence continues at coordinate 454,664,761 of OY728166.1, read as the reverse complement.
TATGTAACAAAACATATAAAATAAAACGTGTAAGTTAACACCCGAAACGACGATAATACTAAGATATTATCAAAAAAGAAATGTTAAAAGATAATATATGATATAATATTAATGTATAATATTCTTGTATAATTTAATAAAAATCATTTAACCATTATACATGAGATTAATCTACCCTCGACAAAGGAAAAGTACAAGGTAAGGGGTTTTCATCTCACTCCTTATTCTCATGATATTCATGCCATATTACCACTATTAAATTTTGTGTGGTGTATGTACTACCCATAATTGTATTATTTATGTAATACACTTTAATATATGCGTATTTACATATTCATTGTATGATTCCTCTTTCATGGGGTGTATGTTTCGTAAGTTACCAAATTGGTAAGGGTTAATTTCACAATCTCTTTATTATCTGAGGGTGTTTTTACGTAAGTATCTACTGGGACATATTTATTATCCATGTCCATGTTTTATGAAAGAGTTTTCAAAGGGATTATTTTGAGGTACTTTTTACTAAAACATCATTTCAAATGTTTTAAATATTTATTTTTCTAAATATTTCTCATTAATGTCCATGTCTTCAAAATGGTTTTTAAGGATTTATTTATATGGACATGAATGTTTTTAAAATGTTAATTCCTTTAAAAATTTTCAAAGTGGTATGGGACACTTTGATTCAAAAATGTCTTTAAATGAATTCATTTCTAAATTTTTTTACTTTTTAATGTTTTCATGAAAATGGATATTTCAATCAAAGTGTTTTATAAATCATTTCCATTTATGTAAAATCCTTTAATGGATTTTAAACTTGTCTTGAAGTTGATTTATTATGATACAAAACTTCCATATTGTATTGAAGATTTTGTGATATGTTTGACTGTGGATGTGTTATTTTTATACCATTCATGGTTTATGGTTAAATTATTGACATTTCGTATCCTAGTTCTTATATGAATGTTTATGTTCTGTTTCATCATTTTCATATGAGGAATGTATTGGACATAGTAAGTGATGGGTGGAGCCCGCAATAACTCCTTGATGCATCGGTAGGTCTCATGAGACAACTAGACGTGTAATTGGTTGAGGCACTTTCCCAATTTGATATATGGTTTTGGCCAAGGCCTTAATCATTTTTAGACATCGTGGTCAAGGCCTTGACAAAATTTTTTAGAATGTCTGGCATTATACATTCCCTCATTATGGAAATAATATTGATGGTTCATGCGGTTATTCGACTAGTAGAATACCCGTGATTATGTTTTATTATGACATTATTTACTCAACTCATATTCTTTCCATAAAAGTATTCATGTTTATTATTGGTAGAGGCATGTGGTTTAAATTATTCACCATGTTTAATATTTATGTCATTTTCCGTTGTATAGCTTACCCTTACTGAGCGTTTGAGCTCACCCCTTTCTATGTTTTATTTTTTATATGATTCCAAGAAGTATATTATGATTGATATGCGGGGTTAAGATAAGGGGAATAATGGAAATCTCAAAGAACTATTTACGTTGTGTTTTATGTTTGAAATTGTAATGTAATGTTAATGTATGTAATCTATTTTCCAAGACTGCTAAACCAATCAGTCCTTCGAGACTTGATTCCTTATAATCATGCCAATGTATTAAAATAATGCATCGACTCCGGGTAACTAGGGTCGGGGCGTTATAGTTGGTATTAGAGGAAGTTTAGCAATAACCTTGTAAGATATATTAAGATAAAATCTGATTAGAGAACATATCCCTAAGATAGACTTTGAGGATTAGTAGAGAATAAATTTCTAGAATTTTGATATTGTAGAGATTTTGTGAGTTTTCCGAGCAATACATCCCTGTCTGGATACGAAAAGGTAGAGGCAACTCTGGCATAGATGTACCTAGGCGTAAAACCCGAAAACACTGCTTTGAGCTAGACTCAAACGGGAACTGGTGCACGACAACGGGCCTTGCTGCACTCTTGGTTACGACACTCCCAGGGGATATGCTTAGGATAATTCTCATTTTCTTTACAAACCATTATAAAGGGTTTATGAGTATATACTTCCTCAATGAAGACATTTTTATGATTATGGATTATATCCATAAACTGTTTAATTTATGTCAAGTGTTTTAAAAGTTTGGGATTAGGTATTCCTATTCATAAACTAATCTAGTGTATCCCATTGTTTAGAAATGGTGACCAGTAGAAGGAATGAGAACTCCAGCAATACGCATGATCCAAAGAGTAATAAAGATCATATCTTTCATGGTCTTAAGCTAGAATTTAGAAGGGAAATAGTCTCCCACGTATTATCATCATATGAAGAAAAAAGTATCATGTGTTGATATGATAAGTAAAGAATTCTCGGAGTCCTATGGCTTTGAAGGGAAGCCAGAGAAGGAAAGGATGGTAGAGGGAAGGAAAGATAAAGGGAATAAGGTAAAGAAGGATTTTCCCACATGTGATAACTATAGAAAGAATCAACTTGTAAAATGATTAAAGGGAATGTGAGTATGTTATAAGTGTGGAGAAAAAGGACACCAATTACGTGACTGCAAGGAGTCTGGACACTATGCGAACCAATGTCCCAGTCATCAGACTATGCCACAAATGATGCAATTGGATAATAATCAAGTTATGATACTACCACAAATGAAGAGGAATGACTAGTGTTATTATGTTTTTATTTTGTAATTATTTCATTGAAGTGTTGTATCAATGATGTACTGGAAATAAATAAGGATTGTACACTAGTACTATTTCATTGAGGATTTGAGATTTTATGGTACTAAGAAAAGTGACTCTACAAAGAGTTAAAAATTTTTGGAAATTACATGGTTGAAGGAAAGATAAACCTTAATATGGTTCTAATATTGAGGTACTGATTTTGGAATAATATATGGTTGATTTGGGTAAATTATATTGGATATTTTTGATTTCCTTGAAACCGATTAAAGATTTGTATATTCCATCATTGATGGAGTTTACAAAATTTTTGGATAGATGAATTATATCCAGTATTCTATATTGAATAAGGGAGCATGAATGTAATCAATAAGTTTTATGTTAATTCAGGATGTTTCAGTGTTTTAAAAGAATACATGATGAAGGTATTCACATACTATTACATGGTAAAAAGGATCTAAATTATGTTTACCTTTAATATACATTTTGGACTGAGAGTTTACAGATGTATTTTGGATAAGTTTAAAGGTTGTAAGTGATTATGTTTTAAAGGTTATTTTTGGATTTTTATAAAAGGACAACACGCATACCGTGTGATGACCCGTCGCGTCAGACACAGCTGCGGGAATCGAACCCACAACCATAGTGCAATTGGGATTTATCGCCTACCACTGGACTATGCGAAGTTACTGGATGGTATAATGTAGTTTCTTTTTTTAAAAGGTTTTATATGTGAATTATAAATTCATTATATTTGGAACCCTATAAGATTAGGATAAATAGAGTATTTTTGAGTTGTATTATGTTTTGGGGTGAAAGATGAGTTTGTGGTAGAAATTTATTAATGGATAAACTCTAATTATAAAGTAAGTATATCTCCTTATGATATTATACAATCTCATAAATAAATTCCTCAACATTAAGAAAAGGAACTTAGAACAAAAATATGGTCCTAGATGGTACCTTAGATGATCACAAATTTATGGCTTTGGGATTGTTGGCCTTTTCATAGACATGTTCTCTACCACTATCCATTAGATATTGATGGTTATATTTCTCTTACATATCCATATTTTCCTACATGGAACCCTAATATGTGTTATTTTCGGTAACTTTCATACTTACCACTCTTTATTTTAAATAGAGGCCACATTAATCCATTTTTCGATATGGGATTTCAACTAAGATGTTTTGAAATGTCAACCCCCAGTTTCCAATACCGAGCATAAATTGTGAGGATGAAATTTATTGAATGAGGGGAGAATGTAACACCCCAAGCATCTATAGTACAATTCTCTTTGAATAATACAGTAGTGTGTGTGGTACGCAACTTCGAGATTTTAACACACCACGACCAATAAAAGTAGCCGTTATGAATAGTAATACCCACTTTTTGAAATTTTATAAATTTTAACTCTCAAAATCGACTTCATTTTTGTATTTGGAATATCAAAATTAGCCTAGGGTGAAATTTTGGTACTTTTCGGATAAATTTTATATTTGGATAAATAGTGAAAATTACTAAATTTTAATTAAAAACTACTTTTTTAATCAAAATAATTAATAGTGATAAATTATGAATTTTATTAGTTTTAAAGTATATTTAGAATATATTTTTACCATTTAATACAATGTTGGTCATTGGATGTAATTTCACATTTAAACCGGACATAAACAACTGTCAATCTTTTGATAGTAATTATATCTTAAAAACACTCTTTCTGTTTTGACAGTAGGAATTAATTTTAAATTAATTTCTGCCACTTCTGTGTTTTGAATTTGAAAAAATAGATTCCATATTTGGAATCACGATGTCCAAATTATGTAAATATGTAACTCTTATTTTTAGACATTTTGAATAATTACTTCGGTAAATATTTTATTTACCATGGTTAAAGGGTAAATCCGGTAAATAAGGGTAAAAATAATATTAATTTACCCTAAAACGTGTTGTAAACCTATTGGTTGATACATGTCTGACCATGGAAATCTTTCGGTCGATTTTGGGACCCCATGGATCCACTTGTATGTGATAATGACACTTTACATTAATTAAGTTAAAGTAAAAACAAAAATGACATAAGTATATGTCTTTTAGATTTTTTTTACATAGGGTTATATATATTATATTTTTGACTATAAATATTCATTAGAAATATAGAAATATTTCCTACATAATTGTATTTTATTTATAATTTTTAGACATTGAAAAACTAAAAATATATATGACACAATAATGACGCAGTAATTACCTTATTAGTGAAATATTAAAATAAGTGATATTATAAATACCCAAATAAATATAATTTTTTCCTTTTAATAAATTCCACGAATTTTATATGTTAATATGACATGTTATTATAGATTTAATTAACTTTTTTCGAAGTAATCATGATGTTATGATTTTCACAAAAGTCAAATACCAAATAGTGTCAAAATTGACATAAAAAAGTTTTTAAAACAAATATTATATTATTAATTGATATTAAATTCATAAAAATATAAGGTTCAGCCAAAGGAATTGTATCATGATAGTTTTATCATTAATGGACCACTTGGGGGTCGCTTGTAGGTATATAGTAAGTTTATTAACTATATAATATAAAAATACAAAGTGACATGGTAAATGTCAAACTAAGTAACTAAGGGTTAAAAGTAAAATATAAGGTTAATAAAGTGACCCATACCTGTATAAAACCTATTGGTTAAGTGTATTTCGACCCATAAACACCTTAGACTTTGAATAATCCACTTTGGGGCCATTATAAATCGAATATGAATTTATTATAAATTAATACTTTAAGTTTTTCCTAAAGAGCCCCTCCTCCCCCTTATAAACGGACACCACTTCTAACCAATTCCTCACACCTGGACTCCTCCTAGAAGCCTCACCTTAGGCAGAAGGCACTTTAAGAGACTTTTTTGGTTCAAACCAAAGGGAGTTACCCAAATTAAAGGTAACGATTTCTCTTAGCTTATTTTCTTTTATTTTACTTATCCAACCCCTAAACTCTTCTTATTATTTTATTTTGTAACAAAACCAGTATCCTAAATATACTAGGATATTTTTATGAGAAGTATTCGAACTAAAATTACTCACACCTCCATATAATGGGTGAAGAACATAATGTTTCTGTGGATAGAAACCAAACTCCTCACGAAACGATGATTGTTAAATTATCTCCTACTGCCTCTCCTGGTGGCCATTATGATGGAACTATAATTAAATATGATATTAATTATATTTATTTTATATATAATCTTCTGTAATTCCATTTTATATCATACCATTATTCGTTTAATGTTGTATATATATACGATAATTTCATTTGAGGAAGTGCGGACTACCGCCCCCTGAAAGTGATATGACTCATTTATACCATACATAGAACATATAAAGGATGGTATTAATGAACTTAAGTAACACATATAAGATATTATATTATACTGGAATAATAATATAACTATGTATTATTTGGTTTTGATTCCTTTTAAAATGAAAAATGAAATGGGTGTAGTGTTCGTGCGTACGTACGAACTACCGTATCCACGTACGCGATGCGATTCATTCCCCATCATATCCATTCAAGTATAATTATAATTTTATGATTAAAAATAATTTTTAAGTACTTGATATAATTCTGGATATGTATAAGATACAACCTATCCATAACAAACATGGCTTATGTAACAAAACATATAAAATAAAACTTGTAAATTAACACCCGAAACGGCAATAATACTAAGATATTATCAACAAAGCAATGTTAAAAGATAATATATGATATCATATTAATGTATATTATTTTTGTATAATTTAATAACAATCATTTAACCATTATACAGAAGATTACGCTACCCTAGACAAAGGAAAAGTACAGGGTAAGGGGTTTTCGTCTCACTCCTTATTCCCGTGAGATTCATGCCATATTACCACTATTTACTTTTGTGTGGTGTATGTACTACCCATAATTATATTCTTTATATAATACAATTTAATTTATGTGTATTTACATAATCATTACATGATAACTCTTTCATGGGTTGTATGTTTCGTATGTTACCAAATTGGTAAGGGTTAATTTCACAATATCTTTATTATCTGAGGTTTTTTTTACGTAAGTATCTACTGGGACATATTTATTATCCATGTCCATGTTTTATGAACGAGTTTTCAAAGGGATTATTTTAAGGGAATTTTTACTAAAACATAATTTCATATGTTTTAAATATTTATTCTTCTAAATATTTCTCATTAATGTCCATGTCTTCAAAATGGGTTTTAAGGATTTATTTATATGGACATGAATGTTTTCAAAATGTTAATTCCTTTAAAAGGTTTCAAAGTGGTATGGGAAAATTTGATTCAAAAATGTATTTAAATGACTTCCTTTCTAAATTGTGTTAATTTTAAATGTTTTCATGAAAAGGGATATTTCAATCAAATAGTTTTATAAATCATTTCCATCTATGTAAAATCCTTTAATAGATTTTAAACTTGTTTTGAAGTTGATTTATTATGATACAAAACTTCCATATTGTATTGAAGGTTTTGTGATATGTTTGACTGTGGATGTGTTATTTTTATACCATTCATGGTTTATGGTTAATGTATTGAAATTTCGTATCCTAGTTCTTATATGAATGTTTATGTTATGTTTCATCCTTTTCATATGAGGAATGTATTGGACATAGTAAGTGACAAGTGGAGCCTGCTATAGCTCCTCGATGTATCGGTAGGTCTCAAGAGACAACTAGACGTGGAATTGGCCGAGGACATTTCCCAATTTGATATATGGTTTTGGCCGAGGCCTTAACCATTTTTAGACATCATGGCCGAGGCCTTGAAAAAATGTTTTTGAATGTCTGGATTATACATTCCCTCATTATGGAAATAATATTGATGGTTCATGTTGTTATTCGACTAGTAGAATACCCATGATTATGTTTTATTATGGCGTTATTTATTCAACTCATATTATTTCCATAAAAGTATTCATGTTTATTATTGGTAAAGGCATGTGGTTTAAATTATTCACCATGCTTAATATTTATGTCATTTTCCGCTGTATTGCTTACCCTTACTGAGCGTTTGAGCTCACCCCTTTCTATGTTTTATTTTTCCTAGGATTCCAAGAAGTATATTATGATTGATATGCAGGGTTAAGATAAAGGGAATAATGACGTTCTCAAAGAACTATTTATGCTGTGTTTTATGTTTGAAATTGTAATGTAATGTTAATGTATGTAATATATAGTCCAAGATTTCTAAACCGATCAGTCCTTCGGGACTTAATTCCTTGTAATCATGCCAATTTATTAAAATAATGCACCGACTCTGGGTTACTGGGGTCGGGGTGTTACATGGGTGGAGCCCGCTATAGCTCCTTGATGCATCAGTCGGTCTCATGAGACAAACTAGTGTCTTGGAACAAGGGATTGACAAAATCTTATTTGTAGTCTTGGCACAAGGCCTTGACTATGTGGTTATGAAAGTCTTCCATTATGCATTCCATCATTATGAAAGTGGATATTGATATTGCATGTGATTATTTGACTAGTAGAATATCCATGTGAATAAGTAAATGACATTATTTGATTTTATCTTTTCCAAATTATGCTGAAGTTCAAGTTTAAAAGGCTTTTGTTTTAGTCTTATACATTTCGTTAAATGTTAATTCTTTTTTATGAAGGTTTCCTCTTTATTGTTATCCTTACTGAGTATCTGAGCTCACCCCTTTCTATGTTTTATTTTTTCCAAGATGCGAAGAAGTATATAATGACGGACCTACAGGGATAGTCTATGGGATCTTAGTGTTTTATATGGAAACAATTTTGTTGTAGTTTTACATTTTATTATGTAATGTAAACCTTATGAATGTATCTAGTACATCCAAGGCTATTAAACTAATCAGTCTTTTGAGACTTGATCTTTCGTGATCATGCCAATGATACGTAATAATGCACTGACTTTGGGCTTCTGGGGTTGGGGTGTTACAATTTGTATAAGAGGAAGTTTAATACAAACCTTGGAAACTATATTTAGATAAACTCTGATTAGAGCACATAGCCCTAAGGTAGACTTTGAGGATTAATATAGAAGAACTTTCTAAATTTTAGGTATTTTAGAGATTTTATGAGTTTTCAAAGCAATACATCCCTGTCTGGATACGATCATGTAGAGGAGTCTCTAGAATAGATGTACCTAGGGGTAAAACCCGAAAACACCGCTTTGAGCTAGACTCGAATGGGAACTGGTGCACGACAACGAGCCTTGTTGCACTCTTAGTTACGACACTCCCTGGAGATATGCTTAAGATAATTCTCATTTTCTTTACATACAATTATAAAGGGTTTATGAGTATATACTTCCTCAAATAAAACATTTTCAGGCTCAAGGATTATATCCATAAATTGTTCAATTCATGTTAAGTGTTTTACAAGTTTGGAATTACGTATTTCAATTCATAAACTAATCTAATTTATGCCATTGTTTAGAAATGGTGCCTAGTGGAAGGAATGGAAACTGTATCAATGCACGCAATCCATGTAGGTATTTCCCTCCTTCTCAAGATAATTACAGTGGAGCTGGTGACACAACTGGTGACGATCAACATATCACTATATTGGGACAACTCAATCAGGTTATGAATAATAACCTTACTTGTATGGAGCACCCTGATCTGCAGTGTGGAGGATCAATGATAGATCAATTCATGAGGCAACAACCACCAACATTCAATGGGGGTAAAAATCCACTAGTAGTTGAGCAATGGATAAATCCATTAGAGAAAATATCCATGCCTTAGGGAGTAGCAAAAGGGAAAAGGTTGTCATGTAATTTTACTGCCTCACTGGAGATGATGATCAATGGTGGTCATTGATTCAAAAAAAAGGAAGATGATGAAGTATAAAATATGGAATGGAGGGAGTTTAAATAAAATTTCATAGAAAAATAATTTCCTCATGACCATCGAGTGGATATGGAAATACAATTTCTGAGTTTGAGGCAAAAGGAGGATGATAATGTCGCAAAGTATGAAGCTAACTTTACAAGGTTAGCGAGGCATGTTGCAGATTATATAAGTAACCCAAAAAGTATTATTGATCATTTATTTGATGGGTTAAAAACATTTCTCTGTCTATAATTAGTCTCACAATCCTTCTTGTCATGCGAAGATGTTGTCTCATGTGCTATCAAGACAGAAAAAGAATTCTCCATGTCTTAAGACTTTAAAGAGAAGAAAGAGAAGAAGAGATCTTCTGAACATTCTAAAAATGGAAAAAATGGGAAGAAGGGAAAAGTTGAATATCCATTCTACAATAAATGTGGGAAGAAACACCTTAGTACTTGCCTGAAGGGAATGGGAGTCTGTTACAAGTGTGGTGAAAAAGGCCACCAAGCTCGTGATTGCAAGGGGAAGAAAAAGGCTGTCGATATTGAATGCTACAATTGTAGAGAAAGGGTGAATTATGCGAATGAATTTCCTAAGAGTTAGGGGAACTTACCCCAAAAAAGGCCAATGGATCAAGGCTAATCTTATGCTATCACTACTACTGAGTTTGAAGCTCCAAAAGACATAGTGGTAGGTAATTTAATGGTTTCCTCAAGTTTAGAAAATGATTTATTTGATTATGGATCATCGCATTGTTTCATATCTTCCCAGTTTGCTAAGAAAATTAGGTATTTCCAATTTGATTTAACAAGGGAGTTTTAAGTAAAATATCCTAAGGGAAGTATCATTGCAACAAAGTTTTGTGAATCAGTTCCCATTAAGGAATATAAATGTTATTTATCTGTTGATCTCATCATCATACCCATGATTGAATTTGATAAAATCCTTGGTATGGTTTGGATTTTAGACCATGATGTGAAAATTTATTGCAAGAATAAGGAAGTTATAATTTTTTATGATGATAAGGAGTACCTTATCATTAGATCAGAAATGTCACCACCTAATTGTTATCTAGATTAACCCCCAGTAGCTCAACTAAAATCAATTTTTGGGGAGGAAGAGAATGAAATAACTGTGGGTGAGGAAAAGAATGTTCAAATAGAGGATGTACCTATTGTGAATGAATATATTGATGTGTTTCCTGAAGATTTACCTGGACATCCTCCAGAACAAGAAATTGAGTTTTCCATTGATTTAATTCCTGGTTCAAGGCCCATATCGAAGACCCCTTATATAATGACCACTATGGAATTAGTGGAACTAAAGAAACAACTAGAGTCATTGATTAATAAGGGATTTATTCACCCTAGTGCTTCTCCATGGGGAGCCCCAGTCCTTTTTGTTAAGAAGAAAGATGTATCTATGAGGTTTTGCATTGACTATAGGGAGATGAATGCTATAACAATAAAGAACAAGTATCCCCTACCTCACATTGATGATTTATTTGACCAAATTCATGGAGCTCAATAATTTTCAAAGATTGACCTTCGATCTGGATATCATCAGTTGTGTGTGAAGAAGGAAGACATCCTGAAAATAACATTTCGAACCAGGTACGAGCATTAAAAGTTTACAGTAATGCCTTTTGGATTGACTAATGAACCATCTGTCTTCATGGATCTAATGAATAGTGTTTTCAAGGAATATCTTGATGACTTTGTCGTGGTATTTATTGATGGTACCTTGGTATTATTGAAAAGCTACAAAGATCATGAAAATCACTTGCGCATTATCCTGAAGACTCTTAGAAGACACAAATTATATGGGTTTTTTAGAAAGTGTGAATTCTGGATTCAGGAGATTTTTTTCATGTCCATATTTTCTTCAAGGATGGAATATCTATTGATCCTTATAAAACCAAGGCAATCCAAGAATAGACAACACGGACGAGCATAACTGAGGTATGCATTTTTATTGGTTTTTCAGGTTCTTATCGACGTTTTTTCCAGAATTTTTCCCGGTTGGATAACCCATTAACAAAGCTCACATGAAAAGGGGTTAAATTTTTTTGGACAAAAGAGTGTGAAGAATGTTTTGAAGAACTGAATAGAAGATTAGTCAATGCTCTTATATTGACTATTCAATCAGGGAATGATGGGTTTGTTATTTATAGTGATGCATCAAAGAATGGACTTGGTTGTGTCTTTATGCAGAATGATAGGGTCATTGCCTACGCTTAACGATAGATAAAAATTCATGAACAAAACTATCCTACTCATGATCTTGAGTTATCAGCTGTAATCTTTTCTTTGAAGATATGGAGACATTATCTCTATGGTGAAAAATGTGAGATATATACTGATCAAAAGACTTTGAAGTATATTTTCCCACAGAAAGAACTCAACATGAGTAAAAGGAGATGGCTTAAACTACTCAAGGATTATGATTTCATGATACAATACCACCCAGGGAAGGAAAATAAGGTGGCAGTTGCTTTGAGCAGAAAAGAGCATGGTTTTTTGATCAAGATGAGAGTTGAAAAGGATCCTATATACATGGATCTAGTAAAGATGGATATGAGAATAACCATGGAATGTGAAACATAAATTCTTTTTCAAATGGTTGCCAAACCATCTTTACTAGAAAGGATAAAAAGTTATCAGGATGATGATGAGGAGTTTCAAAAGAATATTAAATCTATGAATGATGGGAGATTGAGTGACATCATATATGAAGATAGAATTTTGAAATTTGGGAAGAGACTTTGTGTTCCCGATATACCTGATCTAAAAAGAGAATTGTTGGATGATGCTCATAGATCAAATTTCTCTATACACCCTAGGAACACCAAAATGTATAGATATTTGAAGGAACATCTTTAGTGGGACAAAATGAAGAGGGAGATTTCTAATTTTGTGTCAAGTTGTATGGTTTATCAAAAAGTGAAAGCTGGAAGGAAACAGCCTGTAAGAGTCATGCAACCTCTTCCCATACCTGAGTGGAAATGGGATGATATCATGATGTACTTTGTGATGGGGCTACCAAAGGCTCCTAGAAGGAAAAATGAAATATGGGTCATTGTTGATCATCTTACCAAGTCAACACATTTTCTTTCTATAAGAGAAGATTTACCACTTGAATGTTTAGCAAGACTAAATATTAATGAAGTTTTAAGACTTCATGGAGTACCACTATTGATTCTTTCTGATCATGATCCCCATTTTACATCAAGATTCTGGAAAAGTCTTCAAAAATCCCTAGATACTGAACTTCATTTGAGCACTACCTACCACCCCCAAACTAATGGACAATCATAAAAAACTATTCAAACTTTAGAAGGCATGTTGAGATCATTCTCACTTGACTTTGAAGGTATGTGGGATCAATATTTACCTTAGGTAGAATTTTCCTATAACAATAGCTTCCATTCAAGTATTCAGATTGCACCATATGAAGTGTTATACGGAAAGAGATGCCACACACCAACCTATTGGGATGATGTTGGTGAAAGAAAACTTGTAGGCCCAAAACATGTGGAGGAAACGATGGAAAAGGTGAAGGTAATCCAAAACCACATCAAAGAAGCTTAAATTAGGCTGAAGAGCTATACCGATAACTGAAGAAAGGATTTGGAATTTCAGGTAGGAGATCATGTTTTCAAGAAATTATCTCCATGGAAGGGTGTTATATGTTTCGGTAAGAAGGAAAAATTGAGTCACAGGTACATCGGACCATTCGAAATTCTAGAACGAATTGGGGCTATAGCTTACCATTTGGAAATGCCGGCAAGTCTCTCCAAAGTTCATGATGTATTCCATGTATCACTATTGAGAAAATAAATGCCTGGCCTAATGCATGTACTCACCTATGATAAATTAGAACTGGAACCCAATATTTCTTATTGTGAAGAGCCTGTCAAGGTTCTTGATACAAGAGAACAAGTGCTGAGAAACCATACAACTCGTCTGTTAAAAGTTCTATGGAGAAAACATAAGATGGAAGAGACAACGTGGGAGCCTGAGGAACTTGTGATGAAGAACCTCCCGAGTCTTTTTATGAAGTAATATTCTAGAAATTTCAAGGATGAAATTATTTGAAGGAGGGGATAATGAAACACACAAAGCTTCCACAATATGCTTCTCTTTGAATAATATAATAGTGTGTGTTGTACGCAACTTCGAGTTCTAACACACCACAACCAATCAAACTAGCCATTATGAATAGTAATACCCACTTTTTGAAATTTTATAAATTTTATCTTTCAAAATGGACTTCATTTTTAGATTTGAAATATCGAAATTATCTTAGGGTTAATTTTTAGTATTTTTCGAAAAACATTCAATTTTTGATGAATAGTGAAAAACACTGAGTTATAGTTTAAAACCGAATTTTTATTTAAATAATTATTTATTTTATTCAAATTTATTTTAGGTCAAAATGGATACATAATACCTATATAAGTTCAATTTAATTCATTGGAGTCAGTTTATAATAATTTTAGATATATAATAATTTTATTGAACTTTTTACCGTCTTTCACCCACCTCCTAGGAGCATTTAAAAATTTACATAAAACATAATTTTACCATTTCTGTGAGTTGAATTTCAAAAATCGGAGAGACACAGTTGATATTAGTAAGTAAAATTTGGTTCAATAAGATGAAAATATTTTTTGGTGAATAGTAATATTTTACTTTTATTTACCACGGTTGAAAGTAAATAGGATAATTAAGGGTAAAAATGATATTATTATTACCCTAACACATGTCTTAATTCTATTGGACAAGTGTAATTCGACCAAAAACAACCTTAGGAAAAAAATATGATCCTTTAGGTCCACTTGGATTAGATTAGGACATTTATTATTATTTAATTCAAAGAAGAGTTAAAAGTGTTAAATTTAAAGTTTAATAACTAAACCATTTTTAATATAGGGATACACATAAGATAAAGTCAACTATAAAAATTTATTATAAAGATAGAAATATTTCTTTCATAATAGTATTTTATTTATATTTTTTAGACATTAAATAATTTAATTTATTTATGACATAATGATGATGCAGTAATTACCTAATTAATGAAATAATAAAATAATTGATATTATAAATATCGAAATAAATGTAATTTGAGAATTTTTATGAATTACACTAATTTTTTAGGTTAATATGACATGTTAGGGTTTGTTATATGAATTATTTTATAATTAATATGTTATGAAGTTTTCAAAAACAAAATACCAAATATTGTCCAAATTTACATAAATGAGTTTTTAAAACAAATATTATATTATTAATTGATATTCTATTCCTAAAAATATAAGGTTCGACAAAAAGACTTATATAATGCTATTTGTATCATTAATTAACCACTTGGGGTTCTCTTGGAAGTATATAGTAAGTTTATTAACCATATAATATAAAAATACAAAGGGACATGGTAAATGTCAAACTATTTAACTAAGAGTTAAATCTAAAAGATAAGGTTAATATAGTGACCCAAACCTGTCTAAAACCTATTGGTTGAGTGTTTTTGACCCATAACCACCTTTTCCTTTAAATAATTCATTTTGGAGCTATTAGAAACCGAAAATTATTTTATTATAAAATAATATTTCTAGCTTTTCCTAAGGTGCCCCTCAACCCTCCTATAAAAGGGAACTCCCCCTTCTTCGTAATTAACACCATCAAATCCATTTGGATCGGCCAAAACCTGCCCAAATACCCACTCAACTATCCTCCCTTTATCCTAGAGGCCTTCCTTTAGTCCTAAATCCAACTTAAGGAGCCCTTTTGATCAAATCGGAAGGAAGAACCCAAAGAAGAGGTAAATATTTCATCACCTCTTTTAAGTTCATTTCTTTCTCCACTTCATCTTTCATTGTTGTTTCCATTATAAAATAATAACTCTAGTATATTATATATACTGTGATGTAATTATAAATATGTTATAACCATATTCATTATTCTATCCATCCTTTTAATGACATGTCACCATACGTCCGTACGTACGGCTTACCGTCTCCACGTCGTGGTGTAATTGTTATTCAATACATTATTATTTGGATAGGTATAATAATGACATGTAATTAATGTAAATAATAAATATAACATGATAATTATTCTTTATATATTATATAACATCCAATTATATATTATTTTAATATTAAAATAATGTTATTGTTGCTCGTGCGTACGTACAAATTACCGTCTCCACGAACGCGATGAGATTCATTCCCCATCGTATCCATTCCAGGCTAATTTTAATTAGATGATTAAAAATAATTTTTAAATACTTAATATAATTTTGAATAATAATAAGATACATCATATCCATAAAAAACATTACTTATGTAACAAATCCTATAAAGGAAAATGAATCAGTTAACACCTGAAAGGATGATAATACTAAGATATTATTAACAAAGTAATGTTAAAAGATCATATATGATATCATATTAATGTATATGGTTCTTTTATAATTTAATAACAATGATTTCACCATTATACAGGAGGTTAACCTACCCTCGACCGAGGAAAATAACAATGTAAGGGTTAATTTCACAATCTCTTCATTATCTGAGGTTGTTTATACGTAATTATCTATTGGGACCTCTTTATCACCCACATCCATGTTTCTTAAAAAAGTATTTGAAAAAATTCTTACTATTTTATAGAGTATGTGTGAAAGTCATTTATACTGTTGTTTGAATTTTTATAATATGTTTAGAAAGGAATCTTTCCGTCATTTTCCAAACAAGGTCCTTTATAACCTTTTCGACAAAATTAAGGTAAGAATGTATTTTTTTTAACTTATACGGAGGGTGCGGTTATTTTCCACCGTTATAACATTTTTGGAGCTTCCTTTACAATATTATAAGAATATTTTCAAAACTTAATGTTTTATTTTATAATTACATGACTTTTAAATGATTTCAAAATAGAAATACATATTTCTCTAAAAAAGGTTTTGATTTCATATATGTCAATATCCTTTGATGGATTTTGATATTGATTTATTATGATAAAAAATTTCCATATTGTATTGAAGTTTTTTTGATATGTTTGACTATGGATGTGTTATTTTTACACCATTCATGGTTTATGGATAATGTATTAACATATCTTTTGCTAGTTTTAAAACGAATGTTTATGTTTTGTTTAAACCTTTTCATATGAGGAATGCATTGGACTTAATAAGTGACAGGTGGATCCCACTATAGCTCCTCGATGCATTGGTAGGTCTCATGAGACAAACTAGTGTCTCGGAACAAGGCCTTTACAAAATATTATTTGTAGTCTTGGAACAAGGCCTTGACTATGTGGTTATGAAAGTCTAGCATTATGTATTCCATCATTATAAAAGTGGTTATTGATATTGCATGTGACTATTCGAATAGTAGAATATCCATGTGAATAAGTAAATTGAAATATTTATTTTATATTTTCCATATTATGCAGAATTAATAGTTTAAAAGGATTTTATTTTAGTCTTATACATTTCCTTAAATGTTTATTCTTATTTATGAAAGTTTCCGCTTTATTATTATCCTTACTGAGCATCTCAGCTCACCCATTTCTATGTTTTATTTTTCCTAGGATGCGAAAAAGTATATTATGAATGTTCTGTAGGGATAATCTATTGGATATTAGTGTTGTCCATGGAAACAATGTTGTTGTAGTTTTCCATTTTATGATGTAATGTAAACCTTTTGAATGTATCTAGTACTTCCAAGGTTATTAAACTAATCGGTCTTTCGAGACTTGATCTTTTGTGATCATGCCAATGATATGTAATAATGCACTGACTCGGGGATTCTGGGGTCAGGGCATTACAAATACACCCCATATTAAGTCATATATTTTTATAAAGATAAAGTATAAAAATGTTCATACAATAAAAATAGGTACATAAAGGTACAATATCCTTTTTGATAGGAAAATAGAAAAAAATAATCTTGTTTCATTCTTTCTAGATAAAACTTTTTTTACATGGTTATTTACACAAATAAATGCATTGATCATGAATGATGTGAAGTAATATAGAAAGAAAGATGAAAAATGATAGTCTATAACATCTAAACCATCATGGAATATAAATACCCATAATAGGTTTACATCCTTTCAATATGGAGAGGATCTATAATTTTATTTAAATAATTTTTCATATCCACCAACAACAGTTGGATGTGACAATATTGGATAAGAAATAAAGGGATGAGAAGTTTTTAGTTTCATATATTTATTTAAAATAAATTGATCAGGTTATAGCGTGGATTAGTCAAAGCCAATACACATCCCATATAATGAGAAATGAGGATATTTTCACCTATATCTAATATGAATAATAGGGAGTATTGTGAATTAGTAATGATAAAGTCCTAAATATTAGTGGATTTACACATTCAAAATTTATTGAAAAAGTAATAAGAAGGATAAATTTATTAATCATTGAAATTATCAATATCAATTAATTTATGATCATAATTTTTTTTGAGTAGGATATGAATTAAGTTTTATAAAGAATTATTTTATTTTAAAAAGAATATATGATTATATTTTCATGAATATAAAATATAATAAGGGTTTCAAAAACCATTATTTGTAGAAAATAAAATGTTTCGTCAATACAGTGTGGATAAAAATATGATGTAGCATAAGAAGAATATCCAAATAGCCTAAAATCCTCAGAAAATTTTATAAAACATGAATCTTAAAATATGATTTAGCATAAGGTTTGTGAAATTTCTACATGTAAATGTTTTTTAGTAGAATCCATAAATAAATTTTAATGTAAATAGTTACTATTTATATTTCATTAATGACTATGGTGGGATGTAATGGTTAATTAAGATTGCTCATAAATCTGAAATGTATAATTGTATTACATGATATTAATGATTGGTTGAAAATATTTTTGGAAATAAAATCATGACACTATATATCCATTGTTGAATTTTATTTATAAATATATATGATGCAGATTATATGGAAATACATATTAAAAGGAATAATGTGTCAATAATGAAAAATAATTAATAAAAAAGAGTTTCTTAAATTTTGAAATTGATAATATGTATTAAGACCTAGATTATTCTTATTGGAGATTTTATAATATAGAAATTAAGTAAGGAAACATTCATGAAAACAAAATTAGGTTCTTATTAAGTTAAGGTGTGGAAAAGACAACACATGTGACGTTTAATTGGTGAGAAATATATTAAAATGATTTCAAATCATTGGATGTAAATATTTTATTCTACATAAAGAGAATTCCCTCCATAATACTGAATCTCAGGATGTTGAAGGGATTTTTCATGGATACATTTCAGGGATAAATCCATACAAATGTTTCAATAAAAAGTTCAGGATGTCTTTAAAAAGGTAATATGTCGTTATTGTATAATCAATCATTATTTAAAAAAAATAAGTTATGAAATTTTTTATGAAATGAATGTAGTGTTGAAAAACTAAAGGGGTAACAAGGGGATGATATTAATTCATTTGGGGACATTGATGACGAGGTTTTTGGATGTATTACATAAAGGATGTTCAAGTTAAGGTGTAGGGATGAAATTGATAAACGAAACAACATTTATAAAAGGGAATATTTAGTGAAATCAAGGAGAATAAAGACACTATAAAAATGAAAAATATTACATCTTTTAGGGATTCAAATTTATTAATAGGATTTGAAAGATGAGAGTCAGATAAAATAAATAAATAAGTGCTACAATAAATTGGGAAGAATGAAACTTGGTGAGTTAATTTAAATCTAGATGAAAAAATTACAATAAAAACAATGTAATATTTCAATAATAATATGATTTAATAAGTAAACTGATTAATGAAAGATAACTCTCAAATTGAAGTGATTGATAACAACAATTAATTTTCTCTTATAACCAGAATTGAAATAATACATATATTCTTATACATAAAATTAAAAAAACATGGATTTTTAAAATAAACGTTAAATAATTGATTCATAATGGAGTGATTGAAGATTATTTTTCTATATAATATTTAAATCATCTTCTCATTCATGAAGACAGGTGATTGTTTTTTTAGACGAAAAAATAATTAAATGGATAAATAAAGAACCAAGATGTTTTATTCAAGTCATAATCAGTACATTATACTTATTAGAATCCATTTATGATTATTTGATTATAAAATCTATGTGGGGAATTATGATGATTAAATTTTTATTAAAGGATGATAGTTTTGATCTATCTAGATAACATAACATTTAGATTATTGAATGAGAATCATTGAAAATCATTTTCAAATTTCATTTAAATAATGATTGAAATTTATATGATGGGTGACTTCATTCATTTCTATGATCTATAAGTGATATAAGAAGATAATGTAACTATTCTTTTTCAATAAAAATATAAAAAAATGTCAGAATTTTTTTAATAGTAGATTCCAAATTCATGACATCCCCAACTTCTATTGAAATGAAAACATAAAATGATAATGATGGAATGATATTGACATTATAGTGTATATGTAAATCATAAGGACCTTATTGTACCAAATAACTGCAGGATAGATCGTTGTATTTGTAACATGGAAAGTGTTGAGGTATCAAAGATTTACCAAGGAAATAAAATTACTTATAGTTAAAATAATTAAATAGTATATCAAGTACTAAATTTATTTTACATTGTTTTACACATTAAAAAATAGAAATATTTATTTGGATTTACTAATATTAGTTGGGATGGATCAGTGGATGATAAAAATGTTTCTATAGGTTGTTCATTTTATCTTCAATATTAACATATTTATTGACTGAACGAGAAGCAATATATTATTTGAATGAGAACTACAAGACCTGAATACATAGTACCCACTGAATAACATGTGTAACTATTATAGGTTACTAAATAGATGAAAATTATAATAATTGGGGTGAAATATCCTATTATGAATAAATGTGATAAATCAAGTAATATAAAACATAAAAAAATAATTACATCATTTAAGGGAAAAGAACATAGGGAATATGTTTCACATTATAAAGGATAATGTACAGAATATATTGGTAATATTATTGTATGTGTTTACTAATTATAAAATTATTTAAATTCTATAGAAGGAAATTTTAATGGAAAATTTGGAGATGAATCCATTGAATAATAGACTATAACTATCTCTATAAACATGATGGATTAATGAAGGTAACCCCACTATCCAAATGGTGTTTTTTACAAGATTGTACTTCAATGATAGGCATAAAAAACAGAAAATTTTAGTGGCTATGACTATTTTTAGAAAACGGTTCATGTAATGGTATGTTTTTTTATAATTAATTGATTGAATATGTTATTAATTATCTTTTGTAACCCTAAAAATTTTTCCTTTGGTTTAATAAAAATGGGGGAGTTAATTGTATTTCAGAAATGTGGAATCTTAATCAATAATTTTTATAGGAGAATATTATTCAAGAAGGATTTTTGGTGAGGAAATTTAATACATTTTCAGGTGGAGTATATGGAGAAATAATTTTTTGATATATAAGTTTATAAGTATTTTATATGAAAATATGTTAAACATAGTAGGTAATTAAGTGATTCAATTATTAAATTTTCATTCAAATACTATTTTTCATGATGACATTGACACATATGGGATTTGAAATAATGATTTTTGGATAATTTGATAAATTATCATGAATTTTTTAATGATGGTAGAATAAGGTGTTTTTTGATTTCTGTTGAGGTTGAGAGTTCATTCAACTAATATAAAAAATAGGCATTGTTTGAAAAAAAATTATTCCAAATTGTATGTTAGTTTTGATAAAAAAATGGATTGTTATAATACTTTAATAAGTTCATTTTATTATATATTATTATTTATTTTAAGAGTTTCAAACATCAGAGGAATTATAATTAATATTCATTTGATGATTGGTTGGATGACCAAAACAAATTATCGATGAAATAAGTTATATTATGTCTTGCATAACACATTGATAAAATATATTTATGTTTTTATCATGGTTATTTAGATTTAATTAAAATATATGTTTTTGTTCAATGACAATGGAAAATATTATAGTGGACCTCAAAGATTTCACATGAGATTGTAAAATTGGTAGATTGAATAAATCACATTTTAGTTGATATTGTGGATAGTTTTTTAGAAAAATATAGTTTGATCCAAAATGGAATACATGATGGAAAATTTGTTTGGAATTTGGTTTCTTCATATATTTATAGGTTGATCAGGGTGTAGAATATTTTTATGAATGAATTTTAATGAGGAATGTAAATAATTCACTATATTGCATAGCAAAGATAAAAATAACAATTTTGAGAATTATAATATGATTAAAAATATTGAATAGTTCCTTGACCATGGGTGTTTCAAATATGTGTTATATATATAGGACACAATTGAAATATCAAATCATGGTGTACTATCACTAAACCACAGTGTATCCCAAATAACTATTTTTAATGGAAGAAATGGTCATATTTCATAGAGATAATGGATTTAATGGATATGGTTTTTGAAGTCAATTCATTAACTAAATCAATATGTCATGGTTTTCCATTAAAAATATCATGATTGATCAAGTAATTCTTAAATATTATATTCAAATAAATTTCAAAATGGAGGAAGATATGGAATTTAATAAGATGTATTTTTCCTAATCCTTTTGAAATTTGGATGGAATAATATTCCCCTAATAAATAGAGAAAAAAAGTCAATGCTTCAAGTGAAATTATTAGTTTTCAATTGAATAGAAGAAATAAGTGTCTACTATAAATATATTTGGAATTGAATATAATATAATTGAGGGTGAATGTTTTTAAATTTTATTATCTTGATTTAAGCAAGAATTTGGATCCCAATGATAGATTTTTTCAAACTAAGAAGTTGATATATTTGATTATGAAAATAATAGAGTATATTTTTTCACTAATGGGTGTGTAATAATTTTTTTATTAATATTATTAAAATTGTTCACATGATAGATAATTGAGTTCACCTTGAGGGTTAGAGTAATGATTTACTTTCATGTGAGTGGTTTCAAACCTAGAAGGATAATGATAACACTCTGAAAATTGAAACAATAAGTATTATTTAGTGGATATTAGTACACCAATACATCATTATTTGTATGATTCTTGATCTTATCTATGTGTTATAAAACAAATAAAAAATCCCTTTTGATACATATTCTGTATTTATTTTATATTCATGTATGATGAGTTTTTTAATCTATTCAGGAAATAGTATCATTAAATGATATTGATTTTAATATGACATACCTCGATTCACCCCCCATCAAGGTCTAATCACTTAAATGAGAACAAAATTTTATTTATTCAATATATTAATATAATGAAACTCATATCTTTGGGTTATTTTCTTATCATGACTAGGTTGAGTAAATTACTTAAAAACATATGAATAAAATTAAAAAGATGGTTATTTTTAATTAGTGGAACCTTTCTATCAAAGAATTTCATTTGTTTCATTACTTTGAAAATCGTATGTGTTGTGTTTGGTAAAGAGAATGGAAAGTAAATAACTTATATAGAACATGTGTGATTTTTTTAAAAATATTTTTAAATATTATTCAGATTCTATTCATATAAGAACTAATTTTATATTGGGACACCATCATGGTTGATTCTCCTAGACTTGAGTTTATTGTGTATACATTATCTGTATTGATATTTTCTTCTTAATAAAGGGTAATTAGTTATGTGAAACTATGAAAATCAATTATATTATCAAAACCAATAGTTTATAGATACGGAAAAAAATTCAAAAGGATAGGAATAAATTTTTTAATAAGGAATTTTAGAACATATCTACTATAAGAAACGAGAAAAACAAAAAGTGGTATACATGTTTTTTTATTCTATATTGTATATTGGTTTTTTTGGATGAAATGTTTCAAAATGGACACATGATAATAGTAATTCTCATTGTTTACAATTGAAGAATAAAATTCATTATGGTATTTAGGATTAAAATACTAATAATTTTTATAAAATTATATTGGATTTCAAAATATAAAAGTGAAACTAAAAAATCAATTACATAATTTATTTTTATTATTATTTTTTTTATAAAATTATTAATAGAAAAGTAAAATTAATACGTCATAAAAATAAAATATATTTATATTAATATTTTATCATAAAATAGTTTAATATAATATTTTTACATGTATAATATTTTTATAAAATTTTATATTATATAGTTTAAAAAATTATTGAAACATAAAACTGTAATAACCTTATTTATCCATAATAATTAATCACATAAACCAGAAAAATTGTGAAATTTAAATAGTAAATCCCATATTTTTTAAAAAAATTATCACATAAAAGATTTCTATTTTCCTTCTTTTATTATTTTAGTATTTTGTAAATTATAATATTCATAACATTATGTATATAAATTTCATGAAAATTATAATTTATTATTGAGTGAATAAATTTATAACATATCGCTTTTATTATTTTGACAATAATAAAATAATTTCATTCTTAAAAAAGTATTTGTTGAGTAAATGGTGGAATTGTTTTAGTGATACCAATTTGAGTCTTATATGTGTGTGTTCATCATATATGTAAGATTAAGTACTCGTATATATATGTATATAATGAAGTGAATGATTGATGATTTAAACAAGGGACTATGTATCAAAATATAACAATTTGAAAAATAAATTCCAAGATGAAAAAATTCAAATATAACACACCAAAACATCAATGGTTTGGTTAAGATAAACAACATGTAAGAGAAAAAGAAAAATAATCTACCAAAATAATATCACACAAGAAAATATAATCTCTATCACTATCATTGATAGCAGTATCATATTATAAAACCCTTTTTAAATTTACAAAGGTTTAGTCAAACCCTTTCCAAACCCAAAAAAAAATCAATGATGAAAATATTATGAAATATAAAAAAATATTAATATAAAATACATTCTTTAATCTATAAAATTAATAAATTTTTTCATGTTACTCAATTAAATACCTCCCCCATGGCTTCACTTATACTAAAAGATACAAAATATGAGAAAATTAAAATGTTTAAGAAAATACATTTACTTATAAGTATGTAACTATTTGGAAACATTATATGTTAGATTAAAAAATTGAGTAATATACTATTTATTTAATTGATAATACTCTAGAATGTACTAAATAGTCAAAAACAATTATTAATAAAGTAAATAATATATCTTTTAACTAGAACTGTTTACCACAATATGTCCACTCTAATGATGAAACATTATAGTTACTCTAATATATAAAGTCACATTTCAACTAAGCTTCGTTTATAATGATCCATAATAGCAAGAATCATGTGATGTCCCAAGCCTCGTTCACTCACAAGTAACTGAACATGAAGACCACATGGCCTCATTGTGCCTCCCCATATGCCAAAGGCTATTGATTATAAGTGATGGTCTAATGGTGTTATGGTGGGTAGACTATACCCTATGTATTAGCACTAAAAACAATGGAAAAGTAAATAATATAAACTCCAAGAATATATTAATAAACTAAAAAGCTATAAGTACCAAAAAAAATCAATGATATAGGAATGAATGATTATATATACACTAATAAGTAAATAAAACAATGGGTAATAAAAAACATAGGATGTGTGAATAATAAATAAAAAACAAAATAGCTAACTCTTGTAGGTATTTCTAGTACATGATCATTCCACTACTAGCCTAACAAGTCCTATCCCATGACAGGTAAAAAAGATGTAGTAACTGAAGTCCTAAACTGTATCCAATAAATATGCTCAAGTACCATGGAGCATCCCAAACATGGTGTGAGTAAAACTTTATATAATACCACCAAAGGTGTGTAATGCATTTTAATTCTATGAGAATAAAACATATAGAGTGTAGTATATAAATAAAAAAGTACTAAACTGTATTTGAATTCAAGAATACCTCGTTCTTCAGCCTAAGATGGTTTTCACAGATCATGTGACCCAATATGGGGTGACAAAAACAATGGAATAAATCTCAATAATCCATGAGAAATAAACAAAAATGAATCCATTGACAAGGTATGATAAATCCCAAAAAATATAACCTAAAAAATAGAAGGAAAAGTCTATGGTATTCTTTATGGGAAATTGGTGAGCTAAACCATGGTGATGAATCCATAGAGTGTAGATTTGGGGAATAATTTGAGGTGTGAAACCTTAGTATTCAATAATCTATAAGGTATCTAAACATACACGAAGAGAAAGTGTTAATTAATTTAGGTAAGGGGATTTATTGGGATCCTAGGAGGAAATCCAAGGAAATCCATGTCTATGGCCATCAATCAAAATCCATGATCTCATCCTAGGAATTATAATTTTTATGATTTTCTAGGTGAATCTAGGGAACTCAATTGAGGAATTCACAAATATTAGTCATTGACCATATCCAAAGTCATATTACCCCTTGTCACTCACATTAAGGAATCATGTGGCATACATCAGGGTCATTATTAGCATTCAAATATATAATCCACGAATTACCCTTGGAATATATTGATTTTTAACTATAACTAGTTCCATGAAAATAACAAGGAATATAAGGAAAAGGTAAACATGATATAAAATGTCAAGTACATAATGTACTTAAGATAAAGTCCTTGTCATTGGGAGTGCATACCATGTTCTTAATATTTAATCATTAACTTATCTATCAGCTAATCATAGACTATGGAACTAATATAAAAAGGATTGAAAGGCTTCACGTGTCAGCATTATGTTTTTATTTAATTCATTTTAGTAATTGATACATATTATAACAATAGTGTTATTACTTAATTCATTTTCCTCAGGTCCCTTGTCCAGTTATGATCACACTAGTGCATTAACATTCTTTAGACTATATTACATTTGTAAGGAAATCATATTAAATAAACATTAATTAATTGATTAAAGTTATATCCAGGTAATATGGATCCATTTCCACATAAACATGTTGAAAACTAACAAATTAAATGAAGTTCTGGTTTTTTATGAGTAATTACCCAATACAAGAACATAGTCTAGGAATACTAACCCAAAAATATTTATCAAAAACATATTCATGTTATGAATTCCACCTCTTAAATTATTGCATCATCACACCTTCCATATAAACTATTTAAGATCATGATTCATTGTATACATAATTTTTAAGATTCTACGAACTAGACTAAGGTCATCCATATTGTTCTTTAATAATATAGTTGGGAAATGAAATTCCAATTATAATTTATCTATCTTCCACAAAAGGTTCAAATAAATTTCAACACCCATGTGTCATAGTTAGGCTAAGCCTATTCTAGGGAAATAACATGGTCCACATATTGATCCCAATTAATTATTTCAAGCCATTTGACCTTAGTTACATTATAGATTATTATTAAGGAAAAGTAAATTTTCCTTGTAAATACATGTTGGTATTGGATGAGGGGGTCTTTTAATGAGATATTATCCCTAATTAAGGTCCTTAATCAAAGAATTCACTTTTGGAATTTATTCTACGTCCTTTTTAGATTGTTTTCAGAACACACATTTATATATTTTTTAAAAAATAGAAAGTCTTTAAGGGACAGTCTCATAGACAACTAACACCAAGATTAGTAAGTATCACCTTTCTGACAACAACCCTCAATTCGATCTAGAACTTAATGAATCAAATTAATAAACAAAATACCTAAAATAGAGAACATGAGATTACTTAAAGATAACATTTCATAAGGTGAAGAAAATAATGAAAGGAAGGATTATGATTGGTTTCCTTACATTTAGGTGTTTGTTGCCTACAACAAGCAAAAAATTAGAGAAGGATTGAAGGAGAAACATTAAGAGTGGAGGATTATAAATACACACCCCAATGCTACTAATGGGTGAGAATGAATCCAAAAATTGAGTAGGTGTAACGCCCCGACCCCAGTTACCCAGAGTCGGTGCCTTATTACATAACATTGGCATGATCACAAGAAAGATCAAATCTCGAAAGACCGATTGGTTTAGTAGCCTTGGAAATACTAGATATATTCATAAGTTTTACATTACATCATAAAATGAAAAACTACTACAACAACATAATGTCTCCATAATCCACACTCATATCCCCACATAAAATCCCTGCAGGTCATTCATAATTTACTTCTTCACTTCCTGGGAAAAATAAAACATAGAAAAGGGGTGAGCTCAAATGCCCAGTAAGGATAACAATATAGCGGAAACTTTCATAAATAAGAATAAGCATTCAAGGCAATGTATAACTAAAACAAAAGCCTTTCAAACATGAACTTTCAACATGGTACGACATTAATAAAATGAAATAATTCCATTTACTTATTCACATGGATATTCTACTAATCGAATAGTCACATGCAAAAATCAATAACCACTTTCATAATGTTGGAATGCATAATGCTAAACTTTAATTACTTTTCAAGGCCTCGTCCCAAGACCTTGGGGCTAACTGTAACCGGAACCCAACCCGGAGTGCCTCTAATAACCGGACACCAACCCGGAGTGCCTCTAATAACCGGACACCAACCCGGAGTGCCTCTAATAACCGGACACCAACCCGGAGTGCCTCTAATAACCGGACACCAACCCGGAGGGCTTACTTTTACCAGTCCCTAACCTGGAGGGCTTACTTTTACCAGTCCCCAACCTGGAGGGCTTACTTTAACCAGTCCCCAACCTGGAACATACTTGTCCAACACATTCATATGAAGTAAAGATTGAAATATAACATAAACATTCTTATTGGAACTAGCATACGAAATGTCAATAATTTCACCATAAACTATGAATGGTATAAAAATAGCACATCCACAGTCAAACATATCACAAAACCTTCAAAACAATATAGAAGTTTTGTATCATAATAAATCGACTTCAAATAATCTTATAACCCATCAAAGGATGTTGACATAGATGAAATCAAAATTCTTTTTGAAGAAATATCTCCTTTTATTTTGAAATCATTTAAGATCCATATAAAATCAAACATTTTCTTTGAAAATAATCTTATAAGCTTTTAAGGGAAGCTTTGACGATTTTATAACGGCGGAAAATAACCGCACCTGCCGTATAAGTTAAAAAAAACATTCTTATCTTAATTCTGTCGAAAAGGTTAAAAAGCACCTTGTTTGGAAAACGACGGAAAGATTCCCTTATAAACCTCTTATAAAAAGTCAAACAAGGGTATAAATGACTTTAACCCATATTCTTTTAAATATTAAAAATGTTTTGAAATACATTTTTAAGAAACATGGATGTGGATGATAACGAGATCCCAGTAGATTATTACGTATAAACAACCTCGGATAATGAAGAGATTGTGAAATAACCCTTACCAGTTTGGTAACTTATGAAACATACAACCCATGAAATAGGTATCATACAATGAATATGTAAGTACACATAAATTAGAGTGTATTACACAAAGGATATAATTATGGGCAGTACATACACCACACAAAAGGTAATGGTGGCAATATGGCATGAATCTCACGGGAATATGGAGTGAGATGAAAACCCCTTACCACGTTAATCAACTGAGTCGTATGGCCAAAAGTTAATAACCGCCAAATTATTTATAGAATAACATGAATATGACAATATATATCAAATGCCAGTACACAATACACCACTTTCAATAATTTAGTGGCGAATAATGGAAATCTCACGGAATTGAATGTGAGATAAGAAAAATCCCTTACCTTGTAATTTTCCTTGGTTGGGGTAGGTTAACCTCCTGTATAATGGTGAAATAATAGTTATTAAATTATACAAGAATCATATACATTAATATGAAAACATATATGATCTTTTAATATTGATTTGATAATAATATCTTAGTATTATCATTATATCGGGTGTTAACTTACTTGTTTTCTTTTATATGTTTTGTTACGTAAGACATGTTTGTAAAGGATAGGTTGTATATTATTCATATCCAGAATTATATCAAGTCCTTAAACATCATTTTTAAATCATCAAATGATAATTATACTTGAATGGATACGATGGAGAATGAATCTCATCGCGTTCGTGGAGACGGTAGTCCGTACGTACGCACGAGCGACAATATCATTCTTTTGATATTAAAATAATATATAAATGGATGGTATATCATATATACAGAATCATTAACATGTTATATTTATTATTTACATGAGTTACACATCATTATTATACCCATCCAAATAATAATATATTGAATAACAATTATACCACGACGTGGAGACGGTAAGCCGTACGTACGCACGTATGGTGACATGTTATTCAAAGGGTGGATAGAATACTGAATATGGTTGTACCATATTTATAATAACATCACAGTATATGTAAGATACTGGAGTTATTATTTTAGAATGGTAAGAACAAAGAAAGAGGATGTGGAAGAAGAAAGGAACTTAGAAAAGGGTGGTGAAATCATTACCTCTTCTTCGGGCTCTTCCTTTTGATTTGATCAAAAGGGATCCTTAGGTTGGCTTTCTGATCAAACTAAGGCCTCTAGGTTGTAGTGAGGGATGTTGGGAGAGTATTTGGGCAGAGTTTGGCCGAACCAAAAGGCTTTGAAGGTGTGAAGAAATGAGAAGGAGGAGTGCCCTTTTATAAGAGGGGTGAGGGGCACCTTTGGAAAAGCTAGAAATATTAATTTATAATAAATTCATATTCGGTTTACAATGGCTCCAAAGGTGAATATTCAAAGGCTAAGGTGGGGATAGGTTGAAAACCACTCAACCAATAGAATTTATACAGGTTTGGGTACTTATATTAACCTTATCTTTAAGTATTAACTCTAAGTTAATTAGTTTCACTTTTACAATGTCTCTTTGTATTTTTATATAATATGGTTAATAAACTTACTATATACATCCAAGCGACCCCCAAGTGGTCCATTAATGATGAACCTATCCTGATATAAGTCTCTTGGCCGAACCTTAGATTTTTAGGAATTTAATATCAATTAATAATATAATATTTGTTTTAAGAACTCTTTTATGTCAATTTTGACACTATTCAATAGTTGATTTTTGTGAAACTCATAACAGATTGATTACTTCGAAAAAAGTAAATTAAATCAATCCTAATATATCATATTATCCTATAAAATTAGTTTAATGCATTAAAAGTTTCATATTATATTTTTTTGGGTATTTATAATATCAATTATTTTAATTTTTCACTATTATAGTAATTACTGCATCATCATTGTGTCATAAATAAAATAACTTATTTAATGTCTAAAAATTATAAATAAAATATCATTATGTAGTAAATCTTTTTATCTTTCTAATGAATATTTATAATCTAAAATCCAACTTATATAACCCTATGTAACAATTGTTTTTCTAAAAGATATATGCTTGTGTCATTTTTGTATTCATTTTAACTTAATTAAAATAAAGTGTCATTATCACTTACAAGTGGATCCATGGGGTCCCAAAATAGACCCAAAGATGCCCATGGTCGACCATGTATCAACCAATAGGGTTAAGACACGTTTTAGGGTAATTTAGTATTATTATAATATTATTTTTTAACCCTTATTTACCGGATTTACCCTTAACCATGGTAAATAAAATATTTACCGCAGTAATTATTCAAAATGTCTAAAAATAAAAGTTAACTATTTACTCAATTTGAACATCCTGATTCCAAATATGGAATCCATTTTCCTAAATTCAAAACACAGAAGTGGCAGAAATTAATTTAAAATTAATTCCCGCTGTCAAAACAAAAAGCGTGTTTTTAAGAGATAATAACTATCAAAAGATTGACACTTGTTTATGTTCGGTTTAATTGTAAAATTATGTCCAATGACCAACATTATATTAAATGGTAAAAATATATTCTAAATATAATTTAAAACTACTAAAATTAATAATTTATCACTATTAATTATTTTGATTAAAAAAGTTGTTTTTAATTAAAATTTAGTAATTTTCACTATTCATCAAAATATGAAAGTTATCCGAAAAGTACCAAAATTTCACCTTAGGCTAAATTTGATATTCCGAATCCAGAAATGAAGTCCATTTTAAAATATAAAATATATATAATTTTGAAAAGTAGGTATTACTATTCATAACGGCTAGTTTGATTGGTTGTGGTGTGTGTTAAAACTCAAGGTTGCGTACAACACACGCTACTGTATTATTCAAAGAAAGCGTACCGTGGAAGCTTGGGATGTTTCATTTTAAATTTTTGATGTCCCCATTTAGTCAAAAAGTTTAAAATATTGTATTTAAAAAGGGTTCACTATTAAAAGTTGATAAAAGTGCAATACTGAAAATGAATTTGTTCTTGCATTATATCTAAGAAACTCATAATATGGATTCTAAAATTATAAGGATTATATAAAGTTTAAAATTTAGATAATACTATTCATAACCTCTTTTGAATGGCTTTTTTTGTAAGTCATGGTGTGATTGAACTCGGTGTTGCGTGTAGTGAAAGTTATTGAATTATTTTGATGAAATAACACACTATGAAATCTTGGGGTGTTACATTCTCCCCTCCTTCAATAAATTGCGTCCTCGCAATTTGAAATTGTTCTTCGAAAATAAAAGGTTGAAAATAGAAAATATATTTGTGGGAAAACCCACATCGGAAATTGGGTTACTAAAATTTAGTCTTAATATGAGGAAAAGAGAAATGAAAGGGTCACCACAAAATTATGATCTCGATTAGGAGAACATTGGTGGAAATTAGAGACATATAATTGGAGGAAAAACGTAAATATTTATAGGGAGTGATTGAGGTCATCAATCAAAAACAAGTATAAAATTGAGGTCCTTAAATTCATCAATCTATGATGATTTGAAATACCATCGGTTCAACAAAACATAGGGTATTAGGATAACACATTTTTGACGTTTCAAAATATCTTAGTCGAAATCCCACATCGAAAAATGAATTAATGAGGCCTCTATTTAAAATAAAGAGTCGAACGTATGAAGATTACCGAAAATAACACATACTAGGGTTCCATGTAGGAAAATATGGATATGGAAGAAAAATCTAACCATCAATTATCTGATGGAGAGTGGTAGAGAACATGGCTATGAAAAGGCCAAAAATCCCAAAGCCATAAATTAGTGATGATTTAAGGTACCATCTAGGAAAACATTTTTGTTCTAAGTTGCTTTTCTTAATATTGAGGAATTTATTTATGAGATTGGCTAAGATCATAAAGAGATATACTTACTTTATAATTAGAGTTTTATCCATTAATAAATTTCTACCACAAACTCATCTTCCACTCTAAAAGATAATAGAATGTAAAAAAATTCTATTTACACTCTTCGTATAGGGTTCCAAAATAAACGAATTTATAATTCATCTACAAGATCTTTTAATAAAAACTAAATTATTTAATCCAGTACATCTCGTGGTCCAGTGGTAGGTGATACACCCTTGTCTCCCTTCGGTTGCGGGTTCAAGTCTCGCAGCCTTGCCGAACGTGACAGGTTGCCGCCCAACCTCCGGGTTGTCCTTTTATGGCAATCCAAAATAATCCAAACTAGAACTATCCAAAATACTTCTGTCCAAATTCACAGTCCAACATTTATAAGGAAGGTAAACATAATATAGATCCTTTTTACCCCGTAATATCATATGAATACCTTCATCATGTATTCTTTTAATACACTGAAACATCCTAAATTACCATATTCTTTATTGATTACATTTATGCTCCCTTATTCCATATAGAATGCTGGATATACTTCATCAATCCAAAAATGTTTTAAACCCCAACAATGATGGAATATACAAATCATTAATCAGTTCCAAGGTAGTCATGAATATCCAATATAATTTATCCAAAGCAATCATGTATTATTCCAAAATCACTACCTCGGTATCGGAACTATATTATGGTTTATCATTCTCTCAACCATATATTTTCCAAAAATTTATCCTGCTATTGAGTCACTTTTCTTTGTTCCACACAATCTCAAGTCCTTAATGAAATAGTACTGCAGTATAATCCTTATATACTCCATAATTATTATAACAAGTACATTGTTAATACAACACTCAATTGACATAATCAACATAAGAACTCTAATCATTCCTCTTCATCTGTGGTAGTATCATAACTTGATTATTATCCAATAACATCATTTGTGGCATAGTCTGATGACTGGGACATAGGTTCGCGTAGTGTCCAAACTCCTTGCAAATGAAGCATTGTACATTTGAAACCATTTTCTTACCCTTGCAGTCACGTACTTTGTGCCCTTTTCCTCCACACTTATAACAAACTCCCATTCCTTTCAGGCAAGTTCCAGGGTGTTTCTTTCCACAGTTACCACATATGGGAAAATTCTTCTTTTCCCTCTTCCCTTTATCCATATTTCTCTCTTCCATCCTTTTCTTCTCTTGCTTCCCTTCAAAGCCATAGGACTCAGTAAACTCTTTACTTATCTTATCAACACATGATATTATTTCTTCATATGATGATAATACATGGGAGACTATTTCTCTTATAAATTCTAGCTTAAGACCATGAAAGATATGATCCTTCCTTCTCTTTGGATCATGTGCATTTCTGGAGTTCTCATTCCTTCTACTGGGCGCCATTTCTAAACAATGGCATACACTAGATCAGTTTATGAATCAAAATACATAATCCCATACTTATAAAACACTTAACATAAATTGAACTATTTATGGATATAATCCATAATCATAAAAATGTATCCTTTGAGGATGTATATACTCATAAACCCTTCATAATGGTTTGTAAAGAAAATGAGAATTATCCTAAGCAAATCCCCCGGGAGTGTCGTAACCAAGAGTTCAGCAAGGCCCGTTGTCGTGCACCAGTTCCCGTTCGAGTCTAGCTCAAAGCGGTGTTTTCAGGTTTTACCCCTAGGTACATCTGTGCCAGAGCCGCCTCTACCTGCTCGTATCCAGACAGGGATGTATTGCTCGGAAAACTCACAAAATCTCTACAATACCAAAATTCGAGGAAGTTCTTCTACACTAATCCTCAAAGTTCATCTTAGGTCTATGTGCTCTAATCAGAGTTTATCTAAATCTAGCTTCCAAGGTTTGTACTAAACTTCCTCTGATACCAACTGTAACGCCCCGACCCCAGTTACCCAGAGTCGGTGCATTATTACATAACATTGGCATGATCACAAGAAAGATCAAATCTCGAAAGACCGATTGGTTTAGTAGCCTTGGAAATACTAGATATATTCATAAGTTTTACATTACATCATAAAATGAAAAACTACTACAACAACATAATGTCTCCATAATCCACACTCATATCCCCACATAAAATCCCTGCAGGTCATTCATAATTTACTTCTTCACTTCCTGGGAAAAATAAAACATAGAAAAGGGGTGAGCTCAAATGCCCAGTAAGGATAACAATATAGAGGAAACTTTCATAAATAAGAATAAGCATTCAAGGCAATGTATAACTAAAACAAAAGCCTTTCAAACATGAACTTTCAACATGGTACGACATTAATAAAATGAAATAATTCCATTTACTTATTCACATGGATATTCTACTAATCGAATAGTCACATGCAAAAATCAATAACCACTTTCATAATGTTGGAATGCATAATGCTAAACTTTAATTACTTTTCAAGGCCTCGTCCCAAGACCTTGGGGCTAACTGTAACCGGAACCCAACCCGGAGTGCCTCTAATAACCGGACACCAACCCGGAGTGCCTCTAATAACCGGACACCAACCCGGAGTGCCTCTAATAACCGGACACCAACC
Source organism: Viscum album (assembly GCA_963277665.1). NCBI lineage: Eukaryota > Viridiplantae > Streptophyta > Magnoliopsida > Santalales > Viscaceae > Viscum > Viscum album. The sequence goes on along the minus strand of OY728166.1, from coordinate 454,629,406 downwards.
CGGAGTGCCTCTAATAACCGGACACCAACCCGGAGGGATTACTTTTACCAGTCCCTAACCTGGAGGGCTTACTTTTACCAGTCCCCAACCTGGAGGGCTTACTTTAACCAGTCCCCAACCTGGAACATACTTGTCCAACACATTCATATGAAGTAAAGATTGAAATATAACATAAACATTCTTATTGGAAATAGCATACGAAATGTCAATACTTTCACCATAAACTATGAATGGTATAAAAATAGCACATCCACAGTCAAACATATCACAAAACCTTCAAAACAATATAGAAGTTTTGTATCATAATAAATCGACTTCAAATAATCTTATAACCCATCAAAGGATGTTGACATAGATGAAATCAAAATTCTTTTTAAAGAAATATCTCCTTTTATTTTGAAATCATTTAAGATCCATATAAAATCAAACATTTTCTTTGAAAATAATCTTATAAGCTTTTAAGGGAAGCTTTGACGATTTTATAACGGCGGAAAATAACCGCACCTGCCGTATAAGTTAAAAAAAACATTCTTATCTTAATTCTGTCGAAAAGGTTAAAAAGCACCTTGTTTGGAAAACGACGGAAAGATTCCCTTATAAACCTCTTATAAAAAGTCAAACAAGGGTATAAATGACTTTAACCCATATTCTTTTAAATATTAAAAATGTTTTGAAATACATTTTTAAGAAACATGGATGTGGATGATAACGAGATCCCAGTAGATTATTACGTATAAACAACCTCGGATAATGAAGAGATTGTGAAATAACCCTTACCAGTTTGGTAACTTATGAAACATACAACCCATGAAATAGGTATCATACAATGAATATGTAAGTACACATAAATTAGAGTGTATTACACAAAGGATATAATTATGGGCAGTACATACACCACACAAAAGGTAATGGTGGCAATATGGCATGAATCTCACGGGAATATGGAGTGAGATGAAAACCCCTTACCACGTTAATCAACTGAGTCGTATGACCAAAAGTTAATAACCACCAAATTATTTATATAATAACATGAATATGACAATATATATCAAATGCCAGTACACAATACACCACTTTCAATAATTTAGTGGCGAATAATGGAAATCTCACGGAATTGAATGTGAGATAAGAAAAATCCCTTACCTTGTACTTTTCCTTGGTTGGGGTAGGTTAACCTCCTGTATAATGGTGAAATAATTGTTATTAAATTATACAAGAATCATATACATTAATATGATAACATATATGATCTTTTAATATTGATTTGATAATAATATCTTAGTATTATCATTATATCGGGTGTTAACTTACTTGTTTTCTTTTATATGTTTTGTTACGTAAGACATGTTTGTAAAGGATAGGTTGTATATTATTCATATCCATAATGATATCAAGTCCTTAAACATCATTTTTAAATCATCAAATGATAATTATACTTGAATGGATACGATGGAGAATGAATCTCATCGCGTTCGTGGAGACGGTAGTCCGTACGTACGCACGAGCGACAATATCATTCTTTTGATATTAAAATAATATATAAATGGATGGTATATCATATATACAGAATCATTAACATGTTATATTTATTATTTACATGAGTTACACATCATTATTATACCCATCCAAATAATAATATATTGAATAACAATTATACCACGACGTGGAGACGGTAAGCCGTACGTACGCACGTATGGTGACATGTTATTCAAAGGGTGGATAGAATACTGAATATGGTTGTACCATATTTATAATAACATCACAGTATATGTAAGATACTGGAGTTATTATTTTAGAATGGTAAGAACAAAGAAAGAGGATGTGGAAGAAGAAAGGAACTTAGAAAAGGGTGGTGAAATCATTACCTCTTCTTCGGGCTCTTCCTTTTGATTTGATCAAAAGGGATCCTTAGGTTGGCTTTCTGATCAAACTAAGGCCTCTAGGTTTTAGTGAGGGATGTTGGGAGAGTATTTGGGCAGATTTTGGCCGAACCAAAAGGCTTTGAAGGTGTGAAGAAATGAGAAGGAGGAGTGCCCTTTTATAAGAGGGGTGAGGGGCACCTTTGGAAAAGCTAGAAATATTAATTTATAATAAATTCATATTCGGTTTCCAATGGCTCCAAAGGTGACTATTCAAAGGCTAAGGTGGGGATAGGTTGAAAACCACTCAACCAATAGAATTTATACAGGTTTGGGTACTTATATTAACCTTATCTTTAAGTATTAACTCTAAGTTAATTAGTTTCACTTTTACAATGTCTCTTTGTATTTTTATATAATATGGTTAATAAACTTACTATATACATCCAAGAGACCCCCAAGTGGTCCATTAATGATGAACCTATCCTGATATAAGTCTCTTGGCCGAACCTTAGATTTTTAGGAATTTAATATCAATTAATAATATAATATTTGTTTTAAGAACTCTTTTATGTCAATTTTGACACTATTCAATAGTTGATTTTTGTGAAACTCATAACAGATTGATTACTTCGAAAAAAGTAAATTAAATCAATACTAATATATCATATTATCCTATAAAATTAGTTTAATGTATTAAAAGTTTCATATTATATTTTTTTGGGTATTTATAATATCAATTATTTTAATTTTTCACTATTATAGTAATTACTGCATCATCATTGTGTCATAAATAAAATAACTTATTTAATGTCTAAAAATTATAAATAAAATATCATTATGTAGGAAATCTTTTTATCTTTCTAATGAATATTTATAATCTAAAATCCAACTTATATAACCCTATGTAACAATTGTTTTTCTAGAAGATATATGCTTGTGTCATTTTTGTATTCATTTTAACTTAATTAAAATAAAGTGTCATTATCACTTACAAGTGGATCCATGGGGTCCCAAAATAGACCCAAAGATGCCCATGGTCGACCATGTATCAACCAATAGGGTTAAGACACGTTTTAGGGTAATTTAGTATTATTATAATATTATTTTTTAACCCTTATTTACCGGATTTACCCTTAACCATGGTAAATAAAATATTTACCGCAGTAATTATTCAAAATGTCTAAAAATAAAAGTTAACTATTTACTCAATTTGAACATCCTGATTCCAAATATGGAATCCATTTTCCTAAATTCAAAACACAGAAGTGGCAGAAATTAATTTAAAATTAATTCCCGCTGTCAAAACAAAAAGCGTGTTTTTAAGAGATAATAACTATCAAAAGATTGACACTTGTTTATGTTCGTTTTAATTGTAAAATTATGTCCAATGACCAACATTATATTAAATGGTAAAAATATATTCTAAATATAATTTAAAACTACTAAAATTAATAATTTATCACTATTAATTATTTTGATTAAAAAAGTTGTTTTTAATTAAAATTTAGTAATTTTCACTATTCATCAAAATATGAAAGTTATCCGAAAAGTACCAAAATTTCACCTTAGGCTAAATTTGATATTCCGAATCCAGAAATGAAGTCCATTTTAAAATATAAAATATATATAATTTTGAAAAGTAGGTATTACTATTCATAACGGCTAGTTTGATTGGTTGTGGTGTGTGTTAAAACTCAAGGTTGCGTACAACACACGCTACTGTATTATTCAAAGAAAGCGTACCGTGGAAGCTTGGGATGTTTCATTTTAAATTTTTGATGTCCCCATTTAGTCAAAAAGTTTAAAATATTGTATTTAAAAAGGGTTCACTATTAAAAGTTGATAAAAGTGCAATACTGAAAATGAATTTGTTCTTGCATTATATCTAAGAAACTCATAATATGGATTCTAAAATTATAAGGATTATATAAAGTTTAAAATTTAGATAATACTATTCATAACCTCTTTTGAATGGCTTTTTTTGTAAGTCATGGTGTGATTGAACTCGGTGTTGCGTGTAGTGAAAGTTATTGAATTATTTTGATGAAATAACACACTATGAAATCTTGGGGTGTTACAGTAGGGGTACAAAAATGTTTATTGGGGTTAAATGAAAATTTTTATCCCCTTAAAAAACCCTTCCCTTCGCCCACCTACTAGCTGGTGGGACTACAATATAATGTTGTATTTCATGGTCCAGCCTCAAATCCTTTAGTTTACATTAGAGGCCTCCCAAACCCATGATATAATTCTATAATCACCCACTTGAGATGTACGCATCCTCTAAATTCTCTTTTTAGTACCAAATCTGCTTCTGAACTCAATATAGCTAGGAGTTCGAAGAGGTATTTCAACCCACTTTGAAACCATGAACATCAATGCCATGGCCCAAAATTAGGGTTTGAAGAAATTTTAGACGAGACACACCTCATCTCACCAAGCTACAAAAATCACGAGGGAGGAGTCCATAAACGTAGATATATCGATAATAGGTAGGCTAGGGATGAGAATATTGAAGACATACATATCAATGGAACATCACCAAAAACATGTGTATAAATCAGTGTCTAGTATTCATTTATCAATAGTTTTCTTGCATAACCTCCATACATTATCATTGATCGCTTGTATCATCTCTATAACCCCTAATGAGACCACATACACTCTTAAGGGCTCCTCAACCTCTCATCATTATGATTCAAGGATATATAATAAGATAACCATAAGTTATACTCTCTCATTATATAAAACTATACATAGAAGTTCTCCAATGAATCTTGTTCATCATGGTTGAAAAATTAACATAATTGATGTGACCCTCAATTACCTCAAAATACAGAAGCCACACATAATAAAAATAAAGAAATATTTATAAATTATTTTATTTTATAGAAGTAAAAAACACATGAGAAACACCATTATATGTGCTTCATTATATATTAATAATCCATATGGGAGATATATTCACATTTTATTATACAATAAAAATTTTGTAAAATATTTTCCTTATATCATTTTTACTTTGTAAATAAAATCGAACATTTAAAAAAAATTATTTTTAATAAATATATAAATTAAATAAAAAATTTGAATCATAATTTTATAATGTGTAACAAAATTAACATTTATGGATTAATGCTTGAAATTATTTATAAAATATATAATTTTATAAAAATTATGACTTCATAAATTTATCACTTATCCAATTGGTGATTACAATATAAGTCAACTCTAAAGTCATATGTTTAGGACGATATAAAATTTACCTATGATCAAATATATAATCACTAAATTATGGAATAATGTTTCATCCCACAATATGTAATAATAAGAGAAAATGATAGTGCATATAACTATTTCATAATTACCTAATTAGGGATTGATTAGAGTCATTGATAAATAATAATTGAATCCAAATGAAATTACTAGTATAAAAAATGAATTAATAAAATTTATTATAGAAAAAATATTATGTAACATGTTTCTTATATATAAATAAATGGTTAAATATATATATATATATACATTAGTTATATGTGATTACATGAAACCAAACAAAACACACACCCATGAACCATACATGGTCTTGCATTATCCCACTCTATAATAAATAAAAAACACCCACTACTCCTATTTTTTTATAATACATAGCCCAAAGGCCTTTAGGTACAGATTTCATAAAACATGGTTAGTCTAAAATAAAAGAGGATTGAAGGCTAATAACATGGTTATACCCCCAAATAAATAGCTTTATTCGTGTTGTGTCACCAATCTTAGTCTTTTTCACCCCGTCTCAATAGTCGTCAAAAAGTGTTACGAGTCTGAAAGATTCGATGCACACCTATCCAAGAATCATTGAATCATTTTGGTATGTTTTACTATAGAAAGGAACCCCTCAATTCCACACCATAAATCTATAAAGGAATAACTTCGAGTAATATGATCATGTATACCCATACCACTATTAAGCTACCCCCCAGAAACACCAATGTGACACCCAACTACATATCCTACCAATTATAATACACCATATAATTAGTCCCATAGTATTGATAATCACAAGGTAGGGAACCCATATATCACCCAACAGAAAAATGTAGGGATAGATAGTTAGTCGATAGTTTCCATCACACCCATCTTTCTTTCAGGGTCACCCACCTAGTGGTGCTAGTGTGGCACCACACATAATTTCCTTCCTTTTGTCCAAATCCATTTGTTTGATATTATCATGTCACCTATTTCCCAATGATGGTAGCCTAAATGCCCCGTGTCTTCATATAATTTGATATCCTAGAGTCCCCATAGACTATAGGCCATATTCAATGGCCCAAAGCCCATTATGAGTGAATAGTTCCCCTTCTACTATGCTATTATAGTGCCTATTATAGTAGTACTGTAATATCTAATATAGTAACTCAAAAATATCTCCCATGCCCAGTTTGGACCAGGGTTACTCAATACAAGATTATGAGGGTCTACAAATTGTCTATATTCCCAACTAAAAATGGATAATCATTTGATATTATGACTCTATTTGATAATATGTTATCAGTATGGAATTAAGAGATCACCCTAGGGATATAAAAATTTAGTAACACATTGGTATCTTCTTTGATCCATGCTGATGTGAATATAAATGAACAAAATTTGAATCCATGATTTAAGTGGTTATAATCCTACCCTTGGGACATTTCTCATAGAATATATATCAAGTATTTTTGGACTTGGCATGAGTCTAAAAAATTATTGCACTATAAGTTTTTCTTTTGATATTACCAATAATCATACCATCTCACTCATCTATATCCCATAAAAAATATAGTATTTTTTAAAAATATTCGACATCCTAGAAATGATAATCACTATGGAAAAAATGACATGTAGTGACGGGTCTGTCGCCCGTCACAAATAGTCAATTTTGGAGGAATATTTGCAACGAGATTCGAATGACATCGTAAATATAATTAAATAAACAATTTTTTACAATGGGAGAAAAAATTCATCACAAATACTATTGATGTGCATTCCCACCATGATGTGGGAAATGGTATTTTCGACGGGACTTGGTTCATGTTGCAAATAATCTTCATCAATTATAGTTATTTTCAACGGTTATTCATGTTCATCATAAATACTCTATCGGTGGGTGAGTATTTGTGATGGGTATCATCACAAATAACTTTTTAACCACCACCTCAATTATCTATTGTGAGAACTATTTATGATATGTACCATCACAAATAAACTCCTCGCTATTAATCTGGCCTATATAACTCCCCCTGAATTTTTCCTCTTCATTCTCTATTTCATCTTTGCTCAACTCAATGTTTCTCTTATTCTCTTCGATTGTTTAATTAGAAGTTTAAATTTTTACTGGGAAGAAATTTTTTATGTTTAGAATGCGCAAAAGCTTCATTTATAGGTATTTATATACTATTTTTAATTTTTAATTAATTTATTTTATTTTATATTAATTTTAATATTTTTAATTTTTAGTAATTAGAGTTAACTAGAAGTAATTTTTTTATAATTAGTAGAATTTGTTTTAAATTAGAAATATTTACTTTTAATTAGAGGTAATGTCATTTATTAAAAAGTAATTAGTTTTAATTTTTAATAATTAGTCTCATTTATTAGTGAATGGGTGTTATTAAATGTAATTACTTATAATTGATAAATAGTATTAATTAAAAAAAGTTAGTAATAATTTAGAGATCCTAGTAAGTAGAAATAATAATTTAGCATCATTTTTAATAAAAAGAAAAAATTAGTAAAAATGAATGTTAAATCTCTATAATTAGTAAAAAATAATTATAATTAGTAAAAATTAGTGATAAATTACAATAATTATTTTAAATTACTGGTAATGACTAAAAAATAGTAAAAATAAGCGGTAATTAGTTAATATTGTTGAAAAAACACAATAATTAGTAAAAATTAATAAAAATAAATGGTAATTAGTAAAAATTAGTAAAAATTGTTGGTAAATACAAAAAAAGGAAAAATTAAAGATTATTAGTAAAAATTAGTAAAAAGTAGCTGTAAACCAGTATAATTAGTAATGATTAAAAATAATTAATAAAAATTAATGGTAAATCAATATAATTATTTAATATTGAGGGTAATTATTAAAAATTAATGTTAAATCACTTTAGCTGTTAAATATTATTAGTAAGTATTCAAAATTAGTTAAAATTACCAATAGTTAGTAAAAATGAACATTAAATCACTTTTATTTGTAAAAATTAAGGCTAATTAGTAAATATTTTCTATAATTAGTAAACATTAGTGATAAATCATATAACTATAAAAAATTAATGGTAATTAGTAAAAATTACTGATAAATCACTATAATTAGTAGAAGTTAAAGATAATTTGTAAAAATTAATTTTAAATTAATATAATTATTTTTAATTAGTGGTAATGACTAATAATTAGAAAAAATACGTAGTAATTAGTAAAAATTATTATTAGAACACAATAATTATTTCAAAATAAGAAAAATAAGCATTAATTATTAAAAAAAGTAAAAATTATTGGTAATGGCTAAAAATTAGTAAAATTAGCGATGATTAGTAAAAATTAGTGAAAAGTAGCAGTAAACCAGTATAATTAGTAATAATTAATATTAACAAGTAAAAACTAATGTTAAATCTATATAATTATTAGATATTTGCAGTAAATATTAACAAATAATGTTAAATCACTTTCATTGTTAAAAATTATTGGTAATCAGTAAAAATTAGTAAAAATTACTGATATATACTAAAAAATAGTAAAAATGAACATTAAATCATTATTATAAGTATAAGTTAATGATAATTAGTAACAATTAGCTCTAATTAGTAAATATAAGTCATAAATCTCTATAAGAACTCTAATTAGTGGAAATTAGTGATAAATCAGTATAATTAGAAAAAAAATAATGATAATTAGTAAAAACTAGTCATAAATTACTATATTTATTTTAAATTAGTGGCAAAGACTAATAATTAGTAAAAATAAGTGATAATTAGTAAAAAATTATCAGTAAACCACAAAAATTAGTAAAAATTAATAAAAATATGTAGTAATTATTAAAAATTAGTAAACATTATTGGTAATGACTAAAAATTAGTAAATTTTTTCAATGATTAGTAAAAATTAGTGGTAAACTATTATAATTAGTAATAATTAGAAGAAATTAGGAAAAATTACCTATAAATAACTATAATAATTAAATATTGGACATACTTATTAAAAATTAACATTAAATCACTTTAATTAATTAAAATTACTGATTATCAGTCAAAATTAGTAAAAAATTCCAGTAATTCGTAGAAATTAGTATAAATGAACCATTAAATCAATATAATTAGTAAAAATTAATTTTAATTAGTAAAAATTAGTTTCAATTAAGAAAAAATGGAAATAATTCACTCTAATTATTGAAAAGTAGTGGTAAGTATTGAAACTTAGTGATAATTAGCTGTAAATCACAATAATTACGTAAAAATTTGCATTAATTAGTAATAATTAATGGTATATAGTAATAATTAGTGGTTATTAGTTATAATTAGTAATACATAGTTGTAATTAGTGTTACTTAGTAATAATTAGTGGAAATTAGTGGTACTTAGAAATACATAGTATTTTTTAGTATAAATTACTCAAAAACTGAAAATGAAATAGGTCATCAATTTATAGGTGATGAGAAATGGAAAATTTAGACATGGGTGGAATACATTTATATAATGATAAATTTGGACATGGTTGGCCTAAATTGGTTTCATCACCTAAAGATTCTAAAATCTATTATTTTCAAGTTTTTATTTATTTATAATATATTTTATTACTTTATATTAAATTATACAAAAAAATTACGATAAATTGTGGTGATTATTTCGAATTACCACTAATTACCGTTATTTTTTAGTATAATTTAATATAATGTAATAAAATATAATATAAATTACTAAAATGGTGTAAATCATATATTTTACACTCTTCAAGTTGTTAATAATGTTAAATTTATGACAATCGTGTCCATATTTGTCATTAGGTCGCCAGAACCAGGACAAGGTTGGTATAAATTGCTTTCATCACCTGAATATTATAAAATATATGTTTTATAACTTTTTAGTAAATCATATAATATTCAATCTTCTAGTGATTATAAATAGAAATTTTGTTCCACCCATATCCAAATTTGTCATTAGGTCTTCAAAACCGGGGCAGGCAGGATGTGATTCCTTGATGGTAGTAGCCGTAGTAGGAGGGGGAGATGCATCGATGATAGGACATGGTTGGCATAAATTTGTGCAATGAAAAACTTATATAGGGTTGGAATAAATTGGACTCATCAATTAAATATTGTAAAATATATGATCTACCCCTATTTAGAAAGTCATATAATTTCCAATATTCAGGTGATTAAAAAAGACCAATTTTTACCAACCATGCCCAAATTTTTCCTTAGGTCACCAGAACCAAGGTATACAGGATGTGACACGTCAATGGTAGTAGTAGTAGGAGGAGGATGAGGAGATTCACTAACGGTGGGAGAAGAAGCATGATTTGGTGATGGAGTACACGTGATAGTTATTTTAAATTATAAATATTTAATTTTTATTACTTGAAATTTGAGATAAATTAGTAAAGATTAGTGATAAATTAGTAAACATTATCATTAAATCACTATAATTAATAAAAATTAGTGGTAATTAGATTTTTTTTTTAAAATTTAGCAATAATATGTTAATATAAGAAAAAACGAATATTAAATCTCTATAATTAGTTAAAAGTAATGACGATTAGTAATAATCAGTGGTAATTAGTATAAAAAAGTAGTAAATAGATAAAATTGATAATATTTACAAATAATTTATAATTTTATAATTTTATACTCTTTTTGGATCAAATATTTATTATATCAAATTATTCTTAAACAATTTATTTATTTTGTATTTTTAGAGAAATATGGAATAAGGAATTCGACCATTGTCTTTATTACAAGATTATGATTGAATAAATCATTATAGAAATTAAAATGGATCCTGTATAAATCTTATATGTATTGAGGGTGTTGAATATTTTTTATTATTTGGGTCATCAAAACCAAATAAAAAATTAGAAGTGGTAATTAAGTGTCCATATAAGAAATGTGATCTGAGGAGCTTTAACACATTTAACAATGTTGGGGGTTATCTATTACATTTTTGTTTTTGAATAGATTATTTTTTTGGTATCAACATGGTGAAAATAGTTCTGAATATGATACTAATAATTTAGTTCCATATCTATCATGGTTTCAAAATTTAGTAAATGATATGGTTGGTCCATATTTTCAACAAACTAAAACATTGGATGATATTGATTTAACTCTTGAGTTGGAACCATCCCAATTTTATATGTTTTTAATGTCTTCTAAAAATGCATTATATCCTAGTTGTAAGATAAGAAAATTTTATGTGGTTGAAAAATTTATGGCTATTGAAAAAGATAATGGAATGTAAAATATCTATTTTGATTAGATATTCTATGTGGTAAAATAACTCTTACCTAAAGTAAATGTGATTCCTATAAATGTATATGAGATCAAGAGACTATTTTGTAATTTGGGTCTTGGTTATCAGAATATTCATGCATTTTCAAATGATTCCATCTTATATTATGGTGAAAATGAATCATTGGTTAGTTTCCCTATATGTGGAAAATCAATGTAAAAAGAGTCTCAAATAGGTAATTCTGGATCGATTCTTGTAAAAAAATTATGTATTTCCCATTTACACCCAGATTAGAATGTTTATTTATGTTTCAAAACACAATGCCATTGATTTCATGGACAAAAAAATATATTTCAACCAATAAAAGATTAAATCATCCTTGTGATGGTGATTCATGGAAACATATTTACCAACTACATCTATATTTTGGTTTATAAGCCTGAAAAATGGGATTTATTCATTCTACTGATGGTTTCATTCCATTTGATTCTTATAGTAGTAAATATTCTTGAAGGTCTATCTATATCACTTTGTACAATTTACATCATCATATGTTTATGAATGATCCATATATATTTTAAAACTTATTAATTCTAGGATATCCAAGAATGTAATTTCAGTATTTATTTGATGCCATTGATTGATGAGTTAAATTTATTGTGGAGTAATGGTGTCAGTACATATGATCTTATTGAAAAACAAAATTTTCTAATAAAAGATGCATTAATGAGGACAATTAGTGACTTCCTAGAATATTGAATACTATATGGATGGAGTACACATGGTCCAAAATCATGTTTATATTATATTAGTGGAATTAAAGAATTTATGCCCATCAATGGAAGAAACCCTGGTTTTTTACTGTTATCAAAGATTTCTTACTACCAACCATCCTTTTCGGAGGAACATGTATCATTTCAGGAATAAAAAAATTGAAAGAGATGTAACTCTAAAAATAATATCACATATTGAGTTAAAATCTATTGTGGAGGAGTACATCCAAACATGGGACAAGCTTGTCAACTACTTTGAAGACCTTATCAAAGATGATCTGGTTAAAAAGGCCCACGCCCTTCATTGGGGGCTGTATCGGGTAAGCAATTCCAATATCTTTAGTCTCACTATTAACGACTTTGTGATTTCTTACTGTACCTAAAGCTCTCGGCTTGTATGGTTTCCCACTTTTCCTCAAAAGTTCCTTTGGAAATAAAAAAAATTTAATCATAGTAGTAGATAATACATAACATTTTTTGGGATCTTTTATATTTGTTATATTTTTTGGTCTATCACATGTTGGATATCATGAATATTGAGAAGAACTATATTGATAATATATTTTATACATTTTTAGAGACACCTGGTAAGACCAAATATAATGTAAAGGCACAGTTAGATCTTGACCAAATTTTCTGATGACCAGAACATTAAATATTTGAAAATGATAGATCACATAAGTAAATAAATACAAAAGATTCTTATATAGTTTCAAAAGAAAATAGTTTATTATTTTGTTAGTGGATTTCATATTTGAGGCTTTCAAAGGGGTTTGTTTCAAATTTGGTTATATGTGTGAGAAATAGTCATATTACTATATTAAAAAGTCATGATTATCATGTTAAAATGGAATAACTTCTATAGATTAGATTTAGAGGGATCTAGAATTCTATTATTTGGGATGTTATAATACAAATAACATATTTTTTGATTCGTTTATGTAGTGATAATAGACTATGATGTACAAAGTATAATGAAAGAAGATGTTGTTTCATTTTTATGAAAATTGGAAGAAAAAAAATCTGATGGATTTCATTGATTCAATGTAATAGTTATTATTACATTTTCTACATGAATCCAAATGTGGAGGGCCGATTCATTTCTGATAGATTTACCCATATGAGAGATGCATGTAGAAATTTAGGAAAACAGATACCTAACAAAGCATCAGTTGAAGGATCAATTGGAGATGATAATTTATAGGAGAAAATTTCCTTTTTCTGGTCTCATTATTTTCAATCTGAATATCCCTCAAAACATAACTAAATGGGATGAAATGAGGTAAATTTTTATAATGACATTAATAATAAATTTGAAATATTTATTCATCTTGAACTTAGATTTTGTGGAGTTCATGAATAATTTATTTCATATTATGAACAACACATGGATCATATATATGTTGTTCTCAACTACAAAGAAATTAAATCATTTGTATAGTGAGTTATACTATCACTTATTCTATATATTTTTATTAAATTACTATTATTTAATTTTTTGGTTATATTATAATTATACCAAGAAACAGTTTCCACAAATTACAGTAGATAATCTTGAATAACATCAAAAAAATAATTTTTCCTACCTTTTTCAAAAATATGTAAAGTAAATTTTTTATTGTTTAACATATAATATCAATTTATTTATTTTTATATTGACAATTGTTTTTCAAAATTTCATGTTTCTCAACATGCTGATAAAATTGATAATCGATTGTTTGTACTAAGTAACCTGACATCCAAAATTGTTAAATATTATACTGAATATGTAGTTAATGGTATTCAACTTCATAAATGTTAATATGGTGAATCATTAAAAAAATGAATAGTATTGTTCACTTGAGAGGATCTCATAAAAGAGAAAGTGAAGTTGAATTATATGGATTTCTGTAAGAAATAATTAAACCGTGTCATTTGAGAATTTTTTTTGTATATATGTTTAAATGGTATTGGTTGGATACTGATATAGTTTTACATGTTCATTTGTACAATGGAATCATTGATATTAAATATAAAATCCTTATTATAGTAAATAAACAATCTTTATTGGATCATCAGGCACATAAAATTTATTATAAAAATTAATGTACTACATCAAGAGAGTTGATTTATTGGTGTGGTATAATAAAAATAAAATCTTGTGAAAATTAGTTTATCCAAAGTGAATATGGTTCAGCTGAAGTGTAAGGAAATAAAATTTTTTAAGAGACAACTTCAAATACATATTTTCCATGAAGAGTCATGAATATTGATGATGACTCCCCATATTTATGGTTCGGTGATGGTGATGAAGTTATTTTTGTAACAAATTAATTTGAAAATGACATATATGATGAAGCTAAAACTCTTATGTAAATTTATGATACTAAAGAGGAATATAAAGATATTGACACTATCATATATAAAGATAAGGATGAAGATGAATGCTTGCACAATTAAATACTAGTTATAATCATATATAATATATATCTATATGTAATACTTGTTTTCAATTATTTGCTGACAATAGTCATTTTGTGTTTTAGATAGCCAATGAGCATTTATCTAATATATTTTTTGAGTTGGATGAGGCTTCACTACCTAGTGACAAGCATGAGGCTACACCTTCTAACCCTCAGAATGATTGTAGTTTAGTAATGATTCAAAGGGGTCTTGGTCTTGCGATATTAATGATTCCTAAACCTATCCCCGAGTGATGTCCACATATTGTGTTTGATCCATGCATGTAAAATTATTTTCAGTTGTGTATTTTAGTTAGTTTTCATTAATTTCCCTTAATTTATTTATATTCTAATTTTTTTATTATATTTTATATTTTTCACATCTTTTTTCATATAGCTGTTGGATAGAGGAGTTCTATATTGAGGAATTATTTTTATGGATCATGGATAACATGGGATCATATTCCCATTGATGTTCAGCATTGCAAGTTTGATCATTGGATGGTGCGTAAATAAATAATATTTATTTTGAAATTTATTTAATTATAACTTTATAATATTAATTATTTATAGGTTTTATGGTATCCTATCAATGATAGAATGAAAAACCCTTTGTGGGAGGCTTAGGAGGTTTTTATGCATGAGTATTGTCATCTATTTTTAGCACAAATTTGGGAAGATATCCATATAGAAGGCGAGAGTCATACATTTTGATTAGTATTGATGCACCCGCTAACTAGATTACATATTATATATGAATTGGGATAGGTTATGTTGATACTGGATGGGAAATAGTTTTCAAATGAGTATTTTATTAGGCCAACAGAACTGGGGGAGGCAGGAGGTGATAAATAATCCTGGTAGTCGTACATTTAGTACCCAACGATGAAATATGGTAACTAATTATTTTTAATAATTTATATAAATTTATAAGAGAAATGATTATTTTATACTCATATTGGTAGTATAACATCCCGATATTATATATATTTATGTTTATAAGAGGATATATAGTGATCCTATCACTGAAGAGATTATAGGTGGTCATCAATGTCATATTGTGGTTAGTATAATGTTTTGAGTTTTAAAATTAACTGAAACTTATAATTTAACTATTTTAATTTAAAATTGAAATTGAAATATGCATAATAGAACCTGGTTTCTCTCACACGGGATGAGAGTGAGGTCGAGACCGATGATAAGAACAGTAGTACAATAGGATTTGATGACGCAACGTGGATGTAGGAAACTTAGAAGGCCATTGAGAAAGGCCAAGTTGTTATTATCGACTCTCGATTGATACATGTGAGTTATTATGGTACCATTGTGATGTAGTAATTCACCTTGAGGGGAGATCGTGTAAATTCATCATCATCAACTACATATTATGAGGAGCAGCTATGAGATTAGGGTGGGATTATAGAGACCATTCATAGGGAACATGAAGAGCACTGTCGATATCAAGAGCTGCAGTAGGAGGAGGAGGAGATGCATCATTGGTAGGAGCAACATTATGAGCAGACAATATAGTACATGTGATGTCTGAATCATGTTTAAGGGGTGTATTTCCCTTTAACACCTCCTCCACCTCCTCCACCTCATCTAGATAACCCTCCCCCTCAGCGATTTATGTATTTTTTTGATAAAAAATATGAATTTGCATATTTTTTGTAATATTTTTATTAATTCGTATATTTACAATTCTATATATTTTGTTTTTTATTTTGTTTTGAATATTTTTTATTTTTGTTATTTTATTATTTTTCTTATTGTTTTTAATTATTTTTTATTTTAGTTTATTTTTTTATGATTAATTTGTTTATTTTTTAACATATTTTCAATAGGTGAATCCTCTTGTCGAATTAGATTATTTTATTTACTGGAGAAGACTATTTATGACACTTTTATCTATAGTGGGTCATTTACGAAAGCGTCCTACCGCAAATATTTCAATTTCCAGTTGCAGATGCATGATAACATGTGAATAATATAACAAAACATGTTTGGTAGGAAATACAATGTAGTGAACTCTTAACATAGAATTGTAATACTACTACAGAACAATTCATTATGGTAAATAGCAAGTCATGAACTTATAAAACCATGGACCAAACCACCATAACCACATGTTCTGCTATAATGGTTCAACTACCTTCCTGACACACTGTAGAATATTACCTTCTAGGTCACTTACATAACTAATTAATACTCTCATAGGATAATATATTTTCTTCTAGAATGATTTTTCTTTACTAAAACACACTCTATAAAACATAATTATAGGTCACTCAACCTGATATTACCCACATGTAATAATGTTAAAAATAGGGTTCATATCTAATACAATATCCAATATACTAGTAAAAGTTTTGACATAAGTAGTACTATATCCTCATTGAAAGCATAAAGCCCTTTTATTATACCCCACTCCTCAAACATAGGTAGCACTATGACACTAATATCTAGGTATTGGCTCTAAAATAATTTTTCATCATCTAACATTCCCATTCATAAGAGCCTCAGCCCAGTTGGTGAGGACTTGAGAAGTGCATCCTAGAGACCCGAGATCAAAACCAAGCGGTGAGATAATTTTTGGGGTACAGTAGTAGTACTGTAAAAGTACATTAGAGGTTACTATATCAGTTATTATAGTGGTTACAATAGAATTTACTATAGTATTTATTGTTTGGTATTATAGGAGCTAGAACTATTTACCCATTTTGGCCTTCGGGCCACCGATTTGGTCTTTGGGACCTTAAGGCCTTTGATCCACCCAAGTCCTTCAGGCCAGCAAGGATTTCGAGCCACAACACAGCCTTCAGGTCACCTAATGGCCTTCAGTCCACTTGATCAATGTAGTTTTCCAAGATATACTCTACAAAAAAGAAGCAACCATAGTGGATGATTCAGAGTAGGCACTCCCACCAGAACAGAACCAACAGATTTGGAATAATGAGAGGGTAAGTAAATTCCATCGGGACAAGCCTGTGATTGCACAGGAAGCATAGTCGGATGACATGCAATAGTAGAGAGCTACCATTATGATGCAGATACTGGAGAGAGGCAGTTCCTTTTAGATATAGTTTGGTTGAATTCCTTAATACCTTCAAGTCTTGTAATGTCTCATAAGCCTACGGGCCATGTAATCTCTTAGCCTACATGCCTTTTAAGGGTTCCCCCTCATCCCTTGAAATGGGGGTTATGAAAAATCAATAATAAAAAAGGCCTTCGGGCTATTTGGGTAACATTCCCATGAGTTTTATAAAACTATCATAACCCCATGGTACATTCATAATACCTTACTTTCATTCCCATGATAGTATATGATATTATCCTCTTATCAAACTATTGAATTTCTATATGTTTGAACACATTTTCATTTAGTTTTCTTTATCCCCACTCGTATAAATACTAGGAAACATCCTAGTAGGTCACTCATTCAGTCACTAATTTTATAAAACTATGATTATGTATGTATTTTTTATCTCAAATGATAAAAAAATGAATGGTATTCTTTGTTAACATGAGTGTTACCAATTATTATTTTATAACTTTTATTCTCATGGGGTTTTATAATAAACACATTCACTCACTTATATAATATCATACATATTAATGAAATAAAATTATTAAACATTGTTAAAATATACTTGGACTAATATATTAATATTAAATGTAAGAATCCATATATTATGTATATTTAAATCTTTTATTGAAAGATCAATATGTATACAAAATTAAATAATTCAATTCCTACAAAACATAAATAAATGCATATCAATATTCTATGTCATATGTGAACCATTTCATTCCACTTTCAACCCATATTACATTTAATCCAATAATTTTTAATTGATATACATGTAAGAAACTTTTGTGGAATTATTAAAATATAAAATTCATGATATTAAAAATAAAATTTCACATACATAATATCATATAAATAATTATTTTGACTAATTATCATGTTTAGTCTCAATAAGGGTGTTCTAACTATTCATAATGGTTATCTATTGTAAAAAAATTGATTTCAAGATTGAATTTATCAAATAAATATGTTGAAAAGAAAACACATGTGTGATAGTTGAATCCACTAATCATATGAATGATTTTAAAAAAAGATTCAAACACTGCCATGGATTTATATTCGGATAGTTTTTCCCAAACATTTAATCTTCTATTATATAGAAATTTTGAAAAGTATGGGATCTCAAAAATTTCACACAAGTTATGAATTATGTATTATAAAATTTTCACCATTAGAGTAGTTGAGAGGTGATCATTCCATGTCTATAAAAGAAGAGAATGAAAGGAGGATAAGACTTGTAAAGGGGGTGAAGGTTAAAATTTTGTATCACCAATCAAATGAAATAAATACCCAATTTTGAAGAATCATTGAATCATTAAATATATTAAATATAAATAAGGATGTATTTCATAATGAATTAAAAAAAATATCAATACCTTGATATAGATCCTTGAGATTAACTCAAAAGAATTATCTTAAATAATTAATTTATCCTTTGAATAATTATTCAATTTATTATTAAATTATTTTTTATTGATGGTCAATCAATGAAATACTATTTTATTTACAAATATAATGTTAAACAAAAATATAATTAACTATTTTTAAAAAAAATAGCTTCAATTTTCATTTTTCAAATATCTAATCCCACATTAGAAATTAATTTGATCTCTCCTAAATAAATAATAATAATAATAATTATAATAATAACTATGAGATTAAATTTTTTTTAATTTCCACCAAATTTATATTTTTTAAAAAATGAAAATTGATATATAATATATAATTACTAGTTGTTTTTACACTGTACATCATTGTAATATCCATTATGAATCAATATACATCTCATAAAACATTACTATTCCTATCATGTATACTTAATTTAATAATAAATAAACTTGGCAATTTAATTGCATATATTAGAGATATATTCTAGTAAAAGATGAAAAAATTGTGAATAAGATGTTTGAGTACGTAAAAATAAAGGGGAGGTTTCATCACAGATTAAAAATGATGCACATAACAAAAAATAATCATATAATATAATTGATCCAAATCTACATATAACAATTTTGTCTTTTATTTTGGTAAATTTTTTTATTTATCTTTTATATCAAATGGTTTTTTTAGGCTATTATACTCAATGGAAATAATATTGGAATAAATAAAATATATGATTAATGAGTTTTATAGCGTATTTTTTTGTTTCAAAAATATGTAAATAAATGATTAATTAAATCAATGAAATTAGAATCCATTTGTATTTGATGTCAAAAAAAAGATGATGAAGAAAATTAAATAGGGGAGCTTAAATAGTAGTATGTTTTTGTTTTATAATTAAAATTATAATAAAATTTTTCCTTAAATATTCATGTTATTAAGACCACTATTATATTGATGTATAAAATAAAAAATATTATGAGTAGCATGACTTAATAAAAAAATGTTTCTATTGTAGATAGTGTTTATTCTAAAGGTGACTAAAAAATGTTATGATTGATCATGTAAAATTATTTAACACAACTACACACCATTTGGAATCTATGAACTTGATGTATATAAGTAGTATATGAGCGTTAATTATGTCATTAGAGTTTCTAGAATCATCGGGCGTAATGGTTATCAAAATTATCTACTCAGTTGTTATAGTTTTTTAGTTTTTGAAGATATCTTGGATTTTATTCTAAAGAAAGATATCATATTTAATGACTTCTGAAATTTTACTCGACCATCTTATTATGTGAAGAGTAGATAATGAACAACTCAATAAGAATTTAGAATGGGTGACATTTATAGAGATAAATGATCCAAGATAAATCATAACGTTTGGTCCAAACATGCTGAAAGATTATGAAAATATTATATTTGATGAATTCCTTCAAGGACTGGAGGGAAACACCAATGGTTTTTAACAAAAACCAATTAAAAATAGATACAATAACTTATTTTTTTGTGAAAAATCATTTAGATTCATTGATCATTAACTATAGAACATTGTTTTATTCTATATAAGATATAGGATTAATTTTGAATCTTTAATATGAAGTATTGGTAATGTAAATCATTTTAATGATAAATATCTTGATATTTCTAGATAAGTTGATTTTGATGCCCATATTATGAATGAAATTCCACTAAATCTAAAATGAGTATGTAACCTAAATGAATTAAAGGATAATTTTATTGTTGTATGTTAACTAAATGATATTGGGGGTTTTAATCCTTTTATGGATCATGGTTTAATGATTATAAAGGGTTATATCGGGGTAGCCACTAGTTTGAAAGATAGAACATTGTATCTATAGGGGTTTTTTGATGGGACAGTAATTATCATTTCCTTTATTATATATTATTAGTTTGGAAATATTTTTATGGCCATTAAAGTGATAATTAAATGTGAGTCTTGGATGCTAAGGTATACTAAAAATCAATAGCATGGATTATGGAACATAACAGTGTCTTTTTGAGCACAATTATGGACACTCATGTCTCTAAATATGGGGCTTGTGAATATGGATGTATATGGAGAAACATTGATAAGTTATCATATTGGTTCACTCTATTGTGTAATATTAATCATTGATTACACATGAAATGTATGGGTACACATTATAATGTAAAATTGAAAAGTCTTAAAAACTCTTATTAAATAGTGAATCATGGTAGAAAGTGAGATTGGTTTAAATCTAAAATTAATGATCTTAGATAATTTTAATGAGTATAATTTTTAAATATTAATTAAATTCTACTATAAAAAATTAATCTGGTTTTAAAATAATATACTTGAAACATCACAACCAAATCGTTTAGTGGAATGGATGAACTAAACACTAAATGAGATATCTCAAAGCATGAAACTGAATTTTATATTTTATATTAGTTATTGGAATATGTGGTGAGTTTAATGCCTTGTTATATTAACTAGAGTCTATATTATATCAATTGGAATTAGTTTCATTTGAAACATTTAACTTTTAAGGTAGTGCATGTCACATAACAAAAAACACATGAAAGAATCTCATATTTTAATGTTGATTCTTGAAAAATAAACAAGTAGTAACAAAATTATAAGAAATGTTCATTTTTAGGTCATGATAATGAATACATTTGATTTTATCATTGTGATAATGATAAATGGAAGAATATTAAAAGGGGAAAAATATTCTCTAATGAGGGGATCCTCTGAATGAATTGATGTTATGATGAAGATTATTTAAAAATAATAATAAATAGGTTTTAATGATATGGAACTAAACATACATATATAAATATAAGTTATTTTAAAGATTAGTGCTCATCCAAAAGTATTAGAATTTTTGTTAAAACTAGAATGAGATCAAATATTAGAGGTACTGGGAATGTTAAATATATAAAAAATTACAACTACTACAGAAGCATGGATGCGTATTCTAAAACTATTAGTTGATCTTATAGCTTGTTCAATGATATATTTTAGGGCCAAAAGATCAACGAAAAGTCTTGAATAAAACATTAATTATAATATTCTAATATAAATTTTAGAGAATAAAATATCTCAAGAAAATAAAATTTCAGAGTGACTGGAAATATTTGGAGGAAAAAATAAATGAATAAATATATTTATTTCATGTAAGAAAAACATTTGAGTTGATGTATCTACCTCTAGGGGAGTTATAACATCAAAAAACTTCAAATAATGGAATATTTCCTTCAAAAGGTAGATGTATTGGGAAATTATATGTCAAGAAAATATTCCTTCCTTGATATTTAGATGATGAAATTTATATTGAGATATTTAAATTTTTAAAGGAAACCAAAAATGGAGGTTTTGTGTATATTCTCAAATGGTGTTTTCATAAAAAACTAGGAATTAATAAAGGAAAAAAGAAATTTGATACTTCCATGATAGTGAAATATTTTATCCAATATAATGGGGTCCATTAATGTTACGTCATGGTGTTTGGTGATGGATATTTTATCATAATATTAAA
Organism: Viscum album; assembly: GCA_963277665.1. NCBI lineage: Eukaryota > Viridiplantae > Streptophyta > Magnoliopsida > Santalales > Viscaceae > Viscum > Viscum album. The sequence goes on along the minus strand of OY728166.1, from coordinate 454,606,847 downwards.
TTATGGGTATTATATTCTCTTGGATGTTAGAATATGAATTGATTTCATGATCCATGCTAGGTTACCCTTAACCCGAGAACCCGATGTAGTCCATGAAAAGTCCCAATGGATGGTCCCAATTCCCATAGTTTAATAACTAGTTCATGGGAATCGACAACAAAAATTTCATAATAGTTCATCATAATAATCCTAAGAGATCATATATAATAATTGATCATGATATCGGCCTGAATTGGTCTGTTACATATTAATACGGAAAAAAAGAAGTTTTAAATCGACCATATACAAAATATAAATGAAACATTAAATGAAAAAAATTACAACCCATTTAAAAAATAATCATCCAAGGTTATAAAAAAGGGGGTCAATTTCATATAAGAAAATAGAGTGGGAGTGGACGTTAAATTATCTATCTAAGAGTATTTTTCTACAAACCCATTTAAAAAAATGAAAAAATGAATCCCATTTCTTTACGCCATGATGAATTACTTCTCACCGTGTCATAACCAACCAAAAAATCCTCTGAAAATATAATTAACACCTCATATAAATGATACCTCATTGTTACATATATATATCAAACCAAGAACTATATACATGCAATGTTTTTCTATAAGGTTTGATCATAACTAACCCAGTATGATCTCACATAGTGTTTAATGATTAACACTTGTAAAGTAAGTACAATAATGTTAGTTATAAAATAATCCATATAAAATTATTATTAAATTATATTAATTGTAATAAATGAATAAAATTTTAAATATGGACGTAAATTATATATAAACTATCCTTTAAAACAAACACTATAGGAAGTCTGTAATGTGGCTATAGTCAGTGAATCCATAAGATCCTCATTAAATCTTTTGGATTGAACCAATAAAATCAAGTCCCATTCATGGTCCTATAGAGAGAACTAAATCATTTCCTAAAGTTAAGTCACATCCTTATGATAATTTTGTTTAGTTAGTGTGGAATAAAAACAATTATAGGTAGAAAATATAATTACATGGATTATATTTAATATAATTACCCAAAATTACTCATATTACCTTGTTTTATCTCTATTACAAAATAATTAAAATACCATAATTCAATAAAACAATCTTCATAATATGAAAATCGATTAGACACATAACATATAGACTTGATTTAAACATATAAAACACCCTTTTCAAAGAATTTTAATTTCTTAAATTAAATGGAAAATTTAACAATTAAATAATATATAATTTGTTTTCAGAGTACTATAACATTCTTTAAAAAAATTGAAAAACCCCTTTTCAAACAACAAAATAATAATTGTTTCATCAAACAAGGGTACCTCATTAAACCACTACACTTAAAAGTCATCTCATTCTTAATAGTAGTGAAACCACATGATATGTGAAGATGGTATCCTTAAAAATAAATGAGGAATACTAAAATATGAAACCCCTCATATTGGTATTTTCTGTGGGAAACCCTTGGACTCCAGAACATTATGATAAATTAAAAACTAAGTAAGTTGATAGAGAAACAAAAAAAGAAGGAGGAATAATTAATATGATTTTTCTTCAATAAACCTTAAAGAAAGTTAACAAGAATAAAACAAATGAAGATGAAGAGATTACATTAAATGTGTCCAAGGGATTGGTGATCAAATAGGGAAAATGAGGGTTTATGGATATTGATTCAAATAGAGATAGTTTTGTAATTTCATATTTCTTTGTTTCTAGGTATGTTATATAGTTTGGCCACATAGTTTACCTTATAATATGAAATCCATGTTTATAGTATTTGATTAAATTGAAGGTTTAATATGGTTTGGCTTCATGGTCAGAAAAATTGTGTCACGTCCACGCATACACTAGTTAAATAAACTCTACGTCCCTACATTATTGGGTCACATTATTTTTATTAACCATACACAAATAATGAAACTGAAATTTTACCCCATTTTTGTCAATTTTCAAAATTAAAATTCTGAAAAAATATGCATAAGGTCAAAAATAAATATGTAAAACATTTCATACCAAAAAATCACAGTCTGTGTGATAATTATCCACATCATATCACATTTTTCCTTAAATATTCAACCATATGATTGATATGAAAATAGATGTGTCCATTTATCCTTCATGAAGGATTCTTGTTTCCATTGTAATGACCCATTATTTTAGTGAACAATCCTCCTTAAATAAATGTTGTGTTAATTATATTGATTAACATAAAATATCAAACTACATCAAAATAGCGATTCTTTAAAATAAAATTATTAAATTTGATTATTATAAAGTTGTTTTTGAATATAAGGATATAAATTATATTGAACTCATTATGAAATATGTGTATAAATAACGAAATAATGGTCACTTTTAAGACTAATTCACTGATGAAAATCAATTACTTAGATAAAATCATTTTATGCTTAAAAAAATTTCTAGATATTTTTTATGAAATTTTATGAAATTGTGTATAATATGGTTAAATAAGGGTAAATTATATTATTTTATATGAATGATATATTATCACTTACTTTATTAGAGATTTTTATAAAATAATAATAACAATAATAATGGTAATAGATTTTTTAAAATTCATTTTCCTATAAAAATAGTTTTTTGGTACTTTTTATGTTTCCATTTAAATTTTAATTTCAAAATTTTAGAAATTTCATATGAAAAAAATGAAGATACATTTTGGATTCAAAATATTAAAATTTGACTTTTCTTAAAAAATAATTTTAAAGAAATATTGATTTTTAGATAACTACCAATGAATACATCTTTTATAAATACCATTAATTTTTTATTTTAATTAAGATATAAGCATAACATAAAGATTTATTAATCATTTTTCATTAATAATGATGAATTTTATATGTACAATTCTACATTAAAAAATATTATGTCTAGATTTTAAACATATATTGTACATTTTAGGACATAACTTATATTTATTTGTAAATTAGTTTTTATATGTTATAAATTTATTATATTAGAATTAATTTTTATCACTTATATAAATTATATAAAATAAAATGGATTTCAAATTTCTAATTATTGGGTCTAAATTAGGCAATAAAGACCATTTTTAGGCATAAAAATATATTACTTTGGTAAAAATTAGTTACCATAATAAAAGTTTAAACGGTAAATGGGTCAAATATTATGGAAACCCCTCAAATATATTAAAAATATATCCAATTTTCTAATTGTTGAATTTATGAACCATTTATAATTGCCTATCCAATATTTTCTTCTTTTGGAGATACATTCCTTGAATAGTGAACCTCTTATTAAAAAAAACCAATCCTCTAAATTATAAAATAATACCTTATCAACTCCACTTTTCCTTACACCTAACTACTCTTAATTTAACAATAATCTATCCATATCCATCCCAAAAAAATCATAGATAAATCATAGAGGTTCTAGTTTCCTCAAAACACCACCCCTCAATGGCTTAATTAAATTTTAAATGGAGTTATTCCATGGAGTAACGGGAAAATACCCAAATCACACATTTTATTTATATTTAATTAATACTTGTTCATATATATAAAAATAAATTATAGAATCATAAAATAGTAAAATTGGTATCATTATTATTCTTATGTGTTTTTCTAATGGTGGAATAATTATTTTCTTCCTTCCTCCTATCCCCTTAGAAAAAAACTTAAATCGACATCCATGGGTACGTACTGATTACTACCCCAATGAAAGAAATATTTTTCATAAAATCCATACATAATTATTTAAAATGTATTATTATATTAATATATATGATATTAATAAAGTTATTATGTTTTATAAATTATAAATAAATTTTTACATTAATTTTATTCTATGGAACATGGAAATGCAGTTTAGGTGTACGTGTGAACTACCGACACCATGGATGGACATATTTAAATATCATAACCACCTTAATTTGAGGATTATAAAAATTTATTTAATGAATTGAAAATATTTTTATGAAATAAATATGGTTATTTAATTTTTATATTATTATTTAACTCGTTACTAATATACCAACTTTTGTTTAGTAGAATTATCAAAACAAGATCATCACTGATTTCAATATTCATTAATATTCAATAAAACAATCATAAAATGGAAATATAAAAATATAAACCATTATAAATAATATATTATAGTACCATTGATAAATTGTTAATAATTAAAATGGTATTAATGAATGAGGATTTACATTGACATTTTAAATAATTTGTGAAACAATCAAAACCACAAACATTCAATGATATAAATAAAATATAACTAATAAATAAATTGTTAATAAATGATTATAATTAAATAATATATATATTTTAATATATAGGAATGAGGTTATAAATTTACTTGTTAAAATTTTTATTTTTGGTATATAGGAAGTTAATGTTCCTTCATTGAAGTTAAGAGAAAAGGTATGGCTTTTTCTTTGATTCGGTTTCTAATTTTGATGTCTTGAATTGTATATATTAACTATAAACATTTATATTTATTCTATACTGAAATTTATATATTATGACTACTATTTTATCTTCTCATCAATAAAAATATCTATGAAAATCAAATTCTCCTCCAATTTATGGATTTCCTTCTCTTTTGAAATATAATGTTGATAATAATAATTCCCATCCACCCCAAATTATCTCTTTCTCTCCTATGTCAATATTATCTCACTGGGAAAGTGTTTTTTGTATTATTTTTAAATAAAAAAATATGAATTATTTCATTTTATCTTTATATTTTTCTTTAATCCTTTTTAATATTAATTTTTACTGCAAATATCTAGATGTGGGTTTCAATAATAATTTTTTAAAATCTTCAAAAGTTTTTTCCATTCTTTATCAAACATTTTGTCTTCTAGTTGACATTTTTTGACTTTATATTTTTTCCTTTTAATGTTAAATTATTGGGATATCATTGTAAATATATTTTGAAAATAATTTCTAGGAAACTTCATAAAAAAGATTTCATTAAAATTGAAAATTAATTATGTTTTAAAGAAAACGTAATGAAACCTTTTATTGAAGTTTTTTAATCCATTTTAGTCTTTATATAAAATTATTTATCTCCTATAGAGTTATATTTTATGAATAGACTAATAAATTAATTTATGAAATATTCCTTTTTAGTTATTTAATTTTTGTATCAATTGGTCTTCCTCTTATTTACATTCTATATGACACTAATTGAAATAGATATGAATCCCATTATCATTAAATTAGTTCTCTATGATGTGAGGAATGATTGATTTGAAGTTGAACACATAGGTATGAATATAGGTGTGTGGTGTCAAGTATCTCCCCATAATGAATTAGATAATGACTCATATATCATGATATAATGATGTGTGAGCATTACTGTGTTTTCTGAAAACTATTTCATGGACATCATGGTTTTTCTCACAACATAATTCATGGTTAAGATTGAGTTTACTATTCTAACTCCTTATATTCTTATACCATTATTAAATAATACTAATATGACTATAATACATGTAATAATTTTGGGGCTTCCAGGATGACTTTTTGTGGCCTTATGTACTTATATCATGACACATAGTTCTCATGCAATTTTTCAAGAATACCACTCATGAACCCATGATCTTTAAATTTGGTATTTCTAACCTATCCATATTTTATCAATTTTCTATGATCTGACCATTTTGTTTCATCTATATTATTCCCTTAATAACTATTGGATTCCACCCCTTTCATATTATTCAATCCCCCAATTTATAAATTGGAGTGTAACATGTGATATGTAAAAAAGGGTTTATAGTCTGGTTTGATTATGGAGAAATGATTTCATGTGTTTTGAAATATGTTGTTTACATAGAGATTCTGAAAATACACTAATCCTTCAGTTCTTGGTGTTGTGTGATTATTCATGAGACAAAATTAATATTTATGTGAAATAATGGAATAAGTGTTTTTATTTTTCTTGGGTTTCCTCGGTTTTTATAAAAATTTGGTTTAGTTATTTTGGGGCATAATTTTAGTCAATTTAGGGATTATGAGGAGATAAATTTAGTGAAACCCATATTAGTAAGTCTATGAATAAGAAAACATCTGTAAATTTTGGTAGAGTATAGATTGGGTAATTTTCTTGAAATGATGACCTTATTTGGATACAAAGAAGTGTATGCAGGCTCTGGTACAAATGCATTGAGTGGTAATAACCCCAAAAAGGCAACATAAAAATTATTTTGATCTTTACTTAATATATCAAAAAGAATGAACTATAAACATGGTTTTAAAATCATGAGGGATATGATTTGGCGATTTACATTCTCTTTATAAACTATTATAGGGGATTTGAATATATTATGGATAGAGAACCTAATAGGATAATAATAACAGATAAGGTAGATTAAATCATAGATATCTATATGTTATGATATATACATTATTAATGATATTTTCCTTCTATGTTAAAATTATACCTAATATACAATTAAATTAAGAATTATTAGTAATAAATTGTATTTTATTTAATTATGGGATAACATAATATGTATATGCACTAAACATGATTGTGAAGTGAAATTAAATGAATTCTCTAAAGAAAAAATGGGGTGGGATTATGAATACAAATCCTTATGTAAATTCCCTCCCAACTATCAGAAGAAATGAATAATAATGAAAACCATGTTAAGATCTTGAACAAACCATAGAAGTAGAATATTTTTATCCATTATTTCATGTGACAACATACACAATACTCAATTGGATCTTCCAACCCACTTAATGCAGAGTAATGGATCAATGGGATGGAAATAATATTTTTTTCATTCTCCAATACTCAAACATGAGATGGTTGTTTTCGATAGTTGTCAATTAGGAGTATAGGGTGACCAATGGTGGACTCACATTAGTGATATAATAAAAAATTATGAAGTAAAATCTATGTAGTGGTAGGACTCCAATAAGCTATTTTCTACAAATATTTTTCTTAAACTCTTTGAAAAAAATGATGTGAACAAAATTCAAAATGTTTAAAAATAGGGGGATAAATCAATTATCACATATGAATAAACCATCAAAATGCTCCCAAGGTATATATCATGTTTTATCTCTAACATTGAGATTAAAATAAATTATCTATTTAGTGGATTAATTACATGTGTTCGAAAGTAAATGGCTATTAGAGAGGTCGGAAGCTATGAGGAAATTTTTTAATTTGAGTTAATGGTGAAGATATAAACAAGAGTCTCTCATAATTTTTGAGAGAGTAAAAGGAAATAAGATTATCATGGAATCTCTGAGTACAAGTATCATGGGGTAAGGAATGTATAATTATATATATGTAAAATATATGGGATGATGCACCTAGTTAATTATATCAATGGATCAGGAATGTTTTTTATGTTGGGTAAATATTACCACCATGACCAAAACAATCAGTGTAGGGATAAGAGGATAATTAAAACATTATAGGAGAAGAAGGCCCCAACTAATCCACCATAAACACCTCAATTCTTCAAATGGATAAAGTTTGGGAATTATGAAAATGAATTCCCAAACACCTGATTTAATGAATAAATATTCCTAAAACGTACTAAACTATGGAATAAATGAATATTTTATATAATCAATACTACTTTTATGGGTCATGATAATGATGTAATTTGAGGTACACTTATTCTTTTCTCTATAGTGGTGAATGTGAAATTTTATTCTATTTATTCACATTCATTCATATCAAACATATTTTTTTAATACTTTTCAATCACCACATTGAGCATCGGATACCGAACTATCTGTTAAAACATCAAGTGGTGATAAATTATTCCTAAAAAATATAACATTTCTCTAAACAAAAATTATGCTAAGATAATCACTATTGTTCTATTTCTTATTACCTTGGTTGAATTTGATGTAATATGAGGTATAGATTGTTTTTCCATACATTGTGAATAAGAAACCTTTCTGGATTTGGATATGTTACTTGAAATCAAAATTTCCCATTTATCAAATATCATGTTAAGGATGATAATTAAATCCCATTGGATGAAAATTAAATAATATGTTTCATAATGCTCATAAAAAAGGGGCTTATATCTCAAATTATCATAGCTTAAGTTTACTATATTTTTATTTTCAAACCACCTAGGTTTATGCCTGAGAGTCACATGACATCATATGTGCCTACCCATATGCAAGAGGCTACCTACTAGTTGTGAGGATCGAAACACCATTAGTGGGAAGACCATAACATCAGTATCATGTCATCAACATTCCAAATAAATATAATAATTATAATATCAATAAAAAATCTGACTAACATGTATAAAAATAAATTTGGAACACATGTCATATACAAGAAAATGAAATGGGATCCTATTGTGCAAAGCCAACTTGAATATAAAAGTAAGTAGATAAAATAAATTAAAATATAGAATCCTCAATGTAAATCATGGTACCACTCCCTTTTCCATGATCCTTGGTTCAACCATCTATCACTTTCCCCTCGTACTTTACCCGATCCTTATACATGAAGTCTTTATGCACCTTAAAATTCCTATGTAGAATGTGAGTAATAAAACCTAATAAGATGGAATCAATGCATCCTTAACATGACTGCCTATGCATAAGAGTATAAGTCATGATATTAAATAAATAAACACATAACAAACAACCATACTAAGTGTCCATGTGATGACCAAGATTACATGAATTCCAGATGTACCTACTTCATCTCCATTCCAAAATAACATCAAAAATTTCATGGTAACATCACAAGTAAAGGGAGTCAACCTGAAAGCTACTCAATAGCCATACAGGTCGTAGGGCATCAGGTCAGGCCACATATAACATTGTACCCTGTAGATATCTATAATTTCATGTCACATAGACCAACATGACCATATTTCCTCACAGGCCGTGTCACAAATACCATCAGGTCTCACTATCACCTCATGTTTCAGGTTAGATAAACCATCATATCCCTAGGTTAGGCTACACAAGGCTATCTTAACCAGTCATTTAACTCGTTCTTGTCATTGAATCATTTTAATTATCTAAAATTGGTCCCCCTCTTAGGACACCGAGCCATTATGGGTTTACCTTTCACTTTGGTCTCTTTGATAGAACCACTATGAAATTTTATATAAAAAATATCCCATGGAAATAGTATCATCATATCATTTAGAAATATCTATATAAAAAAACAACATGATTGGGAAACATTAGTCAAATACACATATAGACAAAGTAAAAATGGTCAAACCATTCAAGCACACCATGTTATATCTTGCTAAAGATAATTTATATGTCCTATATATGGTAAATAACTTCATGTCTTGAGGATTTCAATGTCAACTACAAGTTTCATCGAGGAATCATCGTCGAAATCTGGTCCATGCACTAATTGGTTCAAACCGGTCACCAAGGATTCCTCGAACATATTACAAACATTTTATTTCAAAAATAAATAAAATCATCATATGCGATAAAAAATTCTCTCTCTGGTAAAATTTCCAAATTATAGATTTAGTCCAATGCAAGTTCTACCTATATCATTCTTATAGAATAATTATAAAACCACATGCACTAATATTTTGTCACTAAAGAATAATTTGAGTTACAAAATTTGTAATTATTTATTATTATTCATTACTAATTCGTAGTAAATTATTAAATAATTAGTTATTACTATTTTATAATTACCATTTAATAATTCTTTATATTTTTTTCCAAAATATTAATTAAATATAATTAAAAATATAAAAAGGAACACTTGAAATTACCATGAATTTATACTTTAAAACATTGTACACAAGAGAGAGGAGAGAAATTAGGTTCTTACACTGCCAGAAACTAGAAGAAGGGTTCATATTTATTGAGGGAGGATCTACTGATCATAGGTAAAGGAATTTCTAGCCTGATCAGACTTAAAAAGATCACCAAGAACAAAGGAATCAAGGATTCAGTGTTTTTTAAAAAATACCCAAAAATTATAGTTTACATTATTTAGGAACCCCAAAATTAAATCAATATATAATTTTATTTTTGATTGTTTCTTTTATTACATAGAGTTTAAATTCTTTAATAATACGATTCATGCTCTTTAATAGAGTTAATGAATCAATTTCCACATATTTTTTTATTTTAGAGTCATCAAAAAAGAGTTGCATGGTCAACTTGGGGAATAAGAAATAGAAACAAGAAAAACATTTTTTTCCAAAATGGGAAATACATAATGGTAACATGGTTTTACCCTTACCCAAATCCTATAAAATTAGTCAGGTTAAATATTTTAACCTTATTTAGTGGCGGAAAAATATTAGTTCCCTTAGCCATTGGCAGTTTACCCTTATAAAGCATTTAGAAACTCTGAGATACCTATACAAAGAGCAACCTACACTTACATGATTGTTAGGTTACCCAGACATAACCTTTAGAAAAACAAGGTTATCGTTACATAACATATATAAATTCCACCCTACCATTAAAAAACCATTTTTAATACATTATTTACCCTTATATAACTCATAAAAACTAGAATATGTATAAGTAGTGATAATTTTACCTTTATGTAGTCCATATTTCATATATAAAAGTTAAAAATAAAGATTAAAATTATAAAATAATAATATAATGACTTAAAGGGGGGGGGTTTAGAACATTATAAAATATACATTGTTACAATTATCCACCATCAAGGACTTATCTTCCATGAGAACTGTCTGTAACGGTCATGCCTGAATAAATTGGGTTACAAAGACTCAACACCAGACTCCCACTCCCATGTTTCCTCTTGGATCTGTTCATTCAACCATAGGATCTGGATAAGTGGTAACATCTTTCCTTAGAAGAATTTATCACGTTGGTCTTAAATATTCACCAACAGCTCCATGTACAATTTTTAAGGATTTAGGTCATCATCCTCAAAGTCCATATCATGCATAGGGTTAGGAATGTACCTCTGGAGTTGAGACACATGAAACATGCCCTACAAACCTGGCTAGTAAGAAGGAAGATCAAAACAATACACCAATGTATCCAAATATCTAGTGATCTAAAGGGGTCCAACATAACTCATGGCCAATATCCCCTACTTCTATAAATAAATATTCCTAAACTGAGGTGACACTGATAAGAAAACTTGATCTATAATAGAGAACTCTAAAGGTTATCTCCTCTTGTATACAAAAGATCACATCATGTAATTATCAGTCTACATATTCTTTTGGATCAACATAACCCTATCTAATGTCTTTTATTCCATACTAGGACCAAACACCTCTTCCTCATCCACCTTATTCCAAAAAAGTGGTGAGGGGTATGATTATGTATAGAGAGCCTCAAACGGTTCCATCTAAAGGGATGTTGGAAACTAATTTTTTATTTGTAATCCACTAAGTCTAGGTTCTCATACATTGATCCACTAAAATCCATGATGCATGATAGAATAATATAGTATAGTATACAGATCATATTCTCAGACTATACATTTTTATGAGGGTGGTATGTTGTGCTCAAACTCAACTGATTCTGTAAGATATTTGGTAATCCTTTCCAAAATTTTGATTTAAAATGAACATCTCTATTAGATACAAAACTCATTGGAACTACATGTATGTGTAAAATATCATAAATATACAACATTATAGATATAATACTTAGTGAGTATCATCTATTGGTAAAAAGTGGGAAACTATCATCAACCGATCGAAAATCACCCAAACTGCTTCAGGACTTCTCGTGGTCCTAGGTAACCCCATCCCAAAAACCATAGTGACATTCGTCCACATTCACACTTGTTATAAAAGTTTCTATAAAAACCACCAAAACAATATTGGTTTTCCATTATCCTCTAGTAGTTATGAAATCTAAAAATTAATCAAGCAATATCCCTCTTCATCCATGGCCTCCAAAATCATCGCTTAATTCATGATACATATATGTCACTCTAGGATGTACCACCAATCTAGAGGTATGTAATACTCTTATCAAATCTTCCCTAAATGATGTAGGGACTAAAACTCTCCCCTAAAGAAATATCACATTTTATCCATAAAATTACCACATGTAAGTCATTCCCACATTACAAAACACTCGGGGTCTGATTCTGTACCATATTTCTCCCCGTCAACAAGAGATGATAAAATATCCAATGAGGAAGATTCCATTGATACATGTTACTCTAAAATATACATCCTCAAATTAGATAAAAATCTCAACAAGTTCTATTTTTCCTAATTAGGTTGATCAACAAGATCCCATGCTATTAGCATCTTCTGACAAATAGAATCTGCAACAACGTTACCCATACCAGGTGTATAGGCCATATCAATATCAAAAATCTATAAATACATTGCCCAGTATGTATTACATGGGTTGAGGTCTCATTGTGTAATGATATAATAAAGGATCTTATGGTTATTGTATATAATAGTCTCCTCCCTAAAGATATATTTTCTCTAACACTTTAGATCATGGACCACCACTGTCAGTTCCATGCCATGGGTAAGATAGTTCCTCTCATGGGGTCATAACATTCATGATCCACAGTCTATTAGCTAATCTACATGCATTAGTATTTCTCCCAACACTATTCCTGATGAATTTTAGTATATAGAATATATAATCTTAGTCTAAGGTAGTATCACCATTGGAGGTATAGTCAAACTCCTTTTTATATTTGGAAACGAATATTCATATAGGTTTGAACATAATAAATTATCTCCATTATTCATCAACACAGTCATGGGTGATGATAGATTGGAGAAGACCTGGATAAAATGTTGGTAGTTTCCTACTAAACCTATTAATCACCTAATCTCAAACACATTTCATGGTCATATCCAGGACATCACTACAACCACTTTCTCCCAGGTCCATAGATATATCTATCTCAAACACCACATGACCCTTGAATATGAATTACAAGATCCAAAAGTTACACTTTAATATCATGGAATATATCCAATGTTCTCAAAGTGTACTCATTACTATCTCAATATTTCTTTCATGCTTATCTTAGGTCGAATAGTCGATGAGGATGTTGTAAATGAAACCCAAAATGAACGAATCATGGTATGGGTGGAAAATATTGTCTATGAGTGCCATGAAAAATACTAGTATATTCATTAGTCCCATAAAAATTTCAATGTACTAATATATACCATACATTAATTAAAACATGATCTTTGGGATGTCATACTCCCTAACCCACAACTGGTGACAGTCAGATCAGAGATAAATATTGGGGAACCACCAGGATCCCTGTAACTGATCAAAAATATAATTAATCATAGTAAAAGGATATTTTTTATTCACCATTATATTGTTCAGATTCTAGTAATAAACAAGGAGTTGGATAATTAATTATTCCCTATTTGTGAAAAAATAGGTACAACCAAAAGTGATGTACTCATCATGATTAATACATTCTAGTCCAAGTCCTTGAACTGTAATTTGATACCCTTCATCTCGATTGGTTCCATACTAAAAAGGGTATCGAAATGGGTTTTGAATAGTTCATGACCTCTATATCAAAGTCAAATAATGTATCAGGGGTATGTCCTATCTATTATTATATAAATATTTCAAGATATATATCTACTATTAGAGGAAAATACATGCGGTATACCATTGATCTAGCCAAAATATCCAAGACTGTAATCTAGGTTGTGATCATCCCGAGATGAATCATGTCTAGAACAACTCTACCTGCTATCAATTCCCAGTATCCCGTCATAATATACTTCTCTCTATTTGGATAATTAAATGATACTAATATTTTATGGCAATCAATGTGAGATTAGAAGTTAGTTGGTCATTCCATGAATAGAAACACACTGAAGCTCTTCATCATTGGAATCATGAAGTCCCATAGATTCCCATAACATTAAATGACTATAGGACACTATAGGCATCCATGAAGACAATACACTTTCATTCAAAATAGTGTATTTAGGGATAGTGAATCAGAAGGAAATTTGATGGGAAAGTCATTTCCATCAATAACCTAAGAAGATATAACCAAATGGGAAACATTGGTAGCATGATAACTACTAGCTTAAACTACTGATCCTTTATAGTCTCTACTAGTTTCAATATTCCCACAAATACCAACTCACTACTTAGTATCCCAAGGGCCATCGATGCCTTATAAGGATGGAGAATACTATATTTGAATTTTGTGAAATTTTTAACCATATTTCTAAACTCATATGCCTTTGAATGACACTAAATGAAAGACTTCTGGCCAAATAAGTCTTACTGACTAAACCATAGAGTAGGTGAAAGAGAAATCTCATTTTCATAATCCTACATATCAAGTGGTAGAGAAGGAACATCCTCCCTTTCTAGAGACTTATGTCCCCACTTATATTGTAGTACCATAAGACTATATCAAGGTGTAATTATATGAAATTTGAAGGAAACATTTAGAACATATGAATCTATTAAGAAATTTGATAATCATTTAATGGGATCACACAAAGGATTCCCTAGGATTCTACTCATAACCCAAGGTATATCACTCCAATAAATAACCAAGGTCTCCATCTCTAGATGTTATTTACAATCACAAACATATATATTCAAACATAAACTTATTCAAAGGTATTAATAATTAATTTTGGCAAATATATCACAACATCATAGAAAATATAAATATCACTTATGAAATAATATATGTATATCACGAATAGCTTGCACAATCAGGGAATGAAATTTACAAGTAGTATGAAACACACAACACACACACACACACACATATATATATATATTAAATGTGATCCTATTTGCCTAATCAAGATGTATGAATACACCCAAATCTCATAAAACTATAATATAAATCCATTCATAAGTAAATCGATGGAAATTTACACATGTGATTGATAGGCACATGGAAAATTTTCATCCCAAGTCCCACACAGTTACCATCCCTAAACTATTTCTCATGTTATTCAAAAATAGAAGAATAATACTTCTTTGATGCCATTTTTAAAACCCTGATTTGATCCACCGAGTTAGATCTAGAGAGTTACATGAACACATGTGAACCTACATATTCATAAAAGGATACTGACTAGCATAAAAGGTCTAAATACCATCAATGGGGAGGATATACCCTTATTATCATGTCATCTCCATGACCAATAAATATAATAATAATAATAATATAAATAAATAATTAGAGAAATATGTGAAAAAAAAGATAGAACACATGTTATACAAGAAAGTAAATGGGGATCCCAGTGTGGAAACCCTACCAGAGTATAAAAGTATGTAGATAAAATGAATAAAATTACTTAATCCTATAGTGTATAATATGGACCTCTCCCCAATCCATTCTCCTCAGTTAAACTAGCTGACATTGGCCCCTTTCTCTTGTCGGAATCCCTATACATGAATTCTTCATGGTCATAGAAATTCTCATGTAGTGTGTGAGTAATAAAACCCATTCGGGTTCCATAAATGAATCCTTAAAATGAATGAATATAAATAAGAGTGTCAGTCTAGATAATAAATAGATGTTCACATAAACAATAACCTTATTGAACATTCATGAGCTAACCAAGCTGTAAAAAACCCCAATTGTATTTGATTCTACTACATCCTAGAAGAATATATGAAATTTCATGTAACATTACAAGTAAACAGAGTAAAAAAAATTCTCAATAGTAGTATAGGTGGTAGGCCACCAGGTCAAGCCATATATAACATCATAGTTTGCCTCTATCTCTCAGTTCATGTCACATAGAACATTATTCCCCTATATCCTCATGGATCAGGTCATAGAGACAATAATTTCCCACTATTACCTAATGTGTTTTGTCAAATATAGAATTATATCCCTAGGTCAGTCCACACAAGGTCATCATACCCCACTGTCTAACTTAGTATTGCTATCACATCGTATATAGTGTCTCGATGTGATCCTACTATATAGATACCAAACCACAACAGATTCACCTATCACATTTGTACCATGTATATAACTATAAAAACATTAAATATAAAAAAAATATTACATGGAAACATGTCATCATATCAGTCACAAATATCTAGATGCATGGCATAATAGGTATGAGAAACGATAGTCAAACACACTTGTGGTCAAACATATCATGGTCAAATCAAAAAAGAATACTATGTAATATCATTCTAATGATTATATACATGCTAAGGAACTTACTACCCAAATGTATTTGAAAACAAAATCAAGGTTTGTTAAGGAATCATCACCTGAATCATTACCATGCACTAATTAGTTCAAACTCCTCGGTAAGGATTCCAAAAACTGATTATGAACATTTTATTTGAAAAACAAGTAAAATCACCACATGCGATAACTATTTTTACCTCCAATATAATTTACATTTTATTGATTTAAAACGAAACATGTTCTACTAATTTCATTCTCAAAGAATAATTATAAATATATATTTGAGAATATTTTATCACTCTTAAAAAAATCTAAGATAATCATGTGGTAATTATTTATTATTATTATTTGATAATTCCTAAAAAATTATTCAATAATATAGTATTATTTCGGATAATTATAATTTAATATTCCTTTATCATTTTTTCTATAAATATTAGTAAAACATAATTCCAAAAAATAAAATGAATTAATAAACCCACTATAAAATTTCTATTCAAAATGTTGTTCACAGGAGAGAAGAGAGAAAGACGGTTCTATCACAACTAGAAACTGGAAGAAGTGTTTAGATTAAAAAAAGGAGGATTTACCATATTATATAATTTCATTTTTGGGATACTCCAACACATAATAATCATTAAAAATTAAGGCATCAATGATTAACTATTTTTTTTAAAAAAACCCAAGCATTCTAGTTAATAGAATTTGGAAGCCCCCTAATTAATTTACCATTTCATATTCATTTTAATAATTTATTAAATGTGAAGTGTTTAAAATATTCCATAATGTTATTCACGATATTTTAAGGAGTTAAAAAGTCAATTACCATGATTTTTTACTTTTAATGATGTTGAAAACAAGTTATATGGTTGACTTGGGGAACAAGAAAGGAAATATAACATTTTTTTCCCAAAAATGGGTGATGCATAAGGGTAACATATTTTTACTTTTACTAAAATTCAAGATATCACATATAGATAAGAACATTACCCTTATTTAGAATCTAAAAAATCTTTATACCCTTATATATCATCATTTTACCCTTATAAAACCTTTAAAAACATAGATCCACCCTCACACAGCTCAACCCACCCTTACTTAGAGACAAGGTTTCCCTTACGCAAATTATATAAAAACAAGTCCACCCTTATGAAGTATATAGAAATTCCACCCTAGACTTAAAAAACCTTTTTAAAAAAGAATTTATCAGTATATAAATTATAAAAACTATCATAGATAGAGGTAGTGATCATTTCACCCTTACATAGGTCCCATGATATACGTATGGGTAAAAAGATTAAAATATATATTTTTTCATAAAAGGACTTATAAAAAATAAAAAATGGGGTTTTTATAACATTTAAAAACTACATATGTTACATTAATATTGGAAACATGTTTATTATATGGGATTATACAGATTTATTTCCAAATGAACAACATTTTCCTCCCCAAAATCATGAGGTTGCATTTTTTACTGAACTCATACCAAATCCATGCATATATAAAAAATTCTATAATTATTTTCTCTTTTTTAATTAGAATAAATAAAGAAATAGCTACAAGTTAATTTTTAGAAGGGTATTATATTACCTAGTGATTCACTATGGGGTGTATTGGTCCTCATTTTAATAAATAATGATATATCAATTCATATTTTCATTAAATATCATGAGATTAATAAAATAATGACCAAGAAAAAACCACATCTAACCATATCAATGACATGTTATATCATAAAATAAAATATCAATAATTCTCATATATTTACCTTTAATCGTGATATCATCAATTAAGGGTAAAATGGAGGATATGTGGAAGAAAACATTCCATACAAGGTATGGACACAATCAGTTTATATTAATATAATTTATACTTACAATTTATCTCGATATTATTTTAGATATAATGAGTAGATCCTTCAAAGATTACCTAGATCTATTTGTGGTTATATTACAGGATAATAATATTATATTTTCATTGATTCAGGAAGAGTATGAAGTTCATTGGCATGTTATCTTTAAGAAATTCAGAATGAGGAAACTGTATGAAATGTTCTGTAAGTGTGAATTATGGTTTAATAAATTATAATTTTGGGTCATGTAATCAAAATAAAGGGTATATATATAAATCCATCAAAGATATAATTTTATGAACAATAAGATAAGATTCCCATCGTAACATATGTCCATTATTTTCTCATGTTAGCAGGATACTATCACACATTGTGAGAAATTTCCTAGGTCTATCAAATACATGAACCATGTTAAAAAATAAGTTATTTTAGTTCCTCTAGGCCAAGGAATGTGAATAATGTTTCATATAAAAAAATTAGTGTTTTTTCAAAGCACTAATACTTTATAGGTTAATTTCTTATGCCTCACATTAAAATAAAAACTCATGATATATATTACTCGATGCATGATTTATAGCCAATGGAAGGGATCTCTCCAATAATGATTTGAATAAAAAATTATTTCTAGTGTAAAGTGAGATATATATACTAATCACAAGAACATGGAATATATATTCTCTTAGAATGAGTTGATCATGAATCAAAGGATGTGTTTTTAACTAATTAAAGACTTTTAAAACTCAAAAAATTACCACTCGGGGAAGGAAAACAAGTTCGATGAAGCTTTAAGAAGAAAAGATCAAGATACCTTATCAATGATGAGGTTTTAAAAAGACTCTATGATTATGGATTTACAATGTATGAGTCATTAATTCATATGAGAAGTTCATAAATCCAATCATTCCCAAATTAATTCCCGATAATCCATCCACATGAAGAATATAGTATAATAGAATGGTGATGTGTAGATACAGAAAATTATAGAAAATATATTGGAGTTTAGATTTTATAAAGATTGAGTTATATGGGTTGGATGCTGGATATGTTTCCTATAAAAAATAGAACTAAGGAGGGAAATTTTAGCTGATGCACATAGCTATTCCTTATATATTTTCCTAGGAATCACAATGATGTATAAGTTTTTAAATAAAAACATTTGGTGTGATAAAATAAAGAGGGATATTGTAGAATAAATATCCCCATGTTTGGTATACTATCATGTTATGGATTAATAATATATGTATTAGAAGATAATAAAACTATGTTCCATTATCATATGGAAATGTGTAAATATCACCATATATTTTTTCATATGACTCCCCAAGACATAAAAAGTTAATAATTCCATTTGTGATGTAGTTGATCACCAAAAGAATTTAGGAAATTTTATCTCCATCGAGGAATATTTCTATATTGAACAACTAACCATGATATACACTAGGGAAGTGGTAAGGCTACATGGAGCTCCAACCAACATTATATATGATCATGATTTGAGGTTTACCATGGGGTTCTGGAGAAGTCTTCAAATAAACACTGGAGAGAGATCTAATCTTTAGCACGACTTCTCATTCTAAGATGGCCATTTTGAATAGACTGTTAAATCTCTTGAGGATATTTCAAGAGACAATTAAATAGATTAAAAATGATATTTTTATCAACAACTCCCTCAATTGGAGTTCTCATATAACAATATTTTCTATTATTTGATATGGATGACACCATATGAGGCTCTAATATAGAAATAGATCTAGGACTCTAATATGTTGGGATAAATTTGAAGAGTGGAAGCTGATAGGATGAGACCTTATCTATTAAATGAAAAAGGATTTTCAAACCATTCAGAAACAAATGAATGTGGAATAGTATTAACAGAATATTTATGAGGATAACCATTGATGAGATCTAGAGTATAAATTTGATGATAAGGTGTTCTTTCAGATATCCCTTTAGAAGCAGGTTATGAGATTTAGGAAGAAAGGGAACATGATTCCTAAGTATATTAATCTATTTTTGATCTTTAGTCATGTTAGGGGTATATTTTATCCCTTATCAATCCCTTAAAACCTCTCACGGATTCATGATGTGCTCTATGTATCACTTTTGATATAGTAAATATTATACTATTCACATGTACTAAAATTAGATGTTGTGTAACTAGAAAATTATATCTCACAAGAGGAATAACTGGTGGAGATCATGGGTCAAAGAGATAAAGAGTTATAGAACAAGACTACCAATCTTGGAAAAGTTCTATAGGGGGATCATAAGTTTGAGAAATCTATTTGGGAACACATGGATGTAATGAGACAATAGTATCCTCAATTGTTTTCAATATTATCATAATAGTTTTTTGGAGAAATTATTTTTAAGGTGGGTAACATGTAATGGCCCATGATTTTATTAAATAAAACTCCTCAAAATAAACATTGTGTAAAATTTCTAGTTTCACATGTAACACTAAACTAAATCAAAATTGTGACACTTTAAAAAAATTAATAAATTTTACATTTATAAAGTAGATATTGAGTTATAGGGTGTAAATTATGATGATTCAATTTATAAATATATGTAGAAATAAAAAAATAAAGTTCACTTTTAATAACAACTGATTAATTAAAATCAATTAGCATAACTAAAATAATTTTAAAATTAAAAATGATTTCTTATGAAATTGAATTTTTATACATTTTTTAAGAAACTAAATATATTATTTTTAAATAATGATATAATATATTGTGTATATAAATAATATATTATCACTAATTTAATTATTAATTGATAATAAATGTGAATAAAATAGTTAATCATTAAAAATCAATTTTATTATCAATTTTATTATATTATATTTTATATTTCTGTTTGAATGTTATATAACTAAATTTTATAATATAAATAGAGAAAAATCAAAAACATTTTTTGAATCATCGTATACCAATTATAATAAAATTTATTTCTTGGATTTTTTGAAAATATTGAATTTAGTTGAATATTGAAAAATATAGATTTTACAAATATAATGACTTTTATGAAAATATTTAGATATAATAATAAAATAAAAATATATAAAACATTTTTATTATAAATATATTTATTCTAAAATTAAAATACTATAATTTAATATATAATTTCCAATTTAAAAAGTAATATTTAAAATTTTTCTAAATTGTATTATATTTTTTTTCTAAAATTATTTTTAACATATTATACATTTATTATTTGAGGTTTAATTTTCATCGCTTTAATAAATTATATATAATAAAATGGATATAATATTTTTAATTATAAGGGATTCTTTTAATAATTACCATATTATTTTTAGGCATAAAAAATAAATTGCGTACATAAAAATTAGTTATCATGGAAAAAGTGAAAATATTAATAAGGGCATGATATAAGGGTGAAAGATGAAAAACATGTTGACAACATGTCTCCGAAGGAGTTTCTGAGACCTTGATTTACCATTCATCATCCCCTCTCAATTATTTTCTACTTTTTTTGTCACATTCCCTAAATATAGAACCTCTTACTATAAAAATGTAACTTATCTCACTTATAAAAGGATCCATTCACCACCATAACTATCCTCACACCCAGGCTTCTTAGATCAACTAAAATATGGACTAATAAAACAAAAAAATTCCTATAAATTTTCTATAGGTTTTTCTCACCTCAAAATAAAAACCATTAAAGGATTAATCTAATATTCTAAGGAGTTATTCCAAGGAGTTAGGTGAAAAGTCTCAAATCACTCATTTTTCATTTGTATTTCAATGAATCTTATTATTCTTAATCAAGGTATAATATAAACTCTTAAAAATAACATTATTACCATTATTATTTAGTATTTTTATTATATTTATAGAACAATATTTCTTTCCTACCGCCTTTCTCTATGAAAAAATTGAAAATGATGTTCCTACATATGTGCAGACTGCTGCCTCCACGAATGATATGTTTTATTTTAAATAATTGGATTTCATGGTTGGTTACAATATTTGATTTAATTAATAAATATAAAATTTATCAAATGATTAATGTTATTAAATAATGAATCAATATATACCTTTATTATATTCTATGGAAAATGGGAACATCATCTTTGTGTAGATGTAGACTTCCACCCCCATAGAGTGACATATTTCTTTTTCATAACAATCAAAGATGGATATTTATAATAATTTATTTTATGAGTCACAATTATTTTTACAACATGATTAATGTTCTACAAGGGTTATATTATTATTTAACTTGTTATTAATTGTAACACCCCAAGATTTCATAGTGTGTTATTTCATCAAAATAATTCAATAACTTTCACTACACGCAACACCGAGTTCAATCACACCATGACTTACAAAAAAAGCCATTCAAAAGAGGTTATGAATAGTATTATCTAAATTTTAAACTTTATATAATCCTTATAATTTTAGAATCCATATTATGAGTTTCTTAGATATAATGCAAGAACAAATTCATTTTCAGTATTGCACTTTTATCAACTTTTAATAGTGAACCCTTTTTAAATACAATATTTTAAACTTTTTGACTAAATGGGGACATCAAAAATTTAAAATGAAACATCCCAAGCTTCCACGGTACGCTTTCTTTGAATAATATAGTAGCGTGTGTTGTACGCAACCTTGAGTTTTAACACACACCACAACCAATCAAACTAGCCGTTATGAATAGTAATACCTACTTTTCAAAATTATATATATTTTATATTTTAAAATGGACTTCATTTCTGGATTCGGAATATCAAATTTAGCCTAAGGTGAAATTTTGGTACTTTTCGGATAACTTTCATATTTTGATGAATAGTGAAAATTACTAAATTTTAATTAAAAACAACTTTTTTAATCAAAATAATTAATAGTGATAAATTATTAATTTTAGTAGTTTTAAATTATATTTATAATATATTTTTACCATTTAATATAATGTTGGACATTGGACATAATTTTACAATTAAACCGAACATAAACAAGTGTCAATCTTTTGATAGTTATTATCTCTTAAAAACACGCTTTTTGTTTTGACAGCGGGAATTAATTTTAAATTAATTTCTGCCACTTCTGTGTTTTGAATTTAGGAAAATGGATTCCATATTTGGAATCAGGATGTTCAAATTGAGTAAATAGTTAACTTTTATTTTTAGACATTTTGAATAATTACTGCGGTAAATATTTTATTTACCATGGTTAAGGGTAAATCCGGTAAATAAGGGTTAAAAAATAATATTATAATAATACTAAATTACCCTAAAACGTGTATTAACCCTATTGGTTGATACATGGTCGACCATGGGCATCTTTGGGTCTATTTTGGGACCCCATGGATCCACTTGTAAGTGATAATGACACTTTATTTTAATTAAGTTAAAATGAATACAAAAATGACACAAGCATATATCTTTTAGCAAAACAATTGTTACATAGGGTTATATAAGTTGGATTTTAGATTATAAATATTCATTAGAAAGATAAAAAGATGTCCTACATAATGATATTTTATTTATAATTTTTATACATTAAATAAGTTATTTTATTTATGACACAATGATGATGCAGTAATTACTATAATAGTGAAAAATTAAAATAATTGATATTATAAATACCCAAAAAAATATAATATGAAACTTTTAATGCATTAAACTAATTTTATAGGATAATATGATATATTAGTATTGATTTAATTTACTTTTTTCGAAGTAATCAATCTGTTATGAGTTTCACAAAAATCAACTATTGAATAGTGTCAAAATTGACATAAAAGAGTTCTTAAAACAAATATTATATTATTAATTGATATTAAATTCCTAAAAATCTAAGGTTCGGCCAAGAGACTTATATCAGGATAGGTTCATCATTAATGGACCACTTGGGGGTCGCTTGGATGTATATAGTAAGTTTATTAACCATATTATATAAAAATACAAAGAGACATTGTAAAAGTGAAACTAATTAACTTAGAGTTAATACTTAAAGATAAGGTTAATATAAGTACCCAAACCTGTATAAATTCTATTGGTTGAGTGGTTTTCAACCTATCCCCACCTTAGCCTTTGAATAGTCACCTTTGGAGCCATTGGAAACCGAATATGAATTTATTATAAATTAATATTTCTAGCTTTTCCAAAGGTGCCCCTCACCCCTCTTATAAAAGGGCACTCCTCCTTCTCATTTCTTCACACCTTAAAAGCCTTTTGGTTCGGCCAAACTCTGCCCAAATACTCTCCCAACATCCCTCACTACAACCTAGAGGCCTTAGTTTGATCAGAAAGCCAACCTAAGGATCCCTTTTGATCAAATCAAAAGGAAGAGCCCGAAGAAGAGGTAATGATTTCACCACCCTTTTCTAAGTTCCTTTCTTCTTCCACATCCTCTTTCTTTGTTCTTACCATTCTAAAATAATAACTCCAGTATCTTACATATACTGTGATGTTATTATAAATATGGTACAACCATATTCAGTATTCTATCCACCCTTTGAATAACA
This sequence comes from Viscum album, assembly GCA_963277665.1. Lineage (NCBI taxonomy): Eukaryota > Viridiplantae > Streptophyta > Magnoliopsida > Santalales > Viscaceae > Viscum > Viscum album. The sequence goes on along the minus strand of OY728166.1, from coordinate 454,582,376 downwards.
TGTCACCATACGTGCGTACGTACGGCTTACCGTCTCCACGTCGTGGTATAATTGTTATTCAATATATTATTATTTGGATGGGTATAATAATGATGTGTAACTCATGTAAATAATAAATATAACATGTTAATGATTCTGTATATATGATATACCATCCATTTATATATTATTTTAATATCAAAAGAATGATATTGTCGCTCGTGCGTACGTACGGACTACCGTCTCCACGAACGCGATGAGATTCATTCTCCATCGTATCCATTCAAGTATAATTATCATTTGATGATTTAAAAATGATGTTTAAGGACTTGATATCATTCTGGATATGAATAATATACAACCTATCCTTTACAAACATGTCTTACGTAACAAAACATATAAAAGAAAACAAGTAAGTTAACACCCGATATAATGATAATACTAAGATATTATTATCAAATCAATATTAAAAGATCATATATGTTTTCATATTAATGTATATGATTCTTGTATAATTTAATAACTATTATTTCACCATTATACAGGAGGTTAACCTACCCCAACCAAGGAAAATTACAAGGTAAGGGATTTTTCTTATCTCACATTCAATTCCGTGAGATTTCCATTATTCGCCACTAAATTATTGAAAGTGGTGTATTGTGTACTGGCATTTGATATATATTGTCATATTCATGTTATTCTATAAATAATTTGGTGGTTATTAACTTTTGGCCATACGACTCAGTTGATTAACGTGGTAAGGGGTTTTCATCTCACTCCATATTCCCGTGAGATTCATGCCATATTGCCACCATTACCTTTTGTGTGGTGTATGTACTGCCCATAATTATATCCTTTGTGTAATACACTCTAATTTATGTGTACTTACATATTCATTGTATGATACCTATTTCATGGGTTGTATGTTTCATAAGTTACCAAACTGGTAAGGGTTATTTCACAATCTCTTCATTATCCGAGGTTGTTTATACGTAATAATCTACTGGGATCTCGTTATCATCCACATCCATGTTTCTTAAAAATGTATTTCAAAACATTTTTAATATTTAAAAGAATATGGGTTAAAGTCATTTATACCCTTGTTTGACTTTTTATAAGAGGTTTATAAGGGAATCTTTCCGTCGTTTTCCAAACAAGGTGCTTTTTAACCTTTTCGACAGAATTAAGATAAGAATGTTTTTTTTAACTTATACGGCAGGTGCGGTTATTTTCCGCCGTTATAAAATCGTCAAAGCTTCCCTTAAAAGCTTATAAGATTATTTTCAAAGAAAATGTTTGATTTTATATGGATCTTAAATGATTTCAAAATAAAAGGAGATATTTCTTTAAAAAGAATTTTGATTTCATCTATGTCAACATCCTTTGATGGGTTATAAGATTATTTGAAGTCGATTTATTATGATACAAAACTTCTATATTGTTTTGAAGGTTTTGTGATATGTTTGACTGTGGATGTGCTATTTTTATACCATTCATAGTTTATGGTGAAAGTATTGACATTTCGTATGCTAGTTCCAATAAGAATGTTTATGTTATATTTCAATCTTTACTTCATATGAATGTGTTGGACAAGTATGTTCCAGGTTGGGGACTGGTTAAAGTAAGCCCTCCAGGTTGGGGACTGGTAAAAGTAAGCCCTCCAGGTTAGGGACTGGTAAAAGTAAGCCCTCCGGGTTGGTGTCCGGTTATTAGAGGCACTCCGGGTTGGTGTCCGGTTATTAGAGGCACTCCGGGTTGGTGTCCGGTTATTAGAGGCACTCCGGGTTGGTGTCCGGTTATTAGAGGCACTCCGGGTTGGGTTCCGGTTACAGTTAGCCCCAAGGTCTTGGGACGAGGCCTTGAAAAGTAATTAAAGTTTAGCATTATGCATTCCAACATTATGAAAGTGGTTATTGATTTTTGCATGTGACTATTCGATTAGTAGAATATCCATGTGAATAAGTAAATGGCATTATTTCATTTTATTAATGTCGTACCATGTTGAAAGTTCATGTTTGAAAGGCTTTTGTTTTAGTTATACATTGCCTTGAATGCTTATTCTTATTTATGAAAGTTTCCGCTATATTGTTATCCTTACTGGGCATTTGAGCTCACCCCTTTTCTATGTTTTATTTTTCCCAGGAAGTGAAGAAGTAAATTATGAATGACCTGCAGGGATTTTATGTGGGGATATGAGTGTGGATTATGGAGACATTATGTTGTTGTAGTAGCTTTTCATTTTATGATGTAATGTAAAACTTATGAATATATCTAGTATTTCCAAGGCTACTAAAACAATCGGTCTTTCGAGATTTGATCTTTCTTGTGATCATGCCAATGTTATGTAATAATGCACCGACTCTGGGTAACTGGGGTCGGGGCGTTACAGTTGGTATCAGAGGAAGTTTAGTACAAACCTTGAAAGCTAGATTTAGATAAACTCTGATTAGAGCACGTAGACCTAAGATGAACTTTGAGGATTAGTGTAGAAGAACTTCCTAGAATTTTGGTATTGTAGAGATTTTGTGAGTTTTCCGAGCAATACATCCCTGTCTGGATACGAGCAGGTAGAGGCGGCTCTGGCACAGATGTACCTAGGGGTAAAACCCGAAAACACCGCTTTGAGCTAGACTCGAACGGGAACTGGTGCACGACAACGGGCCTTGCTGAACTCTTGGTTACGACACTCCCGGGGGATTTGCTTAGGATAATTCTCATTTTCTTTACAAACCATTATGAAGGGTTTATGAGTATATACATCCTCAAAGGATACATTTTTATGATTATGGATTATATCCATAAATAGTTCAATTTATGTTAAGTGTTTTATAAGTATGGGATTATGTATTTTGATTCATAAACTGATCTAGTGTATGCCATTGTTTAGAAATGGCGCCCAGTAGAAGGAATGAGAACTCCAGAAATGCACATGATCCAAAGAGAAGGAAGGATCATATCTTTCATGGTCTTAAGCTAGAATTTATAAGAGAAATAGTCTCCCATGTATTATCATCATATGAAGAAATAATATCATGTGTTGATAAGATAAGTAAAGAGTTTACTGAGTCCTATGGCTTTGAAGGGAAGCAAGAGAAGAAAAGGATGGAAGAGAGAAAGATGGATAAAGGGAAGAGGGAAAAGAAGAATTTTCCCATATGTGGTAACTGTGGAAAGAAACACCCTGGAACTTGCCTGAAAGGAATGGGAGTTTGTTATAAGTGTGGAGGAAAAGGGCACAAAGTACGTGACTGCAAGGGTAAGAAAATGGTTTCAAATGTACAATGCTTCATTTGCAAGGAGTTTGGACACTACGCGAACCTATGTCCCAGTCATCAGACTATGCCACAAATGATGTTATTGGATAATAATCAAGTTATGATACTACCACAGATGAAGAGGAATGATTAGAGTTCTTATGTTGATTATGTCAATTGAGTGTTGTATTAACAATGTACTTGTTATAATAATTATGGAGTATATAAGGATTATACTGCAGTACTATTTCATTAAGGACTTGAGATTGTGTGGAACAAAGAAAAGTGACTCAATAGCAGGATAAATTTTTGGAAAATATATGGTTGAGAGAATGATAAACCATAATATAGTTCCGATACCGAGGTAGTGATTTTGGAATAATACATGATTGCTTTGGATAAATTATATTGGATATTCATGACTACCTTGGAACTGATTAATGATTTGTATATTCCATCATTGTTGGGGTTTAAAACATTTTTGGATTGATGAAGTATATCCAGCATTCTATATGGAATAAGGGAGCATAAATGTAATCAATAAAGAATATGGTAATTTAGGATGTTTCAGTGTATTAAAAGAATACATGATGAAGGTATTCATATGATATTACGGGGTAAAAAGGATCTATATTATGTTTACCTTCCTTATAAATGTTGGACTGTGAATTTGGACAGAAGTATTTTGGATAGTTCTAGTTTGGATTATTTTGGATTGCCATAAAAGGACAACCCGGAGGTCGGGCGGCAACCTGTCACGTTCGGCAAGGCTGCGAGACTTGAACCCGCAACCGAAGGGAGACAAGGGTGTATCACCTACCACTGGCCCACGAGATGTACTGGATTAAATAATTTAGTTTTTATTAAAAGATCTTGTAGATGAATTATAAATTCGTTTATTTTGGAACCCTATACGAAGAGTGTAAATAGAATTTTTTTACATTCTATTATCTTTTAGAGTGGAAGATGAGTTTGTGGTAGAAATTTATTAATGGATAAAACTCTAATTATAAAGTAAGTATATCTCTTTATGATCTTAGCCAATCTCATAAATAAATTCCTCAATATTAAGAAAAGCAACTTAAAACAAAAATGTTTTCCTAGATGGTACCTTAAATCATCACTAATTTATGGCTTTGGGATTTTTGGCCTTTTCATAGCCATGTTCTCTACCACTCTCCATCAGATAATTGATGGTTAGATTTTTCTTCCATATCCATATTTTCCTACATGGAACCCTAGTATGTGTTATTTTCGGTAATCTTCATACGTTCGACTCTTTATTTTAAATAGAGGCCTCATTAATTCATTTTTCGATGTGGGATTTGGACTAAGATATTTTGAAACGTCAAAAATGTGTTATCCTAATACCCTATGTTTTGTTGAACCGATGGTATTTCAAATCATCATAGATTGATGAATTTAAGGACCTCAATTTTATACTTGTTTGTGATTGATGACCTCAATCACTCCCTATAAATATTTACGTTTTTCCTCCAATTATATGTCTCTAATTTCCACCAATGTTCTCCTAATCGAGATCATAATTTTGTGGTGACCCTTTCATTTCTCTTTTCCTCATATTAAGACTAAATTTTAGTAACCCAATTTCCGATGTGGGTTTTCCCACAAATATATTTTCTATTTTCAACCTTTTATTTTCGAAGAACAATTTCAAATTGCGAGGACGCAATTTATTGAAGGAGGGGAGAATGTAACACCCCAAGATTTCATAGTGTGTTATTTCATCAAAATAATTCAATAACTTTCACTACACGCAACACCGAGTTCAATCACACCATGACTTACAAAAAAAGCCATTCAAAAGAGGTTATGAATAGTATTATCTAAATTTTAAACTTTATATAATCCTTATAATTTTAGAATCCATATTATGAGTTTCTTAGATATAATGCAAGAACAAATTCATTTTCAGTATTGCACTTTTATCAACTTTTAATAGTGAACCCTTTTTAAATACAATATTTTAAACTTTTTGACTAAATGGGGACATCAAAAATTTAAAATGAAACATCCCAAGCTTCCACGGTACGCTTTCTTTGAATAATACAGTAGCGTGTGTTGTACGCAACCTTGAGTTTTAACACACACCACAACCAATCAAACTAGCCGTTATGAATAGTAATACCTACTTTTCAAAATTATATATATTTTATATTTTAAAATGGACTTCATTTCTGGATTCGGAATATCAAATTTAGCCTAAGGTGAAATTTTGGTACTTTTCGGATAACTTTCATATTTTGATGAATAGTGAAAATTACTAAATTTTAATTAAAAACAACTTTTTTAATCAAAATAATTAATAGTGATAAATTATTAATTTTAGTAGTTTTAAATTATATTTAGAATATATTTTTACCATTTAATATAATGTTGGTCATTGGACATAATTTTACAATTAAACCGAACATAAACAAGTGTCAATCTTTTGATAGTTATTATCTCTTAAAAACACGCTTTTTGTTTTGACAGCGGGAATTAATTTTAAATTAATTTCTGCCACTTCTGTGTTTTGAATTTAGGAAAATGGATTCCATATTTGGAATCAGGATGTTCAAATTGAGTAAATAGTTAACTTTTATTTTTAGACATTTTGAATAATTACTGCGGTAAATATTTTATTTACCATGGTTAAGGGTAAATCCGGTAAATAAGGGTTAAAAAATAATATTATAATAATACTAAATTACCCTAAAACGTGTCTTAACCCTATTGGTTGATACATGGTCGACCATGGGCATCTTTGGGTCTATTTTGGGACCCCATGGATCCACTTGTAAGTGATAATGACACTTTATTTTAATTAAGTTAAAATGAATACAAAAATGACACAAGCATATATCTTTTAGCAAAACAATTGTTACATAGGGTTATATAAGTTGGATTTTAGATTATAAATATTCATTAGAAAGATAAAAAGATTTACTACATAATGATATTTTATTTATAATTTTTAGACATTAAATAAGTTATTTTATTTATGACACAATGATGATGCAGTAATTACTATAATAGTGAAAAATTAAAATAATTGATATTATAAATACCCAAAAAAATATAATATGAAACTTTTAATGCATTAAACTAATTTTATAGGATAATATGATATATTAGGATTGATTTAATTTACTTTTTTCGAAGTAATCAATCTGTTATGAGTTTCACAAAAATCAACTATTGAATAGTGTCAAAATTGACATAAAAGAGTTCTTAAAACAAATATTATATTATTAATTGATATTAAATTCCTAAAAATCTAAGGTTCGGCCAAGAGACTTATATCAGGATAGGTTCATCATTAATGGACCACTTGGGGGTCGCTTGGATGTATATAGTAAGTTTATTAACCATATTATATAAAAATACAAAGAGACATTGTAAAAGTGAAACTAATTAACTTAGAGTTAATACTTAAAGATAAGGTTAATATAAGTACCCAAACCTGTATAAATTCTATTGGTTGAGTGGTTTTCAACCTATCCCCACCTTAGCCTTTGAATATTCACCTTTGGAGCCATTGTAAACCGAATATGAATTTATTATAAATTAATATTTCTAGCTTTTCCAAAGGTGCCCCTCACCCCTCTTATAAAAGGGCACTCCTCCTTCTCATTTCTTCACACCTTCAAAGCCTTTTGGTTCGGCCAAACTCTGCCCAAATACTCTCCCAACATCCCTCACTACAACCTAGAGGCCTTAGTTTGATCAGAAAGCCAACCTAAGGATCCCTTTTGATCAAATCAAAAGGAAGAGCCCGAAGAAGAGGTAATGATTTCACCACCCTTTTCTAAGTTCCTTTCTTCTTCCACATCCTCTTTCTTTGTTCTTACCATTCTAAAATAATAACTCCAGTATCTTACATATACTGTGATGTTATTATAAATATGGTACAACCATATTCAGTATTCTATCCACCCTTTGAATAACATGTCACCATACGTGCGTACGTACGGCTTACCGTCTCCACGTCGTGGTATAATTGTTATTCAATATATTATTATTTGGATGGGTATAATAATGATGTGTAACTCATGTAAATAATAAATATAACATGTTAATGATTCTGTATATATGATATACCATCCATTTATATATTATTTTAATATCAAAAGAATGATATTGTCGCTCGTGCGTACGTACGGACTACCGTCTCCACGAACGCGATGAGATTCATTCTCCATCGTATCCATTCAAGTATAATTATCATTTGATGATTTAAAAATGATGTTTAAGGACTTGATATCATTCTGGATATGAATAATATACAACCTATCCTTTACAAACATGTCCTACGTAACAAAACATATAAAAGAAAACAAGTAAGTTAACACCCGATATAATGATAATACTAAGATATTATTATCAAATCAATATTAAAAGATCATATATGTTATCATATTAATGTATATGATTCTTGTATAATTTAATAACAATTATTTCACCATTATACAGGAGGTTAACCTACCCCAACCAAGGAAAAGTACAAGGTAAGGGATTTTTCTTATCTCACATTCAATTCCGTGAGATTTCCATTATTCGCCACTAAATTATTGAAAGTGGTGTATTGTGTACTGGCATTTGATATATATTGTCATATTCATGTTATTCTATAAATAATTTGGTGGTTATTAACTTTTGGCCATACGACTCAGTTGATTAACGTGGTAAGGGGTTTTCATCTCACTCCATATTCCCGTGAGATTCATGCCATATTGCCACCATTACCTTTTGTGTGGTGTATGTACTGCCCATAATTATATCCTTTGTGTAATACACTCTAATTTATGTGTACTTACATATTCATTGTATGATACCTATTTCATGGGTTGTATGTTTCATAAGTTACCAAACTGGTAAGGGTTATTTCACAATCTCTTCATTATCCGAGGTTGTTTATACGTAATAATCTACTGGGATCTCGTTATCATCCACATCCATGTTTCTTAAAAATGTATTTCAAAACATTTTTAATATTTAAAAGAATATGGGTTAAAGTCATTTATACCCTTGTTTGACTTTTTATAAGAGGTTTATAAGGGAATCTTTCCGTCGTTTTCCAAACAAGGTGCTTTTTAACCTTTTCGACAGAATTAAGATAAGAATGTTTTTTTTAACTTATACGGCAGGTGCGGTTATTTTCCGCCGTTATAAAATCGTCAAAGCTTCCCTTAAAAGCTTATAAGATTATTTTCAAAGAAAATGTTTGATTTTATATGGATCTTAAATGATTTCAAAATAAAAGGAGATATTTCTTTAAAAAGAATTTTGATTTCATCTATGTCAACATCCTTTGATGGGTTATAAGATTATTTGAAGTCGATTTATTATGATACAAAACTTCTATATTGTTTTGAAGGTTTTGTGATATGTTTGACTGTGGATGTGCTATTTTTATACCATTCATAGTTTATGGTGAAAGTATTGACATTTCGTATGCTAGTTCCAATAAGAATGTTTATGTTATATTTCAATCTTTACTTCATATGAATGTGTTGGACAAGTATGTTCCAGGTTGGGGACCGGTTAAAGTAAGCCCTCCAGGTTGGGGACTGGTAAAAGTAAGCCCTCCAGGTTAGGGACTGGTAAAAGTAAGCCCTCCGGGTTGGTGTCCGGTTATTAGAGGCACTCCGGGTTGGTGTCCGGTTATTAGAGGCACTCCGGGTTGGTGTCCGGTTATTAGAGGCACTCCGGGTTGGTGTCCGGTTATTAGAGGCACTCCGGGTTGGGTTCCGGTTACAGTTAGCCCCAAGGTCTTGGGACGAGGCCTTGAAAAGTAATTAAAGTTTAGCATTATGCATTCCAACATTATGAAAGTGGTTATTGATTTTTGCATGTGACTATTCGATTAGTAGAATATCCATGTGAATAAGTAAATGGCATTATTTCATTTTATTAATGTCGTACCATGTTGAAAGTTCATGTTTGAAAGGCTTTTGTTTTAGTTATACATTGCCTTGAATGCTTATTCTTATTTATGAAAGTTTCCGCTATATTGTTATCCTTACTGGGCATTTGAGCTCACCCCTTTTCTATGTTTTATTTTTCCCAGGAAGTGAAGAAGTAAATTATGAATGACCTGTAGGGATTTTATGTGGGGATATGAGTGTGGATTATGGAGACATTATGTTGTTGTAGTAGCTTTTCATTTTATGATGTAATGTAAAACTTATGAATATATCTAGTATTTCCAAGGCTACTAAACCAATCGGTCTTTCGAGATTTGATCTTTCTTGTGATCATGCCAATGTTATGTAATAATGCACCGACTCTGGGTAACTGGGGTCGGGGCGTTACATTAATATACCAAATTTTGATTTTCAAAATTATCAATACAAGCTCACCGCTGATTATGGTCTTCAAAAATCCAAAATACAACTTACATGGAACGAAATTAGAACATCATGAATAATTATTAGGAATAAATTATGACTCCATAGATAATATTGGAATAATGAACTTGGTATTAATGAATTCGGATTGACATCTATATTTTAAATCTTGCATGAACCAATAAAAATCAACAACATACAATGATTAAAATATACTATAAATAATAAATAAATGTTCAATAAATGAGTATAATGGAAGAATATATATGGTAATAGATATGAATAAGTTTATAAAATAGGTTTCTATATTTGGTGTGTCTGTTATATAAGATGTTAAATCATCTTCAGGGAATCCAATAGAAGAGGTATTAGTTTTTCATAGAATTGATTTACTTTTATTAAGTCTTGGTTCCTTCGAAATATGATGGATGATATCCATAGGATTTAGGAGACATTATTTACAATGAATATAATGATTCTGTTATTATTTCATGAAATGATATCATATTGGGTTCACCATTCTTTTTTCCTTTATATAGTTATGATATTTGACGATAGATTGTGGGAGTATGGTTGCAAAATCATTCACATTGGGTATACAATTTTCATCTCCCATAAAAACTCTTAATAGTTCCCACATATATAACTAGGTACATACCATTTTCCAAAGGTAGGTGGTCATTTGGGGATTCATGCAAAATGATACTTAAGAACTCACATTGGTCATGATGATGATAGGTCAGGTTCATCACACCCTTTTGAGGGGAACTGTTGCCTTTTCCAGTACTCTCTTATAGATTTAAGATGTGTTTGTTAATCTCTTACAAATCCCTACACAAGACTGTTTACCCTAAAAAATTACTAGGTGTTGGATCCTATTATCTGTAGAGGGGGATTCTATTAATGAGATTGTATGTATGTATCAGAGGTTCGCCAGTTATTTCCCATTATTTCTTAGCAGTGGATATCTGTTTATATTTTGAATCTATATAACCGTACACTTTGGAGTTTACATCCATCCATGGGTGATTAAAATTTCAAAGATTATATTGAACCTTCATAAGGTATCCCAGGTATCCATTGTATAATAGGAATCAAAACCCACAAAGTTTTTTTAAGTCAAAACTGCACAGTTTAACATTATACATAATAGACATATATGAAGGCACTTGGGCCTTAGGTATCGAGCTCGAGCCTCCAAAAAGGTGTATTATGTATCCTTCCTATAACATGAATTAGAGACATCTTATTTTGATATCCCCACAACCCACTGATGATCAATGACATACAATTAATTTATGTGACGGTTATTTCCTTAAGGTTTACCAATATGGGAGTGCCTTCGGGACTTACACAAAGGTTGATGCCTTTTTATGGGGAAATCGTTTCATGCCATTGAACATGGATTACACACTATGGTATCAATGGTAGGGGGAAATTTATGATGTGATTTATATGATCATTGTAAATCCATATGCCCATGTGAGTCATGCATAATTTGAAGAAAAAGGGATAGTATGTGATCAGACTCACCACATATGGATATGGGACTTATGCACTAGGGTAGAACTAATAAGGGTTTGATATTTAGCTCAGGAATTAAGATGTGATCCTATATATCCTTCTTATTATAGGAATCAATGTCCTCATAGTTCAAAATGGTTTATGTTCGAGTGTGTCTGATGGAAAAGAATTACATGCCCTATGGTGTCTACCCAACAGGTCATGAGTGTCTTCCTAACATGTCCTGAGTATCTATCTAATATTTTTATAATGTCCTCTGGTTATTCAAAGGATTTAGGTATACATTTTTGAGATCTACTACATGATCTAGCTTAGATTTTTTGAGGAATATCGCATGAATTGGATGACATGTTCTTAGGACTTCATGTGATCAACACAGACATGTTCAAGGGTGTCTTGTTGTTAAGATTGATATATCAGAAGGCTTCCACATGATCTATCTAGCATGTCTAGAGTGCTTCACATGAATTTTTTGGTATGTATAGAGGGCCTTTATGTGACTGATGTAGACATGTCCAAGGGGGTCACGTGATCAAGGATGAAATTTCAGAAGGTTGTCACATGATATGGATGGCATGTCTGGAGGATATTTCATGACATGGATGATATGTACAGGGTCTTTCATGTGACTTGGATAACATGTCCATATGACTTCATGTGATTGACAGAGACACATCTATGTGTGTCTCATGATCAAGACTGATACGTTAGAGGGTTTTCGTGGGATATGGATGGGTTATGTGAAGAGAATAAAAACATTTCATGAAAATCAATGTATCTAACTTCACGTAAAGATCCCATATTTTTCATCCATTATTTCATATTTTCCTTAATGTTTACCAAACATTTTTCTATTGAGATTTCATGTGACCAAGTCGACAAATGGAAACGCCTTTGCATAATCTGGCTGGTTACACCAAAATTCCTTCGCATGATCAATAGAGTGATCATGAAAACTATATATACATGTCATGTAATACCTTATGTCATTCCCAAGGTTTTACCCAGTGGAAGACCCCTGTAATTGTGTGGCTTTAAACTCCAAGAAGTCCGCTATATTTTCTTTGCTCCCATGGGTGCGCCTTCAATGTTTGTTTTTTGTTCTAAGGGGGGGGGGATTTATAAGACTTTCCACCTATGTTCTATACCTCCTTTCACTATGTTTATGCTACAGATATAGGCTTGATCCAGTGGAGGGTTTATTGCATTTCACACATCACGTGAGCCTATCATGGATCATCCATGGCATCATCTCTATGTTTCATGATAAATAGAAACTGTGAGAGCACTCCATCATTTCCATATTTATTAGTCCCATGAATTTTCAAAGTTATTTTTCATAATCATTTTGATATGGGAAAAATATTTCCCACTATGAAGATTACATATATATGATTCTGAGCGAAACTAGGACGCCTTTTGAATGTGATTTTTCACAATTAAGGGAGACCTGTTAGGAGCTCTTCAAGAGATCATTTTTTCTTGTTAAAGGATATTCAAAATATCAATATTTCATTTCAAGGGGTCTTCACATGATCAATAATCCTTTAAAATAGGGTTTCATGTGATCAAATAACACTTTACAAGATCAAGTTGGCTAGTCATAGGCCATTCAAAAGATCAAATTTGTGTGTCGAAGGGACTTCGTGTGATTAATAATCTAATCACAAGTGGTGTATTACCCATTTTCATGTAAAACAACATAAATTATCCTTTCATGCAACTTATTCCTTTTCCATGTTTTATTATTTATTTTACAAGACTTATGGAGTTTTCCCATAGGTTGTATCTCAGGGCATCACATGATCAATAATGAATCTCATGATGGCTTGTGAGAATTTTCATGGATAGTAACACAACTTTTGAATGGTGTGTCACAAGATTAGGGATGGATATTGAAGATATGTGAAATCATTTTCATGTACATAGTTCCACTTGTGTGTGGTGTGTCAAATGATTAGTGACGGATCTTGCGACAACATGCAATCATTTTCAAGGACAATCTCCCCACTTATATGTGGATCTTGAGGGGCGTTCCATAATTTAAAGGATGTGTGTGAGGTAATTCTCTTAATCATGAGATAATATCCTAGGGGATTTACATGATCATCCATAGATCATGAGAAGCGCATGATTTATCCATGTGACCTTTCAAGGGTCAGATGATCACGTGTCTTCTTGGGGGACATGTGATCCATGTAACCTAGCTACCTGAACTTCATGTGTCCACGAGGATCCTTCCTTTATCTTTCAAATAAAATAATACATATTATTTAGGTATTTCAATGATCCTATAATTGTCTATGATCATTTGGAGTATCTCACCCCCCCATCCGAAATGAGGTTTGTTAGGACTAGGACTCAGTTATGAGGAGAGTAAATGCCCACTTGAGTTTTTCAGGCCTTTGATATTCAGTTTCCCACACAGATTTTGTTATTTTGGGTGGCCTTTGGTATCCCATGGGACACACTATAAATAGGGGTGTGAGGGAGCCACTCATTCCACCGGTGACTTTGACCTCAAAGCTCTTGTGATTTCTTCTCTAATGTGATAGCTTCACAAGACCTCCTCTCAAGAACCACTTTTCAAGACCACATCATGAGATTTAATCACATGATGTTTCCATATGAATTATTCATCTAAAAACTTTCTTAATCAATATACTAACAAATTTATGGTAATTTGGTTTAACCTTGATGCATGTTCTTGGCCACATGGTTGTCCCAACTTCTCCACATGATAGGTTGGCTCTATCATGTGATCTCAGGATCATTATATAGTCCATGTGACCACATCATGATTATCTGATCAAAAGTCATACAACAGGTTATTCTATCATGAGGTTATCAGTGGGTCATGTGATTTGTGAGACCTATACTAGGTTAAGATATCATGAATCCTAATGTGCATCAGCTGATTCACATGATGTTGTCTGAGTTATGCACCTCTTTTGAAAAGTCTCCTTTCCCATATGACATATACTTCTTTCCCTGGGTAGATAGATTTAATTTTTAATAATCCTTCAAGATAAGAGGTTTCATTAGTTTTGAATCATCAAATTCACATTAATACAAGTGTGGATGCCAGCTATCATTCTGTTGTCGAGTCATCAATGAAAAATAAAATAAACCTGATGATGACAAGCCTTATGGAATAGCTGCTATCATAATTTATTCCTCTTTATGGGTTTATACTTACAAATAATGTGCTTATCCTTCCAATAAATATACCGATCAAGCCTCATTCTTGGGTATTAAGGATCCAAAATACCTTCAATGAAAATATCTCCCATAAGTGATACATTTTTTCCAAGGAAAATCACTCATATGGGTACATGCTGAAGTTCATCCTAACAGAATTTGGATGGAACAAACTTAAATCCAATTTGGACATCCATATGTACTGATAAATAATGCATTAAAATTATATGAACCATGGGTTCAGATCGTTTCCTAGTTGGGACCTCTGATCAAAATGGAGATTTGGGATATATTGGGGTAGGCCCTTCTGGTGTAGCATACTACAAAATTTAAGAAGAATCGGAAAAAATGGGATGTATGAAGCTGTATACATCTAAAAAACCTCTTTCCTTTGTAATTATCTCTAGATGGTGGAGGTAGTAAGTTTATGGAGTCTAATCACAAATAAATTTCATCAGACGCATGGTGAGGTAGACATCATTCTTTGGGATGTCGAGAATGTTTTTGGTTTACCACTTAGTGGAGACATGTTTGATGAGTTTCTACCTCCATCATCTATGTGAGATGATTTCAAGAAAACCCATTCCCTTTCCATATAGAAAATCTTTATTTCTAAGAAGTCCCTTAGGATGTGTCCAATTTCTGGGGCAGACATCTCATTTTATCAATGGGAGTTATATTTTATCATTTAAATTTTGAACCCAAATCCATGTGGTCATAGTATTTTCCCACAAACGGTTCCCAAAATGTTGATGGTGCTTACTATACCTTAGTTTAAGAGGGTTTATTTACCAATGAGGATTGGGATGTTATTCTTGGCATTAATCATTCCATTTAGTTGGAAAGTTTTCTTACTATGTACCTAAGTGGGTACCTTTTCCCAACAAAGGAGAAGGGTGGAGTCATTGTTTCCTCCTTTATAATGAATTAATCCATTTATATATGGTGGAACATTAGGTTATCTATCCCTATGTTGGACAAACTATAGTGCCTCCTACTCCATATTATAGGATAAAATCCCCATATAAAATTTCTAGTCCCTTTTAGGTTCTATGGGGTTCGATGGGGGCTCACCTAGGTAGTTGTGAATACATGATCTTATATAACATCCATGGTGTTAATTTAAAAACATTTTAACAATACATCAGTGAGGTGAGGACCATCACATTAAAGTAATAGGAAATCAGGGTATGCTTGATCTGTCACGACAAATTCCCTTTCAAACCCTACGGGATTCCCACTGGTAGTATGATTGAAGATGGTTGGGGTAGCTCTAAATATTAGTCTTATATAACATTATTCTATGAGGGTATCCTTTTTACCTAAATTTATGGTATCATTATCTACAAATGGTGCATGCCTTTTCAGTTCATTCATTAGTTTTGGTGTATTTACAAAAAATCCCAACAATACTCCACATTCAGTCCAAAAACCATCCAATGATGGATCACTAGTTCTGGTTGTTGTTTTCCAGGGAGGAGACTCAAATTCATATATAAGTTCCTCCAATCTATATTGAAATCAGTTTTTATCAACATTATTCTAGGATTTGTATCTGCTCATATTTGAACGAGCAATTATCCACATCAATACATGAGGCTGTAAAGTTTCCACTAACCGCCGAAACTAATTTGAGGGCTGGGAAGTAGCTTGGTTCAAGAAGACCGATAACCTTGAAGATTTCTTTTAACGAGGTGATACAATTATCTTTAGGTTTTCTACTAAGAGAGGTTAAAACAAGCATTTTTGCGATGAGTGTGCCTCATATGTGTAAAGAAGCATCTACACTATTATTTCCCACTATGTTTTAGTAATTAATGTATTGGAGGGTAATCAACACATATGTTGAGCTCTAGGGGATATGTCACTAGGAGTAGATCCCCTTTGAAGTATTTTCAAGTGTTACTTCTCCTACAATTTTATCCTTCAAAAACCAAACCCTTGAGATCGGGGATTTCCTTTGATTCCTTGATGTAATGATGTAAAAAATGAAGGGTTGAATCCACTACTAGCCTTTGGTGTAGCAGATGATGGTTGATTGAATGATGGAGAATTATTTGGACTAAAATATTCATCGTATAGTTAAAGAAATTTTATGGCTAGTATTTATACCATATTCAAATAAATATGACTTCGTTATGACCGTACAGATGTATTTTCATTTCTGTTGATATTGCGAGAAGTTGAAGGAGATGGGTCACTCCCGCCATCCCCAGTATATTATCTTGGAGGAACAACTACTATAGATAATATGGATAGTGACCAGGGGAATAATGATGAGAGATCCCTATTCCAACTACATTTGATGAGGGCGACTACTAATATCCCTATTGAATCACAACCATAGTTCCATTGGTGCCATCCATGACACCTTCAACATCGAACCTTTCTGGGGGCCTTTTCTCATAGAGAAAAGTAAGAAAAGAAAGTTCTATGAACTATCATATCCCTCTCACCCTGAATCCCCAAGTAATAATTTCATTTTACATCTTTTCCTATTCCAGATCATTTTAGTAGCACATTATAGTTTTTCAAAAATGCACAAGTCCCCTCCAAGCTAGCCCGGAGGAACATACCTTTGTTCTTGAAGAAATTGGTGGGTGTTCTATTGCTCCAATAGAACCGTCCCCATTGGTCTAGACCCATCACAAATTGGAGACGATTGAAGTCTTATAAGAGTTATTCCTAGCTCATACTACTGAAATTATAGTGGTCATACTATTTAACCTGTAATGGGAATGTGCATGTCTAGAGGAGGAGGATACTGGTAGCTACTCTGCTACGGATTCATCCTTTATGGAGGCATCTTTGTGTGATGGTGAGAAATCATTTAGAAACTCAACACATATTCCACTATATTTCATGTCATCTAAAATCTATTTCACATTTTCATCACTTAAAGGTAGAGAGAAAAGTATTATGACATATAAAACATCAGTGGTTCTACCATGTATATCATCACAAGAGGGCATCACCTCTTTGCCTAAAGATAGGGTGTAAGTGACATACATTTCCAGTTATCCAACCTAGAAATTTATGTTTCCAATATTGATCACATGCATTGACTATTATATATCATCATATTATTTACATGCTAACTAAAAAAACTTTGGACCTCTTAATGCAATACCTTCACCTCAGAGCTCATAAGTTCTAGTCTCATCTTCTTCGAGTATTCCTTTTACTGAGTCAACTAATGAATAGGTTTTATCCATACCCACTTTGTAAAAACTCACCCCTCTTCATAGGCTTGAGTCATGGTGGTATTTCTACATGGCCATAGGTGACATACCCAAGATTCCATATGCTAGAAATTAATTCCAAGGGATTCAATGAAATTGAGGGGAAATTTTCCCGTTGAGAATGAATAAACCACAACCAAAGTCACTATATGATTCATGATAAAAATATAAGATAACTCAATTTATAAAAAAATGAACTATATCAATGTACCAAGAGGAAACCAATATCAACATCAACTACAATGCAGGTGACAAAACTAACAAAGCTCAAAGACTCCAAATACATAACTGCACAACTCCACACATTCTCTATGATCCAACTCAATAAAAAAGTCCATGTATCTTAGAGAACCACACAGTAAATGTGATACTTTCCCTTTTCTAGTTTCTTGATAAATATATCTACAAAAGAACCCGAAGTTTCAAACTATTGGGTGAGTAATGAAACTCATTTGGATTTTAACAATGAATTCTCTTCTCACACCACTAGGATAGAAAAGGATATCACATTTATATAAAACAACATATATGAAACCACATAAAACATTTTAACTGTTTATATAAAAATATAAAACAATTTCCATAACAAACAGTTTACAAGGAATGAAACAAAAAAATTCTTTAAACCATTCAACATTCATTTTTGGAATTATCCAATCCATTTTACTCAATTACACACACACACACACTCAACCACACAAGATAGGTATTTATCGTTGATGTTGGAACTTCACACCCATACTTTATCCCTTTAACGGTGTTACATCTCGACCAATATCCATCCCATTCAACTCATGTTTAACCATTTAAGCCAACAACCATGCCGAAACAATCTTTGTCAAGCAATTTCAATAAAATTACCCATTTATTGAAACCAATTTTCCATGCATCAAAACTAATAAACAATTTTATTATCATCATTTTAAAATAATGTTACTACTTTAATTTTCCACCAAAAAAATTCAAAATTCTAAAAATAGTCACCAAAGAAGGTTTTCATCATGCATCACACAAATTTCACAATCAATTTCAAGAAAAATATATATTCAAAATCAGTCCTTCACTTTCTTATAAGAGGAGTTTAGAGTGAAGCTACATACCTCGAAATTTAAAGTGACAACGAATAATGGAACTAATTCTTCAACAAAACCATGTTTAATATGCAAAAACCTGCTTTAGATCTCATTACCTAACATCAAAATAGCTATACATATAATGATGATATGCATATAATTATGTCAAAAGGGAATATGTATCGAGGTGATAACATTCCATTCTTTCCTAAACGACGATGCCCAAGCATTGGATAGATTCTAAAGAACACTTGATCACTCACCTCGAATGAAAACAGTCATATATAATGATCTGCATATAATTACTGACCACTCTTAGTTGTCACTGTTCTCTTCTTGATCAATTGAATCATATTCATTGTCTCTTGGACAAGGCTTATCCTAACCAATGAAGTCTCTCCTATTTTCACCCAACAAAGCGGAGGAATATAATGACACCCATAAAATGATTCAAAATGATCTATATGTATCGAGGCCTAATAAATTTTGTTATATGATAACACTACCAACGTTATGTGCTCCTCCCTTGATCCTTGAAAATCCATTACAATATCCCATATCATTTCTTCCAACATTTGTATCATCCTTTCATATTGTCCATCCATCTGAGGATGATACGACATACTCATAGTCAAATGAGTCCAAAGGAATTTCTATAAGGTTTTCTAGAATCAATAATTGAACCTTTGTCCCATTCTAATACAATATAAACTGGTATTCCATGCCTCTTTATAAATTCTCAAATATAAATTTTGGACAATTCATCCAACATATAATATTAAAAATAGGGATGAAATGGGTCAACTTTGTGAGCTGATCCACTATAACCCATAGGGAATTGTGTTTTTGTACCATTGTTGGGAGACCATCCACAAAATCCAGGCCTGTCTACCCCATTTCCAAATAATAATAGGTAAATACTTCAACATACCCACTCATCATTGATGATCTACTTTAACATGTGGGCACGTTGTGCATCTTTAAACAAACGCAACCATATTTTTTTCTTAGTGGTCCACTAAATTTTATTTTCAATTCCATATACATCTTATGTATTCTTAGATAAACAGGCCTTCTTGAATGGTAGTAAGAATTAATAATTCATTCGTAACAATCCATAAGTATGACCATATGATTTCAAAACCACAAAACTGATCTCCCACATAGCTTACATTCTTCAATGGTGTCACTACCACTGAGTTTTGACCTTCTCACAATGCATTTTGAATCGAACGTCTGTGCCTCTTTAACTATTTCAACCAAATTAGGAACAAAAGTAACTGGAAAGAAAACTAAAAAATTACCTCATTCGTCAAATTCCAAGTGCATGTAGGCTATGACTGAAATTAAATTCCACCGATTTGAAGCCTCTTTTCTCAACCGACCATATGAATTATAGATTAATATATCTTCCATGAATTTCATTTACCCAATGTATACATCAAGTTAAAGTAAAACATTTGAAGATAATCTATCCATCTTATTTTTTACAAATTCAAATCCGTTTGGGAGGAAATATGTTTAAAGCTGTTATGATCCGTAAATACTATAAATTTATCACCAAATAAGTAATGACGCCATATCTATAAGAATATTCTATGAAATATAACTTCAAATTTTTTTACCAAGTTATTATAATACATCCATAAATTCCTTGGTCCATAAGAAACCACATGTTCTCCCTGCATGGGAATGCCACCCAACCTCGATCCCAAAGAATCACAATACACCACGTACCCTTCTCCTAATTCTGGAAATATCAAGATAGGTGTTCATGTAAGATGAAAGTTATGATCGTGAAAAGTCTTTTAACATTCATTGTTCCATTAGAATGGAAAATATTTCCTTATCAAAACTGTCATAGGTGAATCTATACATGAAAATTCACGAACAAAGTGTCGATAATAACTAGCTAGACCAAGGAAACTGTATATATCAAAGTCATTCATTCACGGTTTATCAGTGATAACATCTTCTATTTTTTTAGATCTATATAAACACCACTTTCAGAGATAGCATGGACAAGGAAATGTATCGCTTGTATCCAAAAATCACACATTGATAATTTCTTATACAGGTGTTGATCCTGTAGAATTCCCAACATTATCTCAAAGTGTTTCTTAGGCTCACCCATTTCCCTTGAATACACAAATATGTCATCCAAATACACCACCAAAAAATAATCCAAATGCCTTTAAAATATCTGATTCATCAATTTCATAAATACTACTGGTACATTTGTTATAATTAAAGGAAAGACCACATATTTTCAATGGTCATATCTACTCATGAAAGTTGTATTTGGAATATCTAATTTCTGAACCTTCAATTGGTGATATCCTGATCGCATTTCAATTTAAGAGAACCACTGATCTCCACTCAATTGATCAAATATATCATCAATATATGGATGTAGATACCAATTATTTATCATAAATCAGTTAAACTTATGATATTCCACACAAAACCTTAGAGTTCCATCTGACCTTTTAATAAACATGACTGGTGCTTCCCGTAGAGATATACTATGTTGAATGAACCCTTTTCTTTCCAGTAATTCCAACTTCACTTTCACTTCCATTAATTTTATTGGTTTTATCTTGTAATATGAAAGGGAAATGAGACTGGTCCCTGAAAGGATATCAATACTAAACTCTATTCCTCTTGGGGGTGGTAACCCAGAAAATATTTTAGGAAAAACATATGGAAACTAATAAACATCCTTTGTAAAAATATTATTATCAATCTCTTCCATCAATTCCAAAGTCAATGATATAAACAGGAAAGATATATTTCCAACTTATGATTCCAATATGCTCATTTCACCTACCTTTACATTACAGTCTCCTCTAAAGAGATTCTTGATTTCATCATCTGTCATAAAACTATCCCATCGTGTATAACAATCGATGTGGGATTTAAACATATTCAACCAATCCATACCCAGGATTATGTCATATACATCCAACTCAAGTACAGAAAAATATGATATCAACCGAGATCCATAAATAGTTATAGGAAATTATTTACACATAACGGCTATATATTCTCTTTAAACAAGATGAGTTTAATGTTTTAAAACAGAAGTCATCATCTAAACATTTAAACATAGAAGATTAGCAGCACAATAAGTAATAAATTAATGGGATTCAACCATATCAGACAAAGCTTGCATAAGGGTAGAATTAAAATTAATCCTACATTGCCCCATTTATGGTATAGATTGATCATTCACATTCACCTTCTTTTCTCCATACAACTATTTAATCACTGCACTTTGTTTCTTATTTCCATGTTGAGATTTCCCTTGCTGAGGAGTCATGGTATTATAGGAATCTCCATGGTTATCTCTATTCTACTAATAAGGATTATTCTGATGTACTCACCATGTTGAAGCATACAATATCTATGAGACATGATAAGTGTCCCAAACACCTAACTTTGGATCACTAGGATAATTTCACTAAAGAAGTCTCATCTGATTGCAATTGTGGAATGCTCTAGGTGTTTTCATAAAATCTTGCTTCATGTGGTCCAAATATCCACACCGAAAACATCTAGGCTTTATCTTGAGTGGAAGAGTCTCTAATCCATCTATCAGATTCTACATGATAATTCCAAATTTTAAATATTTTTATATATACTAATTGGTCCCAAAATGGGTATTCCCACTATTTTTGTAGGTATCAACATTATTCCTCCACCTATAGCTCCTGAGATGTCCCTTTATTCCACATTATCTCTAGTTACCATCTCTATATAAAACATTATACGTTGCACGAAAATCCTTGAACAAATATCCCGCCTCATCCTTGATTAAAAAATGTGTGTCTCCAATTGGGTGTAAAATGGGATAATTTCATAAATTTAGCTACATACTCTGTCACCGAGAGGTTCTCCTACTTCAAGATAAAAAATTTCATCTCTCTTGCAATCATGAATTGGTGAGGATAGAATTGTTTATTGAACAATTCTTAAAAATCCTCCCATTTAATGAATTGGTCTAGTATATCTTGAATAGATAAATCCCACCACTAAAGTGAAAGATCATCTGGAAAATATTTCATTATTTTTAATTTTAGCTCTATTTGTGTGCCAAGGAAATCAATGATTTGATTCATCCTATTCATCCACACCTCTTCCTTCTATGGTTCACAATCACCCCAAAAGATGGTGGATTCTTCTTATGGAACTAAATGGAATGATCCAATTTCCTTGTTCCATCCATTCGGTTCTAACTATCCATAAGTTGAAAAGCTTATACTATACTCTGAACTAGCATTTGGTTCACCAATGGATAAGGTGAAACCACATTCTTAACAGCCTCTTTTGGTTGGTTTCTATGATGTTAATTAGGTTCCATTTTATATAACCAAAAAAAATTCATAAATCTCAGTCTCTATCAATTGTTGTATTAACAATTTAAAATTTATCCACATCATATATCACAACATTACTTTTCAAAATTTTACTTTTTTCATACTCACCCTTTTTAAAAATTTCACAATACTTTTGAAAATCAACCCATTTTCAAAATAACCATATCACGACTTTTCAAAATATAACATTTGAAAAAAATTAAAAAACTTTTCAAAATGAAATATTTATATACAAAAAAATAAATTATTACTCAAAATGAAAATTACACTCCTAGTGAGAAGT
The DNA here is from genome assembly GCA_963277665.1 of Viscum album. Lineage (NCBI taxonomy): Eukaryota > Viridiplantae > Streptophyta > Magnoliopsida > Santalales > Viscaceae > Viscum > Viscum album. The sequence goes on along the minus strand of OY728166.1, from coordinate 454,559,088 downwards.
CATTTCTAAAATGCATTTATTCTTGTCTCAATGGCTAAACCCATGAAAATGAGATTATAAATCCTATGTGTGTTTCCAAAACACCTATGTACCCAAATCCATGGTAACATTGTAACACCCCGACCCTAGTTACCTAGATTCGGTGAATTATTACATAACATTGGCATGATCATAAGGGATAAAATACCAAAATACCGGTCAGTTTAGTAGTCATGGAAGTTCTAGATACACACATAAGTTTTACATTACATCCCGAAATGGAAAAAAAAACAACATGGTGTCCCCTTTGAACACACTCAAATACTTGGCCTATCTCTTTAAGATAATAATAATATACTTCTTCATATCTTGGAAAAAAGAAAACATAATAAAGGGGTGAGCTCAGATGCTCAGTAAGGATAACAATATAGCAGAAACTTTCATAAATAAGCATAAAAATTTAAGGCATTGTATACGACTAAAACATAGACCTTTTAAACATAAAAATCAACATAATATGGAAAAGATAAATCAAATAATTCCATCTAATTATTCACATTGATATTCTACTATTCTAATAATCACATTCAATATAAATATCCAATTTCATAATTATGGAATGCATATTGTCGGACATCATAACCACATAGTCAAGGCCTTGTGCTAAGACTACAAATAAGATTTTTTCAAGGCCTTGTTCCAAGACACTTGTTTGTTTCATGAGACCTACCTATGCATCAAGTAGCTATAGAGGGCTCCACCCGTCACATACTTAGTCCAATGCATTCCACATATGAAAAGGTTGAAACAAAGCATAAACATTCGTATTAAAAATAGCATATTAAATGTTAATACTTTAACCATAAACCATGAATGGTATATAAACAACACATCCATAGTCAGACATATCACAAAACCTTCAATAAATTATTGAAGATTGTATCATAATAAATCAACTTCAAACAAGTGTAAAATCCATCAAAGGATGTTGACATAGATGAAATCAAAACTATTTGAGAGAAAAATTTCTTTCTATTTTGAAATCTTTTAAAAGTAAAATAATTAAAAAAGAAAATATTTATTTTGGAAATATTATTATAAACATGTAAGGGAATCTTCTAAGGTATTATAAGGGTGGAAAATATTCTCACTCGTTGTATATGTTAAAAAACATTCTTTACTTAATTTTGTCGAAAATGTCATAAAGGACCTTATTTGGAAATCGATGGAATGATTCCTTTATAAAAAATTTATAAAAAGTCAAAAAAGGGTGTAAATGACTTTAACCCATAGTCTATGAAATATTAAAAAAGTTTTTGAATACATTTTTTAGAAACACGGACGTGGATGATAAAGAGGTCCCAGTAGATACTCACGTATAAAAAAACTCAGATAATGAAGAGACTGTAGAATTAACCCTTACCTTATAATTTTACATGATAAAGAGTATGCTAACATCATGTATAATAGTTAAATCATTGTTATTAAATTATAGAATAACCATATACATAAATATGATATCATATATGATCTTCTAATATTTCCTTGTTAATAATATTCCAGTAGTATCATTATTTCAGGTGTTAACTGATTCATTTTCCTTTATATGTTTTGTTACGTAATTCATGTCTATTATGGATAGGATGTATTTCATTCATATACAGAATGATATTAAGTTCTTAAAAATTATTTTTAATCCTAAAATTAAAATTATTCTTGAATGGTTACGATGGGGAAATAAATCTTATCGCGTTCGTGGAGACAGTAATCCGTACGTACGCACGAGCGAAAATATCATTGTATTGATGGGGAAATTGTATGAAATTGGTTGGAATATCATATAAAAAGAATAATTAACATTTTTTTTATTATTTACATCATTTATACTCATTATTATACCCATCCAAATAATGATGTTTTGAATAACAAACTACACCATGACATGGAGACTGTAAGTCGTACGTACGCACGTATGGTGACTTGTCATTCATAGGATGGATAGAATAAAGAATATAGTTGTACCATATTTATAATAACATCACCTAATTTATAAGGTACGGGATATATTATTTTGGTATAGAAAAAACAAAGAAGGAGGAAGTGGAAGAAGAAAATAATTTTGAAAGAGGTGGTGAAATTATTACCTCTTCTTCGGGTGTTTCCTTTTTGAGTTGATCAAATGGTATCCTTAAGTAGACTTATTATGAAAATAAGGCCTCTAAGTTGAATTGAGGGTATTTGGGAGGATATTGGAGCATATTTTGGCTGAGAAAATTGGATTTGGAGTTGTGATTTTGAGAGAAGGGGAAGTACCTTTTTATAAGAGAGGTGAGGGTCACTTTAGGAAAAGCATGAAATATTATTTTATTATACAATCATATTCAGTTTATAATGGCTCAAAAAGGATTTATTCCAAGGATAAGGTGTGTCTAGGTCAAAAAAAATTCAATCCATAGGTTTTAGACAGGTTTAGGTCACCATTTTAACCTTATATTTTAGATTTAACTCTTAGTTAAATAGTTTAACCTTTACTATGTAGTCTTGTATTATTATAATAAATGGTTAATAAACTTAATATAAATATAAAAGATAACCCCAAGTGGTTCATTATTGATAAATATAACCTTATCTATGTCCTTTGTCCAAAAAATATATATTTAGGAATATTATATGAATTAATAATATAGTTTTTGTTTTAAAAATTAATTTATGTCATTTTTGACACGATTTGGTATTTTGTTTTTGTGAAAGTCAGAAAAACTTTATCACTTCGAAAAAAATATATTTAATCAACCCTAACATGTCATATTAACCAATAAAATTATTTCAATACATCAAAAGTCTCAATTTACAATTATATTAATATTTATAATATCAATTATTTTAATCGTTCAATAATAAGGTAATTATTGCATCATCATTATATCATAAATAAATTTAATTATTTAATGTCTAAAAATTATAAATAAAATACCATTTTGTTGGAAATATTTTTATATTTATAATGAATAATTATAGTCTAATTTAACTTATGTATAACTATATAATAAAAAAATTTAGTTATTAATCTTTGAATTTAACACTTTTAACTCTTCTTTAAATAAAATAATAAGAAATGTCTTAATATAATCCATGTGGACCAAAAGGATCATATATTAATCATAATGTTGATTTTGGTCGAAATACACTTATCCAATAGAATTATGAACTATGTTAGGGTAATTATAATATCATTTTTACATTTAATTACCCAATTTACTTTTAACCATGGTAAATAAAATTCAGAAGTTACTATTGACCAAAAATTAGTTTCATCCTATTGAACCACATTTTACTTACTAATTTCTGATGTGTCTCTCATATTTTTGAAACTCATTTCTCAAAAGGGTTAAAATTATGTTTTTTGCAAATTTTAAAATGTGCCAAGAAGGTGGGTAAAAGACGTTAAGAGTTCAATAAGATTTTATATATCTAATCTTATTATTAAATGAATCCAATGAATTAACTTGAACATATATAGGTTTTAGGTATCTATTTTGACCTAAAATAAATTGAAGTAAAATAACTAATTATTTAAATAGAAATTTAGTTTTAAACAATAACACATTGTCTTTCACTATTCATCAAAAAATGAAAGTTTTCAGAAAAACGAAAAAATTCACCCTAAGCTAATTTTGATATTCTGAATCAAAAATGAAGTTCATTTTGAAAAATAAAATTTATAAAGTTTTAAAAAGTGGGTATTTCTATTTATAACGGCTAGTTTGATTGGTCGTGGTGTGCTAAAACTCTATGTTGTTTACATCACAAGCTATTGCATTATTCAAAGGGAAACATACCGTGGAATCATGGGGTGTTATAAACATAAAGTTAAAATTAAATATCTTATCAATGCCTATTTATTATACACATTTAATGTTCTAAAAATTATACTCCATTCTACCAACCCAACACCAAGACTTAACAAGAATGTTTTTCAACTCCAAGACTGATAGAACTAATAACCAAGAATCGAATAAAATGATACCATTTTTCAGTCAAGGACAGAACAAGATGATACCACTTTTCCCACAAAGATAATAGGATTGACCAATTCTGATACCACTTGTAATATCACACCCCGTAATCCTACATGAAAAATGGGGGTTCAAAACCCATTGGGTGCATGTACTATAGCAGTAATGTAGCGGTACTGTAGCAGCGGTGGTACATATATCAGCGGGTACTGTAGCGATAGCAGGGCACTGAAGCAAGCGGCAATACTGTGCGGGTACTATAACAGCCGAGTTACTATTCACAGAATGGAAATTGGGCTGAAAAATTGGGCCTACAGGCTATGTAATGGGATATAAGCCCACTAGGCCTTCGGGATATGTAATGGGTCTCCCTCTACCCAGTTAAAAGAGTTCTTTGATTTGCTTTAATAATAAAATGAGGCTTCATCCCAAACCTTTTAAAAATACACCCCTCCTCATTGGATTAAGTCGATTTAGGATTGCTACTTGTCCTTAGGCGACATCCACAAGATACTAAAGGATGGTAATAAATTCTAGAGGTTCAACTCAATTAGGGGATGATTTTCCCTTTGAAAATGTGACAACCATAACCAAACATACCATAGAAACCAACTATATGATACATGATGACAATGTAAGACAACTCAATGTATAACAAATCAAACCAATTGCATCAGAGTACCAAGCAGAAACCAAGATCAATATCAACTACAAAGCAGAATACAAAACAAAAAAAGATCAATGAATCAAAATACATGACCCTAGATCTCCCCACATGGTCAATGCTCCATCTCTACAAAATAGATCAAGTATCAAGAAGCACCACTAATGAAATGTGATACATTCCCTTTACCTGTGTCTTAATAAACAATATTTTCAAAATAACTCAGTGTACCAAAGAAGGGGGTGAGTAATAAAACTCAAAAGGTTTTCCCCAAATGACTTCCCAACTCACAACAATAGAATAGAAAACGTTATCAAATTTATATAAAACAATTTATATGAAACCAAAAAAAACATTTTAACAGTTTATATCAAAATATAAAACAATTTCCATAATAATCATTTTTTACAAAAAGAAACCCAAAAATTATTAAAACCATTTCACATTACTTTATGTAATTATCCATTACATTTCACCTAATTAAACACACACACTCAGCCACACAAGCTTGGTGTTTACCATTGATGATGTAACATCACATCCATACTTTTTCCCTTTGATGGTGGTAATTCATAACCAATAAAAATCCCATTCAACTCACCCTTAACTATTTAAGCTATCATTTATGCCAACACAATCTTGGCCAAACCATTTTAATAAAACAATCCTTTTATTGAAACTAATTTTCAATGCATCAAAACCAATCAACCATTTTATAATCATAATTTTAAAATCATGTAACCACTTACACTTTCGACCAAAACACCCAATTTTTCACAATTCCAAAAATTCTCACCCATGAAAGTTCCCATCATGCATTTCACAACAATTTGAAAATCAATTTCAAGAAAAATAATACATTTTGAATTAATCCTTCATGTTATACTAAGAGGAGTTGAGAGTGAAGTCATGTACCTCAGAAGTTATGGCGACAATGAAGTATGACACAAATTCTTCAGAAAAACTAGGTTGAATATTCTAAAACTCTCCTTAGATCTCATTACCTAACACCATCACAACCATATATCATCATTATTTGAATCCAATATTATAGATGTATCTCCAATAGATTATATTTCTGAATCCAATATAGGGAAGAGAAGTAGATCGAAGGAAAATTACCAAGAATAGAGACTTACCAAAGAATATGGCCTTCAACGCACCAAGATTTTCCAACAGATAACTCTTGGATCTAAGGGGAAAGTCTCTATAGGTATTGGGAGGAAGAAAAACTGAGTTAGGTTTGAAATAGTAAAAAATGACGGGATTTGGGGATAAACCAAGTTAGATCCACTTTTTAGGATCTAACTTTATATCGTGCCTGATTAGTCGCATAGTTAAGAAAACTATGTCCTTACCTAGAAGCACCTATTTCACATTGCACAGTTTTTTTTGAGTTTCTTGGTTTCTACTAACCATCCTCAAACCATTAACCTCATAAAAATCCCCCAAAACATCCCAAAAGTATTTCAAACCATCACAAACACTTTTCATACTTAAAATACATAAATAAAGGGTTACTTACGTGAAATTGGGGGTGTTACCCACCTCATCGAAGGTTGAAAGAATGAGTTTATTGCTTAGTGACTTAGTTATAGAATATATTCTTATTCCCAGTTTTGGAATGAGATAAGGATATAAGTCCACATCACTCTATCAGCTAATTTGGTGGCAAGGGTGGATAAAATTTTGAACCAAAATCTTGGAGGCCCCATTGGAATAGCTGAAGGATTAACTAGGTCATCTTAGGTATATGTTTACCACCCTTGTCTATGGAGGATTTGACTATATAGCTTTTCATGCTTGGGTGAAGAAATTGATTTCCTTGATAGGGTAGAGGAGTTCCCATTATTTTTGGGTACTAGAAGAAAATGCACTGTCTTTGGTCAAACGAAGTCAGGACGAGGCCTTGGAAGAGGATTCCCAATGCAAAGTGGAGGTGATGGCTCACCAAAACTTGATCAGCACTGGAAAGGTTGAAATTTTCTGATTACTATTTGAAATCATTCATCCCCGGGAAGAGATTTATTGATTGTAGCATGCACTAAAAACCTCAGATAAGACTGTTCTAGAGAAACAAGGGATCTTTTACTTGGCATAGAAGAACATACATGATGTCATTGTCAAGGAGGAAGCTTTGCAGAGGATATAGGAGGTGAAAATTGAATATATTAATCAACTATGACAATCCATGGCATCCATGGTTCATAAGTCTGTGGAGATCATGGAATATTTTGGGCACATTCTGTAATAGGATGGTAATTTCATGAACCTACATTTATTTTTTGATTTATAAGAGACTCCAGAATGTGCAGATTACTCCTTCTCTTGTACATTATTAATGAATAAATCTTCTGAACTCTACATATTTATGGGACCACTTTGTGTATGATGTTGTATTTTTTTTCAATAGTTTCCAATACTAGTCAAAATTAAGGAGTGATTATACATGGATAATTGGTAAATTATTCATGGTGACAAATCAAATGATTGATGCACTGATCTATAGTTCAAAGAACTTGTGTCAAAAGTAACACAATGGTTACAACAAGGATGTATAATTCATTGGAGGATGATTTAAGTACTTTGGGATTCATGTTAACAAATTAATATGAAGAAGAGTAAAAAATAAATAAGTGGCATGGTCTTGGAATTTGAAGGTTGTATCCATGAATGAGATTTATGTTCTAAGGTGGCCATGAAATTTTACACTAGGTAAATATTTTTTATGTGGTCACTCAAAAAATTGGGCAGCTAACCAACCCACCTAGCTAGCCTCGACCAAGGTCACATGTGGGACTCTAGATAAACCACACCCAATATAATCCCACTAGGCAAGCTGACCGCATGCATGAGGGACCATGTGTAGGCCTATAGTAGCGCACGGAGAAAAGCCTGTGCATAGTTGGGCCGAAGCCCGTGCAGAGGGTGGGCACAGAGCACGCCTGTAGAGAACATGGTATGGGGTGGTACCATGGAGGTATAGGGAGGAATATTATGGTATGATGAAGTAGGTTGATACTTAAACAGTGGACTACCCATATCTATATTTCAATATGGGACAAAGGAATGTGGTTACTATTCATCATTGAAAAAACACATTAGCAATCCTGGCTGCTCATCTAATCTCACATTAAACCATCTAATCTCTGCCTCCAGTGTTCGATCCAGGATGATCCAATAACTATAGAGAGTCCATGTCGTCGTCTTCTAACTCTGATCATTTGGAGATTTCTCGACGCCATAGTTCGCCGGAGCTACGACTGGATCACCAATATCGAGATCTCTCCATTACAAAAGATCTAATCCACAGAATTAATTTTTTATAAAAACCACGATATCATGCATGAAATTTCATTTTCATACATCCAATGAAATGATCTAGTTGGAGAGTGTCCAAATCATGAAACATTAAGAGACCATGTATTTCACAGATAAATATCGTGTTTTCATAAAGGATGATTTGTATGTGATTTTCATCACATGTACGTGAAAATGATAATCTTGTTTGAAAAAGGAAACACTATGCAAATATCGGCATATCTCAAACTCAGGTTTGAATGTTTTAAAGAACCAAAGATCTAGATTTTTCAAAGTGATGATATCAACCAATTCAAAGGTGATATTTAAAATGCAAGGAAGATCTATTCCCTGCACAGAAAATGAGTCACACCGAGCCAAAGAGAGGTGTTTTTATTAACACACTTGATAGCTCATGTTTCCCAAAAATAGATCATCTCCATTCCTAGTTCGTAAAAAAAGAGCAGAGCACCGCAGACATTCAACAAGTTCTATACACTCTTGAAGTGTATCATGAAGAAGGATAACAACACCTCTATTTGAAGGAAATCCATAAACACTAGACTGGTTTTTCCAAACCCTCATTTTGTTTCGTGAAGATGAATCTACAGGTACCCAACTGATACACATGAACCATTGTTGTGCTTTACGAAGAAAGATCCACGAACCTCCCTAGTTTTGGGATGAAGAACCACACATATTGTGTGAAGAAGACTATTGCACCTCTTTCATGTAAAGGAAGACCCGTGAGCCCTTTGGATTCATGAATAGAAGGGGAACTCCCTCAGGTTTTTCTGATACATATATTCTATTTTTCAAGAGTTTTCTTTTGAATAAGAATAAATAAAGATTATAATTATGTATATTCTTTCACATGCATGATTTGAAGAAGACTGAGTGAGTTCAAATGTGAAGTAGGAGGAATAACATGATCAAAGGACTATATTTATAGGGGTTTGTGTTTTCTTTATGATTCATGTGCACATAATAGAAAGAGAATAAGTGAAGAGTGTGTATCATATTTGGTTGATAATACATCAGGCATGAACTCATGTGCATGAATTGAAGACATGTTAACCAAGTGAAAGATAATAATAGAATAGGAAGAAGAGAAGAGGTCATGTGTGTGTACAATGATTTTTACCCATTAGGTTTTTCACCCAAGAGAGAAGAAGTGGACAATGCATGCACTCTTGAATGTACATGAACATGTTAAGACACTTAAAATAAATAATAAAAATTATGTGTGTATAAATAATAAGTGAATAGAATATTAATTCTATCATGCATATGTAAAAAGGGTGAAATTAAGTTAAATAAATATAAACTTCACCAAGAAGAAGTGGAAGATAAGTTCAACTAAATGGAACATGCATGTTTGAAAAGAAGAAAGGAGAAGTGTTAATTATAATGATGTGAAGTAATTTGGTCCTTAGTGTTTGAATAATCACATAGTTTTATGTGATTATTTCCAAGAAAGAATGATTTTTAGTGCATCTAGTTAATACACTAAAGAAGAAGAAGTAGTGTGGTTGGTTTTGCACTAAATAAGAAAAGAAAAGAAGATAGGATAATTGTTTTCCTGCTACATTTAAAGTAACCTGGTGGAGATAAATTATCAAGATCAAGAGAAAAACATACCTTATAAACAAGGAAAAATACTATCTCCATAGACAGTATAAAGAACCATCAAGGAAGCTACAAGTTGGACTATGTCATCACCAATTCAGGAAGACGAATTTTCCCTTCCCCCGCCAATGTGTAGTGACTCACACTGACATGAGGATTGTTTTCCAAGTCAAACCACTATAACTATTATCACATTATAGTAGAGAATACATGTGTTTCTCAACACAATACATGGAGTGTATTATGCTTCTCTTACTGATTAGTAAACCTTTTAAAAATATCATGTGCATATTTTTACTAATTTCCATTATTGTATATGATAGGAAAAATAGAATAAGAAAATCAAGATCCTAAGTGGTCAATAGGTATAGATATAAAAAGTTAAAATTGGTTTAAAAATTCCCAAACATCGATTCGCCCCCCCCCCCCCTCTTAGTGTTAGGTATGTCCCAAACTGGTCCTCTCAATTGGTATCAGAGTCAGACAAACCTCTATTGGATTATCTAAAGTGAAGTTATTCTCTTTTAACAATTTGAGTTTATTTCATGATTAATCAATGATGTGCAGTTTCAGTGAAGATTTAGTTTTCTATGAGTATAATACCATATCTAACAATACCATAATTAATAGGAAAAATAAAAATAATAGAAAGTTTAATAATAAGTCCCTCTTTTCTAAATAAGAGGAAGTATTTATTTCTCCATACATTTATGATAGTGAAGACATATCAGGATTGGAACTTAATGATCAGGTGTCTCATGTTTCCACTAAGAATATGTACAACCTTCCCACCTCAAGTGATCATGATTTATGTGTTAGTAAATTTTAAAATTATTCTCCTGATGAAAATTATAACACAAGTGGTGATGCTCAATCTACAACCACTCAATAATTATTAGTTGATAAATTAAGAATTATTCTTCATAGCATTCTAGAATAAATTTAATCCCTTATTTGTGGAGTATTTTAATGTATGTGAGAATATATCACCCAACTGGAATAAGAAAATGATGTTTTGGGGAAAGGATTACAATAAAAAAATTGATGGTTAAAGCTCCCCAAAAAAGTTGGAGCCTTTGAAGCAGAAAAGTGGTAATTTGAAAGAAGTTCCTTTAAATGGATCAAATAAGTTGAGGAGAAAGATGGAGTCAATAAGACTCTAGAAGAGAAGATCCATGCACTTGAAAATGAGCTAAGGAAGATCCAGGTTGTCAATGGTTTATAATTGGAAGAAAATTCAAATAAGATCAAGGAACTTGACTCTTTGTTATGAAAAAATTTTCTTATGAATGAAGTGGATGTTTAAAGATTAAATAATATTGGGGAAGGGAATATTATCATGATTTAAGAACAGAAGATTGTCCTTAATATAGAATGTCTAAATAGGAATCTCAGTGTGCCAATCTTGAGAATACACACATTAAGACCTCACAAAAAAGGTGATAGTTACTACTAATATTCATTGCTCATTGGAGGACTCTAAGGGTGAAAGAACTCAAACATGAGATAAGAAGATCACGAGTTCACACAATTATCTATCACAATAAGCTAATTAAGAACATGTACCATTCATATCATCTTGTTCTAATGTATCAAAAACTATTTTTTACAAAAAAGTGATGGTTGGAAGAAAAATTATAAACAAGTATGGATGAAGAAAAGTGATGAGATACCTACCATCTTGGATAGGGTGTATAGGAAAAATAATTTAGGAAAAGATACCCAATATATATCACCAAAAATCAATAATAAGGATCAGTAACCTTATACATAATATGTCAAGTAGAAAAGTTTTTTTGGTCAATGTTTTTGTTGCAACAGGTTAGTAAATTGTGCTTTAGATTGTTGGCACAATCCTCCAAATCTAAAAGCACAAATGAATCTCATTTCAATGGGGAGAAATCTAGAGAGGAAGAAACAACATCCACATATCCAAATTCATCTATATACTGCAAACATATTTGGAATGCTTGACAACATATGTGATGTATGAAATGGAAGTGTTCACAAGGATTGTACATGTTCGTCTTAACGTGAATCCAAATCTAATAAGAAAATAAGATCATAGTATATGGCTAATAAAGAATAATAATCCTTGGGAAGAAATTAGAATAATGTTACAAAAGAAAAATATCCTAAGAAGACTCCATAAAGGAAAGGAGATAATACCTTTGATTCTAAATCCAACAAGGTGAAGGGTGGTGAATCCAAACAAACTACCAAAAATGATGACACTTATAAGAGACCATGTAGATGATCTAATCTTGATACCTCAATTTATAATGATCTATTGGTTATTTTTTCAGAAGATTTGGAAAGAATTAGAAATATAGAAGAATCACAATCTAAGGCTAGTGCAACAGGAATTAAGAAGATTCCACATGAAGATAAATAGGTTATGTGTGTGAGGTGCAACAAGGATGCACACACTATGAAATATTTCATTACATTTATTCTATCCCATGTATAATTACTCAAGAAGATGAAATTTCCACTAGGAAACTCTAGTGCTCTAAAAGCACTTGAAGAAAGAAGGATCACACACAAAGAGATGGAAGAAGTGATAAGATCCACAGTAGAACAACCAATATTGAAAATCAATTGTGTAAGTGTGAAGAGAGGAGAAAATGGATCATCTTTGTTGGGAAAACCATGTCAACCTAGCTACTCAAATTGATAAAGAAAGTAGGTTCCACCATATTCCCTTTAATTTTTTTGTATTATATTTGTTCTCAAAAATCAAGGAATTAAAGGTGAAGCACGATCTCCGCGGGAGAACCTAATAATTAGTGATGATAAGTGTTCCATTGATGGGGAGACATATGAACAAGATTATAGAGTTTTTATTTCAATTAGTATCAACATCAGTTGGTATCACATTCAATTACACTGAATATTGTTTGAAGATCATTTCATTAGAAAAGGTATTTATTTCTTAATCTCTCATCCTTAGTTACTCAAAATAAATATCATTCTACAAATGGGAAGTAACTGAATTAATAAATTACATAGGAAGAATGGGAGTGCCCCATGGTCACTCATTCTTCCTATTGTACCTGAATGTTTTTAATCCATTTTTTGAAATGAGTGTAGGAGTTTCAAGTTGATTATTTCATATCACATTTTTTATCCTCAGTCTGGAATGAATGTGGAAAACCATTGAAGAAAATTATATGAGTTCTCATGTCATGAGGTATCATGATCATTTGATAAGGGATAACCTTATTGTCTAAATCATATCCTCTTGTTTTCTACACTGAGCATTCTAAAGTAGACTTAGAGTGAAATTACTGATAGAACATTTCATAAGTTTGGATTGATACCATTTTCCAATGAAATTTGTTTTTCTTATCAATAAAGTGGGGGGGGAGAAAGTGAAATGAAAGTTAAAAGTGAGAGAAAGAAATGTGAAGGGGAGATATAAGATTCTCATTTTGATATTGTCTCATTCATTTGAGAAATAAATTTAGAGTAATTCTAAAAAATATAAAGGGGGAGATTGTTGGGACCACTTTGTTTATGATGTTGTATTTGTTATCAATAGTTTTCAATACTAGTCAAAATGAAAGAGTGATTATACATGGAGAAATGTGAAATTATTCATGGTGATAAATCAAACGATTGATGCAGTGATCCTTAGTTCAATGTACTTTTGTCAAACGTGACCCAATGTTTACAAAAATGAAGTATCATCCATTTGAGAATGATTAAAGAACTTTGGTATTCATATTCCAAAAAAATTAAGAAGGAAAAAAAAGAAGGAAGTGGAATGGGATTGGAATTTGATGGTGGTAGCCATGCATGAGATTTATGTTCTAAGGTAGCCATGAAAGTTTACACTTGGTAGGTATTTTCTATGTGGTTACTTAGAAAATTGTGTAGCTAACCTACCCACCTGGATATACTCGACCAAGGGTACATGCATGACTATAGGATAATATCACCGAAGATAATCCCGCTAGGAAAGCCGTCTGCATGCATGAGGGGCCATGTGTTGGCCCGTAGGAACACACGGGGTAAAGCCTGTGCATAGTTGGGTTGAAGCCCGCACTAAGGGTGGGAAAAGAGCATGCCCATAGAGAACATGGTATGGAGAGGTACCATGGATGGAAATGGAGTAATATAGCATTATTATGGGGCTATTTTATACTTAAATCTTAGCCTCCCCACATCTCTGTTTCAATGTAGGACAAAGGAATACAATTTCTGTTCATCGTTTAAAAAACAGGGAAGCAACCCTGGTAGCTCAACTAATCTTGAGTTCCACCATCTAATCTCTGAAGTTCGTGTTCAATTTGAGCTGATCGAATAACCATAAAGCATCCACATCGTCTTCTTCTACCTCTGATCATTTGAATGGTTCCTGATGCCATAGTTCACTAGTTCTATGACCAAAGCACTGAGATCAAGTTCCCGACCATTACTAATTATCTAGTCCAATGATTGATGATTATATGAAATCCATAATATTATGAATTAAATTTCATTTTCATACATTCAAAAAAATTATTGAGTTCGAACGTGGCCGAAGCAAGAAAAGCTGCGAGACCACGTATTGCATGGATGATTCTCGGGTATTTTGAAAGGATGAGTTTCATGTGATTTTCATGACATGCTTGTGAAAAGGAGGAGATCATTTGAAAAGGAAACACTCCGTAAATATCAACATATCTCAAACTTGGGTTTGAAAATTTTAATGAACCAAAGATATTATTTATTCAAAGGGATCATCTATGCCGATTCAAAGGAAAGATTTAGAATGCAAAAAAAAATCCTTTCCCTACCTATAAAAGGAGTTGCACCAAGACAAAGATTGGTGGTGTCATTCATACACCCGAGAACTTGTGTTTCTAAAAAATAGAGTACCTATATTCCTGGTTCACGAAGGATAACAAGAGCACCTTAGACCTTCAACAAGTGTTATGCACTCTTGAAGTGTGTCATGAAGAAGGATAACTACACCTCTATGCGATGGAAATCCAAGAACCCTCGATTGTTTTATCCATACCCTCATTGTGTTTTGTGAAGAAAAATATTTGGGTACAAAATCGGTGCACACACCCCCTTTTTGTGATTTTAAAATAAAGATCCATGAACCTCCCAGGTTCTATGAATAAAAACCACACAAATTGTGCAAAGAATAATTTTGCACCTCTTGCATGAATAGAAAGACCTGTGAGCCCCTTGGTTTCCCAGAGAGAAGGAGAACTCTCTCAGGTTTTCATGATACATCTATTTTGTTTTGAAAGATTTTTCTTTTGAATAATAAGGAATGAATATGGGTCATATGTATATGCATGAACATACATTATTTGAAGATGCCCAAGTGTGTGCACATGTGAAGGAGGAGGGATAAAATTATCAAAGGCCTATACCCCTAAGGGTTCATGTTTTCTTTGTGATTCATGTGCATACAAAAGTAAGAGAATAAGTGAACAGTGTTCATTCGGTTTGGTTGATAATACATCATGAATTCACTCATGTGCATGAATTTAAGACACCTTAACCAAGTGAAAAGAGATGAATAGAAAAGTAATAATATAAGAGGTCTTGTGTTTGTGTTTGTGGACAAAGATTTAAACCCATTAGGGTTTTCACTCAAGAGAGAAGAAGTGGACAATGCATGAAATATTGCATGCACATGAACACGTGAAGTCACTAAAAAGAAAGAATAAAAATTGTTTGTGCGTAAATAATAAGTGAATAGACTATGAATTCTTTGTTGAATATGTAAAAAGGGTGTATTTTATTAAAATAAATATCATCTGCACAAAGTATAAGTGGAAGATAAGTTCAACTAAATTGTACATGCATGATTTCATGAATGTATGAAAAGAAGAAAGGAGGAGTATTGATTTAGATGATTCCATGTAAGCTGATCCACGGCGTTTGAATAATCACATAAGTGTATTTTATTCTTTCCAAGAAAGAAGAAGGATTTTTAGTTCATCTAGTTAATTCACTAAAGAAGAAAAAGTTGTGCAGATTGTTTTACACTAGAGAAGAAGAGAGCAGAAGAAAGGAGAGTTTCTTGCATAATTCTTTGTAAGTAACCAAGTGGAGAGAACTAAAGAAGATCCAGTTCAGAACCTACCATTTAAAAAAGGAAGAAGACTGTCTCCAAAGTTAGTATAAAGAACAAGCAAGGATGCTGCAAGTTGGACTAGTTCATCACCAGTTCAGTAAGAGGACTGTTTCCCTTCCCCCTCCAAAATGTATGGACTCACACAGACTAGTGTATTGTTTTCCTAGTAAAAAAATAGTAACATTTATCACATTATAGTGTATAATGCATTTATTTTCCAACACCATACATGTAAAGGATGTAGCTTATCTTATTGAGTAATGAACCATGTAAATTATTGTGTGCATATTTTTACTACTTTCCATTATTTCATGAGATAGGGAAAGGATAATATGAAAATCAGGATCCTAAAAATTCAAGAGGTACTTGGATAAAAAGACATAATTGGTTTAAAAAGTCTATAACACTAATTCCCCCCCCCCCCCCACTATGTGTTAGGTATATCCCAAACTGGTCCTCTCACATTTCAATGTCTAGCTTTCTTTCTTTCATGATTTTCATGAAATTTCATTGATTTTATATCATATAAATCATCAAATATACACAAACGTTTTATAATACCAAGTAAACCCAAATGTTTGGGTTTGAATTCTTGAATCATAACATATTTCTCTTCAAAATTTCTCATGAATATCTGCTAATAAGTGATTCTTCACTGATGTATCTACTCGAGTTGTATTGGGATAAATCAGTTTAAAAATTATAATTTGGGTGAAATACATGTCCTGGAGGGAGATAACTCTAATTTATTCCTAAGTTAGTGTATTTTTCATGCATAGTTTGGTTTTTTACTACAAATAGATAATGATTCCTACAAGATTTGTATATATTTTTTTCTTTTTATTTATTGCCTTATCTTTTGACTATGTTTTATTTGGGGGAAATATTAGTAGGAATGGACTTGACTTTTGCAAAGAGAACCCTTTTATGGGTTTTTGAAATGATAATTTTTATGCATTTTCTATTTTATTATATTCTAATATTGTCATGATCACACAAAGTTCATGTCTAGTGAGAAGAAACATGAATTTTTATCGGGGTTCCCTTTTGGGGTTTTAACCTGATGAGTATTATCTCTCTATCAATTAGTCACTTAAGGTATTTCAATCTGTAACCCATATGGGTTCACCCTTATTTTTTTCATTTCCCAGGAATTTAGGAAGTGTACTATGAATGACATGTGGGAATGTAATTGCAGGAATAATGATATTCTCATAAATTATGTTATAAATTTTGTATTAAAATGTAATATGGGAATCATGTATGTATCTAGTTTACCGAGAATAATAAAATATTCATTCATTTGGTATGAGATCACTTATATCTAACAGTAATGTAGTAAAGTAAAAAATCGGCTCTGGGCTATTAAGGTTGGGGCCTTTACACTCCCAAAAGACCTCAAAAAAATTATTCTAAATATTTATATCTCTTTTAAAATGTTTTCAGGTCTCCTGGTCCATGGTATTGCTTGTTGGAATTTATTTTCAAGTGGAATTCTTGGAGTTTAAGGTATGGGTGGGATTTTTTAAATGGATTTATGTTGGTCTTATGAAATTTGGAATGGTGAAACTGGATTTGATGTGGAAGGGAAGATGCGAATTTTTGGTAGGAGATGGGATGGTTGAAGGTATTGAATTTTAGTTGAGGGTTGGGGTTGGTTTTAGATACTTTTTAACATGAAAATGGTATAGGTTATGATGGTTGTATGGGATAGTAATGAATTATTCGAGCAGGTGTTATTGAAAGGATACTTGGGAATTTGGGTAGAAATAAGGATGGAGGGCTATGGTTTGGTGTATGATGGAAAGTGGGTGACGGAATATTGGTTTGGGTTGGTACTTTGTTGGAAGGTATTGGAGGTCTAGTGAAATGAGGTGGGGGAAGTCCATGTTATGTGATTAAGGATGGAAGGGGAAATTGTTTTAATTAATTTGAAGTTATGGGGAAGGAACATTGAACACAAATAGTAAGTCCTCTTTTAGGTTTTTCATCGAGTAATGTTGTGAGAAGCCTTCATGATCTCAGCTTTGGAAAATGGAAAATAGTCATAATCACAAAGAAAAATTGGCACGACTCCTATTATTTAAATTTGTCACACCATGAGCTCCCAAGACAACATCTTGTCTTGAACATACCCTTGAATGAATCCACATCATCTATTGGGTCTCCTTTAACAAAAATCAACCAGTATCACCTCCATATCCAGATCTCACACTCCAATAGTGCTACATAGAAAACCAACTACCTAAGAACCCTTATCTTGTTTGTAGTTCCATGGGGATGCTTTTCTTGGCCTGCAGCCTGTAAAAATCAAGCAAGGTAGTGGGAGAAACTTCCAATATCACTGATCAATTGCAACATGCAGTGCATGCCCACAAGTAATGCGCTGCACAAACCCCTCTTTGAATCTACCTCCCTGAAGCGTGTGGCGAACAAACCCTCTTCCAAAAAAGTGCCAGACCCCTAAATTCTTCTCCTTTTATTAGCAAACCTCCATCCTAGATTCAATGGGGGACATGATAGTGCACCCTAAATTAATACATTTCTTAGATTATTTGGAATTCAATTATGGAGAAGTTTTTATGGTAAAATTCATAACAAAATCCATATGGGGATAATGTTAAAGTCAATGGTTATATGTTGGATTTGTTGTTAATCAATGGTGGATTTGTTGGTGGTGATTGAAAAATCCAAAGTTGAAGTGGTTGATAGTCAATGAAAACCAAAATGTTTTGTATAGACACGCGAAGAGGAGTATTGTGATAAAGGTACAAAATCCAAAGTGGGTCAAAGATACAACCAAAAGGTATTATGATGGAAGTCCATGAAGAATGCAGGTCATTATAGTCATGGACATTAGAGATACAGTGATGCATGAGAAAGATAGAAGATGATTATCTATAAATGAAATCTATAACTATTGAGGGGTGTTTGACATAAACACATGGAAATTGATATAGAAGATCAGGAGTGTTACACTAAATTCACTATAGTGATCACATGGAACTATGGTAAGGTAATTGTAGTTAAGATTTTCAAGGGTAAGAATTATTTGAGTAAATAAATCATTCTTGAAGAGTGATGGCACGATATGAAATTAATAGAGATTATGATAAGGTAAGCATCATCTATTTTCATATATCATGGCATTAATATGAGAAAAAGCTTAAATGAAGGAATTTTAATGGGATTGGGTGATTCCCTCAATGAAGGAAGACACCACAAAAAAAATGGTATGAGCTATATCATGGAGGTATTTATCATGTTGAGAGGCAAGGTTTGTAGTTGTTGTATAGGTTGTCTTATCTGGATAAATATTAGTTGGAACTTGGATGATAATTTATGTAGTGGTGGACATTATGGAAATAAAAACAAGGAGGTGGTTTTTTTGGTAAGGGAAGTCAAAATTATCCTCACATATAAAATGGAAAATAGGGATACATTATTCATTATTCTATAATAGAATTCATATTGATAGAAATCAAAAGAGAAATCCAAAATGAGATGTGAGTCATGGTGCCTGCTTGAATATAAATCATGGTTGTTTGAAAAAAAAATCACAACCTTTTCCAATTAATTTTGGTTAATTTGAGTGGATTCCATGTCAAAATCCCATGTGTATAATTAGTTTCACATATTTCTTGGTTTAACATATTTATTTTTGGGAAAATTTTACTTTCACACTTAACTTGGGTCATTTTTTAAATAAATTTGAAACACCATTCTTAAACATACATATTACATTCCCAAATACATTTTATGATGACTTTGTTTTAGTATTATATGTATTTTATGATAATTTTTTAATTTAGGAAATTAATTTTTTATTTATTTTATTTGTAAGTAATTTGGACTAGAATATTTAATTATGTATTTATAAGGTTGAGGTTCTTCCAGGGAACCAATTCCTATAAAAACACTTGAGAATGAATTAGTATGACAATATATTCTGGATTAATATTTTGATAAAGTATCACCGGAAATAAAATTCACCCATGATGTCAAAAATACTTGGGGAGGCTAATTTTGCCTCATGGAAAAGCCTAAGAAGGTGTTACCACATAATGCATCCCAATGGAACTACCTCGTATTGTGTCACCACGTCAACATAGCCTTTCAAAGGAACCTCACATTACACCACACAAATAACATATCATGGAAACTCAATGCACACTATGACCTTCCTCCAACGCTCTCTGTAATGAAAGGCTTTGTATTTTTGGAACTTCTACTATCACATAAACATAGTCTTTTGATGCCTATGTAGCCTTAATCCTACCCACAACATTTCATTTGGCCACTAACACACCCACAAGACATAATATTGACCACGTTATCAAGCCAATGTTGCCTCATGCCAAAGCTCCATGTGTCATCAACCACTCAACTCATCAACACATCAAGGCCCTACATTACATGGGAAAGCCAACACAATCTTCATTGATAAGTATTTTTCCTGTAATCCTATAATTATCAACTGATTCCATCAGAACCATTCTTAAAAATTATAAAAGGAGGAAGAACATTATAAATGATTAATCCAATCAATGTAAGAGGAATATACCCACTATCTATTGGTGAAATATACTTTACATGTGGATTTCATGCACAAATAGTGTTGATTGAAGGAATACTCTCTCAAAAATTATAACTAGATTAGTAATATCCCCCCAAAAATCCCACGTGTCAACAAATTCAAGAGAGGGAGAATAATGAGATCATGTATTTGGGGAATTGAAATTAGTGTAGAAAGAAATCCAAATTCCATGTAGAAGCATCTCATGAACATCCCAATGCCACGTGGCAACAATATAGTAGAAAAAGGAAGAGTTACCAAGGGGGTTACTTATTTGAATATTAAAACAAACTAGAGAATGAAATCAACACTTGGAAGATCAAGATCCCAAGTAGAAGAATCATGTAGGCTAGAGGGGGATTGATTATACTAGAGAAGATCTCTGTGAGTTAACTAAACTAGAAGATCACCTCATAGTTTGAGGGATGTAGTTAGAGTTTTCATGATTAATGATATTTTCCCTCCCTTGATTTTTTTTGAATATGTACCAGGTTGTTCTTAATGATTGAAGTTTTTGAATTGATTCACCTCTTATTAATCTACAATGAGTTTTTCTAATGTTATCCTTGAATAATTTTGTAATTCCTACTTTAATGATTTTTTAGGGGTACACTATGATTGTGAGTGAAGTACCAAGAGTGGAATCTCACAAACTCATTTGTGAACCTGTAAAACTACTACTAAGTAGAGTTTTGTGTTGTGTAGATGAAATTTTAAAGTTGAACCCATACTAATAACATTTGGGTGAACATTATTAATCTTAGTTATGGTAGTGTGGAGAGTTATACCCACAAAAATTTGATTAAAATCCACACTTGTGAGGGCCTGACTAACCCAATATGAGCACCCAAGATGAGAGAGATAGTGGGAGCACAAAACTATGGAACTAAAAACTTATTTCTCTTGGTGATAATATTTTGAAAAACATATGAGGGTGAATTCACATTAGGGAGGCTACGAGATCATCATTAGCTAATTGTATCTAGGTAGTTAGTAGTGGTTGATCATGCAAATTACATGACCAGTAAGTGGGAATGGATTGTTTTGGTTGATTTCCATACTCTCTTAAAAGTAATTTTTGACTCCAGTGAAGGTGAATCACTTGGTTATAAACCCTTCATTGGGATTATTTCCTTTTTGTTATTTTTCTTTTCTTTACACTCACACACACATAAACCACTGTTTTTATTAATTTTTTACATAAAACTATTTTGACATCAGTAGTAAATCATTGATCTATATAGAGATAAATGATTTGATACTTATCATTGTTATGATATAATAACCCCTTGAACTTATAGGGGGATGTTTAGTTAAACACTTTACATTTTTATCAGGCAGTTTTGGATCCATTTTTAGGTATATTTTTTTATTGCTTTTGTATTTAGGCGAAAAAGATTAAAATTGTAAAAACCATAAAAATATTAAATTCATAAAACTAGAAAGACCATAAATACATAATAACATCTCTATTATATATTTTTAAGCATTCCTTTTTTTATAGTATTCGTTATTTATATCTTGTATCATTTTTTTCAACCAATTTCAATTCACAATCAAACTGTATTTACATGAAAGTTGAACAATCCAGGGGTGGAGTGTCAAGTAGGAGGTGCCTTGTGACATTTGTGGATACACTAGTCACCCATTTTGGCATTAAATTAGATTAATGTAGAGGTTACTATTATTAATAGTGGATAAAATGGATACATTGAGAGGAGGTTGAAGCAGTTTATCCTACTTACACAATTTCTTTATTTGAAATAAAAATCTATAGTCATTTAGGATAAGAATCAATTAGGTAAAGATCACAAACTCACTTTAATGCATTGAAAGATAGATAAGAACAAAAGGACAAATATGTTTTTATAGGTTTAAACCTCAATTTGATATCCTACTCCTTTTGTATCTGGTTATTATCTTATGCTATGGGTTTTCTACTAATATATCTTTACCAATATATGTTTTTGGGTCAGTTTTTATCTTGAATCCGAGGTTTATAGAACATACACTACTCCCATAGGTTTTACTATCTATGATTGTTACAATGTAAATAAAGTGTCACCAAATGAGAGAGGACATCTTTCAGATGCAGGTTTCTTTAGAAACATATAAGAGATCCTCCTCTTTGAGTTAGTAAGATAATATCAAGAATAAAACTCTCATTTTCATCAAGAACAACCACATTGAAATCTACTTGGTGAATAATATCTAAATTTCTTTCTAATATTACGCACTCAATGCAGAAACTCTCAATGGCCTTCTTGTTATTCTCCTCTTCTTCTTAGTATTGTAAACTAGGGAAAACTAGATTTGCAGTCACACACAACCTTGGATTTAGGAACACCATGTTATTCTCCTTTTCTGACTAGTGAACTCAGTTTCACACACATTAATTGTGTATCTCACACTTTATTTTCTTCCTTCTATAACACACACACACACACATTCATGCAAACACATGCACACACACACAGATATATATATATATATATATTGTATTTTTCTGTTCAAGTGCTTCATTTATTTTTCACTTCATTACAGCTTACATGAAATATAATACACTAATATGGTTCATGCCTTCCAACATAAATAAAAATGATCACATACCATTTTTCTCCATTCAATATCTCATGGTTTCTTCTTATAAATCACAACATAGTGTCCATTTACCCACATTCAATTATTGAAAAATTTTATCAAGTTCACATTGAATTTTCATTCATCATGGAAATATTAAGTTCAGTAGCTTCAAAATCCATTTGAAAATAATTTTTAAATTTATTTATTTTTTATTTCAACAAATACCCAAAGTGGTTTCCTCTTGGATTCCTCCGTTTTCACCTTCTTATTCTTACTTTTGGTAGAGCATCACTCACAAACTCATATTATTTAGTTGGCTCTTCTTCATTAAAATACTGAAATAATTATTCCAAAACTAATTTTTTATCACAGCATGATTTGTATGTGAATTTTTTATTATGTACAATAAATAATATTTACATTAAAAAAAATCATTATTATTAAAAATAGAATACATGTAGTTCATCTTCATTGATATATCCCTCATTTTATTTCACCCGTTGAAAATCTTTTTCTTCATGATGTGGGGATCACAAATTCTTAAAATAGAATGAATCACATTTTTAAATGTGATGTCTTGATCATTGAAGATCGGTTTTGGAATCATCTAGTTTATATTTTTTAAAACAAATTGTTATAGAAAACAATATTTTTAAATTTATAGAACAATAAAATTTCACAAAGTCGTGAAGTTTACGGAGACTCAAAATCATCTATACATATAGTATAATAATTGTTTCAAAACACCAAATGATATTTATGAAACATAGGATTCATGTTTAAGCAGAGTATAATGATGGTTACATAGATCAAAATGTTGTTTATGAAACAAAAACATCTTGTTTATGCAATCTAGATAATTCTAACATAGATCACGAATTTTTTACTTTTCTACCTTAATTTATAAATTCTAAAATTATTCATTTAAGTTTAAATCCACTTTAAAACACCTCCAAAAATTTTAAAACAATTTTATTCACCTCAAAAACACTTTAAGGAATTGGTTAAAAATTAAAACAATAAGCAACCTGCCCTCAACAATTCAAAATATCCACAGAGTTCTCCAATCTCCCCCTTTGTATTTGTTATCAACTCTTTTTTTCAACTCCTTCGCAAGCTTCTCAAACCCATCACTGATTTCATGTAATATAATAAAGAATAATTAAATAAAATCTTATCTCAAGAAGATGAATCTTGACCCCACACTAAATTATGATGTAGTGTTTTTTAAATAATTCTATCCCTCAGTGAGGAGAAAATTTTGTCTAAGTGATTCAAAGGATTTATGCTTCAACTGATTACAAAAACATCCCCTTTTATAATAACCAAAACTCTAGATTAAAAATAATAAATTATTGTGATCTCTTTTTTCCCATTGAAAAGATAATCCAAATCCTTTTTTGGGTGTCATTTCATACAAATTTAGTTAAATGGGGAAGACTGAAAATGAAGTTTTAGCTATAATTCAAAGAACCTCTCCTTTGGAAAATCTTTTGTAAAAATTTCTATAACTTGTTCCATAGTGCCCACAAACTCAATATTCTCATCACCATTTTCCATTTTCTATTTTATAAAATGATACATGAGATCAATGTTCTTTGATCTATAGTTTTGAACTTAATTCTTGGAAATATCTATAGCACTTTTATTGCCACAAGAAATGAATAGTGGGGTTTTGACCTCAACTTTCGAAGCAACCAGTTAAAATTGAATCCAGATCATTTGAGCACATGCATGTTCTCTAGCTATGTATTCATCTTATTCAATGCTCACAGATACTATATATTTCTTCTTGTTATGACATGCCACACTACTCTCTAATAGAAATAATGTTCCAATGGATGTGGACTTCCTATTAACACAATAACTTTCCTAGACAGCATCTGTAAATTCTTATATGGTCAAATCTAAATTGGTTCTATATAAAAATAAAAAACTCAGTGTATTATTGATATATATTAGGATTATTTATAAAATTTACAACTGATAATCCTAAGGATCACTTTGTAAATGAGAACACAATGTCATGAAAAAACAATGTCAGTTCTGAAATCAGTTAAGTAGAGAAGGATGATAGTCCATTTTCAACATTACATTCGATTCACACTAGGTTAAGCCTCATATTTTCTTAGTTTATCACCAAAAACTATAAATGTGTAGATCCATTTATATTCCTATATTATAAAAATCTTAAACAATTCCCTAGAGCATTTACCTTAATAAATAAAAATATTATTAGACCCTCTATGATTTGTAATCCCATGAAGTATGAAATCTCACCCAACATAGATATTTCAAAATTTATTTAAATTTCCATTTAAAATACTTATAGAGATACTACTTATAATTTGAAAAGATGATTTCTTCAACATATATTATGATAATGAGAGCACCTATGGAAATCCATTTCATATGGAGATTACTATTAACTTTTCCCATTATAAAATTAATTCCTCTCAAACATTCATTATTTTTTTCATACCAGACCCTAAGGGATTCTTTCAAGCCATATAATGCTTTCTTGAGCCAACATACCATTCTTCTATCTTGATCAAGAATGGACCGACCAATTTTTTCAATATAAACCTCTTCTTGAAGCTCACCATTTAGGAAGATAGATTTCACATGTATTTGATAGATTTTATAATTATTGTGAACAATAACTAATAAGAATATCCTAATGGCCTCAAGTATTTATATTGGGGAGTATGTTTCTTTAAATTATACTCACTACATATAATAATACCAATTGAAAAAAACTATTATTATATTATATAACTTCACAATTCTCAGTCAATTTGATTCTAAAGACCAACTTAGTACCAATGATGTTTTTGTTTTTAGGTCTTGTAACAAACTAAAAAGATGAGTTCTTCTCAAATTGTTAAATATTATAATTCATAATATTGATCCACTCATTATATTCAACAACCTTAGTAAATTTTTGAGGTTTAACTTGATAAATAAGAGCAGTTTGATTTTCTAACCCCAACCTTGATCTTATTTAGACATGTGTATCTTATTGGATAATAATATTCTAAGCATTAAATTTTTTATTTATTCTATGATCCTTAAATATTTTTAGCATCTTCATTATCACCGATTACATCCGAGTCAAAATCAACCTCAAACTTCTCATTTCCAGCATGTTCTGTAATATGTTTTTCTATAATATACATACTTCCAACTCTAGCAGTTTCAAGTTAATCCTTAATAAAGACACATTTACTATGTTAATTTCCTATGATTTTTGTATTTTAAAATTCTATTGTCTTTTTCTGATTTTTAATCTAGTATTTTTAGCTAGTAATATTAGAATGATACCCCATGGAGACCCCTTCATCAACTCTTTCTTCAAACTTGCCTAGATTTTTGTTCTTAATATACATGTAATAAAGACATCCAAAAACTTTGATGTATTTTATAGTTTTAAATTTATGGTACCACATCATAGATAGACACTTGTGTGTCTTGAGACTTAATAATAGTATATTATGAATTTTCATAGAAGTGCGCATAGCTTCTCTCCAAAATAAATCTGAAAGCTTGTTTTTAACTAGCATGGTTTGTCCCATGTTTAAAATAATTCTATTTTTATTCTCATACATAATATTTTATCAAGGTACTCATAGTGTGATATATTTATATATTATTCCATGGTTTAATAAGTATCTCGAAAAAACATTACATGTGTATTATTTTCCATTATTTGATATCACCCTTTTTTTGGGAATACCAAGCTCCTTATGAACTTAACTTTTGAAGAATTTAAATATTTGGATGTCCTCAGATTTTTCCTTCATAAAGAGAACTTTGAAAACCTAAAAAACTAAAATAAGAACCTTGTATTTGATAGCATGTATGACATACGACACCAAGTGCATAAGGTAATATAATATCTAGATACTTTATAATATATTTACTATTTAAAATAAATTTTATATATTTTTATGAATGAAACACTGAATTAGTGCGTGTTACATGAAATAGAGACCTTCCATGATAGATTGAGTTACATAAAAGAGATACCTTCCTTGATAGATTAAGTATCACCCACGTGAAACCTTGCTCGATTGCTTGTGTTATACGCAAGACTGAGTTTCACTAAAAAAAATGTATTATTAAAAAATTATTATTTAATATAATATGATATAACCATGTCGTTATGTAAGTGGTTATGAATTGTATTAACTTACATATAAAAATAAACAGTTTATAATAATATAATATTGATTGATATGTTCCAAATTAAATATAAATGAATGTATGAACCAATTGAATATAAATAAAATATATTTATATAAAACCATTTTTATGCTCACGAAGCTCTTTTACCGTAATAAATATATGTAATTACAATTAGTTAATTATTTTATTGAAATATATATGTTATATATTCAATTAAATATTTTTTATATTCATCCATTAGTTTTGATATGAATAAGATAAGAATAAACCCTATTTTACATATATATATCTATATTTTAAAAAAAGAATTTTTACCGCCTTTTAACAGAAAAACCATTTTAAATTTTAATTTTTAACTTTAATTGATTTATATGTAAAAATAAAATTCACCTTTTAAATCAAAATATAAAAATTATGTTATGGATTTTTTTAGATATTTTTCATAAATATATCATTTTTTAACGAATAGTTAAAAATAACGAATTTTAGTTCAAAACTTATTTTTCATAAAATTTATTTAAAAGGTTAAAATTTACTTAAAATTAGTTTTAATTTTTAATTAGATAATAATTTTTATAAATTAAAAAAAAATTATGTCATTGTATCACTTCCACTTTGAAATTGATTATAAAAACATACCAATATTTGGGACATTTTTACTCTAAAAACTAGCATTGTCATCCCATCTACAGGATTACTTTTAATTAAATTTATGCCACTTATGTTATTGGAATTTTTAAAAATGTATTCCATATTTGGAATCAAAATAATTTATAATTTCTAATAATATCAACTATATTTTTTAACAAAAACATTATTGAAAGTAATTAAAATTAATTACAATTTTTAATGAAAAATTAAGCTTAATAAATGATGAAACCTTTAACTTAAGCGACCAAATGACCTATTAAATTGTCAAACGCCAATTGGATGTTCATTAATTCGGAATTAACCTTCCATTATTGAGTTTTATTTTGGTTTTTTATGGCATTTTTAGGTAATAACATGTGTACACCTAACTTTTTTCCAGAAATACCAAGTGAGTCATTTTCCTTCCCTATAAAAATCCACCACCTGTCCCACTTATTCAAACCATTAAAAACACTTATTTTCAGAAAATTTCAACCAAATTAGATTCCTAATAATCCTACCCTTGACCTTGAAGGATCCCTTTGTGCATAAATAAATCCAAATAATCCTTTTGCTACAAACCAAAAGTAGATAACCGATTAAGAGGTAATACCTTCTCTCAATATTTTTAGTTTTATTTCCATTATCCACTCCCTATACTCTTAATATTGTATGATTACCTAACAACACCATTATTATAAATATATTACAATTTTTTTATGCTAAGGGTTCAACCTAAAATTACACACACATCCATCTAATGGGTAATGGACATACTATTTTTGTATATAAAAAACTACCGCCTCATGAAATGATGATTGTTCAATTCTACATTACCACCTATCATGGTGGAAATTTTGATAAACAATCTCTTTTTATATGTTATATATTATATTTATTATGTCTTCATACTACTTTAAACCTTTTATAAAACATAAATTTAATAATTTCCATTTTACGTTAATATGATAACATCATTTTATGAAGTGTGGACCACTACCCCGTCAAAGCATTGTGATTCGTTCACATGATACATGGAATGTATAAATGATTGTTATAATTAAAAATATGTGACACACACAACATCTATATGATATTCATGACATAATTACATTTCTAGAAATATAATATATACCATTTTCTTTATTTCCCATTCACACCCTTTAAAAGAGAAAACGTTGTTCATGGACATGTGGACTACTGCCTTCTCGACATGATTTGATTCCTTTTACATCACATAATTATATATATAAGCATATATGATTAAATGATATTTTATGTATTATATAATGATAATTTTGGAATGGTTTAATTTTCTTAACTTCTTCCAACAATGACCACTAAAAAATGGGAACATTACTTGTGCGTACGTACAACCTACCATCTCCCTGATTGTAATAAAGGGCACATATTTCATAACCACATTTAATGATCGATTTTAAAAATATAATTTATGTATAAATATAATAATTATCTAAAGATTATTATTCTGTATATGTTTATCTAATGAACCATTAGACCATAGTTGACCTACCAAAGTTGTTTTTGACACATAAAATGAATTTTGTCAAAAAAACTGATGTAAATATAATTATTCAAGAAGTCTTATAAAACATAGTAATAAGTGAAATAAAATTAATGATTAACATGATTTTTTTTAAGAAAGTATAAAATTAACATAATTTTATTATACTGTAAGTTAAAAGACATTCCCCTAAAAGGAAAAGCAAGGTAGTGGAATTTTGTCTCAATTTACATTTCATGGAGGCTTAATTGTTGTTATGCACTTAATTTATACTATATGGTGTATGTACTGCCCTTTTCCATGAAATATCATGAATCACCCTAAAATAATGATATTATTATTTTTATTTAATTTTATTCATTCATGAGGTTATGATTTAGAATGTTTCAAAGTGGTATGGGATTCTTTGCAATGTTTAAGGATTATTTTCTTGAAGACTAATCCTAAGGATATTTAAATGGAATTCACATTAGAGGAAATTATATAACAATTTTTAAATAAACCCTCTCATTCTTATCTGGTTATTATTGACCATTTTCACGTATTAGTATCATTTATCCACTATTTAGCACTAATATGTTTTAGATTTTTTTTCATAAACCAACTTTATATATCTCTTTAGTCGGAGAACCCGTTTTCTTATAAAAACCATGCTTTAATAAAATACATTCAAAAATATTTTTTGAATAATTTTTATATAAATTCTTTCTCTTTTTTTCTTTTACCAATGTTTTTGGGGGAAGCTTTTTATCACTTTTTGTATAAGGAATTTTTTATACCTTTTTTACTGAATAAAAGGAATACTATTTTTACCTTATACAACATGTACAGATTTATCCACCATAATTTCTTTGAATCCTACATTTCATGATTATAAGGTTTATTTTTAATTAAATTTTTTTTAAAATGGATTTTCAATGAAAAATATTTTCAAAAGGTTTTTCAAAAGCAATAGATAATTTCCTCAATAATATTTTTAAAAGTTATTCTTTTATTTCATAAATGACAACAACCCTTAATTTTACTCCACATGGGGTTTTTGGTATTGATACCATACATAATATTCCTCAGGATAGTTTATGATTGATTTGGATAAGGAATGTATTCTCATTCACTTCCTTAATTCCTTTTAATCCCCTTGAAATATTAAATTTCCTAAAATCATTTGACATTTAAATTCCCCTAAATATTCATATCACTTTTTCATGGATATGAATATTTCATAAATCATATACCATTTTTCATAATGTGTTTACTTTGAAATTTATTTTTTTATTTCAGTAAATATTGATAAACTCATATACATTATTCAATATGGATGTTTTATAAGGAAGTTTGATTATTTAAATTTTTTGGATATGTAATATTGTTGAGTCAATAAGGTTTTCCTTATGACTTTTCCATTTCTTCTTGTTTTGAAAATCACAAACACCTTATCTTAAGGAAAATTTCTTTTATAAGGAAAATTGCTTTTATAAGGAAAAATGCTTTCTTAAGGAAAATCGCTTTTATAAGAAAAATTATCCTTATCATATTTTCATCCATATTTTTCTTAAGTATAAGTTTCGGATTCATTTTCTCGGAATCGTTGAAACTTTGATATAAAGAATTCTGTTTTAGGATTCGGATTCTGGATAAGAACTATAAGAAAGTTTCATTCCGAATTCTGGATATGAACTCTGACTAAGTTCTATTCCAGATTCAGGATACGAATTCTGAAGAAGAATTCTCATTACGAATTCTAATGAAGAAATATCATTCCGAATTCCTATTACGAATTCTGATGAAGAATTCCCATTACGAATTCTGATAAAGAATTCTCATTATGAATTCTAATGAAGAAATCTCATTCTGAATTCTCATTATGAATTCCAATGACGAATTATCATTACGAATTCTGATGACGAATTCTCAGTACGAATTCCAATGACGAATTCTCATTACGAATTCTGATGATGAATTCTCATTACGAATTCTGATGACGAATTCTCAGTACGAATTCCAATGACGAATTCTCATTACGAATTCTGATGACGAATTCTCAGTACGACTTCCAATGATGAATTCTCATTACGAATTCTGATGACGAATTCTCAGTAAAAATTCCAATGACGAATTCTCATTACGATTTCTTATGACGAATTCCTATTCCGAATTCTGATTCCGAATTCACCTATTAAACAGAATTTGAGTATCTTTGTTTTATACACTCTGAATTAATTCAGACTCCAAAAAATATCTTTGTTAGACTCCGAACTTTTATATTGCTTACACTTCTAAAATTTGTCTACTCTTTACTATTGTTCTTTACACTCCGAACCTTCACTCTGAAGTTTCCATTCCGAACTTTTATGTTAGAGTTTAAAACGATTTCGTACATTCTGTTACACTTGTTTTGTTATAAAACGATGTCGTCTGTTTTGTTATAAACTAACCGT
Organism: Viscum album; assembly: GCA_963277665.1. NCBI lineage: Eukaryota > Viridiplantae > Streptophyta > Magnoliopsida > Santalales > Viscaceae > Viscum > Viscum album. The sequence continues at coordinate 454,527,475 of OY728166.1, read as the reverse complement.
TGTCTAAGTGACACGTGTACAGGTCCCTCCGATCTTTAAGGAAAATATGACTGTTGGAGAAGGAGCCGACCTTACCTATAAATAGGAGCTCATTTGAAAGAGCTCGAAGCGGTTGGAAAAATGACTGAGTTTTGTGCTTACATGTTGTTGAAGTGATTTCTAGAGAGAGAGGATCTTATTAACTCTCAAAAGCTTCGTGCGACTCCGAATGTTGGTGATTACATTCACGGGCTTCCGAGGATAGGAAGACAGAGGTTTCCGACTACCTTAAAGTTCGAGGGCTTTCTTGCTGAGGAAGACAGAGGTTGCCGACTACCTTAAAGTTCGAGGGCTTTCTTTCTGAGGAAGACAGAGGTTGCCGACTACCTTAAAGTTCGAGTGCTTTCTTGCTCAGGAAGACAGAGATTTCCAACTACATTGAAGTTGAGGGCTTGCGGGGATAGCAAGACAGAGACTCCGATCTTCGTATCGAGGGCTTACCCTTGTGTGGGTAAGACATACTTGCTTGAAAGTATAAATCAAGGGACCTTTATCCAAGGTTGTTGGATACCCTTCTCTTTGGGTTAAAATACTTATATCTTGTTACTAGTAGTTTTACTACTTGTTTTATTTCTGCTTCATTTTGTATCATAAGGAAAGTATAACTTTCTTATACTTCCTTACTTGTACTCTGATTAAGTTAGATTCTATACGCTTTAAGGTAGAATCTTATATTATAATCTTTTGTTAAAGTTTCATTTTCCGGAACCATCTTTTCGGAACCTACTTTCGGAATCTCTTTCCTAGTTTGCATTTCGGTGTTAGAGGTGTTGTGAATTTTCTTAAGTTTAACTTTGTTAAACTTAACCTTTTCCTTTGCTTAAGGAAAACATAGTTATTCTTAACTAACTTTAAAGGTTCCAAAATAATTTTTAAAGTTTACAATTCACCCCCCCCCCTCTTGTAAATTGAGCATCTCATACTATATTTCTATCCTACAATTGGTATCAGAGGTTGGAAACCTCTTACTCTATACCAATATTACATTTGGTATCAGAGCAGGTCTCTGAAATACTTATACTCACGAATAAGTTTTTCTTGCTCACTTTTCCCATTCCAAACCTTGTTATTATGATTCTTTTCTACTAACAAGTTTGTATCCAAGTTATATTAAGTATGGCAGGAATTAATGTTGGATCATTTGACAATCTGAATCCTACAAGACCACCTATATTTGATGGTAATGACTATGAATACTGGAGAGATCATATGAAGACTTTTGTTATTAATACTGGAGTAGACAACTTTGTTATGCTTACTGGTGATTATAAAATTCCTGACAAGGAAGTCAGATCTTTTACTAACCAGGAAAAGCAAGAATATCAACACAACTATAAGGTACGCAATAATTTAATTTGTTCAATGACTAGAAATATATATAGCCAAATTTCTTTTTGTGAAGCAGCTAATTGTATATGGAAGAAGTTAGAGGTTACACACTTTGGGACTTCTAAAGTGATTGAGACTAGAAGAGCTATGCTTAGAGCTGAATATCATGGCTTCAATTTTCCTTATGGAGAACCTATCTGTAAAGTTCAATAAAGATTTATGACTATCGTCAACAGTTTACAATCTATGGGAGAAAAAGGTTTAGATGACGAAGCTCTTGTGGACAAAATAATTGATATTATGCCCAATGAGTGGGAATCCAAGAGAACAGCTATAGATGAGAACAGGAAGGTAACTCAAATTACTCTTGATGAATTATTTGGAACTCTTCTACAACATGAAACAAGAATGAAGAGAGATGCTGACAACATCAAGAAAAAGAATGGAAATGGTACTGTTGCTTTTACTACAACTTCAAATCAGATGAAAGCTAAGACTCCTGAAAGAGTAACCAGATCTAAGTCGAAGAAAGTCATTTTCCAATCCGAATCTAGTGAGAGTGAAGTCTTAGAAAATGAATTAGCCAATCTTGCTCGAAGGATGAACAAGATAGCTTTCCAGAGAAATTTTCAATCTAAGTATAAGAAGAAGGATATGAAAGATAAGAAAGATGGAGAAGTTACTTGTTATGAATGCAAAAGAGCTGGACATATTAGACCAGATTGCCCTATGCTCAAAAAGAAAGAAAGGAAAGAAAGACATTCAGACAGGAACAGAAAGAAGTATTATAAAGCCAAAGCTAAGAAAGTTCTGAAAGCTAATGACACCTGGAGTGCCAGTGGTGGTGACTCTTCAAATGAATCTTCTGATTATGAATCTTCAGGACAGAAGAATCTTGGTCTTATAGCCAGACTACCTATTGATAATCATTGTCTTATGGCTAAGGTACGAAATGCTGAATCATTGACCAATGTTTCTTTAAATTCTAATAATAGTAAGTATTATAACTCTTCTGATGAAGAATCCTCTTTTGATGAGGAAAATACTTTACCTACTTATGAAGAAGTCTCTAGATTTGCTGAACTTCTTGAGATTGAGAATTCCAAACTCAACAAGAAACTTGATAAGGAAAACTCTAGGAATTCTATTCTTACTAAAGAGATATCAGATCTTTCTAAAGATCTTGATAAGAAAAATGCTGATTTTGAAAGTATTTCAAAAAATCTTGAGGAAGTAAGTTCTGAGAAGAATAAACTTTCTAAAGAATTAGAAAAAGTAATTTCTAAGAAAAATGTTTTCGAGCCTAAATCTAGTTCTAAAACTAATGATTTTGAGGATAAAAACTTGGTTGTAAAACTCAAGTCCGAAATTTTTTCCTTAAAGAAGTGTTTATCAAACTTTACCCATGGTAAGGAAAATTTTGATAAGATGTATTCTCAAATACGACCTTTAAGAAATAAATCTGGATTTGGTTATACCCATGAAAAACCTATTTTCAGTAACAATTATTTTGTTCCTCAAAGTGCCCCATTTTGTACCAAGTGTCAATGTGGTGGTCACTGGGCAAAGAACTGTTCCTTAAACAAAACCCAATCTCTAGGATTTCACAAAGCTTACTTTTCTAAGAAAATGTGGGTTCCTAAAATTTTATTGTCTGGAAATCTCGGATCCAAACAAGTTTGGATTCCGAAAGTCTAATTTTCTTCTTGATTTCAGGAAAATAAAGAATGTACCAGCAACAATACATGGTACATGGATAGTGGATGTTCCCGGCACATGACTGGTAACAAAATCTTTTTTGAAAACATTATCAAAACGAAAGGAGGAAAGGTAACTATCGGAGACAATGCTAAGGGAGAGATTGTTGGTATTGGTAATATTGTTCTTTTAGGTAAAACCATGATTTCAAATGTTCTTTTTGTTAAAGGTCTTAACCACAACCTCATTAGCATAAGTCAGTTATGTGATGAAGGTTACCTTGTGAATTTTAGGAATGATAAATGCTTAGTTCACAATTCCAAGGAAGAATTTATTCTCTCAGCCAATAGGAAAGAGAATGTCTACACTTTGAACCTAGAAGACCTCAGGAGCCAAGATTTACCTTTCCTAAGTGAAATGGAAGATCATTCTTGGTTATGGAATAGAAGATTAGGACACTGTAATATGAGAAACCTATGTAAACTCTCTAAGAAGAAACTAGTTAAGGATCTACCGGAGCTTAGATTTGATTCTTCTAAAGTTTGTGATCCTTGTCAATCTGGAAAGCAACATAAATATAGTTTTAAGTCAATCGGTGAAGTCTCAACAACTGATGCATTACAGTTAGTGCACATGGATCTTTTTGGTCCAACACAAACTGGAAGCATTGAAGGCAAATACTATGTGTTTGTTCTAGTTGATGATTACACTAGATTTACTTGGGTATATTTTCTAGCAAAGAAATCTGAAGCTTTTTCTTATTTCAAAAGTTTTAGAGCTCAAGTTAAAAATGAGAAAAACCTTCCATTGAAGACTATTCATAGTGATCATGGAGGAGAATTTCAAAATTCAGATTTTGAAACTTTTTGTAGTAAGAAAGGTATTACTCACAATTTTTCAGCACCTAGAACTCCTCAACAGAATGGTGTAGTTGAAAGAAGAAATAGAATTCTTCAAGAGATAACAAGAACCATGTTGAGTGAATATTCTATTGCTAGACATTTCTGGGCTGAAGCTGTAAGTACTGCTTGTTATACTATAAATCGAGTTTTGATTAGACCTTTTCTTAATAAAACTCCTTATGAGTTATGGAATGGTAGAAAACCAAGACTATCCTACTTCAAGGTTTTTGGTTGCAAAGTATTCATTTTGAATACTAAAGATAACTTACATAAATTCGCACCAAAGTCTGATGAAGGAATTTTCTTAGGATATTCCACAACCTCTAAGGCTTATAGAGTTTTTAATAAAAATACTTGTACTGTTGAAGAAACAATACATGTGAAATTTGATGAGTCTGATACTTTTGTTTTTAAACCATCTCAACTTACATCTTCGGATGTGTTTTCAAAAACTGATTGTCAACCTTTGATAGAAGAACCTTCTGATAAGGAAATTGTTCTAGAAGATACTTCTGAAACATTTACCCCAGAAGACTTTCTACCTTATGTTGATGAACAGGTTTTACAAAACCCAAATCAGGTGTTTCTTAAGAATCATCCTAGTGATAGTATCATTGGAGATGTAAATCAACCTGTAAGGACTAGAAGTTCCTTAAGAAATGAAGTAGAACATCTAGCATTCCTTTCCCAATTAGAACCTAAAAGCACTGACGAAGCTTTAGGTGATGATGATTGGATTAAAGCCATGCAAGATTAACTAAATGAATTCGAAAGGAATAAAGTCTGGACCTTGGTTGAAAGACCTAAGGAAACTTCTGTTATTGGAGTAAAATGGGTTTTCAGAAATAAATGTGATGAAAATGGAGTCATTGTTAGAAATAAAGCTAGACTTGTTGCTAAAGGCTGTAATCAGCAAGAAGGAATAGACTATGAAGAAACCTATACTCCAGTAGCTAGACTTGAATCTATCCGTATTCTACTTGCCTTTGCAGCATTCTTTAATTTCAAGATATTTCAAATGGATGTGAAATGTGCTTTTCTTAACGGTTATGTTCAAGAGGAAGTTTTTGTTGAACAACCTCCTGGCTTTAAAGATACAAAACATCCGAATCATGTTTTTAGACTTACTAAAGCTTTGTATGGCCTTAAACAAGCCCCACGAGCATGGTATGATAGACTCACCAGATTTTTGCTTCAAAATAACTATGTTAAGGGAAATGCAGATCCAACCATTTTTATAAAAAAAGATAATAAAAATGTTTTGATTGTTCAAATTTATGTTGATGACATTATATTTGGTTCAACTCAGCAATCTTTGACTGACTCTTTTGCTAGTCTAATGAAATCTGAGTTTGAAATGAGTATGATGGGTGAGTTAACATTTTTCCTTGGTTTTCAAATTTCTAAAAAACCAGAAGGAACCTACATATCTCAACATAAGTATATTAAAGATCTTCTTAAAAAGTATGGTTATGACAACACTAAGAGTATAAGTACTCCCATTGGTACCTCAAACTCTTTAGATCTTGACGAAGCTGGGAAACCAGTAGATCAAACATCTTTTAGAGGTATGATAGGAAGTCTACTTTACTTAACAGCTAGTCGACCAGACTTAATGTTTTCAGTATGCTTATGTGCAAGATATCAATCTAATCCTAAGGAATCTCACTTAAAGGCAGTAAAAAGAATTTTTCGCTACCTTAAGGGAACCATGGATCTAGGATTATTTTATACTTCTGGAAATGACTTTGTTCTAAATTTTTTTTCTGATGCTGACTTTGGTGGATGTAGAATGGATAGAAAAAGTACATCCGGAACTTGTCATTTCTTAGGAGATTCTTTAGTTTCTTGGTCCTGCAAGAAGCAACATTCTATAGCACTCTCCACTGCTGAAGCTGAATATGTAGCAGCAGGAAGTTGTTGTGCACAAGTGTTGTGGATGCAACACACACTCACAGACTATGGCCTGAGTTTTACTAAAACCCAAATTTTGTGTGATAACACAAGTGACATTTCCCTTAGTAAAAACCTTGCACATCACTCTCGTGCAAAACACATAGATATTAGGCATCACTTTCTTAGGGATCACACACTCAAAGGAGATATTATTCTTCAGTTTATCGGAACGCGAGATCAACTTGCTGATATTTTCACAAAATCTTTGCCTTCTGATAGACTTGAATATATTAAACAGAAGTTAGGAATGATAACCGTAAGGTAATCTTTCTTAATTAACTTTCTGTTGAAAAAGTCGCCTTACAGTAATAAACTCTTTTTCATAGGGGGAGTACATTTGATTGTTTGTTTAACAAAGTTTTTCAAAATTTGTTTTCAAAATTTTCAGAACGAAGATTTCCGGAATGGAACTTCTGGAACTAAAATTTTCCAATTTGGACATTCTCGTACAGAACACTTCTGGAATGGAAGTATTCGTATTGGAAATTTCCGGAATGAAAATTTACGTACTGGTAGTTTCATAACCAGATATTTTTGTACCAGTTGTTTTTCGTACTAAAATTTTTCGTAATGTATTTTTCATACTAAGTTCTTCATACTGATTTTCTTCTTAAGTTTGTTTTTCGTACTGAGTTTTCCGTAATGAATGTTCCGTAATGAGTTTTTCGTACTAAGTTTATTTTTCATAGTAAAATTTTTTCGAAATCTGTCTTCTCTCAATAAAGTTTTTTTTTCTAGTCTGTGTTATATTACCCATTACGAATAATCCTCCTAAGCCAATCCGAAAGGTATGGTTACCTTACTCAATTTTTCGTAGTCATATTTTACTTGCTGGAATTTTCTTGTTTTATTTTCGGATTATAGTTTTCTTAAATCTTTACTTTAATAAAAACCTCAAAAAGATCGGATTCAAGTTATAAACCGTCAGATTTGATCTCAGTTCATTCTAAACCGTTAGATCAACTGTGGAAGGTGAACCATCATCTCGTTGCCTATATAAAGGGGACCCAAATACTCGCCCCACATCGATCTCAAAGCTCTCGCGTCCCGAATCTCTGCCTCTCTGATTTAATCCCGTTCCGAACTACAGTTTTCTCCGTTCTGAACTTCCTAGAGGACTTCAGATCCGAATGTCTGCGGAGTTAGCATCTCAAGAAATGTCATCCACCAAGCCTATTTCTCAGTGGTTAGTTTACAGAGAAAGGTTGGTCCATCCGAATTTCTTCAGCAACTACGATTCTATCATTTCAAAGAATATTAAGTTGAATGGCTGGGAAGATGTTGCGGTGTCAAAAACCGGGAACCAAGATGAAGTGTACTCAGACTTACTTGTTGTGTTTTATGAGTCAGTTTCTTTCTTCAAGGAAGATAATAGGGAGAAGTTCTCTTTTAAGTCTTATGGCAAGACTTACAAGCTTTCTCACACCAAGGCTGCAAGCTTGGTAGGACTATCTTATGAAGGAGAAGCCGAGTTTATTTCGCATGTGTTGCCGGATTCCAAGGGTAGTTTCAACAAGGAAAAAGCCTTAGAAACTCTCGGACTGGCTAATGACAAGGCTCCGAAGATTGAAAGTCTTTCTACAAACTTCCGGATTCTAGAGTTATGGGTACAAGGACTTATCGTACCAAGGAAAGGTGATAAAGACAGCTTGAAGACGAGTGAGATCTATATCTTAGATTTCTTAATAAATCTAAGGAAGTTTAACTTGATGAAGCATATTCTTCTTACTCTTGAAAATTTGAAGAAAGGAAATCTGAGAGCTCAGATTATTATGTATCCAGCAATCATCTCCAAATTAATTGTTCGGTGCCTTGAGTCTTTCAAGGAGGCTTGCAAATCTAAGCCAAGAGTTTGCAAGATCATGCTGGTCAGCGATGGTACTCTGAAAAGGATGGATGTGGCTTTCAACAAGGAAACGGGTGAGTTCTTTGATCTACCTGCTCAAGAAGAAGTGGCTCCGAAATCTGCTGATCCGGAATCATCTAAGCCAGTAAGGAAGAGAAAGCTGAATGAAGTGGAAGAACAAGCAAAGAATCCTAAGTCTAAGGAAGTCCATTCCGCACCTCCAAAGCCTAAGAAGAAGAAAGCCTATCCTGATGAGGTTGTTACAAAGTGGAGAGCTGATAAAGAGAAAAGGAAACAAGGGGATCCGCAGTTCGGATTGGACCCTGCGGAGGCTAAGGCTCTAAAGGAGAAGACTGCTGATGAGCTTGAAAAACAAGCAAAACAAAAGAAGCTCAAGAAGAAGATGTCCGAGGCTGAGGTAGCTCAGGCCTTGTTAAAATTCAATGAAATGGTTTCAGCAACTATTCCAGTTCCGAGATCTTTCTCCCTGGAATCTCTACCTGAGACTCCAGGAAGGAATTTCGCTGCTCCGGAAGAGGCTGTTGCCAAGAATACAGAGGAAGTTGAGCAAGTGGAACAAGTAGAAGAGGGTGCTGAAGGAAGTGGTGAAACCAGAGATGTGATGAAACAAGTAGATGATTACAAGGGGACACCTTCGGAACACTTATCACTCCGGACTTCAGAAGCTGAATCTTCGAAGTTAGTTACTCCAGCAATAGAAGAAGAGAAAGGAGAAGAAGAAGTTGCCTATCATGGATAAGAATAACAACTTTTACATGATATTTCTCAGATGAAAAACGTAGAGGAAGGTATTCATGAAGTTGCTGATGAGGAAGATAATGTTGTTCAAGTTTCGGATAGTGAAAAGAGAACTCCGGAACAGGACTCAATTCCGAAAAAAGATAAGGGGAAGCAAATTCTTGCTGATACTCCGAGCTCAGGAGAAAGGAAGAGAAAGGTAGCTAGTAGTTCTTCAAAGAGAAAGTTGGAGCTTATTGAGGAAGAAAACTCTCCAAGCAAGATTTCAGATTCGGAGTCATCCTTGTTGGGGCATGACTTTGTTGTTCAGTCCTTAAAAAAGTTGGTGGGAACCATTCCGACCTTCTCAAGTATTGATTCAAGATGCCAAATGCTCCAACATGCCTTAAATCAGAAAACTGACTCCGTATCTATGGTTATGGATAAGTTCATTGAGATTGAGGCTCAGTTCAAAACCTTCTTTGTTGGTTACGAAGCTCATAAGAGGTCTTGCAAAAGTATGACAAGTTGGTCAAAGAAGATTGTGGAAGAAATGAGGTTACTCGATGAATTTCAAGATAATGTTAAAGATGCCTTTGAGACCGAGGACAAGAAGTTAAATGATCTGACTTCCTCCTTTGAAGAAAAGCTGACAGAAGAAAAGAACTTCCAGATCCAAGAAGTCAGGGATCGGAATGGGAAGTTGAATTCTGTTTCTCAGAATTGGAAATTTGAAAGGGATCATCGAATCGATTTTGAAGAAAGGATGAAGGCTCAGGAAGAAAAGATCCAAGCTCAGGAAGAAAAGATGAAAGCCCAGGAAGAAAAAATTGAAGCTCAATCCGCAAGAATAGTGGTCTTAGAGAAGAAAGCTGAAGAAGATCATAAAGACCTGAAGAAGATCAAGACTATTCTTAAGGGGCTCATGTCGAAGGAGAAAGATCCAAAATAACCAAATCCGATCTTTTTGTTGTATTCTTTTTGTTACTGACATTCCAAATCTAATGAAAATTGTGTATCTCGTTTCCATTGTTATCATTACTAATATTTCAGGTACTTTGTTATTTTTTTCCATTCCCTCCAATTTTTTTTGAAAATCACAAAGGGGGAGAAGGAAAAGATCCTTAAGAAAAAGAGGAACTCTAATAAGAGTTTATCAAAGGGGGAGAAAGAAAAAATACCCAAGGAAAAAGAACTCTAATAAGAGTTTGTTTAAGGGGGAGTTTTTCTTAAAGAAGACCTTCTTATGAAAGATCACTCCGGAAATATGAATACGATCCTTAGAGTTTCAAAGCCTAAGGGGGAGTTAGTCGTATTCATTTATATCCTTAAAGCAAGGGAGATAAGCATTAATATGTTTCTTTCTTCTTAGAATTTTTTTTCGTAAGGATGTTTGTGCTTTCCAAAAAGGGGGAGATTGTTGAGTCAATAAGGTTTTCCTTATGACTTTTCCATTTCTTCTTGTTTTGAAAATCACAAACACCTTATCTTAAGGAAAATTGCTTTTATAAGGAAAATTGCTTTTATAAGGAAAAATGATTTCTTAAGGAAAATCACTTTTATAAGAAAAATTATCCTTATCATATTTTCATCCATATTTTTCTTAAGTATAAGTTTCGGATTCATTTTCTCGGAATCGTTGAAACTTTGATATAAAGCATTCTGTTTTAGGATTCGGATTCTGGATAAGAATTATAAGAAAGTTTCATTCCGAATTCCGGATATGAACTCTGACTAAGTTCTATTCCAGATTCAGGATACGAATTCTAAAGAAGAATTCTCATTACGAATTCTAATGAAGAAATATCATTCTGAATTCCTATTACGAATTCTGATGAAGAATTCCCATTACGAATTCTGATAAAGAATTCTCATTACGAATTCTAATGAAGAAATCTCATTCCGAATTCTCATTACGAATTCCAATGACGAATTCTCATTACGAATTCTGATGACGAATTCTCAGTACGAATTCCAATGACGAATTATCATTACGAATTCTGATGACGAATTCTCATTACGAATTCTGATGACGAATTCTCCGTACGAATTCCAATGATGAATTCTCATTACGAATTCTGATGACGAATTCTCATTACGAATTCTGATGACGAATTCTCAGTACGAATTCCAATGACGAATTCTCATTACGAATTCTGATGACGAATTCTCAGTACAAATTCCAATGACGAATTCTCATTACGATTTCTGATGACGAATTCCTATTCCGAATTCTGATTCCGAATTCACCTATTAAACAGAATTTGAGTATCTTTGTTTTATACACTCTGAATTAATTCAGACTCCAAAAAATATCTTTGTTAGACTCCGAACTTTTATATTGCTTACACTTCTAAAATTTGTCTACTCTTTACTATTGTTCTTTACACTCCGAACCTTCACTCCGAAGTTTCCATTCCGAACTTTTATGTTAGAGTTTAAAACAATGTCGTACATTCTGTTACACTTGTTTTGTTATAAAACGATGTCGTCTGTTTTGTTATAAACTAACCGTTGTCTAAGTGACACATGTACAGGTCCCTCTGATCTTTAAGTAAAATATGACCGTTGGAGAAGAAGCCGACCTTACCTATAAATAGGAGCTCATTTGAAAGAGCTCGAAGCGGTTGGAAAAACGACTGAGTTTTGTGCTTACATGCTATTGAAGTGATTTCTAGAGAGAGAGGCTCTTATTAACTCTCAAAAGCTTCATGCGACTCCGAATGTTGGTGATTACATTCGAGGGCTTCCGGGGATAGGAAGACAGAGGTTGCCGACTACCTTAAAGTTCGAGGGATTTCTTACTGAGGAAGACAGAGGTTGCCGACTACCTTAAAGTTCGAGGGCTTTCTTGCTGAGGAAGACAGAGGTTTCCGACTACCTTAAAGTTCGAGGGCTTTCTTGCTGAGGAAGACAGAGGTTACCAACTACCTTGAAGTTGAGGGCTTACAGGGATAGCAAGACAGAGACTCTGATCTTCGTATCGAGGGCTTACCCTGGTGTGGGTAAGACAGACTTGCTTGAATGTATAAATAAAGGGACCTTTATCCAAGGTTGTTGGATACCCTTCTCTTTGGGTTAAAAGACTTATATCTTGTTACTTGTAGTTTTACTACTTGTTTTATTTCCGCTGCATTTTGTATCATAAGGAAAGTATAACTTTCTTATACTTCCTTACTTGTACTCTGATTAAGTTAGATTCTATACGCTTTAAGGTAGAATCTTATATTATAATCTTTTGTTAAAGTTTCATTTTCCGGAACCATCTTTCCGGAACCTACTTTCGGAATCTCTTTCCTAGTTTGCATTTCGGTGTTAGAGGTGTTGTGAATTTGCTTAAGTTTAACTTTGTTAAACTTAGCCTTTTCCTTTGCTTAAGGAAAACATAGTTATTCTTAACTAACTTTAAAGGTTCCAAAAGAATTTTTAAAGTTTACAATTCACCCCCCCCCTCTTGTAAATTGAGCATCTCATACTATATTTCGATCCTACAATTGGTATCAAAGGTTGGAAACCTCTTACTCTATACCAATCTTACAAATATATGGGTTGGGGACCAGTTAATGCAAGCCCTACGGGTTAGAGACTAGTTAATGAAAGCTCTATGAGTTGGGGAATAGTTAATGAAATCCCAAAGATGCATCAGTAGTCTCATGGGATTAATTAATTTCACAAATTAGAAAATTTTAATCTGTCACTTGATGGTAAAGGTCTATTGTGCCTAGGAAACATGACATCCAATAATTATGAATTTTTCCTAATTTAGTTTTTGTTATTATTTATCCTTGAGATTTTGTGTTGATATATTTATGGGTACATTTGATTTCAGTTCATTGATTAAATTAAATGTGTTACAGTTTCTTAACTTGCTATATTTATTTTTCCATGTCTTTTTATTTGAATGAATTTTATTTCTAGTTACTACCTTACCAAATTTTTTATGCACTTCCATTCAATTTATTTATTACACGGAATTTTTGCATAGTTATTTTCCATGCCATTTTGACTATTCTCAATTATTCATTATTACTTCCGCTATATTTTTCCCTTAATGAGAATTTGATATCACCCATATTATGTTTCTTTTCCCAGGAATTTAAGAAGCATACTATGAAAGATATGATGGAATTTACTATATGGATTAGAGTTATCCCCAAAGTTATTTATTTATAAAGAAGAAAAAATTATGTTGTAATTATTCTAGTCATTTTTAATACAATACTCATTTATGTATCTGGTTCACTAAGACTACTAAATTGATCGGTTCTTTGAGGCTTGATTTCTTGTAATCATGATAGTTAACACCGACTCTAGGCTATCTGGGGATGGGTCGCTATAATAATATTAGTCATCTGAGTATAATTACCAATTAAGGTAATTAACTAGAGGTAAACCTTGGTTAAATTGTTTTTATAGGACCAAACACCTCTTAATATATATGTTTTAATAGTCCAGTGGATTTAATATCCACTTTCTTATGTGTCCTTTAAAGCATACTCCCTTTTAAAAGTGTGTCACAAAATAATTCTCTATCACTTTTTAGTTTTGGAAATTCTCTCCCAAACTCATGTTTGGAAATATTTGTCATGTTTTTCAAGATAAGAATTTAAATTATTATATGAAATATATCATTTTTATCCTTGGAAATCATATAGCATTAATTAAATGAGTAACTAATTTGAAAAAAAATATCACATTTACTTTCACCACTAGTAATGAATTTTCTTGAATTTTAATTATTAATGACACCTGAGTTATTTTAAAAAATAACTTTATTTCAATCAACTCCCAACCGGATAACACTTAGAAAGTTATTTTTCAACCCTTCCACAAACAAATCCACTTTTCATTTGAGTCCATTAGACTCAATTTCAGTGGTTCCCACACCTTTGATTTCCAAGGAGCTATCATTACCAAATGTAACCATTCCCCATTCATGGTCTTCTATGTTTTTCGAGATTTTTTGTCTCTAGTAATGGGTGAATAACATCCACTATCCAGGATTCATGGTCTTCCTATCTTGCATGAATTCAATGCTAGTTCTACTATAAAGGACTTTTATTATTGGATCTTCCATTGAAATTATTTACCATTTTTTAATTATGATAACTATCTAGGTATATTGTTAATACATTTATCAATAAAATGTCATGATTAATCACTTTTTCAAAAACATTCTCTCAATATTTCATACCTATTTTGGGTGGGAAAACTTGTTGTTTTTCTTTTTATAGTCTTATTCATAGGTGAATTATTAATTTTCATTTCAGAGCTTCTCCCCCTTGATTCATGTCTTATTCCAAATAAGGACATGTTGTTCCAGTATGTCTCATTTTTTGGCTAAAAATACCTCAAATCTTGAAACTGAATTTGAATATTCTTTTAAATCCATAATTATATCATGAAAATTTCATTCCATATTCTTTCATTTACTGTCCATACCATCCATGAATTTTCTTTCTCTTCAAAGAGGTTGATTTTTCTTATATTCTTATTTTTATACAAGTGTTAGAAGAGTGTCACATCCCAACCAAAATATTCCAATAACTACCTTTCCATTCAATTTGTACCCACCATTCCAACAACAACTGAAATCTTTCTTCTTTAAACTCTTTTAACCATTTTTTCTTTTTTTTATTTTGTGTAATATATGGGGTCCCTCTCATTATTTTTTTAGAAATTTAGAGTTTCTGAGAAAAAACATGATTGGTTCTTTGTTTTACACCTTAAAATTTTGGACATAACATTTTTTCCTAAAATTCAATGAGAATGAATTTTATTGATCTATTAAATAACTCAATTTCAAGGATTTTATTAAACTGGAGGGTGGGTTTGATCATGACTAAACCATGTCAAAAATGTGTGCCAACCCAACATGCTAGATCTGTAGACAGTTTGGATGACATATAAAGATTTGATGATATATATTAAATAATGTTTCATAATGTCATGAAATTTTGAGGTATGGTATATAAGAGTATGAATATCATTTTACGTAACTATGGATACTATATATATGGGCATTTTCTATGTAAAATGTGTGGACATTCAGTGCTTTGAATCTGGATAGTTTTTCAATCCAGATTAATCTGTTTGTTGATTCACCCATAAATCCATCAATTATTGTCTAATAATGATGAAATTAGGAGGATGAACTAAGAAAATGCAGATTAACAAGTATATATAAGAAATATTTTCGATATTCAATCATTTACAAAGTCTAAAATATAGAAAATTTTGGTGTCCGGACTTGGTGACAAAATATTTATGGGTTATTTATTTATTTAATTTCTTAACCTTCAACTTAATTTTTATAACTTCTCCACCAACACTTTCTTAACTCAAGGTACTCCAATGAATCCATTTGAATAATTTTATTACATATGAACGTGATTTATGGTGGATAAATGTGTCATTATTCTTGGATTTAATCAACTGATCTCATTCTTGCATCCTCAAGTCGATTTCTCGCAATGCCTTAAGGATCCATTAGTGAGGGAGACTCTAGTTGATCATTGTTTGGTAAGTAATTCACTATTATCCAAGAAATAAACTTTTATCTTCGATTTATTTTTGTTAATTGGTGATGATATTTGTGGATATTCCTCCTCTTACTTGTAATGTGTGATTCTAGGTTTTCTCACTCATCCCCCTTGATAATTTCCTTTCCTTATCCTCTGAGAACATCATCATTGGGATTTTTCATCAATAGATTTAGGGAATGTGATTTAATACTGGGTATTTCATTTTTGAACCATGATTTTTCAGCCAATTCACATTGAAATTTATAACAACATGAATCATAAAAATAATTATTTATGAAAATAGGATGAAAATTGGATTTCTGTTCCCTTTTGAAAAATGGTTTTAAAAGATTCCCTTTTTAATGTTTTTTCAAGGTTTATTTGTAAACTATACATGTTTATGGTTTTTAAATATTTCAAATCTTGTTCTTTATTATTTTAAAATTGAACTCCAAATCATGTTTTATTGAAAATGGGGTTTCTTCAAGAATGATTACCTTAAGGTAATGATTTTTGGTTGTAAATGATCTTTAAATATTTTTAGAATTATGTACTCAGTTGGATTTAAGAAAAAAAATCTTTTTTATTTTTCACACATGGTAAGCCTTGGGTTTTTAGGTGGGTATGGGTAACGGGGTAGGTTTAATTAGTTATCTTTGATGATAGCACTAACTAAACTTATTTTAAGGCAACAGGAGCACCCCTATTTTGGGACTCTTCCCCTCTATGTCATAAACCTAGGGTAATGTGAATTGGAACCTATTTAACCTTGATTTTTACCCCACATACTTAAACTCCCTTGGTACCTATATTCCATGTTTCGGTGTTATATTAACACATTTGATATATTAAAAATCATTGAATTGTGTATATTCATAACATATTTTAATCCATTTTATGATTTCCCTTTATATCTAAATTGATTTGGTTATTATGTATTTGTATATTTCTTTGAAATATGAAATATCTAAAAATTAAAATTGAAATGTATACCTTGGTAATTATTTACACCCTAAATCCTTAAGAAATAATTTTTATCCTTAATAGGGTATCTGGTGGATTTTATTCATGAAAGAAAACCATTTTCGAACTATGTTGGAAATCCATGTTTAATTTTATTTAATCATGGATTTTTTTATTTAAATTTTGCCTCATTTTATTATTTATTAAATTCCTTTATATATGAAATGCTTGTAGGGACCCTACGGGTCTCTATATATCACACCCTGATTGTAGCATTTTTTCATATTCTAGTTCCCATAGCTAGTCTTTGTGTGATCTTTGAAATATTTTTTGGGGTTTGGGATTGGTTGGATGTGGGAGGGTGACTCAAGACATGGTGGGTGTTCATGGACCACCAAGAAACAGGTTTTGATAATTTTTATCTGCATTTAGTTTCTTTTTTTATTGTTTCCTTTTACCCTGTTATATTTGTATTGATTTACTTATGTTATGATGTTTACATTAAGTAAATTATTTTTTATTATATTTTTTTGGTTGAAATCATTCCAAAAGGCTGTTTCTTGATTCCCAAATTCTAGTCACCATCCCATGGGGATTGAGAACACCCTTCGGGTCAGTAGAGAACTAACTCGGATACCAGTTTAGATTGTACATCTGGTCAGTCCATTATAAGTATCATATGTGGTACTTCCTTAAATGAAAGATCTTTTCCTTGTAATATATTATGTTATAATGGGTTAGTTATAGTATAAAATAGATTAAAAATGTGTATAAAATCAAGAGGTAGTTCATGAAAAGGTTTTTGATTACCACCTCTTCATGACGAGACTTGAGTTATCAGAGAAAGTGAGGACTTGTGTATTTATTTTGGGTTATTGATTTCTAGATGATAAAATGAGATTTAGATTCATGATGAGATTATCTTTGATTTTGGGAATCTTTTATGAGTTTTTTGTTGGAATATAATGATTAATAGAGTCACATAGTTACTTCATTGTATGGTAAACCATGAGGAATCATTTTGGTTGATTTTTTAGTCAATCTAAGAACTATTGTGAAGCTGGTGTGTGGTTTACCAGCCCAAGCAACCAAGACACATATAGTTATACTTTAACACTAAACTTTGTACCTTGTTTATTTTCTCAAATAAATTACTTCACTTAAGTGAGGTTAGTTTGGAGGGTTATGGTATAGTTTTTATTATGCATTGTTTGGTTTCTTTGGCTTAATCCCTTTCACAATGTTTCTAAAATAATTGAAAACCCAAATTTTTGAATTAAAAAAATTACTTATGTTCTTTGAAAAGTACTGTTAATTAACATATGGTGTATTTTTATGGAAATCCTGGCAAAAAAATGACATTGAAAGAGTCTTGTTTGATTTAATATAGTTATTTTTTAAGAATTGTTTTTTTATTTGTAATGGGTTTAAATTGGAAAGGGTTCTGAAGTTGGAAAATGAGATTAATTTAAAAAAAACATTGTTGAATTTTCAGGAGTTGGTAAATGTATTTTTGAAACTATGATGAATTTATATCAAGATTTCACATTTTTAAGAAAAGAGGAATTTTTTTAAATAGGGAAATCTTGTGTGCTTTCAAAAATATGAGGCTTTGAAAAAAGTGGTTTGTGTATTTTTTGAAAGATTTTTTCTTGTCTATGTTCTATTGTGATTTTTTATGTTTGAGTCAATGAGCTTGGATTTTCATGATTTTCAAAAAAGTCTCCGAAAATGTTTTCCTAGAAAAATAGAATGTTTGTTTTCACTGGCCAAATCTTCAAAGTAGTTCTTAATGTTTTACAGAAGTGGTTTATTATGTGGATGACTCTACTTAGACTCCTGATTCTCTAAAGGTTATTTCTATCAATGCCTTGTTTGAGGGACCAAGCCGAGATTTATGGGAAGTCATCATTCCATCATGCCTACATGAAAGAATATATTGGGTATTCTTTAAGTTAGTCTTCAATCAGTGGTAGTATCGTGAGAAAATGAATAAGGATAAAGTCTCTGAGCTCTTAGGTTTCAGTCAAGATGAGATGTTAGTTGGGGAGTAATCCAAGAAATTTTCTAGTTTGGTTTATTTGTAACTAGATATTGTTGGTGATGACTATGTTAAATCTCATTGTTTTAAAATAGGTCTTCTCCTAGACTCTAGAACCAACGATCCAGCAGTTTGTCTAACCTCTTATCCATTGGAGCTTGACAGGGGATTGTCAGTTGGAGTAGGTCTAGAAAAGTGAAATGAAGTTGTTAATTACTCATATGTAGTTGTGTTAAGTGAATATTTTTCATATGATGGATCATGGATATTGGTTGAGAATAGAGAGTTCTATTATACAAATAAGATGCGTTCCATGTGTTTATAGTGTCGAACACCTGGTCATTTTAAGATGTAGTGTTTGAAAGTACTAAGAGTTTGTAAATGGTTTGACTGCTTGGGTAACCATAATAGGTTCTATAAGTTGGGATACCAAAAGGATAAGTTTCTGTCTATTCATCAGTTCCTAACTATGGGGAAATAGTTTTTTTAAGAAAATAGGGCCTTATCCATAGGCTTTATAGTGAATCTTTTTACACATTGGAGGATATATTACTGAGAGTTTATTCTGGTATTAATTTTTAACCCCAAATCTGGAGTGAAAACAATTTGATTATTCCTTTATGTTTTTCCTCTTATTGACCTTTTTACATTATGAGTTATCATTATTATTCCTTGGTTTCTCACTAGTGAAGATATGTGTTTTCCAATCTCATTGTTGGATTCTATATCAGAGATGCAATGATCATGTTTTATGTATTTTCACACTATATTCCACTTGATTGAATCCTTATATTTTACGATCTTAGTTGGAGAAGTTTAAATATGATGGAATTCAATATGGTGGGGAGATCAAAAATATTTAAATTTTCATGTTAAAATGTTATCCTTTCACTTAAATTAGAATTATTTTTTTCATGATCTTTAGAACATGTATTTGGGTTTTTTGTTTTCCTAGATCTATAACATACATATTTGGGTTGTGGCCAGATAAAATAATGCATTCATCTCTTTGTGTAAGATTATTTTGAGTTATCCCTATTTAATTTCATTGGTTTTTAGTGACCTTATGGATCTGGGAATCTCTTGTTGATTTATTTGGTTCCTTGTGGATGTTTTTCTTGGAAACCTTGGTTGTTATCATGATGATTACTTCATTTTATTTAGATATATTAGTTTCTACTTCTGTATTTACTATATTGAATGTTTTCAAACTTTTTCTTGAATTGTTTTTATTCCATGAGGTTCGGTGCGCTCTTTGGTATGGTATGGGATATTATGCTGAGACCCTTTGGATATTTGGGGAGTTTTTTCTTTAAAAGTAAATCTTATTACTTCCTTACATGGGTGTATCCTTATGGTCATTTTTTGATAGATTTTGGATTGTTTTTTCCCTTATCATCATATTATTTTTTCCTTTATGGCTAGATAAAAATCTTTATGTGATGGAAAATTTCCCCTCTCAGAGTGTAGTGCCCGATTTGTGCACCAACCTTATTGTGTCACAATATTTCCAGTTGGTCTTGGATAATCCTGGAAGTTGTATTTGGTTTACTAGGACTAAATTTAATCTTTCTTGAATAGTCACCCATATATTTAAGGATCTGATTCTATGAGATCACTAAGGGGTGAGGCTCTGTGTTGAAAATCCTAGGTTGGTGTCGAGTGCTTGCATATGATAGATATTCTTATCAGTTTTATGCTTTTTTTGTGAATAGTTTCATAATTAATGCGTATTTATAGAATTTTATATTTTTGTGAAACTTTAAATGATGGAGAAACCAATTCTTGGTTTCCATTTCTTTATTTTGTATTTCGAGTTCCTCTCAGTGTTTTTGAGTAATTTTTGAGATGGGTATAGTTCTTGGTGGTTCTACTTAAAAGTTTCATTGGAATACTTGTTAGGTTGTTTTATTGGAATTGTGATGGGTGGATGATTTTTGGTGAGTCTTATTCTTTTTGTGGAGTATACACCTTTGGTGTTTATTTTGAGAGTTATTTTAGCCTCATCTTTTCAAACCTTCAATTTGGAAACTTTCTGGGGATTGAAAAGGCTATGGTAGGTGGAATTTTCACATCCCAACCTAAAGTTTCTAGGTACCACTTTATCATTAATTTTTTACACACCATTGCTTCAACATACCTAATATTTATTCTTTTTACTCTTAAAAATTCATTTATTTAATTTTCTTGTTTTGTTTTTGGTAATTGTTTGCGTCACACTAGTCAGTTGTACAGAAATTTGGAGTTTTCAAAGTAAGAGCACGGTTGTTTCCCAGTTTTCTACCTCACCATTTTGGCCATAATTTTTTTTATGAACTCCAATGTGGATGAAATATTTTTATATATTAAATAACTAAATTTAAATAATTTAATTAAACTGGATGGAGTGCGGTATTGATACATAAACTTGTTAAAATCATGTGCCAACTCATCAATCTAAATCAACGAATGGTTTGGATGACATTTTATGATCGAATGATATATCTTAAATGGTGTGACCAAATTTTATGAATGATTGAGGGATGATATATAATAGGAAAATGATAATTTTCATTGATAGTTTCTACTCGATACTTGTCCATATTCATTGTAGAAAATGCATGGACATTCAGTGTATTGAATCTAGAAAATTTATTTTTTTGGTTAATTTTTTATTGATTATCTCTTAAATACTTAAAATAATGTCCAATAACACTCTAATTTTGAGGTTTAATGTAGAAAGAGTATAGAAACAATTATATAGAAGATAAGTTTTCTATATTTCATCATTTAATAGGTCAAATATCCATAACATTTCTGAGGTCCAACTTGATGACAAGACTTTGAAGGGTTTTATTTTCTTTAATACAATTACATACTCCACTAACACTTTATAGATCCTAGGGACTTTAGAGATACATTGGGGTAATTTTAACACCTAAAAAGTTATTTAATGTGGATTAATGCTCCTTTATTCCTGGATTTCATCAACCAGTCCCATTCTTTCCTCCTTGGGTTGATTTCTCTCATCGACGTAAGGAACCATTAGTGAGGGATAATCTAGTTGATTATGGGTTGGTAATTACTTAACTATTGGCCTATAAATACCCTTTTATATTTTATTTATTACCATAAATTGGTGATGAAAACCATGGGTATTCCTCTTATTTTTTATAAAGTGTGATTCTAGGTTGTCTTGCTCCTCTCCCTTGACGCTTTCCTCTCGTTATCTTTTGGGGATGCCATCATTATGATTTCTCAACAAGAGATTCAAGGTAGGTGATTTAATATTGGGTATTTCGTTTTTGGACCATTATTCTTCACAATCATTACTTTGAAATATAATAAATTAAAATTATTATTTATTAAAATTTGTTAAAATTTTGATTTCCTTTCCCTTTTGACAAATGGTTTTCAAACATAACCATTTCTAAAGTCTATTCAAGGATGTTTTGTAAAATCTACATTTTTATAGTGTTTAACCAATTCAAATATTGTTCTTCATGATTTTTAAATTGAATACCCAAACATATTTTATTGAAAATAGAATTTATTCAAGAAATGTTTTCTTCAAGGTAATGATGTTTCACTAGAAATGATCTTCAGATATTTTGACCATTATGTCCTTGTTTAGATTTAAGAAAAACCCACTTTTGATGTTTTTTCACAAGGTAAGACTGGTTTATTTTGTTGGTATGTGTAATGGGAAAGGTTTAATTACTTATATCAGATGATAAGGCTAACTAAACATATTTTAAGGAAAAATGAGTACCCCTATTTTGTGACTCTTACCCTCTAAGATGTATACCTAGGGTGAGGTGAACCAGGAACCCACTTCACCCTAATTTTTACCCTATATATTTGAACTACCCTAGATATTTTTTTCCATATTATGGTGTTATGTTAACACATTTGATATATTTAAAATATTGAATTGTGTATGTTGATAAGTTAATTGAATCTATTTTATCCTTTTTATATTTTAAATAATTTGGTTGTTATGTATTTTTACAATGCTCTGAAATATGAAATTTATAAAAATGAAAATTTTAATATATGCCTAAGTAGTGTTTTGAACCCAAAATACTTAATAAATGAGTTTTATATTTAAAATGATATATAGTTTATTTCATTCCTAAAATAAAACCATTTTTAAAGTAAGTTATAAATCCATGTTTAATTTTATTTTATCATGCCTTGTTTTTTAAATTGAGTATCATTAGATTATATATTAAAGTTCATTATATATGAAATTCTTGGTGGGACCCTACTGGGGTCTATATATCACACCATGCATGTATTGTTTAGTGTTTTAATTATTCTTATTCTTATATCAAGTGTACATGTTATCTTGAACTAGTTTTATGGGTTTGAGATTGGATGGATAGGGCATGAGACCCAAGATATGGTGGGTGGTTATGGACCACCAAGTGTTGGTTTTTTTAGTTTTTATCTACCTTCAATTATTTTTTTGTATCATCTCATTGCATCATGTTAATAATATATATAATTACTTATGAAATGATTTTTCGATTGAGTAATTTTTTGTTTTTTCTATATTATATTAGGTGCAATCATTGAAAAAAGTTATTTCTTGATTCATGGGTGCTATTCACTCGACCATGGGGATCAAGAACACACTTTAGGTTAGTGGAGAATTGGCTCAGATATTGGTTTAGATGGTACTCTAGACTTGTTCATTATGAAGATAGTTTCTCATCATCTTTTCTTCCCTAGACATGTATATATTTTAAATTATTACATGCACTATTATTGAAATTAGATTTAGCATATTGAGTAATATCAAGTACGTGTTTATCCAAAATTGATGACCTAGAAAACTCAACTATTCTTAATGATTGATCCATGACTTCAAGAATTTTTTTGAAGTATTATTTTACTATTTTTTAAGTATTATCCCACTATAATAAGTTTTGATTCTAGATTGATCATTTATTATTCTTTTAACATGGGTTTTACTTTAAGATCCTTTTTCAAATTTTCATGCTCATCAACCTTCGGCTTGAATTTATTTAGTAATCCAAGAATATCAATCTTTATCTTGAGTTATTCTTTACTTGCTTCAACACTATTACCATAATTTTACTTAAATTTTTTAACTTATTTAATGTGGTATTTTTTTCAAGAAAATCCTATAACTCAAATATAATCATGCATTCTATATAATTTTCTTCACTAATTTTGGATGTTTCTTTTCTCTCCACGTGCTCCATGAATTTAGTGACTTTCTCTTGTGATTCATCTTCTGATTATCTTCTAGAGGAAGTGTGTTCCTCTTCCTATTTACTCATAAAATATATTGATTTTATTCTTGGGAATTTCATAGGTATATTTATAGTATTTTTTAATGTTTTAAATATTTTTCCCCCATTTCTTATTTTGAGGGTTTTAATCTTTATCATCAGCATCAAAATAACTATTTTTTCTTTGAAAAAGTGACCATAAAGTGTTCAAAGCATATACATTTGAATAATTTAAATGAAGGTTTCCCATTGTATTTACCCTTAACATTTTTGAAATTTATATAGATAAGTGACATGATTCTATTAGTGAGATTATCTATATCATCATCATAATTAGACTCACTAGAAGGGTCTGGTTATTTTTTATTCAGTTTCAGTTTTCTCTAGGCCTCAAAATCCATCTCATCTTTTAATTTATAATTAAAGGCATGTCTCTTTCTCATTTCAAGTGAAATGAGGATATTATGAAAATTATCCAATGAGAGACCATACCTATATTTTAAAGCTATATTTTTTTTATCAAACAAAATAGAAAAATTCCTTATGAGTTTCGTCATAATAATAAAGTCATCTAGTTTTTCAACAAAACCCCTAATGTGACACAAAATATCATTCACATCATTAAAGTTATAATCAATGTATTCCTCTTAAACTATATTTATATAATAAAAATCACATCTCCAAATTTATATCTTGGCTTCTTTCATCTTGAAATTCTCTTCATAAAAACTTTTAATCTTATCCAATATATCGTCCATAATTTTCAACCCCATCGCATCACTAAATACCTTCTCAATGAGAGATATCAAAATGGTGTTATTGGATTTTCCATCAACATAAAGTTACCTTTTGACAGCTAATTTCATTTTATCACGCCTTTGAATGGGTTTAGATCCCAATATAACAACATCAAGAACTTAAAGGCCCAAAAATAATAAATAGTATAGATTTCTATTTTAACAACCATGAAAATTATTTCCATAAAATATTGGTACACCATGATTTTTCATAGAGTTTTTGTTATTTATATTAATCTACATAGAGAGATTCTAACAGATATAACTTTCATCTCTGATACCACTTGTTATTTATAGTGGATAAAATATTGATACTAAGTGGGGAGGGGGAAGTAGTGTATCCTACTTTTAATTTTTTTTAAATAAAACAATGTAGTCATTTAGGAAATCACCCTCTCAAGTAAATATCACAACCACAACAAAATTCAAATAAAGATAAATATGAACAAAAGAACACATATTTTTTTTTCAAGTTTAATACTCAATTTGAGAGACTACTCTATATCACAACAGATTACTATATTGTATTATAGATTATTCAATAATATTTTCTTTCAATACAATTTGTTCAGTTGGTTTTTATCTTGAATCCCATGATTCCCATAACATACACTATTCACATAGGTTCCACTGTCTCTTGATAGTTATAATGTAAATCAAGAAGCACCATATGAGAGTGATATTATTTTGGATATAGGTTTCTATAGTAACATATGAGATATCATCATCTTTGTGACAACAAGATAATATCTGGAATACATAGATCAATTTCTTCAAGAACAACCACATAATGATCTACCTAGTTAATAAACTCAAAATAATTTTGTCTAATTTTACTCACTCTATGTAGAACCACATTAGGTAATGATTCTTATTCTCCTATTCAACTAAATAGTATAAGATCATGAAAAAACATATTTTTAATCACACACAACCTCGACTTCATTCACTATGCGTTCTTATCCTTCTATAACAAGAGAACTCAATTAAACACATGTTTTTTATATATTACCCACTTTATATTATTCTCACTAAAACATTTATTATCTCTCTATCTATATGATTTATTTTTATTTACAAGAAGATCATTAGTTTTTCACTTATTTTTAGCATACAAAAAATAGAATAAACCAAAAAGTATCTTTCAATCCTATAGAAATTCAAATGATCAATTACCATTTTTTTCATTCAATATCACATGGAATATTATTATAAATCACAAACGCAATCCAATTTCCCATGTTTATTTTTTAATATTTTTTTTAAATTTATCATTATATTTGCATTCAACATATAAATATTAAGTTTAACATCTTCAAAATAAATTTAAAATTATTTCGTATATAAATGTATTTGTGATTTCAATAAATACCCATAGAAATTTCTCCTGGGTTCCCACATCTCTCACCTAGCTATTCCTTATTGTGATAGAGTAGTACTCATAGATACACCATATTTAGTTGTTTATTCTTCATCATAGTATATAAATAATTATACCAAATCTAAGATTGAATCACAACATAATTTTTATATGATTTTGAACTTATTAATAATAAATAATCATCACAATTAACAAAATTATTATTATTGAAAATAGAATACATATAATTAATATTCATTGATATATCCTTCACTTAGTTGAAACATTTTATAATCTTGTTATTCAATATTTGGGGATAAAAAATTATTTAAATGTTTTGAATCATATTTTAAATGTGATGGTTTTATCACTGAAGATAAAATTAGACATAGTCTAGTTTATATTGTTCAAAATATATTAGTCTAGAGAAAAGTATTTTTTTAATCTATATAATTTATGAATATCTTTAAGTCATTATATTTATATAGATTAAAATTCATCCGTACACATAGTATAATGATGTCTACACAACTTAAAATAATGTTTAAACAACAAAAATTTCACGTTTACGCAATGTATAATGATGATTATGCAGATCAAAATGATGTTTATTCAACATAGATTTCACGTTTACATGGTATAGAGAATGTTTTTATAGATTAAGATTTTTCTATTTTTTTCTTGAAATCATAAATTCAAGAATTATTCATTTAAGTTCAAAACCACTTTAAAACACCTCAAAAAATTCTTAAATGATATGAATCATCTAAAAAACACTTCAATGACTTGTTTGAAAACAAATACAACAAAAAACATTCCTGTAAAAATTCTTCCAATCCATAGTGTTATGTATTTATTTATATATGAGGAAGAAGTCTAGAATAATCTTGGGTTCTTCATAAAATATAAATCATTGGATGAAATTAGAGAAATCAAGATGGAAAAAGTAAGTAAAGATTCCCAATTAGAAGTACTAGATCCCATTATCCTTATAATAATAGTACATTGTGTTGTAATACACTTGGATCAATAAATTCATATCAAAGAGCTACAATGGAAGATTTAGATTTGGGAATAACGACGAAAATAGGAGTATGAGAAAGAACATGAGAGATGTGAACCTGTAGAGTATATACTACATCTAGATAAGGGATCCTAGAAAGGATATGGTGATGATGATGATGAGACCATGATATAACTTTTATAAGGATATGAATAATAAAAATAACCCAATAAGTATACCCCCTCCAAAAAACTGCACTCTCTAAGCCTACGTAATATTGCATATATCATAAAGGAAGTGTAATGTGAGATAAATTTTACTTGAAAAGGGGTAACTAAAGGGACAATAACATCAATTGAAGAGATGGTTACTACCATATAGCATCTCAGGTATAAGGTTGTTGTTTTCACCACAAGGAGAAGCAGATCAACCCATACATGGTGATTCTTGTATAGGAATCCATAACCCCCATCTAATCAGGGCTAGTTCAACAAGAGAGCTTGACCAAAGGGATTTAAACACAATTTCCTTTAATAGGAAAACCAAGTAAAATTTTGTTAGATTTATTTATTTTCTTTTCATTTAATTTTAAATTAATTTTTTTGTTCAATTATAATAAAATCCATCTATATATCTACAGGAACTGGGACCCCCACTAGAAACTAAATAATAAACCCAGTGCAGAACCAGAGGTAGAGTTATATCCTGCAAGTAGAATATCAGACTTACCCTTACTTTTTCTATACCTTATATAAATTTCAATTAATTATATATAAACTAGATACCTCACTTTGCCAACATTTTTTAAAAATACCTAAAAGGATAAATATTATGAGTGATATGTAGATTTTGTGACTTACTTGTACTGTGTGTGGAAACTAATATAAGAGATATATTTCTTAGGTTAAGCAAGATAAACTAAATTTGGGTTCTTATTATAAGGAAGTAAAGTGAAAGGAGTATAGGTGTGTTAGTATGATCACAAGTAATAAATATTAATTAGAATACTTTATGTGGGTAAGTAGAGGAGTTTATAAAATTTAAACATCAATTAATTTCATTTTACTTGTTAAATATATGTAAGTATTACTCAAAGTTGTTTATACTTGTTATAAATTATTTTTAAGTTTTCAAATATGGAAGGGTAATGTGTGTAATAAAAATTATTGTTAATAAATTTAAAAAATAATTGTCTAAAATATATTTTATATCCATATTGATAACATAACTTCCATGAATTTACCACCACAAATAGTCTTAGGGGGTTCCTCTTGTTGAAATTTCTTAATTCTTGATTACCTAGGCTTAGAAAAATAAGTTCATTACACAAAATATCTTGAAAAAAATACCAACCATCAGAGAGAATAGAGTATGACTGAGTATCATTCATAAATGAAAAATTGGAATCCTATATTTCAATTCAAAATTTAATTATACACTTTTATATTGAGCTAACATACAATTACTTTTTTAACTTATTGAGGAGGGGTGGATAAATATATTTTCCAGAAATGTTTTTAGAAAAAGACACTCAAATTAAATTTGTTTAAAGTCAAAAAAATTATGATATTTATTCTTGTGAGAAAGTGATATCCTTTGTGATAATGTTGAGATTTATTCTTTAGGGTATTCTTCGTTTTAGTGTCGGGGATTGATTAACCAAAAAGTGCCTTGAAAATTTCCTATTATTTTTGTGTAATTTAAGTGTATTTCATGATAAAATCCCATGTGTAGGATAATTTTCACATATTTATTAGTTCTATATATTAATTTTTGGAATACAATACTTTCATTATTAATTCAAGTAATTTCTATAAAATATTTGAAAAAGCATTCTTATATATACTCATTCCCAAAATGAATAAATTTTATAATTATTTTGATCTCGTATTATATGTATTATATGATAATTAATTAATTTATTCACATAATTTTTTATACTTTTATTTGTGACTAATTTTAATTGAATATTTTAATTCTATATTTATAAGGTTGAGCCTATTCCTAGGAACCGACATAGTTGTCTGAAAACACTTAAGAATGTGTTTACACACCAACATATCATAATAGGAATCTGTAGATAGATCATCACTGGAAGAATGTTATCTCACATCAAATATCAAGAATAAATGTGGAGTCCAATGTAACCTCATATAAAAACATAAGTAAGAACTTCTATATAATTCCACCTAATCGTGATACCTCACATTACATTTACACATTAATGTATCCCTGTAATGGAACCTCACATTAGTCAGTAAAAACAATGTATCATTGAAACTCAAGACAAATTTCATTTTCCCAATGAATCTCTACATGTTACGAGGTTCTGTAATTGAGGAATTTCTTCCATCATAATGATATAGTCTAGAAATTACAATATAGCCTTAATATTACACATAGAATTTATTTTTTCCACCAACTTACCCTCAAGACACAATGATTCATGCATTCTCAATACAATTATACATCATGTAAAAGATGATTCCATTATCCACTCAACACTGTGTTGCACCCAGACCCTAAATAACATTGTTAATCCAACATAATCTTTTTTTTATCACAATTTTGACTCATATTTATATAATTATTAGTTTATGACTCCATAGATAATATTGAAAATTTTATATGGGAAAAGAATATTTGAAATGATGAATCAAATCCATGAAAGGGTAAGAAACGGCCTGTATATTGGTGAACAATACTTTACACCTATATTGCATGCATGAAAAATTGGGATGAAAATCATATTCTATCAACTTTATAACTAAATTAGGTAAAATAACCAATAAATTTTCCATATGTTAATAGATATAGAACAATGGAAGAATAATGAGATCACGGAGTTGGACATAGAAATTAATGAAGGAATAATTCCACTTTCTACATGGAAGTATCTCATGCATATACCAATGCCATGTGGTATTGATCCAATAGCCAAAGAAAGAATACCTGATAAAGATTACTATTTGAATAAAAATAAACATTAAAATAAATCAACCCTTGAAGGGTATATATCAAAAATAATATAATCATATAGGATAGTGTATGATTAATCATATCCTAATGCCATGTTGTATCTAAAAGTTTTCTCAACCTTTTCTCATTTGTTACTAAAGATCCCAAATTTTGTTTAAGTTTTATTTTATATCAATGATTGGTTTTCAATGATATAATTATATCTTATTGAAGTCAATATACTGAAGAGGATGGAAAGAATATGTTTTTAAATTTTCTAA
Source organism: Viscum album (assembly GCA_963277665.1). Lineage (NCBI taxonomy): Eukaryota > Viridiplantae > Streptophyta > Magnoliopsida > Santalales > Viscaceae > Viscum > Viscum album. The sequence continues at coordinate 454,497,797 of OY728166.1, read as the reverse complement.
GCTTTATAATGAGGTTGATGCACCTAAAATGATTGGGTGAAGAGGAAAAGAAGTTCCCAAGACTTATTATCCTAGAAGAAGATAAGTTGTGTACCTTCCTTCGGAATATTTGGATTCACCGCCTGAAGGAGACAATTTATTTTAATATTTTACATACTTAATAAGATTGGTGATCTAATATTAATATCTATAACATGTAATATGATTGTTGTAGAAGAATATTATTTATCAATATTATTAATTTTTCTTTAAGGAAGGTCATTAAGAAGTAGATGAGAAGATTGCTATTGGATGGACAAGGTAGATCCATTATCCAAAGTGTCCATTATATAAAATTTTATAATGTCAACATTACAGGTTCCATTAGATGAATATTTCCAATATCATCTAACATGATCAATTGGGGTGACCAAAAATTAAGTTTCATCATTTATCATAAATATTTGTACAACACGGAATGAATGTTCACATGTAACATAAGACTGATGCGAATGAACTGAGTCGATCAGATGATAAGTGGAAATAAATTTTTGACTGATTAAATTCATAGTTAGATCAGATAGATTATGATCACAAAAACATAATCATTTTATTCTTAGTGTTATCTTCCTTATTTTATCAAACATAAAAATGTATTATGACTATCATTCAAAGCTAAATTTTGGAAGAATGCAAAATTCTTAGTGATAGAGAGACAAATCAGGAGATTTTTTTTGTTCCTCAAGTAACAAAAAACATCACATTCTCAAGAAGTTTATGATACTTTATAATGTTGATTAATGTTATAAGTTATAAGATATTTAAAATTCTTGAATAAAGTGAAGTTCCAATTGAAGTTATATTAGATGAAGAATTATGAAAAATTCTAATAGACCGAGTTGTAAAAAAATCAAGTTGATAATTCATGTGTAATTTTTTGACATTGTTATAGATAACAAAAGTAAGTATGAAGTTTTTCATATGAACATTGTGATTCATACAATATATTTCATTGGATAGAATAATTTTTTATTGATTACAAATTCCATCAGATGATATTTTAATAAGAAGGCGATGAAAAGTGAATAAGCTATGATGAATAAATAAATCAAGAGATTAAAATAAAAGTTTATGAATTATGGGATATAATTTTTCTAAAAAAAGTTAAAATAACGATATATATATCCTTTGATATAGGTTGATGAGGTTTTCAAATTGGGGGATTAGATAGAAGTCTTTGTATGATGTAATTAGACATAGGTTACAAAGTGGCGTTCCTCAGACTGAAGTTTCCATGCAGTTGAATCTGATGGATGTTTTAAAAAAAAATAAGAAAATATGTGTTTCCAATGAATAATAAATTTCAGATTCATTTGTTTAATGGTCTCATATAAATATCATCGGTTAGAGTATTTCCAAGCTAAGGTAACAAAAAAATATTTACAAAGCATGTCATTGGTTAGAGGATGTGTCTTTCAAAATATTTCCATGATCTTCCTACAAAGATGTAAAGGACCATCAAATGAAGTTTCAATAGATGGAAAAAGTGAAATAAATCTTAATATATGGAATGTTTTAATGTATTTACAAAGTTTTCATAAATATATTAATTTTTTTATGTAAAGATGATTTCTCAACGTTCCAGATAACATAAAGGAAGACTGTGATTCTCATTGAGTATTAAGGAAGCTTGAAAAAAATATTGTCACATAATATTTAGGAAACTATTATATTTTACTAGGTTTTAATGTGTTAAATTGAAGGAATATTTTGTGTTAGATGTTGTCCATATTGAGCAGGATATTTTAATTTGAAAGTCTATACTTCACTCGAAAACTCTGGAGAACCAATTCCAACATAAAGGGGTGTTGATGCATTGAAAATGGTGAATAAAAAGTGTGAAATTGTGGTTTTGTGTTATGATGATGATTTTATGTTCTTATAATGAAGTTGGAGAGAAATTTTCATTTGTGTTAAATCATTATACGAAGAGATTCTAGATGGACTTGGGGGTACCATATGGAGTTGAGGCTCTAGATAGATAAACAGTGAACCAAAAAAAGAAGGGATAAACCAGATACTTAATAGAGTTTTCCTATCAATTGAAGTTTTAATGAATATGATGAAAAAGGAATCATATGAAAAACTATTAAATAAATTCATAATGAAAAGAAATTACCATATGAATAGGAATTTCAAGAAAAAGGAGATGAAGGATCTATCAAAATAACACCAAATGAATTTTTATTAGATAGACAAGATTAGATGGAAGGATAAAATAGAAATGTTTCCAATGAATAAATAAGTGAAGTAAGAGAATATTTATGTTTTCTACTGAGAATAAGAATGAAATTTTCTTTCATATTGTTGTGCAAGTAACATGTGAATAAGGAGGAAGTAAAGAAAAAAATTTCACTAGGTCATCCAAAAAACGTCTCCAGAGGTGGAGTACATTCTTGGTGTTATATAGTAACTAAAAAAGGTTATGACTATCATCAAAGGTATTATAAATATCTAACAAGGATCTATAGGGGGAAATTTATTGTCATCCTAGGTTTTTAATATTAATCTATTATCTCTGTATTAAATTATAGGGAATTACACTTGGGTTAAGGATTGTTTTCTATCCAACTATTATACTTGGTATCACATTACAGTCGAGAATCTGTGTACAAGTCATCACCATATGTGGCAAGGACAAGATACTCTTATGGATTAGTTAACCATGTAAAAATATAGTATGCCATATTTTACTTGGTTTCATATACTTACATACTATAAGGAAAACAGAATATGAGAATTAATATCCAATCATGTATAATATATAAAGGGATAAAATTTATTGTTTCATTTAAAAATTACCCAACACTGATTCACCCTCCCCCCCAGTGTTGACCATATCATGAAGTTGTCCTTATAATTGGTATTATATCCAATGTTCAGCTCTATTGGAATATCTACATTCACGTTATTCAATTTTGAAGATTTTATTTCCTTTCATGTTAAATAATGAATATTATTTTTGGCAAAGATTTAATTATATATGAGAATAATTCTATTTCAACTGAGAGCATGATGAATATGAAAAATAAAGAGAAACTAAAGTTGAATAAGATATCTGTAATGTCCCATACCCACTTAGTCCATTACTTTTCCAAAACACGACTCCACTGTGACGGTGGCACCGTGAGGGTGGCACTATGATGGTGGCACAGTGATGCCAGCACAGTGGCGGTGGCACCGGTCATGGTGGCACCATGACGGTGGCACCGTGAGGGTGGAACCGTGAGGGTGGCACCGTGAGGGAAACACCGTGAAGGTGGCACCATGTCCTCACCGAGCGGTCTTCGTTCTTTCCCAGTTCCCTACTTTTCTGCTCCAGCAACATATATTTTGACATAAAGATGATTTAATTACCCCTTTCAAAGCCATTTAAAGCTGATAAATAATAACTAAAATCTCCCAAGAGTCAGGCAACCCTTAACTTACCAAAATGTGTGGTTTTTCCTTGGTTTCACGCCCTTCCCCGTACCTTCCATATCTGCCTCTGTTACGAGTTTCCTTATGGTTTAAGAAAACTATTTAAAGAAAAACTGTTATGACCACCTCTTCGAGGAGAATTTCTAAATTAAAATTAATTCCATCGTGTGTAACCACCCAACCGTGTGGTGAAACCCTGATCCGACATTATAGCCGTTCAAAATTTCATAACCCGTAACAATGGGATCTCATCTTTATATCACGCTAGAAATTCTTTCTTCTACCACTTGGAAAGTTTCCTTTTATTCTTTGTGCGTTTGGATTTCCCCTTCTCGAGGAAAGTGGTGCGCCTGTGATGGAGCCTTTCTACTCACCCTTGGAGTCCCCGACGTTCCTCCCCTACAAGTCACGCATCCCCAGTTCTTGGCCTGTGGAGAAGAACTTCGATCCTTGATCAACCAAGTAGGGATATTCCTTCATCTCTCCTTACTGTATATCATGCAGGGTGGGTACACTACAGTTTCTGTGGGAATGGATGAAACCAAACCTTAACAAAGATAATAAACAGACTGTTAAAGAATGATGGGGTGCATTTGAAAATTCTGTTGAAATATTTTATAATTGCTATATGTTGTGAACTGTATGGGCTTATGATCACTGAAAATCATGGTCATTGGTGGTATTTCCTTGCACACTAATGATCCCTTGTCGTCTATGATGATTAAATGACTGTAACATGGAAATTGGTTAATCACCTAAACTTGGTTGGTTAAATGGATGCCCAGTGAACATCAATCCTTGTGTGGTCACCCTGGTTGACCAACAGAATGAAGAACCTAATGAATGATGTGCTTGAACCTGTAATTTTCCCTACTCTATTCTGGTAGTAGGTGTGTTGATCTTCTTAATGCTTATGGGGTGATGTGGATGGGGATGGGATCCTCGGTTGTGGCACGGTTGTTGGTTGTGAATCTAAAGATGTGTGTGGCTATATCTCGATGCTTGGTTTGGTTCCAGTACTTTGAGGGATCTCACATATCTGTTTGTTGTTGTGAATTTACAAGAGAACCGGGTGTGGATGCTTAAATTTCTATTTAGGTGTTTCTCTTTCTCAGGCTTGTGGTTATAACTGTTAGTTTCCCAGTAGTGCAGAATTTACTTAAATGGGATCACTTGAACATGAAAACAAGAATGGGCTCAATGGGGAATTGTTTTCTGGGATGAGTGGTGACATGGTTGTGGGTTCGGTGTTTCTTGTGAATGAATAGTAATGAGGGTGTTTGTGCTTAAGTTGGTTTTGGAACTCCTAGGTTGGGATGAGTTCTTGTTATATTAATTATATAATTCTAGATCTTATGCTTCTTATTCGCGCCCCACCCAAGTTGAGCACATAGTGTCGAACACCCCCATTTCATGGGGGAGGGTGTTTTTCCCAACACTCATATGAGTGGCTGGTTACTAGCTCCTTTTCTGCTCCCTTTCCCGAATATCCCAAGACTCATCGGGCATGCTATGATGACCTGAGGTCCATTATAGCCCAAGATTCTTCGGGCAGGTTAGTTGCGGTGGTTTCCCAGGTGTGTGTGGGCAGGTTGTTTCCCAAGTGTCTTCTAGATGAGGCCCAGGTGTCTTCGGGGGTGACAGTAGTTGTTCTGGCCCAGGTGTTTGTGGGTGTGGTTACACGTTGTTGTTGTGGACCAGGTGTTTGAGGGCGGGATGTGTGGTAGTGATGGCCTAGGTGTGTGCGAGCGGGGAGTGGAAGTGGGACTACAGTGAGAATGGCGGGAGAGGTTCGATGCGTAGGATGTGTTCAGTAACCAGTGGGAAAGTGGCGCAGGGTACCCAAATATCGATGTTCTATTACTATACATTACTTGAATTGTGTTATTTGGAGAGTGTGCATGGGTGAGGCTTGGGTGGATAGTTTTCCTTGCTAGGTGATTTGGTTGTCTATTATCTCAAAGGGCATTAGAATGCCTCCCCACTTGTGCATGAGAGATTCCGGTATTCCCTACTGAGTATACTTGTATTCTCACCCAACGTATATAAAACTGTTTTCAGGTTTCAAGGAGGACATTAGGGATCATGCAGGGTCAAACTAGTTCAGACGTTGGGACAGTTGTTGCTGCTGTTTTTCTTTCTTTTGGTACTTCTTTTTGGGGTTTTCTTTTACTTTTTTATCATTTACTTTTGGAACATGCATATGTGAATGGTTTTTTTTGGATTTACCTGTACTTCTAGTTTTGGTTTTTTTGGGATTAACTATCTTATCTCCGGATCCTATTAAATAAAAAGGGTAATGCCTTCCATCTTGTGTGTGATTATATACCCTTGGAGCTAGTCCCCACTCCGGGACCTATTGAAGGTGGGTATCGGGGGTCATTATCTCTCATTCAAATTGAAGAAGGAAGGGTCTGGAAATCTATTATCCCTTCTATCATCTTGGTGAAGGTGGGTCATGACAGAATGGTATCATAAAAGGAGGTTAAGAGATAGGATGGAGTTCAGAGTTTGGCATATTGAGGATTACATGGGACGGTAGGGAAACAGTGTTGGACAATCTTGGTGCATGAAGTAGGCCAGGGAAGACTGGCTGGGACATGATATTTTAGGCCCCCCTGTGATCTGATGCAAGGACTCTAGGCCTACCAAACGTCCAAGTGAGGCTACACTGATTGCAGGTTAGAGACCCTAGGAAAGGTACATGCATCATAATGACTTGTGTTCACGTGTTTTAGGGGTATTTTGGGGATTTAAAATGAATAATAAGTCAAAGAAAATTTAAGAACAATATTCAACACTACTCGGGCTTAGGCATTCCTTGTTTACCTTGTAGCTATGGCACCTGGGAGACGACCACAAGTAGTGCGGGCGATCGAGGCCCAGGAGGTTGACTTTGCTGATCGGCAGAGGACTGACTGAGAGGAGGAGGATGATCAGTGGCAGAGGATGCTTAATGCCTTTCAGTGACAGAGCCTTGGGAAGTATGAGGGAAGAACCTCAGACATGGAGGAATAAAGATAACTAGAGGAGCTGGTGATAGCTTTCAGCTTGATCCGGGCTCCGACAGAGCATTGGGTTCCTCTGGATATAAGCCAGATGTGGGGAGCATCGCGTCAGTGGTGGACGCTCTACCTTGGGGAGAAGAGGGAGGTTGAGGTTACGTGGGATGAATTCGAGAGGGATTTCTAGGATGAATTCCTCTCTTCCACGATGAAGGATGAGAAGAGGCAGGAGCTACTCTCCCTCCAGCAGGGGAGCATGTCAGTGAGAGAGTTGGGGATCAAGTTCAAGGATCTCCTCCTATTTTCTCCAGACCTCTTTCCAGATGAGGAGTCTCGGACAAGATGTTTTGAGGAGGCACTTAAACCTTATGTTCAGTATGCTGTTACTCCCTTCAACTTACCGACATATTTAGAGGTCCATAAGAAAGCTGAAGTGGTGGAGAGAATGCACATACTGGGAGGTGTATCACGAGAGGGAATCCAGTTGGGCTCGTCGAAGGGGAAGGCCGTTAGTAGCAGGCCTCCAACATAAAATCCCTCTAGGTTTCGACCATTAGGGAGCAGGCCCCAGTAGTTCTAGTTCCAATCTCCTGGTCCTCACCCTTTCCTTTCGGGCCTAGGACCGAGATTCTTCATCTGTGGCAGCCATGGGAACCTTTGGAATCAGTGCCTGGACCAAGTACAATACAATGGGGGTGGGCCAGTGCAGCACCCATCCCAGCCGCAGTAGTTTCTAGCCAGGTCCTTTCAACAGCAGCAGCATGGACAGCGAGCTCCCGCTCCTCCAAGGGCAGACGTCGCAGGAGGAGGCCGACCTCAGGGCACTCCTCAGGGACCTCGACTAGGGCGCGGTAGGGGAGGCGGCCGATAGCTGAGGAGAAGGGGAGATGGGTGCGGGCAGTTAAACTCCATGGAAGCATCAGCTCCAGCAGGGCCAGAAGTCATTCGAGGTATGATCATCTTCTTTAGTGCTCTTGCCTATGCCTTGTTCGATACCGGAGCTTCACACTCCTTTTTTGTGCCCAGTCAGGCCCATGCTCTGGATCTAGATGCTAAGAGACTTCCAGTGCCCCTGGTGTTGAGTACACCCGTCGGAGGTCAGATCAACTTGTTTTATGTTTGCTGAGGGTGTAGACTGATGATAGGGCCACATCAGTCAATCGAGGATCTTCTACTATTTCAGATACATCCATACGATGTTATCCTAGGCATTGACTGGTTGTTCTCTATATGTTCCATTATTGACTGTTTCTGAGGAAGGATCGTGTTTTCATATTTGGGCGGCCGACATGTAACTTTCATCGGTGAGAGGGGTTTCCATAAAAGTAGCAGGTGATAGGAGCCCCTCCTTTCTTTGTTAGCTGAACTATCTATGGATTCGGTAGATGCAGAAATGGCAGAAGTCCCATGGATCTTCAGTGAGTTTATGGACGTCTTCCTTGAAGAGTTGGTGACTCTACCCCCTCGACGTGATATTGAGTTCAGGATAGACTTGAAACCTGGTGCTCGTCCGATTTCAATGGCTCCCTACCGGATGTCACCTTCTAAGTTGGAGGAGTTTCGGATTCAGATTGACAATATGATGAAGAAGGGTTTTGTTCGACCAAGTGCGTCACCCTGGGGTGCTTCTGTCTTGTTTTCAAGGAAGGAAGATGGTGGTCTGAGGCCGTGCATAAACTACAGGAGACTGAATCAGGTGACAGTCAAGAATCGCTATCATCTTCTGAGGATAAACGATCGCTTTGACCAGCTGAGGGGAGAGGGTTGGTTCTCTTAGATCGATCTGCGGTTTGGATATCACCAGTTGAGGGTGAAGGAGGGAGACATCACAAAGACTGCTTTCAGATGTAGGTATGGACACTTTGAGTTTGTGGTCATGTCTTTCGGTGTTACGAATGCACCAGCTGTGTTCATGGGACTCATGAACTCTGTCTTCCAGGAATACCTGGATTGGTTCGTAGTCGTGTTTATTGATGACGTCCTAATCTACTCAATGTTAGAGGAGGATCACGCTGAGCACCTGAGAATGGTTTTAGAGACCCTCCGACAACACCAACTCTATGTGAAATTGTCCAAGTAAATGTTTTGGATGTGATAAGTGCAATTCCTTGGGCACGTGGTGTCCGAGAAGGGAATAGCGGTGGACCCATCAAAGGTCGAGGCGGTTGTTTCTTGGGCAGCACCCAAGAATGCGTCAGAGGTTCGTAGTTTCCTTGGACTAGTAGGTTACTACTGGAGGTTCGTACCCAACTTTTCTCGAGTTGCAGCACCTTTGAAATCTTTGACCAAGAAGGACCAGGCTTTCGTATGGGATGGATAGTGCGAGGAAGCCTTTGGATATCTGAAGGAGAAGTTGGTAAGTGCCCCAGTGCTGAGGTTTCCAGAAGAAGGGGCGGTGTATTAGGTGTTCTGTGATTCTTTAGGACAAGGCATTGGGTGTGTTCTGATGCATTGAAAAGGGGTGATCTCTTATGGGTCTAGAAAGTTACGTCCTCATGAGAGTAATTATTCCACCCACGGTCTGGAGCTTTCGGAGGTCGTGTTCACACTAAAGTTGCGGTGGAATTACCTCATTGGGGAGCGCTTCATGGTCTTCACGAATCACAGAAGCTTAAAGTATATCTTATCCCAGCGGGACCTGAACTTACGGAAGCGAAGGTGGATGGAGTTCCTTCAGGACTACGACTTCAATATTTCCTACACCTCAAGAAAAGGGAATGTGGTGGCTGATGCCTTGAGCAGGAAGTCGCAAAAGGATGCAGTTTGAGAGTCGGAAAATGCTTGGAAGGTGATGGAAGAGTTGGATTCCCTACACCGTGATATAAGGGAGGATGGTGGTAGAGGTTGTCTGTTTCAGATGAAAGTGAAATCATCTCTTCTACGGCAGGTGGAGGAGTCTCAGTTGGGAGACATAGCGAGTGAATCAATGTGTGACCAGGTTAACCATGGAGATGATCTGGAAGGGTGGAAGGAGGATGGTCAGAATCTGATGCTTTTGAGAGGGAAGTTGTTTGTTTCGGAGACGATGCGTGAGAGAGTTCTTGGTGAGTTCCACAACCCACCCCTGGCAGTACACCCGGGAGCTTCCAAAATATACCGGGGCTTGAGAGGCCAGTTCTGATGGCCTGGGGTGAAGCGGGTGGTGGCAGAGTTCATAGCAAAGTTCCTCGGGTGTCAGTAGGTGAAGGCTGAACAACGCATCACATGGGGTCTGTGACAACCTTTAGATGTCCCTAAGTGAAAATGGGATGACATCTCAATGGATTTCGTCACAGGACTACCCAGAGCTCAAGGGTGTTTCGATGCTATCTGGGTAGTGGTGGACCGACTGATAAAATCAGCCCACTTCCTGGCAATCAAGGAGTCAAGTACAGTGGATTCCCTAAAAGAGAGGTATGTAGATGAGGTGGTGCAGTTGCACGGAGTCCCAAGATCCATAGTCTCAAATAGGGATTCACGGTTTACCTCACATGTCTGTAGAGGATTGCAGCACACTTTTGGCACCCAACTACATCTTATTTCCACCCCCAGATAAATGGACAGATAGAGCACACCATCCAGATATTGGAGGATATGCTACAAGCATGTATGCTGAACTTTGGGGGATCGTGAGAACGACACTTGCCTATGGTGGAGTTTTCCTACAATAATATCTATCATTCTACCATTGTCATGGCCCCGTTCGATGCTTTTTATGGGAGGCCATGTTGCTCACCCGTGTACTGGAAAGACGTCGGGGAGGTAGATGTTCTTGGCCTGAAGGTGGTGCAGAGCACGGCGGAGAAGGTTCCGCTTATACGGGAGAGGATAAAGGCATCCCAGGACCGGAAAAATTCATATGCTGATAATAGGAGGAGACCTAAGGAGTTCGAGGTCGGGGACCACGTGTTCTTGAAGGTCTCCCCTCGGCGTGGGCAATGGAGGTTCGGCAGGGGGAGTAAGCTTTCTCCTAGGTTCGTTAGACCGTTCAAAGTGTTGCGGCGGGTCAATGAAGTGGTTTATCAAATAGCGCTACCACCACCGCTATTGAGGCTGCATGATGTCTTCCAAGTGTCTCAGCTCCGATGATATCTACACGACGATTCACACGTCCTTAATTGGGGAAATCTGGATATCGAGGACGACGTGAATTTTGTGGAAAGACCCATGAGGATCGAGGATCGTGAGTATAATGTGCTCTGTGGATAGACCATTCCTTTGGTTTGTGTGTTGTGGAGGCATGGCGGGGTCGAGGAAGGTACCTGGGAATGGGAGACGTAGATGCATGCCTAGTACCCAGAGCTGTTTTGAGTTTTGTTCTGTTTTTTTGTACTTGTTTGTGATGGAACACTTTACCTTATTAACTATGGAACATGTGATTTTCCTCATTTTGTGGATGTGTGTGAAGAGTCCTAAATATGGTGAGGGGATGACCTGATCCCTAATCAAGACGCATTAAGGTGGATGCGATTAAAACCATGCGGGTGAGTCAGTGCCACCCAAAGTGGATAGTATCTTGACATGGAGGAAGAAACTCCCTGACCCATATGACTGGACAGTTTGACCCACGAGTGTTTCCTAGTTACTTGAGGGAGAGGTGTTCCTAGATTTCGATGAGGTTCACTCCTGAGAGGTATCTTTCGAGGTGGTTGTTCGGAACCCCTCTTTTCTACGGGTCTAGTTTTGATTCTCGAGGGCGAGAATAGTTTGAGAGGTATCTGATGTAATGGCTCAGATCCACCTAGTTCATTACTTTGCCAAAACATGGCTCCACAGTGATGGTGGAACCGTGAGGGTGGCACCATGACGGTGGCACAGTGACGGTGGCACCGTGAAGATGGCACCGTGACGGTGGCAGAGTGATGGTGGCACGGTGACGGTGGCACCGTGACGGTGGCAAGGTGAGGGTGGCACTGTGACAGTGGCACCGTGAGGGTGCCACTGTGACGGTGGCACCCTGAGGGTGGCACCGTGTCCTCACCGAGCGGTCTTCGTTCTTTCCCAATTCCCGACTTTTCCACTCCCGTGACATATCTTTTGATGTAAAAATGATTTAATGCCCCCTTTCAAAGCCATTTAAATCCCATAAATAATATCCAAAATTCCCCAAGAGTCGGGAAAACCTTAACTTACCGAAACGTGTGTTTTTTTTTCAGTTTCACGCCCTTACCTGTACGTCCCAGATCCTCCCATGTTACGCGTTTCCTTATGGTTAAAGAAAACTTTTTAACGCATAGTCGTTATGACCACCTCTCTAAGGATAATTGTTAAATGAAAATTAATTCCATCATGTGTAACCACCCAACCGCATGGTGAAACCCCAATCCAACTTTATAGCCGTTCAAAATTCCATATCCCGTAACAATGGGACTCATCTTTATATCATGCTAGAAATTCTTTCTTCTTCCTCTTAGATAGCTTCCTTTTCTTCTTTGTGCGTTTGGATTTCCCCTTACCAAGGAAAGTGGTGCGCTTGTGCTGGAGCCATTCTGCTCACCCTTAGAGTCTCCAAAATTCCTCCCCTGCAAGTCACGCATCCCCAGTTCTTTGCGCGTAGAGAAGAACTTTGATCCTTGATCAAACAAGTAGGTATTTACCTTCATATCTTCTTACTGTGTATCATGCGGGGTGGGTACGCTACTATTTCAATGGGAATGGATGAAACCAAACCTTAACAAAGATAATAAACAGACTGTTAAAGATTGATGGGTTGCATTTGACAATTCTGATGTACTCTTTTATAATTGCTACATGTAATGAACTGTATTGGATTATTCTCATGGAATATAATTTTCGTTGGTGGTCTTTCCTTGCACACTAATGATCCCTTGTCTTCTATGATGATTAAATGACTGTAACATGGAAATCAGTTAATAACCTAAACTCGGTTGGTTAAATGGATGCCCATTGAACATCAATCCTTGGGTGGTCACCCTGGTTAACCAACAAAAAAAAGAACCTAATAAATGATGTGCTTGAACCTGGAAGTTTACCTACTCTGTTTTGGTAGTAGGTGTGTTGATCTGCTTGATCCTTATGGGGTGATGTGGATGGGGATGGGATCCTCGGTTGTGGCACGATTGTTGGTTATGAATCTGAAGCTGTGTGTGGTTGTATCTTGAGGTTTGGTTTGGTTCCAGTACTTTTAGGGATCTCACGGATCCCTTTGTTGTTGTGAATTTACAAGAGAACCGGGTGTAAATGCTTAAATTACTATTTGGGTGTTTATCTTTATCTGGCTTGTGTTTATGCCTGTTAGTTGCCCATTAGTGTAGAATTTACTTAAATGGGATCAATTAAACATTAAAACAAGAATGGGATCAATGGGGAATTGTTTTCCGGGATGAGTGGTGACATGGTTGTGGGTTCGGTGTTTCTTGTGAATGAATAGTAACGAGGGTGTTTGTGCTTAAGTTGGTTTTGTAACTCCTAGGCTGGGATGATTGCTTGTTATATATATTATATAATTGTAGTTATTATGTTTCTTATTCACACCCCACCCAAGTTGAGCACTTAGTATCGAACACCCCATTTCATGGGGGAGGGTGTTTTTTCCAACACTCCTATGAGTGGCTGGTTATTAACTCTTTTTTTGCTCCATTTACCTAATATCCCAATACTCAGCAGGCAGACTGTGATGGCCTAAGGTCCATTATATCCCAATATTCTTTAGGCAATGTACTTGTGGTGGTTTCCCAGGTGTGTGCGGGCAGGTTTTTTTCAAAGTGTCTTCGGGTTGAGGCCCTAGTGTCTTCGAGCATGACAGTAGTTATTCTGGCCCAGGTGTTTGTGGGCTTGGTTACACGTGGTTGTTGTGGCCCAGGCATTTGCGGGCGGGATGTGTGGGAGTGATAGCCCAGGTGTGTAGGGGTGGGGAGTGGTAGTGGGACAGTAGTGAGAATGGTGGGAGAGGTTCAATGCGTAGGATGTTTTCAATAACCAGTGGGAAAGTGGCGCGAGGTACCCAAATATCAATGTGCTATTAATATAAATTACTTGACTTGGGTTATTTGGGGAGTGTGCCTTGGTGAGGCTTGGGTGGATAGTTTTCCTTGCAAGGTGCTTTGGTTATCTCTTTTCTTATAGGGCATTAGAATACCTCCCCACTTGTGCATGAGAACTTTTGGTTTTCCCTACTGTGTATACTTGTATGCACACCCTACGTATATAAAACTATTTTCAGGTTTCTAGGAGGACTTCAGGGATCATGCAGAGTTGTACTAGTTCAGACGTTGGGATAGTTGTTGTTGTTTTTTTTCTTTATTTTGGTACTTCTTTTTGGTGTTTTCTTTTACTTTTGTGTCATTTACTTTTGGAACATGCATATGAGAATGGTTTGTTTTGTCTTTACCTATAATTACACTTTTGGTGTCGTTGGGATTTACTATCTTATATCCTGATCCTATTAAATAAAAAGTTTAATGTCTTCCATCTTTTGGGTGATTTTATACCCTTGTTTCTAGTCGCCACTTCGGGACCTAATGAAGGTGGGTCTCGGAAGTCATTATCTCTCCTTCAACTTGAAGAAGGAAGGGTCTGGAAAACTGTTGTCCCTTCTCTGATCTTGGTGAAGGCAGGTCGTTACAATATCCCTCTTAAACAAAGAGGGAAAAAGATTTTCATTTTCTCCATACAATGTTAATGAAAAAATACATCATTCCAAGAAATTAAAGAATAGGTGGTTCATGTTTCCACCCTATAGAAAGAAAAAATTCATACCATAAGTCGATCAATATCTAGTGATTATAAGGTATGTAAAAAATCTTATGTGAACTATCCTCATGAATAATATATTATCATAAGTTTTTATGGTGATAAATCTAAAACGTCTAAAGATATATCAGTTGATAGATTAAAAGATATTAAATATTATATTTCCAAAGAAACAATCTCTCTTGTTTGAGGATTCTTTCAAAGTATACAAGAATAAATTTTCCAACTTGAAGAATAATATAATAATATAGAGATGTATTTATAGGAAAAATATCTTGAATATATAATGATATCTTAGAAGGTTAGAATATTTATGACCAAATAGGAAGAACATTAAAAAAATTCAATTTTTTTTAATGTAAATGGCTCAAGGAAGTTGAAGTCAATGATGGATTCAATAATAATCTAGAAGAAAAGATATATTCTCTTGAATAAAATTTTAAAAATATATTTTTGGTCATGGATTTTCAATTAGAAATAAAATATAATAAGATCAAGGAACATGACTATTTGTTTTAAGAAAAAGTTAAGTTGAATGTAGAGTAATTTCTATGAATGAAGACGACTTGTGATGATATGGTGATTATGAATGAAAATAAAAAAAACAGCTTGAATATAAAATATCTAGAATTGGAAGTAAATTTATCCATCCATGAGAAGATACATGTTGAGACTTCACAATTTAAGGATAAAGTTTCTGCTTCTATACATTGATCATTAGAGAATTCTTGTGATAAATTACCTCTAACATGTGACAATAAGATCTTGACTTCATTTAATGATCTATCTCAAGTAGATATGAATAAAAAGGAACCATACATACCTTTTTTTAATAATGTTCGTAAACCCATTTTCATGAATTCTATATGATGGAGAACAAAATATGTATAAGTATGGATAAAGAAGAATGAGGTGTTTACAACCTTATATATGTAGGATAAGAAAAGAAGAAATGAAGGTGATACCCCAAAAGTGATCAATGCATTATTAATAATACACAAAAATATCATATAGAATATATTATAATATCAAGGTTTGTGGTTCAATGTTTTTTCTATAAAAAATATGGGAATTATGAATCATATTGTTGGTACAATACATTGAATGAAAGATCAGAAAGGAAACACAGGTTATGTGGGAGTAATCTAGAGAAGAATAAACATCTACATTGTAATAAAAATCTAAATACATTAAATAGATTAGGAAAACATAAAAATATCTATAATGTATGAAATAATGGTGTCCACAAGAATGGTTCATGATCATATAAACATATATCTAAAGATCATAAGAATATAATTTCATAAAATTTCATGAATAAAGGAGAAGAAACTTTGGTATATTATAAAAAAATGCTATAAACCAAAATTCTCCAAAGAATATATCATGTAATAAAGGTAATAAATCCTTGCATTAGAAAACCAAGATGTTGAATAAGTGTGCACCATATAGAAGAAATTATTAGAATAAAGACACACAAAATAATTTATGTGTTCAATCCAAACATTCTACCAATGTTCCTAATGATATTTTAGTAATCTAGACAAAATATTTAGAGAAAATGTGAAAAATTAAAGAATAAAATAAAAAGGCTAGTGAAAAAGAAAAAAAATCCACATAAAGGTAAATAAGTTCTATTTCTAAGGTAGAAAATGGATGAATAAACTCCTAGGGACCATTGTATAATAATTCCAATATAATAAAAGTCCTTAAATAAAATGAATATTGAACTAGGTGATATAGGTACCTTAAAGTTTATTTTGAAGAGAATGTTTACACAAAGAAAAATGGAAGAAGTCACAAGATCCATCCATCCCTAGTTAGAATTTAAATTCAAATGTGTAAGTGTGAATAATGGAGGATATGGAGACACTTGGTTAAGAAAACTTTCTCAACCTTTGTATTCACATTTATGAAGCAATAAAGAGTCACCTTATTCCCTTAACCTTTGTATATTGTATTTTTTACTTTCATAACATTGAATTAAAGGTGGAGAATAATCTTAAAGGGATAACCTAAGGTAGTGAAATGAATTTCAACCTTGGAAAACCTTCATTAAGAAATTTTTCATCCTAGAATGTTTCCTAGGATGGTCTATTGCAAAACATATAACATGATCATCCTTGATGAAAATTACATGGTTTCTATCAATACATAATATAAAAGTAAATGAAATATCCATTTTGGTGTATTTTCATTATGATGTTCCTAAATTATATTTATTGAATAGACTCATCATTATGAAGATTGTGGGAAGCATCTCCTTAAGGGTGAGACAAGTGGAGTATGTTGATGTTGCTACTATAATTATCATCTCATAAAAATCCAATAATTCTAGAATTATTTTAATGGAATATCATTGTAAAGGAAATTTTCTTCTCAATATCTCATCCATAGTTCCTAAAGAAAATGTTCTTAATACAATTTGGTGGGGGAAATATGAATTAACTTGTGACATAATAAAAGTGAAAAAATGAAATTGTTCCAAGGCTACCTTTCCTTCTTATTGTACTTGATTGTTTTTAATCTATTAGTTGAAGTAAGTGTATAAGTTTCAGTTTTATCTTTTTACAATTTTTTTAAATCAAAAGTTACATCTTCAACTGAAATACAATTGAACAAACCTT
Organism: Viscum album; assembly: GCA_963277665.1. Lineage (NCBI taxonomy): Eukaryota > Viridiplantae > Streptophyta > Magnoliopsida > Santalales > Viscaceae > Viscum > Viscum album. Next base: position 454,481,014 of record OY728166.1, on the reverse strand, counting down.
GAAGACAAGAGTGTGAGTTCTCATTACATGTGTTATCAAGATCAGTTGGTAAATGATTTTTTTTAAACCAAGTCCTTTTATTTTATACATCAATAATAGATCACTTATAATTAATGTGAAATTATGGATAACATATTGGTTAAGAATGAAATGATACCATTTCCCATGAACTTTTTGTTTCTTATCAATAAGGGCAGAGTGCATTGAAGGTTTGGAAATTTCAAAATGTAAATAGGAGAGAGATATGGAAAAGAATAGAGATAAATAATATAAACATTCACATGTTCATAGATTCATTTGGAATTAACTTTTATTGTGTTGAAAAAAAATTAAAAAGGGGGATATTAAAGATCCCACATTGTGTATAAGTTATTTTTTAAAATGATCTTTATTTTTTGTCAATTATTTAGGAAGATATCATTAATGTCAATACATTGAAGAGGTTGGAAAGAAGAATTTGTTAAAGTATCCAATATTTTTATTGAATTTAATGTAGCTTGAATGATTTGGTGAAGAATAAAATAAATTAAAAATTTATATTATCTTGGAAGTGGACTGACCAAAAATTATTATTTTTTTATTTCAAAATCACTTTTGAAGAAAAAATGGGAAACCTGTAATAAAACATTCAAAAAGAAACTCATATCAAGAATTAAAAGGAGATACCCCTCCCCAGAAACAACATCATTATGTGAGTCCTCCACACCACATGAACACTCATCAAGATGTCCCTCATAGGATTGTGCAGGCCTGGTACCAATGGGAAAACCATACTCGCTCATTATAAAGTTTTCCTTAAGGAATTTTCTTAAGAATTTGATGAGAAGAATGTTGTCAGACAAAGATGGTAATTCCATTAGATGAACTTTTATAAATTCATAATCACATATTCTATAAAATGAATATTTCCAATATCATCCTACATATTCCATCAGATATACCAATATATGAAAAAAATTAGTCAGAGGAAATATTGGGAGATCACCGAATGAAGATTCACAAGTAACATCTGACTAATGTGAATGAACTGAGTTGATCATACAGAAAGTGGAAAGAAATGTTTGAATGATTACAGTCACAATTACATTGAAAAAAATTATGATAAGAAAAACATAATCAGTTGATTCCTAGTGATGTGTTCCTTAGTTCATCAAACATCACAATGTCTTGTGACTGTGAATCAATATATGGTTTAGAAGAAGAGATAAGTCTCAATGAAAGAGAGAAAAATAATGTGATTCATTTTTCATTCCTTGAGTATAAAATAATAGGAATATTATAAGGAAAACATAATCCTTTCTATAGTTGATTAATGGTAGAAGTTGGATAATATTGATAATTCATGAATAAAGTTAATTACTAATTGATGTTATATAGGATGAAGAATTGTATCAAGTCTAATATACCTACTTGTACAATAATAATGTTGAGAAGTTTTGTTGAAGCTACTAACATTATTACTGATGAAAAAAAAGGAAGTATTAATTCTCTCATATGAAGTTAGTGAGTTATCAAATAGGCTTCACCACATAGAATAATAGTTTCTTTAGTACAAAGTCCATATAATGGAATTGTACTAAGAACAAGATATGAAGCGAAGAAACTATAATGAATGAATGAATGAATAGTTATTGATAATGGTTTTTGAATAATCAAACATAACATTCTAGGAAATTGTTAGTGAATATATATGGATATCATTAGACATAGATTGATGAGGTGTCTGAATAGTTGGATAAAAAAGGTCTCTATATGAAGTCATCAAACAGATGTTCTTGAGTGACACTCATCGTACTACAGTTTCCATGAAGTTGTATTGGAATTTTATTTTAAAATTAAGAATAAAGGAAGTGCATCATCCGAATGATTATATTCATAGTAATAAAAAAGATAACATATGATTTCATCATTTAGAGGATTTCCAAGATAAGGTAGCATTTAATGATTTACAAAGCATTTCATTGGTCAGAGAATGTGTCTTATGAAATATTTCAGTGGCGTTATTATAATGTTGTGAAGGAACATAAGAAAAATTTTTAATAAATGGAATAAGTGAAATGAATCTTATTAGACCGAAGGTTTTACGGTCTTTATGAAGTTTTCATAAATATATTAAAAGTGATTATGTAATGTGGACCGTACAATATTTCAAATGTCATTGAGGAAGACCGCGATTCTTACAGAGTCTTAAAGTATTTTAAAGAATAATGATATCATCAGGTCTTAAGGAAACTTTTATAATTTAGTAGGTTTAAATGTAGTCAAAAGGAGGGATTTTAAATGTAGGATGATAAAAATATTTAGTGGGAATTCTAATTGTGAAAGTGTTTGCTTCACCTTGAATCTTTGAAGAACCAGTTCCTGTATAAAGGGGTGATGATGATTTTTGAAATGATTTATAAAAAGCATGTAATTGTGGATATGTGTTACGATAATTAATTAAAGTTCCACATAGAAGTGAAGAACATGAATCTTGAATGGAATTATCATTTAGGTTGAAGTATTGGATGAAGAGGAACCATAAAAAGTAGGGGATTCAAGATAAAGCATAAGAAACAGATGAAGAAATAGTAAACCAGATGATTAATGGAAAATCTAGATACCATATATAGTTTTACTATCAATTTGTGATCAAAATAAAATAAATATGAAGATTAAGTTGGATGATCTTCAACCAAAACAATTCACATGTTATGGATAACACTGAAAAAATAGGTCTCAAAAGAATACAGAAAAGAAGGATCAGATGAACTGTCACTGAACTAATCTACATCAGATACACAAGATCAGACAAAAAGACCATACATAGAGGTTTCAAATAAATAAATAATACACATCTGAGTATATTTTATTTTTCTATTATAAAGAATAAGAAATGTATCTTTCTTACTACTATAAAAGTAATAAGTTATGAGAAATGAAGTTAAGAATAAAATAGCACGGTGACATCCAACAAAAGTCTCAATAGGTTTATTAATCTATTGGTGTTACAATGTATCTAAAGAAGATGATTACTATATACATGGGAAGTATAAAGATCAACCAATGATATGTAGGTAGACATGGTTATTACTAGTATAATGATTTAATATTGTTCTCTTATCCTCTCTCTTAAGTGTATGAAACCACACATGGGATAAGGATTTTTTTTCTAGAAAACTATCATACTTGTTTTGACATTATAGTAGAGAATATATTTATTGGTCATCACCATTTGAGGAAGGGTATAAATACTCTTATTGAGTAGTGAACCTCATAAAAATATCATGTTCTATCCTTTATAGAATTTTATATACTTGAATAAGATAAGGAAAACATAATAGGATAATCAAAATCTTAACTAGTCTAAGAGGTAAAGGGAGAAAATGTATTGATTGGGTTAAAAATCCTAATAATGATTCGACTCGTCTATGTGTTGAGCATATCCCATTTTTTACCTTACACTTATACTCATAGATCAATACATAATTATAGCCAATGCTAAACATGTGTTAAGATGAAAATAAACACTAACTTGTTAAACCTCCCACACAAGTATCCACTTACTCCTAATAATTAATAATTAATATTAGGGGATGAAAATAATTAATAGAGTAAATTAAGTAGGTAAACATAGGAAAATAAATTTAAATAAATTCCTTTTTTATACCTTATAAACAAGCTAACACATTATACAATCAAATATTCAATGAAAATAAAGTGTAAGGGATTATAATACTTATACAGATATCCCTTCACTCCTCTAATCAATGTTGATAATGGCCTCTTTAGATTCCGATTATTCCTAGATGTCCCCCTTTCCTTTGATATACATCATTACTCTTACCTAACCCTCTTATTCTTATCTAGTGAATGAACTATTTCAATAATTTTCCTTTAGATTCTCTTATTCTACAATTTCATTTGGTGACCATCGTATGATCAATCAATATAGAAATGTAATCCTGAATCACTTCTTCACAGGATTCTCATTTACTTCTTTGTTAAATTTTTATTTAATTTACTGATCCCAGTATATTTATATTTATTATATTTCAATGATCTTCTTCTATGTCGGATGGTGTTTGTAGAATTCAATGATTCAATTATACAATTGAGTGAAAGGTTTTCAAGATGGACCCCTTCGATTTCATACTTACCATGTGGAATGGAGATGATATTAATGCCTTCCCCTCAATATTTTATTAACATATCTAATCTACTGAAATGATGATTTTAACTCTAGTATATTTCAAAAATTAAAAAGGATATGGATTAATAATAAGAGCTGGAATGACCTTAATATAATATACTGTATTTGGATAACGATGTCTGTTAATAAGAAGAGGAGGAGGAGGCCACACTGGAAGTGGTCCATGGTTGTGAAAAAGAAGAACCTGATGTGTATATCCCGACCACATAAATTCCCTCCTAGAGCCTAAGTAATATTAACTATATCTTGGAGTAAGTGGATAATGAAGGGTTAATTGAGTTTTTATGGCCCTCATAAGTGTGGTTGTTAATCACATGTGGGTTGGTGTCACTCACCACATCACCTTTACTAAGGTTAATAGTGTTTTTCCAAATTCTCGTAGTATGGGTTCAAATTTTGTATTTACCCCACACAATATAAAACACTACCTATAAATAGTTCCATGGGTACACAATTGATTTTATAATCTTCCAATCTTACTACATCACTCACATTCACAATTCACCAATATAAAATCTATGTAAGTAGTAATTAGAAAATAGGGAAAATATCACAAAATAAGTACTCGTGGTTGATTAGAATAAGGAAAATAAATTTAAAAGACTCCTATATATTAATTAAGAAACCTAAGACACACATCATCGAATGTAGAAATACAAATAAAATCCTTAGAAGGCTCACTAATCATGTAAACTCTAAAAATATCCCCCAATTGATGATGTTCTCCTTTATCTTGTATCACTCGCGGAGGACCTATCTGGTATGATCAATCCTCTTCTATCATGTTTTCCTCTCTTAGTTGAGATCTTTAACTTGGTCACTACCCCCTTATACTATACTCACATCGTCTTCTGTATGAACTCTTATTGACTTATTTTGTCACTTATCAATAAAATAATCAATGATATTTATCACTTTTGGAAAATTTGATTTATTAAGATCAATAATTCCTAAAAAACTATATAAAAAATAATAAAACTATAAAAAACAAAATACTACTAAAAAATAATCGATATGAATGATAAATTTATGCTAACCACACTCCTCCACACATGAGTGATTACTTATCCTCAATTAATTACTCTCAACAAAAATTCCCAACGCTTTTTAATTTAGCTCAAACATAACACCTATGTGAATGAAGGTTAAATGAAAATAGATTCTCTTTATTAATATCTTAACATAATTCACTTTTAAAAATACAATTCCATTAAGTTTCTCATCAACTACTCCATTTCATCTTTATTTGTTTGAACATAGATGATAATATTACACTTCATATTCCCCTTATTCAAAGTACTCCCCTAACCTTCCATATCTCTTAATAACAAGTCAATTTCACTATTTCTTATTTATTTTTGAGACATTATATGTTCAATTCACTTATTAAGTGAGTATGAACCACATTGAATAAAACCATACCTTATAGTCGGTATCCCCCATCACTAATTACGTTATTCATGGAATGGAAGTAGGGTAAGGGAATTAAACTTTTAGATTGTCAATTAACTCTTATTTGTTGGATTTTATTTTTCACTCACAAACCCAATTCTAAGTTATCTTATGAAATTTCTTTTCAGATCTGAATAATTCATTTTCATCCAGTTTTTTATGAATTATAAATTTTTTATTTAAGATGGATTCCCAAGTGTTACTTTTTCACAATAGGAAATTCACCTTATTTTGACATAAAAATCTAGTGAAACCATGTCTCAATTTTGAGTCACCTAAGATCAATCCTTTTACAATCCATTTCTCTAGTTCTATCCATGGGTTTTAATATGTCTAGGGAAAGTTTCTATCCTAGATCATGAGGAATAAAACCTATCCAATAGGATTACTCACATAAAACACATACGTACACTCACTACCACCCTTGACACACATAGACACATAAATTTTTTTGTTTATGATCAATATTAACATAAGTTTGGAAATACAATGAATGATCGTCAATGAAATTCAAATTGAAATGAATGAATTGGTAGAATACTCCCAAAACATGTATTTACATCCAATTCCTTGTGATTTCCTCCCATGTTTTACTAGTTTTCTTCTTTTTCTTACATTAAAAAAATAAAAAGAAATTCAATATATATAAAATTTGAATTGTTGAAAACCAAGTGAAATATAAACTATGAAATAAAACACTTTCTATTTGAATTGGATTTTTCTCAAACTAATTCTTGGGTGTTAAGCCCATAATTCATTCCCTCTGTATTGATTTATTACCATTTGTATAGAAGTGTGTATTTATTATTCTAAACCACTAGTAGTGTAATACTCTTATGATCTCTGGTAGGGAAACATCTACAGTATTCTCCCAAGTATCTATGAATCCAAACCTTTATTCTAATACTATAATTATCCCTTAGAATCCCACTTATCTAGTGAATAAAAACTAACTATCTATCTAATATATAATATATATAACCTGATTTAAACTCAGGATGGGTAGAAGTGTAGTGGGGATGGCCTCCTCTAGATATATTTGAAATTTTTAGACTTGGACCACTTCTAATTTCTCTTATTCTTACTCTTTCCAGAATAATAATTCTATTTTAATTAATGTATCACACTGTCTAACCCTACTACATCCACGATGTTGGAGAGATAAAACCCAAACTAATAGGGAACCTTAACCAATGATCTAATCCCTTGATCTAATCCAAGGTATCCATGGAAAACATGCATAATATTGTAATAATTTTACATGTTTATTAATCAAAATTAGTAAATCAATTAGAAGTATGGGAAGTAGAACTCATCCATTGGATGAAAATGATTCAGGGGAAAAAATTTTGTACTAATACTTAATAGAATATAGGGAATTCAAATTATAGAAGTGGAAACCAAATTATTTCATTCCTATGAACATGCATCCATATACCATTACCCCCCATGCTATCCACTTTTAACTCTTCTATCGATTTTACTATATACCTATTATCATCAAACCATCATACAATCATCAACCATCCACATCTATTTCTCTATAATTCATCCACACTCTATTTTATCCAAGGGGTATCTTCACTCTATATAGTACACTTATAGTCTCTAATCCACCTCTACCCATACAAACATACCCTTTATACTACCATCATTACCATTCATCGACACCACTTCACTATATATTCTCATTCCATCAAGATTTTATAGGAGACAAATGGATATCTAGGAGAGGATTAGTTTGAGCTTTATAATTAGGGATTTTTTTTATTTTTCTCTTATTCTTCACTTATTATCACTCTAGGCTAGGATGGTTATGGTGGATGAGAGGTCTGCGAATTGTTTTTTTTGTTATATACCATTAAAACATGGATTTGTTATCATTTATTCATTTATTCTTAATTATTATAATCTATCATCCATTAGTTAGTTAATATGAGGGTAAGGGTGTGAAAAAAATAATTGAATACTAATTCATGCGCTAGTGTGATTATCATGTAACCCTATGTAATGAGAGACCGAGGGGTGTTATGTTAACTTGATCACACCAAATGGACATAAACCTCTGGTTATAAGAGTCAAGAGTAACCACATAGATACTTTTGAATTTATGTGTAATACCTTGACTACCATGAGAGTGGAGTTTAAGGGATATGTTATACTTTTAATTAATTATTATTGGTTAATTTACATTTCATGCAACAAAATAATGACCACTAAACTAAATCATACCATATATCTTAATTTGAATTCAAACTCTAAGGACTATTACTTCATCCATCTTCTAATTCAACTTATACATACACACATTAACTAAAAAAAACTAAGAATAAACTCGTATTTTTTGCATGTTTACTCAACCCCCACCCAAACATGTTTGAGTTTTCTATTCATTATTCAGGAAATTCCCCAATCCCATGACAATTAATTAGTGATAGGGTTATCATCGTCATTGGACCTCAGGCATGTCTCCCCATATACCATCAACTTCCAACTAGTAGAAAGAGCATAGGGTGTTACCGTGGGGATAATATTTACTACAATTAGTGTAAAACACACTGGAAATAATAAAAAATCATCTATTAAAATAAATTAGAGAACACAAAAGAAATAAAACAAACCGTATTATATTATATGAAAATGACAAAGAAATACAATCATATAAACACATTTCATACCAATATAGAGAAATTGATAACCCAATGCGTAGATCATAAGTATATAATAAATAAAATAATGAACAAGAGTATATACTACTATACTCAAGCCTCATATCATTCTAATCACCAATCCTCATCATGCCACTTCAACCTGATCATGAAACTCTAGACCTCCTTTATACCTGAAACTATGAATATAAAGTCTTATTGGGTACCCAAGTGTCATGGATTCTAGAGTAGTTTGTGATTATAACCCTACAGGGAACCACCAACATGGTCCCTTAAGTAACTAGTAAATTCAGTGTATACGAATTTGATATTCTTAGAAATTAATAAATAACTATATAAGTGTACATGAACAAACCATTGTTAGTCCTCGGGTTCTAACATGGAACCTTGGATTGAATATATAAACAATGGAGAGTGTTTTATAATATCTAATTATAATTCCATTTTCTAGAATTTGGGGGTATAATTTCTCTCTTCTAAGAAAAAAAGTAACCAGATATGGAACCCGAGGCAAACTATCCCTGCTAGGAAACAAGTAACCTCATCTTGAACTTGGGGGAAAACACTCCCAACTATGAGACAATTACCAACTCATCCAGAACCTAGGGGGTCACCCTATATATAAGAACATAACACATCTTAAAAACTTAGGTTTGGGCCTCCACCTTACCAAGAAATTAGGTGTCATCATCTGGAACTCAGGGGCATGCATTCACCCTTCCAATAAAATACAAGAAATTCAGAAATTGAGGCATCTGATCTCCCTAGGAACGTCACCCAAAGCATGAACATTCTCCATCATACCCATACCTATGATAACCATATCATTAGCAAGGGACATCCAATTAGGCCTTACCTCACATATCAATTAATATCTCTGCATCCTCTAATCCATTCAGAAATAACCCTCAAGACTATTCTGTTCTCGCAATCACCACATTTCAAACCCATAAACATCCACATATTTCCCACATGGGAATCCTCTAAGGTCCTACCAACCATCCTGATCACTAAAAACCTACTAAACATACAATTTCGATCTTCTAGTTTTAATGTGACCCTAGAAAATTGACACATACTACCACCCAACACCACCTCTCTATCCAGGGTTAGCATAATACTGAGGTACCCACCAAGGGTCCCCTAGTTAATGTCATATCCAAGACACCCTAATTAAAACTGTTCATATCATTCTCATCTATTAGTTTCTAATATATCACAATAAGGGAATAACATCCCTCAACATCATCATAACCACGTTATAGACTCATTGTACTCATAGGATAAACCCCACTATAATCACTATAGAGAGATGTAATAACACATATATCTCTTTAAAATGATATCTGAGGTTGGTACTCTCATTACAACCCTACACATATCCAACTTAGAACATATACACATATAACTCACATAATAATGGGGAAGGTTCCTTTACCCCACTCTCTTTTCAACTATCCCAAAGGATATTAATCTTCTCAATGTCCTTTGATGACCTACTTTAAGACCAACCATTCCCAAACCATCACTCTCCCCTACTCAAGGAAACCAAGGCACCTATATTCTTTTCCAATATGTACATTCATTTCACTTATACGCTCCTTGGGTACTTATTCTCTAGGGCTCACATTTATAACCAAGACGTCAACCATTGAGGGAAAATGCATCATGCTAGTGTCCAATGGTCAACCATGGCCCTCGTCACTATGTAATTTTATAGGGTTTTAATAAAATAATTCATTTAAATTAATATCTGGACACCCATATTATTGAGACTGTATCAAACGCATATGAAAACATACATAAACCGAAGGGAGATGTTTGGGAAGCATCTACCATATGCTAAGTTATTCACTTTTAATCACAACCCAAAAACTCTCTCCCTAACTCATCTATGTCCAAATAATCATTTCCCATCAATGAAAGGCCCTATCTCTAGCCATGACATTTAAATAAATTTATTTAAATAATTTATAATTAATTTTACAATTTAATTTGAATAGAAATAAATGACTAAAAAATCACTAAGAAATATCTACTTTCCAAAACATTGATCAATAGGATGTTTTCCACTTCTAAAATGCACCCAGACCTAATCCATATAAAATCTTCAATTTATACACCAGAGTCAAGGACCAATTTCATCCAATTCAACTAAAACCAAATAATAAATTCACCAGGTGATGTACCATAAATATAATATCTTGTAACAATATATTTTTATCATCTCAGGATATAATCTATCCATGTTGAGTGAGATACCCATTGGTATCTCTTTATTTCACTATGATCTAGTGGAATCAATGTTAAAACCCTAGCCAAAATCATAATAAAATCGAAGTCTTGTGAAGGGAAACCAATGAAGAAGTAATGAGGGGAATAAAAACATACCTAAACAACCTTGAATCACCACTAAGATCACCCCACTTATTAGGAGAGATTCAAGAAGTAATAGAGGCAAGGATATGCCCTAGTTTCCATCCCCATGCACCTCTACTCGATCATAAAGAAGGTGTGTAATTGGTAAATTAATAATTTTACCCTCTTTAAAAAAGAGAGTTTTTAGCTCTATCATAGTGTGACCATGAAGTCAAGGTGTGATCGTCCTTATAGATGTCGGATCATCCATTTCCTTGATATATTTATGACAAGACCAAGGAGTCATGACATGAACATTACTAATAATAGGCCATATCCCTTGGCCTACCTTGATCATGGAGTGACCTAGGGGTCATGACGTGACTTTCTACTATAGTATAATTTCAACAAGGCCCTCATACTTACTCCAAAATTCACCCAAGAACTTGTAACACTTCATAAGCCTTGTAACATTTTAAAAATCATCTATATGATTTGTTTGAACCCTAATAATCTTGATCCAAATCCTAGTTCTAAGTACAAACACTAATTTGGATCCCAAATCCAAATTCCCTCTGAATTTTATAACCCCAAAAAACATAGTTTCATAATCTCCACACTATAGATCTTATCATCACAGTGAGGCCCTAATAGTCCTTCCACCACGAGTACAAACTTATCATGGTTATCGACTCAATGATCACTCACTGTGTTCTATTTTGGAATGTTGAATGAGATTCCATTATGAAACTCCAACCACCATGGTGCACAACTCATCAAAAACTGAGTTACCATATCATCACCATTACTAACACCGAGATAGTTCTTTACCGCACCCATCTATCTGGTGACAACAATATGTCATAGACTAATTCATCTCCAGTATCATGGTTTTACCCACAATAGGATGTTTCACATATACGCCAATTATATTCCATGGTACTTCCCACCATCATAATCACCCATCGAAACAAATTTCTAGTTGTCCGAAAATAATACATTATCACATCATTTGGCTGGAATATTTATATATGATCAATGGAGTTTACACATTACTTCACTAATTTATATATGAATTCACCGATTGGACCTCATTTGGATGACCATTCTAAATAATTCTTGATCGCGCCCACTAGTACATTATCACAACATCTAGTCATGATGGCTTCCAAAGGAATCATAGAATAACCCGAGTACCCACACTAAATTCTAAACCCAACTACTAGTGAAATTTCATATTTGGATCCCAAACTAACTAAATCATCCCTCAAGATCTAAATGGATCACTTACACACCTCTGATCCGAATCACCCTCGAATAACATCAAAAACATCTTAGGCTTAGTGCCAATATATAGAATATATCCAACACTATAACTAAGCCTCAAAACTGATATTCACTAAGGAATTAGATGAAACTAGATCCTTATAAACATCATCATACAAATTCCATCTCAATCATCTAATAACTGGTCTCATGAAATCCATGACCCTACCTATATGAGGGTCATGCCTCCACAATCCATGCTCCACCCAGTTCCAAATTTAATGACTAGATGTGTATATCCTAATCATATCTGAGAAACATCTTTAAACATTAGTAGCTACTCATTCCAAACTCACTAGGAACATCATCCTCCATATAGACTAAAATCCATTTTTAAGGAGGGACACACCCTCTAATATATAATGATGTAATCCTCACCATACAACCATCCATATAAAAATACTTGATTCTAAGACCTGATGGATTTCAATATCACACGTTTGTCATTACTCCCAATCCATGATCACCCATTTTATCCATTGAATCTCCTTTCATGTTAAAATCTTGGATGGATCATACCATAATACTCGGTCAATCCATGATATCAACTCACCTTATAGGGAAATATATAATTAAATTTAAATTCTTGTTACACCATTCTGATAATCATACCATCAAATACAATAGTCCTTATCCCATGCATGACTACTTATTAATATCCATACTAAAAGGCACTACATATATCAAACACACACTCTCCCTCATGCATCAATGCATTTTGAAAATCCATACCAACACTCATGATCCTCTCTTAAGGATGAGTGATCCTCTAAAGAACCTTATTATAGTTTTTCATCCACTATCCATATCATTCTCACCAAAATACTATGGTCGTATCTTCCCATACCACTTGGTTACATAACCCAACTCATGACCACATGAGTCTCACATCATCAAACCTTAGATCATGTACCTAAATAGTTGATTGAACCTCTCTATAGGTCAATCTCATAAAGTTAGAATAACCTTTGTGATATTTCCCCAAAACTCAAGGAATCATACTTATGACAAGGTCTACCACATGATCACTCTCCACCAAGGCATCATTCTAAAACCCAAAAGAATATACCCCATGCTTTATCTACCCTAGTCTAACCATCTAGAACAACGATCCACAAACTCATTGTTACATAGACCTAAAATAATTAGGTCCATGATTCCCTCTTGTAACATCCTGACCCGAACCACCGGGTCTGAGTTGGGTGCTACGTGACCTCATGCGCACCACCCTATATGAAAGCACATGTCGACTAGTAGTGATGGTCTATGTTCGATAGTTGGGAGACCATACCCTTTGTATTATGTTGTCAAATATGATAACAAATAATAATAAAATAATTAATAAATAATTATAGTAAATTATGAAACTAAATATGGCATACATGGTTTTTAAATAAGAGATCAAAAAGTGGAATGTTTTCTAGAGTAATGAAAGAAGATAATAAATAAAAGAACCATGGGGTCCTTTGGTGTTTGCCCCGATCCTCTGTAGCTCTATGTTCCACGTTCTTAGCTATCCACTATAGGTCCCTTACCCTTCACTGGGACTCTCTAGGAATCTATAAGTGCATCTAAATGACCAAGTAGGGTTCAAGTACAAGACTCTGTAGGATACAACCAATGCATCATTACCTGGTGTGCTCAAATATACAAGTGTATTACAAAATAATAATAATTGTTTAATAATAAAATAAATATAAAAATTAAAATTTGGTGGTGGTAAACTAAAAAATCTACCATAAATACCCAATTATAACTGCATCGACTCTATGAAGGGATGAAAATAGGAGGATATGAGAAGTAACAAAAAACTTTTAAGAGAGCTAGTGCACTTGTTGCTTTAAAACACATGGAATCTTGTGTTTATGTGAATTGATTCTATCCCAGGTATCAAGTACAACATGATGATATCAAATATACTAGGAATAAAGGATTCCACTCCTAAATCAACTATTCATTGAGAACACTACTCACAAATCAACTGAGCATTGAGTACACAACTCAAAAATCAAATAGGCATCATGCAACCGATACTTTTATTCTATAAATTAAGTGCACATCCAAAAAAAAGTTCCATTTAAACATAATATATTTGGATTAAAGTATTGAATGATTCTCACAAATCTACTAGGAATCATGTATTCCACATGAAAATTAACTAGGCATCGAGCACGCGGCTCGAAAATAAACTGGGCATTGAGTGCAATCTATAAAAATAAACTAGTCATCAAGAAGTATGACATGTAGGGGTTGAGTATAGCTTTAACACAAAATTACATAATATATCCACACTATTCTTAGTTACATCATCGCTATAATCACAAGTCAATCACACCACCCCTCTAAGGTATAAAACTGTCACGATAGTCCACCTATTCCGAGCACCAAGAACAGTAGCTCCAATTCAAGGCAACATACATACAAGGTATAACATAAAATGAAAATCATATCATAATATATAATCATGGGAAATAAATTAGAAAATATAACATCATGAAATAATAATCAAACATGGAAATAGATACACTAATATCACATATGGAATCACAACGGGTTTCATGGGATACACACCCACCCACATGAAATCATAATCAAGTATAAATATCAAATATTCCATGTCATAAAATATAACATGTACACACATGTAAACAAGATCCCAAGTTGTAAGGAACTTACTACCTCATGGTAATCCAACTTAGCGTTGCAGTTTACTAAGGTTTTCATCATACAAATCATGCTCGCACCCAAATAGAAGATGAATGAATGCTAATGCCTCCTCATTACCTTCAAAAGAAAGCATAGAAATAAATTTCTATTAGTCAAGAATAATCCAACAGAACCAATGGAATTTCAATCCAATCAAAATCTGAGAAGTAATAAAATATGCATGTTTGGAAAAAATAATAAATAAAATAAGAAAATAATATAATATAGAGAGGGGGAGTTAGAGAGGAATGAGGAATATTGGTTTTCTACCCATGCCATGCACACCACCCTATATCAAATTTATAATACCTTTTTATCAATTAATTTAATAAAATTTATTATTTTCATCACTTATTTATTACTCTCTCATAATAATTCCATGAACAGACCCCATCATAAATATTTTCTTCTTTAAAAACCTATTTTTTAAATATTTTAAATCTACTATTTAATATATATTTAAAGTTTTCCGCACATAGATATATATATATATATATATATATATTTATATTTATATGCATTACACACACACACACATATAGAAAAATATATACCTATATACATCTTCATATATATACTTATTTACAATACATATATATATTTACAAATTATATATATAGACCCATGCACACACATATATATAACTCATATATATATAATTTAATTCACACATAAAAAATATTCCTTTCACAAATTAATAATATTAACAATAATATTTTATTATTATTATTATTATTAAATTTATGAAATTAAAAAACCATAAAAAATTTCATCGATAACATTCATTAAATATTGAAAAGTTAAAACACCCATTTAATCCATGATCAAACTAAAGTTAATGACATTGTGTATAAATTTATCCATTATGGGTGTTGCATGTTTTAAATTGGTCAAAATCATTGTATTTTGAAGCTTCTGGATTGATGTAGTGTCATCAATGGTGGACTCCATTTTCAAATGCAGAAGAATATTATGTCATTATTAAATAAAGGAATTTTAATTAATTAAAATCACTTTAATAATACAATTAAATATTAAAAATAAATTATCTTGTGCGATGTTGCCACACCCAACACACATATAAGTTGTGTCCTGCCTAGGGTAAAACCTACACCCTAGACCTAACAGTGGTCTTAGATTTCTCAAACAAAATATTGTTTGAGAGATATTCAATTATTTTGAGAAAATAAAATAAAATAAATATTAAATAAATTATCACGACATGCAATATTACCAAATGTTCGATGCAAAAAAATGTTTTGTCATGCCTAGGGTAAACCCCTCATCCCAAACCTAATGGTGGGATCATATTTATCACAAGCCACAGTATTAGAGATATATTCAATTATTTTTTGAATAATCATTCATGAAAAATATAATATATTTAATTTTTTTATTCCATCTACACCAAGGATCTACAGGCTTCAGAATCTCACTCTAACTCAGCACCTAACATCAAAAATATTCCATAAAATATTCCAAAGTGTTAAAAGATTATTTACCCTTGTGTAAAGACATTAAAATATTTATTAACTGATTTTTATATAAAATTTATACTTTTCACATAAAAATAAACATAAATTATTTACATAGAGTGTTGTATTATATCAAAAAAATTTAGGATGTTACAAGTATCCCCCTGTATTGACTTCTCTCCCCCGAGAAGTATCCCCAATGGTCTTGTTCGAACAACTCTGACTACATATCTTGAACATCATACTCCCGCTATCATGTCTCTATAATAAGATAAAATATAGGAACATATATAGATATTATCGATTCTAGGAGATCACACAAGGTTCTCCTAGGAGTCTACCCTTAACCCGCGGTATACCCCTCCAATTAAAAACCATGGTCTCTATCCCTGCGTGTTAGTCACAATCATAATATATATACTAAAACCACAACTTAATCAATTGAAATAATTAATTCCAATAAATAAAAATCACCCAATATGTCAATATATATATCAAATAGTGAAACTATCCAAAGTAGATAGTGTAAAACAACTCATTTAATTAAAGAACTATTATGTAGCAAAATAATAGTTATATATATTGAATGGGAAACTATGTTCCCAGTCATGATGCATGAATGAAACTGAAATATCATAAATCAAATATCAACTTCATGTTCATCACACATGGTTATTTTAATTAACATTAACCAAAAACACAATTTCTCAACTTTATGGAAACTTAGAGGTCCACAATATAGTGTTGGTTAGACACTGTCATTATTCCCCTGTCTGAGTCCCAAAAATCCTATATTCTATCTATCCCATACCTTAAAAAGGAAAATAAAAGAATACATTAGTGAATATTTAGCTAAAATACCATTTTGTAAAATCTCGTCCCAAACCACCAGGTCTAATCCGGGTGCTACGTGACATCACGCACGCCACTCTGTACATGAGAAGGTGCTAACTAGCAGTAAGGGTCTATGTATTATAGTGGTGGGAATACACTATCCGTATAATTTCATAAAATAGGAAATAAAATAATAATAATAAATTAATAAATAATCAAAGTGAATTCATAAACTTAATATAGAATATATGGTGTATAAATAAGAGCTCCAAAAGTGGAAATATTTCTAGAGTAATGAAAGAAAATAATAAATAAATGAACTATGGGGTCCTCCCATGTCTATCCCGATCCACTCTAGATCCACGATCCACTTTCTTAGGTATCCACCATAGGCCCCCTTCCCTTTGTTGGGTCTCTCATAGAATCTAAAAGTTAATTAAAATGCTCTATTAGGAAGTGAGTACAAGACTCAGTATGACATCACCAATGCTTCCTTATAAGCAGTGATCAAGTATACTAGTGTATGTCATAATGGTAATCAATATGATACAAGAAAATAAACCTAAAAATAAAAACTACATGTTGGTGTGATAAAAAATAGTCAAAACCCCTGGTCGTACCTACAACGGCTCTATATTGGAATGATAATAAGAGGATATCAGAAGTTACAAAAATAATTCCATAGATCTAGTTTACCGGTTGGTTGACAACCTCATGAAATCATGTGTCTATGCGACTTGGTTCTCTCTTGGGCCTCATGTATGCAATGTTTTCTGAAAATAAACTAGTCATCGAAGAATACACTCTCAAATCAACTAGTCATCGAGCATGATGTTGGAAAATAAACTAGGAATCGAGTGCGCTCCTCGCAAATAAACACGGCATCGAGAAACTGATACTAGGATTCTAAGCATTGAGTAAATCTATGACATAGTGTTCCATGGAAACATCACATATCTATAATCAATTATAGAATGCTACTTTCAAATCAAGTAGACATTGAGTATGCCAATTGAAAATCGAATAGTCATTGAGAAAACTACTCACAAATCAACTAGGCATCAATTTCACTCCATGAATATCAACTAGGCATCGAGCAGTCTGATAATTAGTTTATTTGTATATATTTAACATGAAATTCCATCATATCTATACCATGTACTTGGGACCACTTTGTTCACCATCACAAGTCAAGCACACTCCCCCTCTATGGGATAAACAAGTCAAGATAGTCCAATAGTTTCGAGCACAAAGAATGGTACCTATAATGTAAGGGATTATGCATACAAGGTATACAATAAAATGAAAAGAATATCATAATATTTCATCATGAAAAATAAATCTGAAATCATAACATCGTGCAATAATAATCAAACATGGGAGAGGCTACACTAATATAACTCATAGAATTGTAACGGGGCTCATGAGCTACACACACTCACATTCGATCATAATCAAGCATGAATATCAATTATTTCATCATACAAAATATTACATGGAAAAAATTGTAAAAAAGAGCCCAATAAGTAAATAACATCCTACCACATGGTTTTCCAAGTCTACGTCATGGTTCACAAAGTTTTTAATCACCCAAACCACGCTCCCACCTAACTGAAAGATGATTTCACACCAAAAAATCCTTTCCACATTCAAAAACAATATTAGGAATATATTTCTTTTTGTTGAGATTAATCCAACTGAACAAATGATGCATCAATATGATAAAAAATAGAGAAGATATAGAAGATTAGAGATTGGAGAAAATGATACATAAAATAAAATAAATAATAGAAGAGAGAGGGAGAGAGAAAGTGTGATAGGCACAAGAAATAATGGCTTCCCACACACGCCATGTGCCCCACCCCATATCCAATTAATAATACATTTTTATCAATTAATTTTATAACATTTATTAATTTCATAATATATTTATTACTCTCTCATATTAATTGCATGCGCCAAACCCATCATCAAGAATTTCTTCTTTAAAAATCCATTATTAAATATATTAAATCACCCATTTAATATATATTAAAATTCATCTACATATATATATCTGTATGTTTTTTATATTTATACGTATTACATATATGTATACATCTATACTTACATACATCTGCATATATATATATATATATACTTAAACTATATATATATTTACACATTATATATATATAATCACACACACACACACACATATATACATATATAACCAACATATATATATAATTTAATTGACACAAAAAAAATATTTCTTTCCCAAATTAATATTAACAACAAAAATATTTTTTATTATTATTATGTTCATGTCATTACACCACCATAAAAAATTTCATCTATAACATTCATTAAATACCAAAAATTGAAAATGTATGTTTAATCCTTGATTCAACCAAATGTTAATGATATAATGTCTAAATTCATCCATTACTGGAATTTCATATATTAAATTGGTCAAAACAGTTTTATTTTAAAGCTTTTGGATTGATGTGACATCCTCAATGGTGGTCTCCACATTGAAAATTTGAAGAATATATCTTAATTTTTAAATAAATGAATTTTAATTAATTAAAATCCAAAAAATAATATAATTAAATATTAAGAATGTATTTTCATGTGAGATGTTTCCAACACCGGATAAACATAAAATTTATATCCCGTCTAGGGTAAACCTCACATATTAGACCTAATGATGGTCTCATATTTCTCATACAATTCACCATTTGATATATGTTCTATTATTTTAGTAAAATTAATATAATAAGAATATAAAATATTTTATACTCGCACACGATATTATAAAATGTCCAACATACACTAATTTTATGTCACACCTAAGCTAAACCCCTCATCACAAACCTAATTATGGTATCAAGTTTCTCATAAGGTTCACCATTTGGGGTATATTTAATTATATTTTGAAAATTCACTCACATGTAATATATTATGTTTAATATTTTTATTCCACCTATGGTGAGACTCTACGAGCCTCAGAATATCACAATAACTAGACACCTGAATCTAAAAGTATTCGAAAAAATATCCCAAAGTGTTAATGGAGTTTTTACCTTTTCATAAATCCATTAGAAAATACATTAAATTTTTTATTGAAAATTTTCATTTTTAACCTAAATATACAAATAAATTATTTACAAAGAGGGTTTTATTATCCTTAATTTTTTTTCAGATGTTAGACCCCTAATCATACCCTCTAAAACCAAGCCTTGATACCAAGGTACCACATGTTCTTTATATTTCAATACCCAAGGAATCTCAGAAGCCATTCCTCAAACCTCACAAGGGAACCCACATCCCTAGTGAATAAAGAATAACCATGCCTTAATCGTACATCAAACAAAACCCTCCATGAATAAATATCATAATCTAAATCTTCAACCCATGCTTATCATATCTAAGGGAACTCATAAGTTTGGGTTGAACCCTCTCTCAGGTTACCCTTGCATATCACTCATCTCACCAATATCTTGAGACTCATTTAATAAGCACTAGGCCTGACCACCTAGCCCATCTGTTATGTCTCACACAGGTCATAAATCATTGGGAGACATACCTAATCCTATCTCAAATATCACAAGGTAACTCACATGATAAAACAATCACTCTCTATTCTCAGATATAAAAATATCAGGCATCACATTCAACCCATCAGATTACAAGGGAACTAATACTCACTGGGCATCTACATAGGAGAATACCCCATTGAGTAACACTATATCATGTACATGTATATAAATAAACCATCTAATGATGATATTTTTCAAGTAAACAACCATCATATGGTTCAGTTATGTATACTTCCACTAAGAATCTATATGGGAAAACAAAATATAGTTTGTTATTGAAACATTAAGTACCCAAACCTAATTTTATTTTCCAAACCAATATTATGGAATCCAATGTCCAAATAAACCCAATAAAGGTCACTCTAAATCTCATATAAGAGGGATTGTATAACCATTTTCAATAAGATATCCCTCTATAGAATCCACATGAATTGTGTTCAAAATAAATATATTGTGGTTCAGGTGAGTACAATTCCACCAATATGTGATATGGGGAAATTCTATATAAGTTTTTCTTGATAATTTACCTAGTTTAACCCTCATAATCTGTCATATTAATCACACAAAGGTATAAAAATTTCTTGTGAGTCATATGTTCTAATAATGATGTACGTACATAGGCATCTTTCTAATTTCTAATAAAAAAATCAATAAATAAAAAATTCAATACTTAATGCCTCAAACTAGGTGAAAATAAATAATTATGAAAGTAGAAATCAAGAATAAAAATCCAAATCCTTAATAACCTAACATTTTATTAGAAAAGGTGTTCACAATGCACCAGTTTTTTGTCCATCATAGGCTCTAAAATGTCGTCAATACCTATCTAACATATCCAAAATAATAAGAAAAAAAGGGATTCATTGATACCACTATGTAAAACCCCCCAAACCATGTAAAATAATCCATTATAGGTTGAAAGAAACCACTTGATATCAGGAATTCATCCCCATATTCCATAGGCCATCGACTATCATTGAGGTCTCAGGTATTCATATGGGTAGACTATACCCTTATATCAGAGTAAAACACAATAATAATTACCAAAAATCATCTATAATAATAAATAAAAGTATATTGAATCAATAAAATAAAATATTATATATGGAATGAAAATTATAAAGCAATAAAATCATATGGACACATGTGTTTAGTTGAAAGGGAAATTTCTAATATTTAACTAGAAAAACACAATTCATTATTAAAATTTCTATTACTAATCAATATTTATTATAAAGTGTAAAGTTTATGTAGGAAGAATTTTAGTTTTAACGGATATATAAATCCAATTCTATTGGATGAACATACACAAATTACATTATACGGATGTGTATAAAGTACATTAGATGGATCCATACAATGTCTATCAGGTAGAGGCTTATAATGTTCGTCATATAGATATGTACAAAGTATACTAGGTGAAGATTTTCAATTTATACTAGATAAAAATTGTTATGTAATTTAAATTATTCAAGACCAGACAACCATTATACAAATTTATAACATAATGAATGTTAAAGATGATGTTCTTGATTCCATTAAAACTAATCCCAATAAGTGCAGAATCTGACCACTAGAAGATTTTCTATTAATAGGACCATAACCTTTATGAGAAAAATCAACTGACTAACTCCATATGATCTAAAGTTTTCTATTTAATTTTGTGAAATTTCACATTGTATAGTGTTCTTTATAATATAATATTTATAGAGTTTTCATTAAAGAATATGTTTGTGATTTTATCGTTGTAAAATATTTATGGTTCGTCTATCGTAATCTCTATTTTTCTGATCATGTGGATCGAGGGCTATCAAGGATAGAGAGATAGAGGTTTATTTGATCAGGTAGATCAAGGGACACCAAGGATAGAGAGATAATTATTTGGGTATATCATGTTGATCATAGGGTTCTACAGCTTGTAAGATATACCTTTCAATAAGTTTTAAACTAGGGATACCTAAAGTTAAGGTCACAGACTTCCTTATCACTTAGGAAAAAATTAAATACCTTTCTTAGAAAAAGTTTTTTATGTTTTGTTTTGTGATTTTATAAAATTATACTATAATTTTTTATTCTTGTTTGTATATGTTTTATATTTATACTGTGCATTTGTTACAATGTTTATATTATTTAGTAAAAATTTATCTTACTCTAAATCTATAAAGTATTTCGGAAGAACTGTTTGTCCAAAAAATAGTCTTACATACATGGTGTTAGGAAAATTGTAATTTTTAATTTTTATAAGATAAAATTCACCCCCATATTATAGTATTTTAAAGAATCTTTCAATGTTACAACATTTTCATACTAGAATACATCAACTGACTACCCACTAGACAATCACACGCACATGATAAATAAAGGAATAAAATAGAGGCACTACTACCATCCCTATACATCATATCATCCAAATCATTAATCCTCATTTAGATACTATAGCCTGAACATGAAACACTATGCCTCTACCCAACATAAATTTGTGAACATTAGGTTTTCATGAGTACCCAAGTTCCATGGTTGCCTAAGTACTGTTTGAGTTTAACTCAGTAGGGTACCCCCAATGTGGTCCCTAACATAACCAATAAATCTATTGTATGAACATGTAATTTTTTTAGAAATAAATTAATAACAATATAAATACCAATAAATAAACCACCATCAATCCTTGGATTCTAACATGTATCCCAAGATTGACTATACCTTGTTTGAGTAGTACCAGAGTGTTTTTGATAATAATACCATCCTTTGGAACCTAGGGGAATAACTTCTCCCCTACCAAGAAACAAATAATCTCATCCAAAACATGGGTTAATCACACTTATCCAAGAAATAATTAACCTCATATGGAAATTAGAGGTAAACACTCCCCATCAGGAAAAAAGTAACAGGTCATCTAGAACCTAGGGGAAGACTCTCCCTTCTAGTAAACACACAACACATCTAGAAACATAGGTGTGATCCCACAATCTTATGGGAAATCATGTATCGTCATTGGAAAAATAGGCGTGTTATTGCACCATTCCAGGAAAATATATGTAACTCACACACCATGGAATCCCCACTCCATGGAACCATCACCCACCACATGCATATATACCATCGGAACACATACCTATGAAAACCATCTCATCCCCAGAGGCCAACCACTTGATTATTGCCTCGTATCTCAAGACACACCTCTACATATTCCTCTACACTCTTTCATAACTCTCAACACCATCCATGTTTCACAATTACCCCATGAAAAACCCATAGACATATTAATATCCCACCGAATAGGAATCCTCTAGAATTCTCACAACCTATCCTAGTCACTACAACAATGCTAGGATAACACTATCAATCTTCGGGTTCTAATATGACACATAAAATTCGACACCACCCACATTTTGAACCTATATTTTTCTCCAGGACCATAGTAATACTAAGGTACCCACCATGAGTTACATATGTCATATCATAGTTAAGGGAAAATACATGGTATCCTCCATCTCATTCGTATCTCTTGATCCCTAACCCATCACTCAGAGATCATACTATCCTTCATTTTCATTATAGGATAAACCCCACTCAAAGGTCATTATTTTCTACATGGTATCCTGCATCACATAGGGATTATAATCCTACATTGTATCCTCCATCACATTCTCATTCTTATTTATTGACCCCACAATCCATCCCTAGATTTTGGAATGAATGAACTCATAGGATAAACCCCACCGACATCAATCTAGAGATATGGAATAACAACCTTTTCACTTTGGAAATTCATCCCAGGTTGGCCCTCTCATCACCAACCTATACGTATCTTACTCAAGGCTTACCCACTCAGAACACACATACAAATAGGGGAGGAAACCTCACCCTTCTACTTTTCCAACAATAACAAAGGATATTTGGAATATCAGAGTCCATATTTGACTTTATTCAATAATATCCATTCCCAAACCATTACTTTACTCGACTTAAGGAAAATATGGCACTTATCATCAAGTCCACTATGTCAAATCAGTTCATCTTTACCCACTATGAGAAGTTATATCATAATGTACACATTTATAATCAATCCCTCAGTCATCAGTAGTTGAGGCATCAATCTAATTTCCATGGTCCATCATGGCCCTTAAAACATTTTCATTTTTTGAGAATTTAATAAAATAATTTATTTGAACTGAATTTTGATTCGACCATAGTGGTGAGATTATATATAACATGCATATAAAAACATGTACATACCAAAGGGAGATACTCAATAACCACCATCCTCATATATAGTTATTACCTTTTGATCACTACCCATAAACTCTCTCCCAAGCTTGTATAAGTCCAATAAGTCATCTCTACTTATCTCAATCCATAATATTTAAATAAATAAATTATAATAATTATTAATTAAATTTTCAATTTAATTTAAATAAGAATAAATTCTTAACAACTCATCGAATGGTATCCACTCACTGAAACCTTGAGTAATGAGGTGTGGTACACTTCCAACATGCACCCAGACCTAATCCATACAAAACATCCAAATTATATGCTTGATTTAAGGACTAATTTCATCCATTGTAACTAAATACCTTAAATAAATTCACTGGGTAATGTAACTTCAATTAAATTATTTGAAACAATATGCATTCATTGTCTCGGGATATCCTCTATCCATGTGAGGAAAAAGACCCATTATTATTATCTTATTCCACCATGCTTTGGTGGAATTGACATTGAAAACCAATCCCAATTTGTGCTAAAATAAAAGGAAATCCTAAGAGGAAAGAATTATAGGAATATAAACATACATAAACCACTATGAATTTACACCAAGATCTCCCCACTTAAAGGGGGATTCACATGGAGGAAGATAGAAGGTGGAGTTGGATGAATGGTAATCCCAGTGCACCTATACTCAATCAGGATGTGAGGGGGTGGGGTGGAGAAATTAGTAAATTACCATTCTTCCCATTTTTTAAAAATATAGTCTTCATATCATTCATGAAACAACCATGAGGGTAAAAATTATAATACCCCCTCAGTAGAGGGACCATCTCTTTCCTAAGCCTCTTTATGACATGATTAAAGGGTCATATCAGGACCATTCATAGCTATATGGAAAAGATTTCCTCTTGAATTCATCATAGTGTGGCCTATTGGTTTTGGAATGACCTACAACAATAGAAAAATTTCAACAAGGCCCTCGACCTTGCACTGACATTCACCTGAGCACCTGTAACACCTCTAGAACCACAAACCATAACCACAAACTCATACATGAGATGTTCCAAAACTTATAAATACATTTTGAATCTCAGTTCTCAGAAAAAAAAATCTCTAGATCTATAAGTTCAAATCCATTTTGAATTTTATAACCCAAAATGACATGAGATTTTACAATTCATAAGTTGGTTACTGAATTAATGAATCAATTCTTCTGGTTAACCCAGTTACTTATCGATACAAATTCCATTCATTACAAAAAATATTTTAATGCATAAATTGTAATTTTTTATTATGATAGGTCATGGTTTATTACCTATTTTACATCTATTTATTATATTAAAAATATTTTAAAAACACAAAATACACAAAACACATAAATTTTGGAATTAATTTATTTTTTAAAATCTATTTGAAAAGATTATTTATTATAACTAGAATCATTATTTTATGTGACATTGAATTGAAATAGAGAACTCATTTCATCCTTTTTATACCACCAATTTTTTACATTGAAGGTATATACCCATTATAGAAAATACAATACACATGAAGCATAAAAAGAGAATAAACTATCATTTTTGTGGATATAACTATGTGGATTGAACCATTATAATATGAATATGTAGAATTTCAATCATGTTCCAATAAAATATAAGTACATGGAGATTACCTAATTCATTTGTATTAAACCAAGAATGAATTTATCTTTATGGACAATGGAATATGAGCTCAAAAACCATAAATTAGAGTTCCTACCTACCTTAAATGGTGAACCAAGAGAGGATGATTACTTGTACATTAAATGATTAGTCAGGGTAGTGAAATCATTCCCTCTTAATAGATTAATTGAAGATGAGATAAACTAAAAGTGGGTTTTTATTAACCAAACTAAGCCACCATTAACCTTGGCATCTGGTTAAATCTGTAGTAAGAACTGAAGGGAATTACCGATCCCCACGTGTCACGAACCAACCAGGGTCGACCCTGAACCTGTCACCCAAGACGATCTACGACATGGCCCGAGAGGCGTTCCTGATCCTCCCGAGCTGGCGACAAGTGCCAGGGCCTCAACAGAGAACAACAAGGGAACGATTTCGCCCAATAAAAATAAATAAAGCAGTGAAAAGAAAATAGAACAACACAAATCAAATAAAGGACATGAAAAGGAAGAACAACCAACAACAACAAACTAACCTGACCATGGCCAAAACTCCTCGCGACCCAAAGAGTCTCTCACCAAACCACGACCAACACTCTCCCACAAAAAGTAAGTTCGAGTCAAACCTTGAATAGAAACTAAAAACAAGAAAACACTATAGGTGTGAGTATTAAAACTCAGTAGGTGTGCCCAACAAACTATTCCCAATGCACAACCATTAAATAAATAATTTACCAATTTCAGGTTTGAACTAAAGTATACAAAATATGGGTTTCCACACATAATTTCATTTCTAAAATAAGTAACAGTCCATTTACATTTTTAATTAATAAAAATAATAATAATGTTTGAAAGAAACATGTGCATCACATTTTAAAAATAGTTTTTGCGAACAATTTATAAAATCCAAATTTTTGTTGTTAGTAAAAAGGGAATACCACACAACATGCAACACACACTAGAGGAAATGGAAAACGTGTCACACAAGGGCCGAATACCGAACTAGACCTCTCAATCGTCTGCCACATACAAATAAACAATAAAGGAAACATGCGTCAAACCTAGGAGCTTGCGAACAATCCAGAACGTATTATACATGTGACTCATCCTGAAGGCATGCCTACTCTCGATGATGTCATAACACCCTAATGCCTGGTGTTTCCCTACATGGCCTAACCGTGGGGCCCAATCCCCTAACAGAGTGTCATCCATACTAGGGGCCACTATCCAGTGTGTAATCTAAACAAGTGCAGCGATCGTTCTCAGAATATTCACTTACAATGCCAAGTTCCAATGTCAACACATATAATAAGATATTGAAGGGGTGAGTCAACAAAGTCAATCAAGTAGTACAAACATCACACACAAATCATGCAGTCAACGTACACCAAATATCACATCTCAGTCACCCCAAATAGAGTTTTCCAAAATAATTTATTTTATTAAAGTGCCAAATGGGCCTCCACCAATTTTAAGGAAAATCATCATTTCTCAAGTAAACCAAAACACTTGTTCGTGCTTCAAAATAACTCATTTATCCGTAAACCAGAACTATATTTAAAATTATTTGAATTATGTTTAAAGGAAAAATGGGCATTCGTTTACTACTGGGTGTCCGCTCATCAAGAAAATGTTTCAAGTGTTGTGTATAAAATAAACAACTCTTTTTACACCAAATAATCATTTAAAAAATTTATTATCTTAAATTATTTCTCATTTATTAAAAATAATAAAATATCAAGATATCAATAAATTATAAATTTAAAAGCGAGTGTAGTGTGGGACCTACCTCGACTCGCTGTCCAAACACAATGGCACGTCACGCCTCGCACAGACGCACAGACACGCACATGCTGACAACCACAGTATCGCGGGTCATCCTTGCCGACACGCTGCAACAACTGCACACCTAAAAACACATAAACACAGACTTGAAACGATTCAAATGAATAAATAGCACAAAATAACCACCTCGACAATTTCTCAAAACACAAACCGCAACCTCAACATTATTTACTAAACCACATTAAAATCTAAAACTTGTTTACAAAAAACACACCACCCCATATAAATTCACTGATCATTTTAAAGAGCCACAGGGCCATTTCAAGAAAATATTAGAGTGAAAAACATGACAAAAATGCATGATATGTTGAAATATACATTTAAAAGCACGTGCGCCACAACAAATTTTCAAAACCAATCTCACATCATCAAAATTATTTAGTAAATTATCTCAAAATTCATAAAACTATTTTGAGTAGTATACCGCGGTTTTGCACAGAAAAAACCAACTCAAAACCACATAAACAGTTTAATGTAACCCTTAAATCATTTATAAAGCAACTTTGCACCATTCAGATAATATAATAAACCATTTTCACAATTAAACAAACCACTAAGAAAAATTTATTAAACAATTTTAAAATGTGTCGCATGACTCAAAATATCAAAAAATCACTCAAAACTTCTGTTATAACTAAACTCACATTGACGTCACCTAAAAACACAACTACAACCCTTGCACATTTTAATAAACCAACAACATAGTTTATAAAGCACTAAAAAATAGTGAACACAGCTAAATAAAAAAAGAACTATTTTGCACCAAACTCATTAAATACCCCTTTTACCATCAAACGCACACTTGCAGTGCATCAAAGTAGAAAACATACCATTTTCATGATTAAAATCACAAATTTCACAATTTAATAAAACTATTAAACAATATATAATTGATTTCCATCAAAAAGCATCTTATTAAACAAGATAAAATTTATTCTAAAAATATTTAATGTCTAATTAACAATCAAGAAAGGTTCAGACATCAAGAAATCAAAGAAATCTAAATTTAGAGAATATGCGCAAAGGATTTCTGCCTCAATTGACGATGAAATTCCAGAAATTGGTGCCAAGCACTGTTTGCACCTCAATATCACCCAAGGGAGATTAAATAAAACCTAAACAACCATATCAGACCAACAATTTTAATATAGAAACTAAAAAAATCCTAAAAACTAGGGCTTAGGGGTAAATTGAAGAAAAAACGTAAATCCAAATGAACAATCACCAGAGGGGGTCACTACCGGAGGAGGGTATTGCCAGTGAAAAGGAGTCGCTGGCGAGAGGGTTGGCCGAAGGGTGAGGGCGTGTGTGGGTTGTCCAGGAGAGTGGAGGGGGTTGCGGCTCTGTTTGCTGCGCACAGGGAGGGACCGCCGAGGAAGGGGGGTTGCGTCCGGGAGGTGCGGCGACGGGAGGGCGATCGGCCAAGGGCGGAGCGCCGGTGAGGGAAGGTGGGGCAGGGCAACCGCGGGATGCAACACACAAGAGGGGAGGAATAAATCGAATGGGGTAAGAGATAAGGGAGGAAAAAAAGAGGAAGAATAAAAAAAGAAATAAAATAGGGGGGAAGATAGAGGGCATCGCGTGAGGGAGGGGCACCGCCAAACGGGGTCATGCAAGGGGGGCCGACGTGAGGTGGAGGTCTGGCCGGAGTGGAGGCCTCCTGCCACGGCGGCCGCGCGCAAGAGGAAGCAGGGCTAGGGGGAGCGTCTCCTGCGCAAGGGAGGAAGAATGGGGGGGATACGGGTAGGATTGGGGTTAAAAAACAATAATAAAATATGATAATATTAATAAGAATAAAACGAATAGATATTAATAAAACAAATACTGATTATTATCATTTCTTATCCCTATTATTTTGAGTAATTATAACAATAATAATAATACCAATGTTTCCATAATAATATTAGTAATAATATTAATAGAAAAAAGATAATAAAAATATTATTAATAACAAACTTAATGATAATTAAAGTGATAATTTTATTACGTTTCATTAATAATAATTTTTACAATAATTTAATAATAATAGTATTATTACCAGATTAAATAATAATAACTTACCATTTACGCAAACATATTCTCATTATTATAATCTAAACATTATCCTTGTTTTATCGATATATATATTTTTTAGCTTCCTCTTTCAATTTACTAAATTTTTTTATTTAATTTATTATTTATTTGAAGTGTCACGCCACCACGCATTCACTAGGTCCAAACGCACGGTCTCAGCTAATAGTGTGGTGATCGTACACCAGCCCCCAAGGCCACCAAAACATAAAATATCAAAAATTTCAAACTGAGTCCCAACAAAACCTCATCCAAATGACGTGGGACTGAGTAAACCGTTAAAATAAAATAAGATAAACAGGCGTTCGAGGTCGGGGTGTGACAATTCTCCACACCATAGATACTTTCTGCCCCCAGAAAGTCAACAAGCCAACAGTTTACATGACTAGAGTCTATTCCCAGACAAAACCAAAGGAAAATGAGAGCCTCAGAGTAACTATTCATAGAAAACGTCACACTCAACCAACTCAAGGAGGACCACGGCCAGAGATTGAGGGGAGAACAAGATATGGTTCTCCCCACCACAAGAATTCACTAATAAAAAACCCTTGAAACCCGAACAAACAACCCCCCCAAGGAGGGGAAAACATGGGAAATCCCAAACTGAACTCACTCAATCTCTCTATGTGGACCTGAACAACACTCCTAAAATTTATGAGAAAGCTTGCTATGAAACAACCCAGAAACATGAGGATGAGGAATGGACTCAACACTTCCCCTCAATTTAACGATACCAAACATTCCCCTAACAAGTACAACTATGACCAGCTCAAAATCAGAATGGGTCAGTTTATTCATGATCCTAATACCCTTCATGGATAGTGACGATTGAGAAACCACGCTAAGAGCAGATAAAACCGCTTAGATTGTGGTGGGATGGAATCATCATGCCACCACAACAAGGATGAGCTTATGACAGTGACGATAATAGAACAAGGAAATTTCAGATATTTCCATCCCAAAGCTGGAAAAATTATCCGGACCGAGGTTCCACACCCTCGACAACTCCTGACTATGCGCGAGCTTCACCCGTATACCTATGGCTGGGGCCCTGATGGCTGAAGCGTCTCTTGCCCCATAGTCAAGCATTTGCGTCCTCCAGTCCCCAACTCTTTACTCTAGAACGATGCTTCTTTCAGAACTCTTTTTGGGGGCCCGAATAGTCACACGGTAGCAAGACTTCAGAGGGATTCAACAAGGCGGCTTAGAATGCCTGAACTGACCAGAAAAGTGGCATGCGAGAGAACGATTTGACAATCTGGGAGTCGGTATAGATGAAGATCCTTGCCAGACGGGGAACCTTTCACAAAAGTCGACCCCCACCAACAACACATGAGGCTCTAACGACGGTGATACATCCCACCTTTTACTAGTCCATAACTGAACCCTCTAATAACTTTGGGATGGTACGAACCTTAACTACATTGGGAGTTCCCAACAACCCGAAGACACACTATCTTTCTAAACTATACAACTGCCTCTAACAGACTTCGATTACCTCTATAAGTAGGAAACACATGACAAGAACTGGGAACTGGGCATAAATCATTAACAACTTTTGGAGGATCTATGGGTGGCATACTTATAACAATAAGAAAAAACACCACCGAAATCGGTATCAAGACAAAACTCAATCAATGCAACACAAAAGCCAAGGACAATAGGCCCATAAGCTAAACATATAGAAACAAAAGCAAAAATCACTTTTCCAAAACCTTTATTCCTTTAACATTTAAAACCCACCTATGGAACCTTATGAACCATCACATGTGCATTCATTCAATCTCACTCACGTCATCTACAAAAAAGTGCCCTTATGCACTCTCCGTACATACCCACGCACGTGTGACCCTCCATAAGGAGTGACAAGGTTCAAACACTTCTTTCCTTAAAAAAATCAAAACACATACCATGTTGTTACAAACAGATACACTTTCCCTTTAAAAACCCACTTTACTAATTTCAAAAACAATTTGGAAGAAACCCCTTTTTCATTTAGAAAACACTTCCATTTTAAAAACACGCTCACATCAATCGAGTTCAAAACAAAACACAACCAACTATAAACCATACGAATGAGGAACTAGTGTTTGTGCATAACCCGACGACATGGTGGTGAGCCATACCCCAAGTAAGGCATAACACAAAGAGGACCTTAAATCGGGCACCTGGACTCGACATGGGTCACCACCCCACGTCAGGTCGCAATGTGAACCGATTCGCCCCCATTTTCATTCCTCAATCTAAAGAAACCAAAGGCAAAAGACTCAAATCCGGGACTAACCCTGGAAACTCAGGTCTCGTCACGAGTGGTGGTGATCAGGCACCGACCCGTAACCTACCTCCTGAGCCCCGACAGTCCTATTATCCTTCTACCAGACACCCCAAAAAACAAGGGCCTCCTTTGATACCATTTTGTCATGAACCAACCTGGGTCGACCCTGAACCGGTCACCCAATCCGATCTGCGACATGGCCCGAGAGGCATTCCCGATCCTCCCAGGCTGGCAACAAGCGCCAGAGCATCAACAGAGAACAACAGGGGAATGATTTTTCCCAATAAAAATAAATAAAGCAGCAGAAAGACAATATAACAAAAAAATATAGGACACGAAAAGGAAGAACAACCAACAACAACAAACTAACCTCACCACGGAAAACACTCCTTGTGACCCCAAGAGTCTCTCACCAAACCACGACCAACTCTCACCCACAACAAGCAAGTTCGAGTCAAACCTACAACAGAAACTAAAAATAGGAAAACACTATAGGCATGAGTATTAAAACTCAGTAGGCGTGACCAACAAACTATTCCCAATGAACTACCTTTAAATAAAGAATTTACCAATTTCAGGTTTGAACTAAAGTATACAAAATATGGGTTTCCACACATACATTCATTTCTAAAACAAGTAACAGTACATTTCCATTTTTAATTAATAATAAAAAATAATAATGTTTGAAAGAAACATGTGTATCGCATTTTAAAAATAGTTTTTGCAAACAATTTAGAAAATCCAAATTTTAGTTGTTAGTGAAAAGGGAATACCACACAACATGCAACACACACTAGAGGCAATGGAAAAAGTGGCACACAAGGGCTAGCTACCGAACTAGACCTCTTAATCATCTTCCATATACAAATAAACACTAAACGAAACAAGGGTCAAACCTAGGAGGTCGTGAACAATACAGAACGTACTATACCTGTGACTCATCCTAAAGGCACGCCTACTCTCGATGATGTCATAATTCCCTAACGCCTAGTGTTTTCCTACATGGCCTAAATGAGGGGCCCAAACCCCTAGCAGAGTGTCATCCGTTCTAGGGGCCAATAGCCAGTGCGTAATCTAAACTAGTGCAACAATGGTTTTCAGAAGATTCACTTACTATGCCAAGTTCCAATGTCAACATGTATAATAAGCTATGAAAGGGGTGAGTCAACAATGTCAATCAAGCAGTTCAAACATCACACACAAATAATGCAGTCAAAGTACACCAAATATCACATCTGAGTCACCCCAAATAGAGTTTTCCAAAATAATTTATTTTATTAAAGTGTCAAACCGGTCTTCACCAATTTTATGGAAAATCCAAATTTCTCAAGTGAACAAAAATACATGTTCACGCTTCAAAATAAATCATTTATCAGTAAAATAGAACTACATTTAAAATTTCATGAATTATGTTTAAAGGAAAAACGTGCATTCTTTCACTACTGGGTGTCTGATCATCAAGAAAATGTTTCAAGTATCATGTATAAAATAAACGGCTCTTTTTACACCAAATAATCATTTAATAAAATTTATTATCTTAAATTATTTCTCATTTCTTAAAATTAATAAAATATCAAGCAGTCAATAAATTCTAAATTTAATGGAGAGTGCAGTGGGGGACCTACCTCGACTCGTTGTCCAAACACAATGGCATGTCACGCCTCGCACAAATGCACAAACATGCGCACGCCGACAACCGTAGTATTGCGGGTCTCCCTTGCCGACACGCAGCAACAGCCGCACAACTAAAAATGTATAAACATAGACTTGAAACAATTCAAATGAATAAATAGCACAAAAAACCACCTCAAAAAGTTCTCAAAACACAAACCGCATCCTCAACATTATTTACTAAACCACAATAAAATTTGCAACACGTTTACAAAAACCACACCACGCCATAAAAATTTATGGATCATTTTAAAGAGCCACATGGCCATTTGAAGAAAACAGTAGAGTGAAAAACCCAAAAAAAATGCATGAATCAAAACCAACTCAAAACCACATAAACAGTTTTATATAACCCTTACATAATTTATAAAAAACCTTTTCACCATTCAGATGATATAATAAACTATTTTCCCAATTAAACAAACCACTAAGAAAAATTTATTAAACAATTTCAAAATGTGTTGCATGACTCAAAATATCAAAAACTCGCTCAAAAATTCATTTATAACTAAACGCACATTGACATCACACCAAAACACAACTGCAACCCTTGCACATTTTAATAAACCAACAACACAATTTATAATGCACTACAAAATAGTGAACACAACTAAATAAAAAAAAGAACTATTTTTCACCAAACTCATTCAAAACCCCTTTTACCATCAAACAGACACCCACAGCGTATCAAAGTAGGAAACATACCATTTTCATGATTAAAATCACAAATTGCACTATTTAATAAAACCATTAAACAATATATAATTGATTCCCATCAAAATACATCTTATTTTACAAGATAAAATTTATTCTAAAAATATGGAGTGTCTAATTAACAATAAATAAAGGTGAAGATATCAAGCAA
This sequence comes from Viscum album, assembly GCA_963277665.1. NCBI lineage: Eukaryota > Viridiplantae > Streptophyta > Magnoliopsida > Santalales > Viscaceae > Viscum > Viscum album. The sequence goes on along the minus strand of OY728166.1, from coordinate 454,445,820 downwards.
TCAAAGAAATATAAATTTAGAGAATATGCACAAAGGATTTCTACCTCAATTGATGATGAAATTCCAGAAATTGGTGTCAAACACTGTTTGCACCTCAATCTCACCCAAGGGAGATTAAGTCGAACCTAACAACCATATCGGATCATCAAATTTAAGATTGACACTAAAAAAAATCCTAAAAACTAAGGTTTTGGGGTAAATTGAAGAAAAAACATAAATCCAAATGAACAATCACTGGGGAGGGGGGGGGGGTACTGCCGGAGGTGGGTATTGCTGGTGATGAGGGCTCGCCGGTGAGAGGGCTGGCCGAAGGGAGAGGGCATGCGTGGGTTGGCTAGGGGAGGGGAGGGGATACGGCTCTGCTTGCTGCGTAGAGGGAGGGACCTCCGGGGATGGGGGGTTGTGTCCGGAAGGTGCGACGACTGGAGGGCAACTGGCCAGGGGCGGCGCGCTGGCAAGGGAAGGTGGGGCGGGGCAGCCACAGGATGCAGTGCACAAGAGGGGAGGAAGAAATCGCATGGGAGAAGAGAGAAGGGAGGAACAAAAGATGAAGAAGAAAAAATAAAAAAAGAAAGAAAATATAGGGGGAAGACAGAGGGCGTCGCGCGAGGGAGGGGCACCATCGGACGGGGTCGTGCAAGGGGGGCCGATGTGAGGTGGAGGTCTGGCAGGAGTGGACGCCTCCTGCCTTGGTGGCTACATGCAAGAAGAAGCAAGGCCAGGGGGAGCGTCGCCTGTAAGGGAGGAAGAATGGGGGGATACGGGTAGGATTAGGTTGAAAAATAAAAAAAATAAAGTAAAATAATAATAAAATATGATAAAAATAATAATAATAATAAAAATAATATATATTAATAAAACAAATACTGATTATTATCATTTCTTATCCCTTTTATTTTGAGTATTTATAACAATAATAATAATATCAATGTTACCATAAAAATATTAGTAATAATATTAATAGCAAAAAGATAATAAAAAATATCAATAACAACAAATGAAATTAATAACAAACTTAATGATAATTAAAGTGATAATTTTATTACGTTTCATTAATAATTATTTTTATAAAAAATTTATAATAATACTATTATTACCAGATTAAATAATAATAACTTACGATTTACGCGAACATATTTTCATTATTATAATCTAAAAATTAACCTTGTTTAATCAATATAATTTTTTTAGCTTTCTCTTTCAATTTGCTTAATTTGTTTATTTAATTAATTATTTATTTGAAGTGTCACACCACCGCGCATTTACTAGGTCCAAACGCATGGTCGCTGCTAAGGGTGTGGTGACCGTACCCCATCCCCCAAGGCCCACCAAAACACCAAACATCAAAAATTTCAAACCAGGTCCCAACTAAACCTCGACCAAATGACGCAGGACCGAGTAAACAATAAAAATAAAATAAGATAAATAGGCGTCCAAGGTTGGGGTGTGACACCACGAGTTAGAAACTAGTGCTTGGGTATCAAAAAAATACTTGGGGATGATTTAACACAATTATACATCAAAAAAATCTAAATTACATCCCAAAATAACCCATGAAAAACTATGTACGTAATAAAAATCCAAACATAACTAAAAAGGGAGTTAATATCTTTGTACAACAATAAATAGAATGGGGATCCATGGGGTGATGCATGAGAAGTCCATAAAACCTAAAAGAAATCTAAAAGAGGCTACCCATCACTATGTGACATAGGGGTCCACATCCCACCATGACACCACCTCCACCCAACCATGATCTGCTAATAAGAATAATTACCACCACTAAGTGATACATTTATTTTACCTAATTATAACAAAATAAAGTCTACATACTCCCATTGAGTGTATATAGGTTGTGAGAATAATATCCCGATAGGGTCCTAGTAATAATTTCATGAATAAAAAATATTAGAAAAAATGAACATTTTAGTTTGAATTTTTTTTATAAAGATACTTGTTTTCAAAATTTTCAAATAAGAATGGGATAAAAATTACACAAGAAAAACCGAGCACCATGGCCTACCCTATAGAAACTATAGTTGGGTATCTTATTAGTATTATCATACTCTTAGTAAAAAAACTATTCACACTATTCCCGTGCATGAGTCACTTGGGAGGACTAAGCCAAAGTCCAAGTGGTAACCATATTCATGGTGGTGTTTTTTAGTCAACATCATGTCATAGTCCAAGGGCTATGGAGGATGGACCTTACCTTTTGGTATATATCCTAGTCATCCCACTTAGGTATATGAGGTTTCCATATTCTATTTACATTCTAATCAATTCACATTATAAAAAAAATCCTACCAATTTTAATCAAATTCCACCTCAATCCAAAGAGGAAATCATTTTTAAATCACCCAAACACATGCCAATAGTTCTGAAAATACCCTTTTTATGCATAAAAAATTAAACTCTTTCTAAATATAGGAATACATATTTAATTACTCAAAAAAGGAAGACAAAACCTTCTTTAATCAATGTGGTAGTTGGAATGTAGATGGAATCCACTAGCAAAAGATGATAAAGAACATAATGAAGTAAGTGGAGACCCTAAACATAAAAACTCACACTATTTAATTTATATTAAAACCCCTAGGTTTTTATATTAATTAGGGAGAATAAAAACTTTGAAATAAGGGTAGAGAATCCAAAAAAAGAAGATAATAGAGTGTTACTTGAAGATTTTGTGAAGAACATGATGAACATTCACTTGAAATCCAACAACAGAGGATAGAATAATTATGTATGAAGTGTGAGTTCTGGAGAAATAATGTTGTAGAGAGAGGATAAGAAAAGAGGGTTTAAAGTAGGTAAGGATAAAATATTAATTAAATATTTTATGTTTTTTGGGAAGGATTCATGGTATGGACATATAGTTTTCTAGGTTGTGTCCCAACAATGTGGGTAACCACTACTTCACCTAGGGACTTTCAGGATTAGTTCTTATTACTCATAAAAAACAGGTTTTCTACATCATTTTTTTGGGTTTTTAATGTTTGTTTTTAGGTGAATCGATTTTAAGTGATGTAGTAAATATATTTTAATGACCATTATTAAAACCAATGATTAAATCATTTTTTTAAATTGAACTTTTAAGATTGGACTTCCGATAACCAAAATATAAAAAAACATTCAATTTATGTTTCCTTTATACAAGACATCTAATGTTTCATTAGATGCTGGTTATAAAAGGAACCAATGTTGAAAGTGTTTTTTGACATAAGTTATAATAAATCCACATTAAAAATGTTAATTCTTTTAAATATTTATAAAATTATTACTCCCATGAATGAAAAATAATTCACAAAACATAGAAAATTGTGAAAACTAAAATGAATCAAGATAAAAAATTAATGTTTTGACTTAATTTCCATCCTTATTTCAGTATCATTCCACTTCATTTTCATTAAAGGAAATAATTCATGAGGTATCTGATGCTAAAACATGTAATATTTTTTGAAGTGTGGCATGTGAATCTTATGAGAAAGATTTTCATTTTTTTACAAAATAAAAATAAGTATTCTTCATAATAAGACCAACAATCATTAAAAAGTTTTTATATTAGGAAAACTAATCATAAATAAATAAAATTGTGGGGTAATATTTATAAATACCATTATGAAATCAATGAATAAAGAAATTGTGGGATGAAGATACAAATAAAAGAGGGATCAGTTTTTAAATGAGTAAATATACAGTGTGAAAAATTATATATAACCCTTGATAATTTTTTCTACATGGTTATAAATTTTTGTCATGATTTAAAAATTGAAAGTCTTACTATAAAAAAATTAATTTTAATTTCATTCATTGTGAAATTTTACTTTTGACATCATATATATAAATAACCATTTCCAAAACTCTTATTGATATGAGTATTAATATCTACTATTATAACTCTGATGTTAAAATATTACATTATCATTGGTTATTAAATAACCAACATTAACACTCCCCTAATAGGGTTTTCTAAATTTTTATTAAATAAATGATGTTAAAAATATGAAATTAAAGCCATTTTTTTACTAGTGATGGTTAGGTAACTCAATCACCAACCATGTAAAATGACTATATTAAAAATTGAAGACATATTATGTAGTTTTCACATGGTTACTCCTAACTATGCCCTGTTTCATACCCTTTTTTTCCCAAATTTTTAAATTTAAAAGGAAAAACACTTAATGAAATAAATAATTAAATAAAATCAATTAAATAGATAAATAAATTCCTAAAAAATTACTTTTTGGGTGTGAAAATTCATCCCACTATGTCAGTTTCTTCCCCCATAAATTAAACTCAAAGATGGATGGTCCACAAACACATGTGGTCACTGCTCCTTCATTAATTATCCTCACTCCTAAGTATCTTGTGAGTCACCCCATGAAATCCCATGATCTAGAACAATCAAATGGATTTCCTACGCATCAACCTATCCTAGTAATCAATAATTTGAACAAGTTTCTTGGTCATTGTTGCATCAGTATATAACTCAATTTTTTTCAATTCAAAACATAAGATGAATTATGATTATATCTATTCTATTTAGAAATGTGGACTACATCATGAGTTTATGTTTATTAGATAATAAATTTTAATTAAAATTTGACTTTCCCAATTTTCTTAATAATTATTAAAGAGACAACATACCTTAGACTAAGCTTATCTCGCTTCTCGAATCATCTGTAAAAAAATTGAGTAGAATCCTTCAACAATACTTGGTCCCCATATGAAAAATAAAATGGTTAGTGATGATGATTTACATAAAACTTGTTAAGACTCCAATCCATCAATAATCACTACCCAATCACTTGAATCTTCATATTCATCTTTTTTACAATGCTCGGATCCACTAAAGAAGTCTCCCCCACCTCAATCCAATATAGGGAACATTAGAAAGGCCAACCATATAATGACTCAAAGGAATCCATTATAATTGGAAAATGATAAATTTTATTATATGAATCAACTAGTTTTAATTGGTCATCCCATGATCCTCTAAAATTTAGGATGTACGTATGGAGAATATCCTCTAATATTTGGTTCAATTGCTCTGTATAGACAACTATTTGAGGATGGTAAGCCATGCTCAGGTTAACATGGGATCCCCTTTACTCATGAAGGAATTTCTAAAAGGATGAGGTCAACTAAGGTTCCCTATCAGAGATAGTAGAAGAGTTCACCCATTGTGAGCTCAAAATCATCTAGATTCTATAATCTCCCAAACACCACCAAATTGGTGGTTTCATTAATCGAGATAAAATGGGCTGAATTTTTTGGCCAATAGATCACTACCCAAATGGAATTATTTCCTTAGGGTGTATAATATATTCTATTGACATTGTTTATAGACACCTTGTACCATTTATAGATAAGGTTGGGAAGTGTATGAAGCAGACTCGAAGGCTTATAGTGCTCTACCATTATCTTCTGATGGGTAAAAAACCAAGAAATGACATCAGTTATACCACACCTCATACCCGAATACCATAATTAATGTCTTAGACTGTAATACATTTTTAAAGATCCTGGGTGAGTAGACCACTGAGAATAGTTAAAATCCCTCATAATCACTTTCTTCATTGATAGGGGGACTATATACCAAATTTGAAAATATGAAATTACCTTGTAGATAGAGATCAATCATCTTTGGTCTCAACACCATGTTCTCTATCGATACAATGATTCTCTTCATCACCCAATTACTCTCATAGAATAATATTTATAAGTGACAGAGTCAACTGAATACTAACTAGAAACATCTACTACTTTTTTCCTTCAATTTTATATGCATCGGAATAAATAGACCCATAAAATTCCATTCATAATTATAATCCTCAAGATCCTAAGAGGGACACTTCCTACCGAGAGCATGAATAACCACATTGGATCACGTACAATTGATAACATCAACAACCATTTTTCCCTTAACTAGAATATAGTCGATACAAATGTCAAATACATAAATATATTCCACCCATTGTCATTGAATAAGGTTTAAATCATTCCAAAAAAAGATATAGTTTAATCTCGTATGGTCAATGTAAATTATGAATCTTTTCCTAAAAAGATAACGATGCCCACACTTGAGGTCATGCATCACTGCTATAATTTCATGGTCATGGGTTGGGTAGTTATTTTCACGTTGTTAGTGTGGGTGAGATCCATACACTACCATATTGTCACCCTTTTTAAGAACACACCCAGATCTGCACATGATGCATCATATATGACTATGCAACCTTGACTACCCATGGGTAAAATCAGAATTAGATATGATTATAACCACTAATTTAACTCATAAAAGGATTCCTTTTACTCTAATATCCACAATATCTTTACAAATTTTTTTCCTGAGATATATCATAGGAGATGAAATCCAAAATAATTATTTCATGAATTGTCTATAATATCCTACTAGTCCCAAGAATCTGTTAATCGTGAAGACATTATAGGCTCCTCTAAGAAAACCACAACTCTAATCTTATTCTGATCAACATAAGTACCCAATTATGATACTAAATATCTAGGAAACTTGATCTCCTAAATCTAAAAAATATACTTTCACACCTTAGTAATGATATGGTTATCATTAATGGTTCTCAGAAAAACCCTAAAATGATTCACACGACCATCTTCCATCGTAGAATATAAAAATATGTAATACAAAAACACCATAAAAATTGTATAAGTATGAGTTAAATATAAATTTCATAAAACCCATGAAGACCATAGTATAATTGGTTAGATAAAATTTCATTACCAAGCACTAAAAATGACCATAACTAATTCTAAAATTAGTCTTTGAAACATATAATTCCTTCACCCTGAGCTAGAGATAACCTGAACATAGTTCGATCTTAGAGAACCACAATGTACCATTTATTGATCAACATATATGTCAATAAAAGTAAATGGTTATTTATTCTTGATCATGACCCGATTAAACTTTCGGTAGTAGATACACAATAATAGGTTCTCATCCACCTTTAAAAAAACAAAGGCTCACATAAGGACACACTCGGATGAATGAAGCCTTTAGCCTCCAAGACATCCAGCTAACTATTTAATTCTTTTTACTATAAGGGATCCATATGATATGAATGAATAGATATCAACTGAGTTCCTAGAATTATATCAATAGAGAAATCAACTTTCCTCTCAGGGGATAATATTGAAAAATCATCTAGAAAAAACATAGGAAATTTCCAAACAAGAAGAGGTAACTCACTCTTGGAAATCCCATTATCAAATTCCAAAATAATAGTAAATCATTACAAATGATTATTACAAATTATGAAAGGGTAGGTCCAACCTAATTGGACCATGACTCTAACTCTCCCAAGAATACTTGAGTTCTCCCATTGGGGATTGTCAAAGACATTATGTGATGGTAATAACCAATATGAACTTTATAGGTCATTATCTAATCCATAAATAGAATTAAATAAAAAATATCTATTTTTAGGTTAAGAAAATACCATGAGATATCTACTTCTAACATATAGATAATACATGAGGGGAATAAGAAGCATTACTCTCTCTTTCTCCTACAAGGTTTGAATGCCTCCATAATATAAGTAATGAGATCAATAGGTATTTTCAACACTTCCATATTTTGGGTATATATAAAAGAGTGGTAGGTATATGTATCAAATAAATAATTTTCCCTAGATGAAGTAAAAAAAGAATGTCCCCTCTTGTAGTTATGGACCTAACCTCATAGTCCATTGGTGTTTGATACCTAACACGCATTTACCTTAATTCTAAAAGAACCCATGGTTTTCCATTGGTTCATGTCTCATCCCTGAGCTGAATATACCAATAAGAATAACCATTACTACCCCTATTCCAATGAGTATGAGGTATTATCAACCAAGAGGTAATAAATTTCAAGGTAGATCCCTTAAGGGATGAAGATCCTACACCAATTTTGGAAGGAAGTGTGGCATGATAGAATCCCTAGAGATGGACCCAACATCTATATAAATGACATGATTTGGGTTCCAATAGGCATAAAAATAAGCATTATTAGGCTTACTAAACCAATGAAATATAACATACTATAAAATAACTGAAGAATACAATTAAGTTAGATTCCTAAAACCCATTCCACTACCCCTTCCCGATTCTTCCAAATTAACCTTCTTCTCTAAGGAGCTGGACCCATATTTACTAGGCATAGAAGGGAATCTAATTAGAATAAACATCCATACATAGTTGACCTAAACCTATATGGTTCAATAAATAACCAAAAAATCGATCTTGAACTTCAATAAAAACATTGAATTGAATTTAAGGTCACTGACCCATCTCAAAGAACAGATATTTTATCTCTTTAGTTAAAACATATTAGGACATAGTTTCACCAATTCAAAAAACTGGTTCACATACTCTATGAATGACGGATTTCCCTAATGGTGACATAAGAAATCATGATATTTATCCAATTACATGGTGTTGGAGTAAATCTATTGAGTGACAATAACTTTGAAAACCTTAAAACCAAGATTCTCATGTTTTCTTATCCTTGAAAACTAATTAGCACAAATTTTGGTTATAGACTTCAAGCATGATAGTGAAACAATTCACTTTAATAGATTTTAGAGTTGTAAGGAATTTTAATATTTTCTGATAAATCTATAATAAGTCCTATTAAGGTTCATTTTTTTCTCAATAAACATGGATGATTATTCGTGAAAACTCCTAAGATTGATCCTTAATAGGACCTAAATAATCTCTATTAGCTAAAGTGGGATTAAACCCCCTTGGTCTGTTATCCAAACTACCCAAATCAATTCCTCAATATGGTTTTGATCAACTAGTGGATTTGATCATGGAATGTTATCCATAACATACACCAGAGGGTCAATAGGTTATATTCAAGGGGGTGTGGTACTACAGAAAGTCAATAACAGAAGTTAATAATCAGAAACAATAATAAATAAAACCTAAAAAAACCAACCCCAAATAATTATCAAAATAAATTAATCATAATAAAAATAAAACAAAAAATTGAGATGTTCCATGAGACTCGGTATTCTTGCACAACCCACAACCCATACACCCTAACTACCAAGGAAGGGTAAAAAATACCAAAAATAAAACGAAATATACAACATACCATGGTAACTCAAGAGAGTTCACTAAGGGTGTTTTCCACACACTCCTTCACACCTTCTACTTGAATCCAAAAAATTCATAACTCTTGGTTACCTGGATTCCAACGTAACTTAAATGGATAACCCAAATCTGATTCCATTATATCATAAACCAACCCAGGATACTCCTAAACTGAGAACCTTGTCCATTATATTTGAATTCTCAATCCCCCTGAGATGGAAACTAGTTCCTTGGAATCAAGGAACTTCTTTGAGAATCATTTATCCCAATGAAACATCATACCCAATATAAATCGAATCCCAAAGAACCCATGAAAACACATAAACAAGAAAAACATACAATCATACCCAATAAGGGATTCAATATCCATTTAAAAAAATAAATAAAATTCGGATCTAAGGGATGATGCATGAGTAGTCCAAAAATCCTAACGAAAATTGAACAAAATGAGGCTACCCATCATTGTGTGACATAAGGGTATACATCCCACCATGTCACCACCATCTCCCAACCATGATCCACTAACAATAATAACAGTTTCATCATATTTATAACTTTATTTTACATAATTTTTATTAAAAAAGTCTACATTCACCTATTCTGTGCATGTAGGGTGTGAGAACAAGATCCCCATAGGGTCCCTCCAAGAATTTCTTGAATATTCATTATTAAATAAAAATAAACATGATAGTTTGACATATAGTTTAAACATAAAATACTTTTAACATTTTCAAATGAGAAGGGTATGAATAATACAGAAGAAAAATAAATCATCATAAGCATCCCTAGTGAAACTAAGGTTAGGTCACATCCTAATATTCTCATACTCTCAGTGATAAAACCATTAAAAACATTCCAATGAATGAGATTCTTGGGAGGAATTAGCCAAATTATTAGTGGTAACCACATATATAGTAGAGTTTGTATAGTTAGTATCATGTCATAGTCTAAGGTTTAGGGAGGATTAAATTTTCTTAATATTATGTGTCCTAGTTACCCCATCTAGGGACCAATAGTTTCCATGTACCATTCGCATTCCAATAATTTCCATTTAAAAACAAATAATGGAACTTAAAATCCATTTTCACCTCAATATAAAGAAGAAATCATGTTTGAACCATCCAAACACTCACAAAATGTTTTGAAAATACCGTTTTTGTGCATTGAAAAAATTAAAACACACTTTATAAATCTAGGTGAGGATATTAAATTCATAAATTAATGGAACATAATGAAACCACCTACTTTAATTAATGAAACCATTGGAAACTAGATATAATGAACTATTAAAGAAAGATAAATACCTTAAGGAAGAAAGAGGAGACCCTAATCATAAAATCCCACACCATTAAATTCATATTCATAAAACCTTAGACTCTTACGTCCCTAAGGGAGGATAAAAAAAATAATGTGTGGAAAATAAAAAGGAGAATGAGATATGGGACATAATTGAATATTTATCAAATAAAAGTATAAAGATCTCACATTTAATATAACCAATGATGAGATAATTATGAGTTAATGTGCGTAAGGGATGCAAAAATAATGTGTGGGAGATTGGATAGGTAAATTGAGTTTAAAATGGGTGAGTATAGAATGGATATTTAAAATTTTAGTTTTCAAGGAAGGATGAATGGTTTGGTAGCAATATTTTCCAAACTATGTATCAAACGTATGGGTCACCACTAATTCACCAGGGCACTTTCAGGGTAAGTCCACATTGTTTGTAGAACCATGCCTCTACATTGTGAAATTGATTATTTTTTAAATAACATGATCATGATCTCACTTGAAATACACCTAAGGAGGAGAGTAGTAGGAGGGACCATGCATAAGGTATAGACAAATCAATTGTGAGAGAGATGAGAGGAAACGTGGGTTTGAAATGGGTAAGCATATAATGGATATTTCACATTTATGTTATTTTGGGAAGGATGCACTATTGGGAAGTACAGTTTCCCAAATTATTTTTCAACTCTGCGGGTCACCATTATTTAACCTAGGAACATGCATGGTGGGATTTCATAGTCATTTAAACAATGAACCAACTATGTAAAATGAATATATTACAAATTAAATAACTTTTTAATAATTTTGTCATAGTTAATCCTAACTATGTTCTAACCGTGAAAAACCCCAGTTTTTTTCTCCAAATTTTTAAATTTCAAAGGAAACTCACCATAGTAATTAGATAAAAAAATATAATAAAATAAATAGAAAACTCCATACCTAAAAATGACACCATCGATGTGACATGTTCCAACTGTTATTTGAAGGAGGAGACCGGGAGATGGTTCATATAATAATAAGAAAATTCATCTTATTCATGGGAAATTATTTAAGAAAAACTCTTGATGAAATACTATCTATTTCAAAAAACCAAAGAGTTGGGGAGAAAGATTTGAAACTTCACTGAAGGTGATAAATATAAATTCTATAAATCTTAGGATAGGTACCAAAGATACAATCAATAGTGCCCAACACATCAAATCTCACCCCAATTATTCATTCAATTTTTTATCAAGGACTCAAACATGATGGATAAGTCTTGGTTAACATAAATATTTCAAGATATTATGGAAAAAGATATCTGAGGAAATCAAAGACATTTTCAATATGTTTTATTTATATTCAAGATAGAAATTATAAAGTGGATAATATGAGATATCTATAAAACAAATTCCACTAGTGAAGTTAAATTTCAAATTTCCTATATTCAAGGTAAATTATAATATTTAATCTTTATCACAAAAGGGGATAAGGAAGTGAAAGGTTTTTCATATAAAATTATTAGGAGTAAATCTATATATTGTTAGGATTATAGAATTATAGTAGAAAATTCACCTGTTACATATTAAATAAAAGTGTAAAGACACGTGGAAAAAAACATTTATCAGCATGGAAAAATTGAAACACACTAAGACCTATATTCTCAAGGTTATAGGGGAAATTTAGATAAAAAATTTAGTGAAAACTTCATTTCTATCATGATATAATTTTTGAAGAACCTTTAAAAAATGATCTATTTTCTAATGAATGCAACCAATTTTATAGAAAAAATATCATCACATCTTGAGGGAATATTATGAACTCAATTGTGTTGAAAATCAAAAAATAAAGGGCAATTTAGGGTTTCATACTATAAGGATTCTGATCAACATTGTATGTTTTTAGATCCATACCACCCGAATTAGAGATATCAAGTTAAAATACTATTAGGAGATCAACATAACTTGCACTTATGTAATTATTTTGATTAAAAAGGTTGTTTTAGACTATATTAAAATGAAAAAATGATTATAAACCATCAAATTCACTTTTATGGAAATAATAGAACTCAAAAAAAATTATCATAGATTAAATAAATAAAAATATTACCAAAATCACTCCGGACTACCTTTAAGGAATTGAATTATTATAAAAAAATAATGCCTCAAAAAGTTATAAGATAACTTATGAAATGTTAAAAAATGTGGTTGAGTAAATGCCCATATGATTTTCTAGGAAATTTATACAATAAATGAGAAGAATTTTGAATGTATCAGTCCATATAAACCCCTTTATGATTTTTAATAGGGGAATAACACATTACAAATTCAGATTATAAGAAAAATACCACTAAAGAATAACTTGAGTTAGGTTACCAACTTGAATTAGTTTATGATTTATTTACTAAAGAAAACATAGATGAAATTATATACATGAAGCAAGATTCCATTTAAGAAGATAAGAATGAAGAACAAAATGGAAAATAAGATTTAGTACACCCAACTGAATAAAAATTTCAGGAGGATTAATAGCCCAAGAATAAAGGAAATAGTAGTTGGGATGATGTAAAAAATTAATAAAGGTATAGAAAACATCAGACCAATTTTATTACCACCTTAAAGGAGAAAGAACATTAATGAAGAGGAAACCACTAGCCTTAGAAACACATTCTCAATTATATAAAAGGAATAAATTAGTGTTCAAAATTAGGGATTAGTGACTCTTGAAGAGGAAAATAGGGGAAATTTAAATAGTATTTCAATAGGTTTAGCGATTAAGGTTGATTGAATATGGTTAAAAAATTAAATAAATAAACCATACCAATGAAAAAGATATATAATTCTCTACAAACTAACTGTCTTAGGAGGATTTTGATAATTAATAAGGGAATATTGAGGGGTAGGACTACATTCATGAAATGGACTTACCTGAAAATATATGAAAAGAACCTATAGAAAATATATAAACATTGTACATACAAATAAAATTATTTATATAATAAAAACATGGGTTCCCATGGATTAAAAACCAAATTCCTTGGGACCGTGATTGTTTTGGTAAAATAAGAATTCAGAATGAGTCTATAATACAAGCACTTCTTGGGAGGCAATCCAATATTAGAATCTTTCTTTTCTTTCATTGGTTAGTTTTTTCTGAAATAAAACAAAATAAACCACCCTAATTTTTTATTTATATTTTATTGGGTATTTATTATAAAATAATGGTATGAAAATTTAGAGAAAAAAGGACAAACACACTATATTGAAGAAGTTATGATGGAATGTTTTTTTACCTTCCCTTGATTTTATATCAAATACACTAAAATAATTTTTTAAAATTATTATATTTCATCTCTTACATATGTATTAATTAATTAAAATATCAAAACTATGGGTGGGGGAAGATAAAAGTGGTAGTGTATAGTGTTCTTGAGAATTAACACATTCAGTTGTATCTATCCATCAATTCTCACGGAGACATACTAACTTTGAAAACATTAATTATTTTTTTAAATCACTTGAGAATTGAAGGATAGAAATATATGACTTTGGTGAATAAAAATTTTAATTTATTGAATTGAATTGATGAACTTAATCTCGAGTGATTTATTTTTTATAAATGGAAGTAACACTTCATTTGTTAACCCAAAAGAACAAACAAATAAATCACTATAATTAGATTAATATTATAAGCCAAGATCCAAACTATATTATATTGAAATGGATTTTCATAATTGTGTGTGGGTGTAAAAGAACACTAAAATCATGAATAATATTAAAAGAAAATATGATATCCCACAACTTGACCCAACTTCTATGTCCTGGCTATTCTAACGAGTCTTATGGGATGCTTATTACATAGGATTATTAGTTCTAAATTAGTCTAAATCAATTGTTTAATAATAAAATCAAACATATAATTGATCAAAAATAGGAAAATTTTACCAACATTCAGAGAGGATTGAAGGGTGTTTAACTCTTATGAATAAGAGTAAAATGAGATTATCTAGTTGTTGTATAGTGATGAGTCATTAGTTAGATAAAATTATGATGTATGATAATGATATTTAGTAAAGGGGACTTTGAAGAGGTTCCTCGAGTTAACATTAAAAGTTAAATTATCCCATATTAAATAAGATTTAGGGAATTGAGAAAATATCATTAAAATATTTGAATTCTTGGTGAGATTTTTATTGAAAGGAATTGAATAAGGAAAAATAATGAGCGAGTGTGTGGTAATGTGGTTTGATTTTTCTAGAGGTTGTTTTTATTGATAAATCATATATATTTTGTCTTATTTTAGTATTTTATTTAATTAATAGTGTTGGTTTTATAGTTTTTATTTTTTTTAGAATTATGACCCTATGTTAATTTTTTATATGTTAAAACCATCAAAATGAGATGTTTTATGAAGATATTATTTTAATAAATGTAATGAGAGACACTATTTTTTTGGAATTTTTTGTTTTTAGAGATGTAATGATTTTTTTAATGGTTCACATAAGAGTACCATGACTCATTTCTCATCCCACTCCCCACCTTTGTATCAAACAATACAAAATCATGATGATCGACCACTATATTCATCTATAGTGAGTTGTTCATCTCAAATAATGGGTTGTGACATGACCTTTTCACTACCCAAACAACATTCAAGGATTTCATGGATCCATTATCAATGAATTATAATGGGGGATAATGTAATTCCACTCAAACTAGGATCCATGATGCCTGCTTCAAAAGAATGATTAAGGTTACTCGGTGACATATCAAGTTCTAAAAGTTTCCTTTGGTCCATCCTACACAGTACCACATTCTAACATAATATATTCCTTATATAATAGATTCTTAATTTCATAAAAAACATAACATCTACAATGTATCGTAAACTTTATTCATCTTGTAAATTTAATTATGACTAGACACAGGTTGAACAATATAGAGCCATGTTTCACTCGTGATATGAGAGGGATCAAACCCAAACCAGTGGGGATCCCCTAGATTTGATCCTCACCCTTGATCCAATCTAAGGTACCCATATACACCATTCAAAATATTAAAATTTTTTAATAAGTTTTTTTTACCAATATTAGCCAATTGATTGGTAGAATTATTGCTGTAACTCATCCATTGGATGGGAATAATTTTTGGGAGAAACAATGAGTTTGAATAATAAAGGGTATATAAGGAATTATCATTCTGGAAGTGGTATCAAAATTATTACTTTATTATTCACATTTTTAATGTTACATAACACCCCTAAACTATCCTCTCTTAATTTTTCCGTAAATATTACCATATATCCATCATTGATGAACCATCATAGCATCATCACCCCTCCTCACTCCATTTAAGTCAGGTGGTCATAACCTTATATAGCCCACATGTATTCTACAATTCACCTCGACCCAGAAGAATATACCTATACATAATCTACTAATAACCATTTTTATAAGACACTTTACTATATATTCTCATTATATCAATATGGAAATTGAGGTAACAACTAAACATATAGGAAAGTATCAAACCAAGCTACATGATGAGATGTATCTCTTCTTATTCTTCTCCTATTATTCACTTAATATCATTCAAGGATAATATTTTTGGAGGTATTGAAAGGTAAATGACTTGTTTGTAATTTATATTCCATTGGAAACCTAGGTTTTTTTTTCATGCATTTCTTCTTAATGCTTCAAACTAAATGGTTCTTAATTAGATGTTTTGAGGGTAAAGGTAGGGAAACGATAACCAAATCCTAATAATCACACTAGTGTTATGATCATGGAACCATAAGTAATGACAGTTCATGGGGTTTTGTAGAAAATTATTCATAGATAATAGGCAAAAAGTTATCCTCATAAGGTACAAGAGAAACCTGACAAGGACTTTTGACTTCAGTAATACCATGATTACTATGAGAGTGGATTTTAAAGAGTATGTGATCTTTTATTGTATTTCAATTGTTTATTTCACTTTTCATCAGAAAAATTACTATCACCTAAATATTCTAGAACATCCCAATCTTAATTCAAAATCATAGTTTTATTTATAATTACCACCTTCAATATAACTTATAAATACCCTCAAATTAAATAAAAAAACATGAAAAAATATATTTCTTGTATTTTTACACATATAAAAATCCCTAAACATGTTTAATATTTATAATCCATATTCACAACTTTATTTTTCAATTAATTTTCCAAACCCTATGTTCAACCTGGTTACACACTGGTACAAATTTCATTTATACCCAAAACATTTTAATTCACAAATTTGTTCTGTTGTTTGTCATAGAAATAGAAAATTACTTACCAGTTTTAGAGTTTTTACTAGAAATAAGGATATGTTGATAAAAATTATGATGGTGAAATCCAGATGGTTTAAAAATTTCTTATGTGAAATAGGATGCAGTGAAACAGGTGTTGAGATGTTCAAAGTTGGTGGAAAAAATTGGGAGTTGGTTTTTAGTTATACAATTTTGGATATCTTAGTGAGTATTGGGTCTTCTTATTTGAAAAGAATAAATTATCATGGTTGATGTATTATGAAAAGGTTTTTTTAGATTATGAAGTTCATGTCATGCTCTATAGTGTGCCACACAACATTCGATCAAGATGCAATTTTAAAATCTATAAATTGTTTGATTTATTAGGTGTGCATGATTATAATGTAATAGATCTCAACGAAGGTTTACGTGGACTCAAATATTTTGTGGTAGATGAATTTTATATCATGTTGAGTTTAGATCTATAAAAATAAATTAGTTTAGTTTGAATTTAAATCTTAAAGTTATTGATTTAGTTTTATATATTTTATTTTACTTAAATGGATTCATTTTAAAACATTTAAATGTGTGGTATTCATGGCATGGTCATAGACCATTATAGGAATAAGGATTTATCCCAATCATTGACTCAACGGTTGGAATCTATAAGGATTTATAAATACAGTTATAGAAGATTTAGAAGATAGATAGAGAGAGAATGTGAATATTATCCAGTCATGAGATGGGAAGAAGGGAAGAGAGAAAAATATAGTTGAATATTATAATATAACTAGTTTATTTGAGGAAGTTGATTGAATAGAAAAATTTTAATCGACCATATTCAAATAGGTTGAATAGGAAGAGGAAAATGGGATTAATTATACTGTGTAATTATTATTTATCTAGAGGAAGGATTTAACCATTCACTTGTAATTAATATTTTTTATTAAATGAGGGAAAGAAGAAAAGCTACAAGAAGGGTGAAAATTACCAAAAATCAATTCATGGGAGTCTATAATTATAAAGGAAGATATAATACACTATAATAATATGCATGTAGTCTAGGGGAAGAGTACAAATGCTCTTGTAGAAGATCGAATCATTTTCTTTCCCAACATTTGATACAAGGATGTCAGATTCTACATTCCCCTTATGCTAAGTATGGTAGATCTTTAAACATTATCATATAGATCAGGAGAAAAGGTTCATAAAAATTGTACATTAATGTATATGATAATATGGGATTAAATATGAACAGTCTATCAGTTCAATATATACTAATCTAGAAGAGAACTAAAATCTATAAACTGGTTCATTTCTCAAACTAGTGAATGAAGAAGAAAATATCTCAGACCTTGGGTGAATAGTGAGTGATCTCTATATCTTATAAGGGAAATGAGCCAAGGCATGTAGTGACCATGACCTAAAACTTATATCCACCAAAAAATGCATATATTGGATTTTGGTACACCAAAACTACATCATTGTATACTTGTAAGATATAACATAGTCCGGGTGAACCATGTAAAAATACTTATATCCTTATACTTACATTTATATATTCATGTTCAACCATAAAGACCCAAAAACATTATATCTTTTTACTTGGGTAAGGGTATTTATCGTGGTTTTGTAAGACCATAAAGCACTAATAATATTTTCAATAAAATATTTTTAATCCTTATCCAATATTTTTTATAATATATTTTAAAATTTGTTGTTGAAAACCTTTAATTATCCACTTAAAAACCATGTGATGACAGGATAAATTATTAGACTAAATATTATACATGGAGTACAACTTCTTCAAATCATATGCACAAAAGTTTATACTATTGACTTTGAGAATATTTTAAAGAACACCAAATCTAGCATTGATATTGGACTTCACAAACTAATCATAACCCCCATTTTAGATTTTTGATGGGTATAGCTTTGGAGTAATTGGAAAATAAGTGAATGGAAATGTATATGTATTTAAACTACTAAATATACATTGGAAGGAATTGAACCACAACATCCATTAACTATATAGAAAATATACATAAATACTTCATAGTATAAAGAAATTTTGGGGCTTAGTGGATGAAATTAGCATTCAATAATAATGCATGAAAATTCCATATAAATTCTTTATAGTTTTATGTCATAGAAGTCTAAAAGTATCCAAGACCCCTGACAAGATGAGTGATCTTGATTCTTTTCTGATGTGAACCACTTTTGTCATCATTAAATTCTTGTATAATAGAATTGGTTACTTATCTTCTAATATAAATTAGAAATACCCCATCAAATCCCCATTTATAATGGAACTTTTGGTAATTTATGACATCATAGAGAAAAAAATTTAAAACCCTTTGAAGGATTTACTATTTTCTAAATCACTCTTATGAAAGAGTCTAGTTTTTAAGGTGTTCTATTATTGTAGACATCTAGAAGTTATTGTAACATTTTATGGGGATGGGGATCTAGTATGACTGGAAGTATTATTAACCTCATTGATCTCTTCAATCAATTTCATTATGAATCGGATAACTACTATTAGATATGAAATATAGATAATTATATCATCTTGATTAGTATCAGAAAGTGTGGTGGTTAGATTGGAAAATTCACACACTCAAGCATTTTGTAATAATATAACATGTTTTTTTAGTTTTTAAGGAAACTCTTCCATAAATTTCTATACATAATCAAGTATGGGTATCAACTATTTATTTTTAATATAATAATATCTATTGATCTATTTAATTACAAGTATTGAGTCACCATTGATGTTTATATTCACAACTGATATTAGTAAGGATGGATCTAAACCCATGATAAGGGCTTGGGATTTGGAGACATTATTAGTGTATCCTCATGAGTGGAGGGAATATTTGGGAAATGTTCCTTTGTGGGATAAAAAAAATAAAAATTCTAAATTAGATCAATTGAGTCTTGAATATTCCATTTTATTCTTCGTCAGACTTTTAGAAGAACCATCGATGTATATTTTCCAATCTTTAGAAGCTTTGCTAATAGAAGAAGCATTATCATCCGAAAGTTTTATGTTCAATAGTTTCCCTTCAATCCTGGTTCGTGTTATCAGTAACTCTACCAATTCTTTATATTTATTCACCTTTTAGTATAAAATTGGATATAGATTTATTAAATAATGAAAAACCATCTCGCTAATTATTCGGTTAACATAGTATGGACAAGGAAATATTTAAGTATATCAATTTTGGAGATAAGGTGGTTCTTAGGATGTTTCAGACAATTTAAAAAAAATAAAATATAAATATCAATTCAATACGGTTATTCTTGATAGTGGTGTTTTTATTTCAAACTCTAACATTGTTTGGATGATGTAGTAAAGGTTATTTTCTTTACCTATATCCTTTTTTAGGATGAGAAGTGAAAAAAAAACGATATCTCCAAAAATGTTACATAAAGGATAAGAGGCCTTCCCACTATGATTAGTATCAATATTGGGGAGTATGATAGATATTTATTTAAGATATCAAAATTCTTTTGGAAAACCTTATCCCACTAAAAGGTTGATATTTTCTTCATTCATTTTATGAATAGAGAAAATTTCCTAGTTAATATTGCAATGAAATTCCTGATGTGGGCGATTCTATCCTAAAGCCTTCTCAAAATATATAGATTCCAAGGAGTGGTAATTTGAAATAAATTCTTAGTATTTTAATGATTATCTTGGATACCATGATAAAAAATCCAGAATCCTAGAAATTTTCTTGTTATTAACCCAAATTCAAACTTTACTAGATTCATCCTTATATTATATAATTGAATCTGATAAAATAATACTTTAAAAAGGATGAAGTAATCTAACTATTTATTTGATTTAACAACTAGATCATCAATATAACATTCCACAATTTTTTCTAAAAATTGGTTGAAATATGTGGTGGATCTGTCTTTGATTAGTAGTCCTAGTGTTTTTGGGACTAAAGGGTATCCCTTTGTAGAAATATAGTCCTTCGGTGCCCAAAGAATAGTGTCCTTCATATCTTTAGGATGCATTTAAATGTGGTTGTATCTAAAATACCCATCCATGAAAGAGAGGGATTGAAAATCAGTTATTGCATTGATCAATAATTTTATGATTTGAATGGGGAATTCATCCTTAATAATGATGGTTGAAATCTAAGAAGTAAAAATAAACAATAAATTTATTACTTTTCTTCTCAGTATAAAAATGATAGAAATCCATTTACAGTATTTTATTTCCATGATTAAAACTTCATTGATTAGTTTATTACCTTTAGCATTGGCTTTTCAACCATGATTTAAATTCTCCCTACTCACTACCAGTTTGTAACCCTGATGGTTATCTAATAACCCTAAATTATTAAAAATTAAATAAGGTTACAATATTAACATCATTGTATAATTTTATGAAAACAAATATCATTATTTTTTGAAAAATGAAATGTACTACTCCTACCCCTTCGAAGTTATGGCCACACAGATTAGTGTGGGTCCTGGATATTCTTCAGTACCCAAATTCACATATTTAAGTCCATATATTATGGTCGAAACACCCTCCCTAAAATATGATGAGGCATCTCGATGATCTTCAACTTAACCATAATTGATATTGTAAGTCAAGATCATATCCTAAGTTTTAAAAGATTTTATAAGGGGATTATCTTCCTTGGTAAAACTATAATTTTCTAAATAATATGAATGTTTTTTGAGCATTAACAACACCATGTGAATATAAGAGAAGGTACTTAATCCCCATACTCTCTTTTAAAGTAACATTTTTAACTTATTATAGATTTTTGGTTATGTCAACTAAGGGTAAATTATTCCTATATTCTAATAGATTCACTAATGTCCAGGATAAATATGCATGGTTCATATAAAAAACATTCTTTCTATTAATATAGGTCCCTTGGTAGAGATATATTATTTTTAATTGTAATAAAGTAAGTTGTTTTGAGAATCCTTTCCTTTGGTTGGTTGAATTTTTTGATTTTTTAAATTCAAAATCATCACCTCAATAAAATTGATATAGAGTAAAAAATCTGTTTAATTTATTCCAAGGCATTCTAGGAATAGATTTTAACCCATTAAGGGTTGTAATTTATGTAGCATCCTTTAGTGGTGGTTTCTTACTCCCTCTATTAATAATGATGGTTTAAAACATTGATTGTTTAAATAGGCTAATTTCTCTTGTAAATGGATCACGATCTACTTGGTAATGCATTTAAAGTGATTTTTTAACAAACCATTATAAACTCATAATTTAACGCATGGTCCCCATACAGGGCCATTAGTCTCATTTTACATAGGGTTTTCTATTTAATCTTATCACATCCTTAGATTATAATAATATAATAGGCTAAATTATCTTACCTATATTCTAAACAACAGGGGTATGAGCTATAATAAGGTTGATTCCCTAATCATTTTATATTAGATATCAATGTACATTAATGTCATTGAGCTTACAATACACAAATAAGGGTTTCCTATATTCTTGTATTGTTGTTTTCTACTATTTTTCTATGATAAAAAATCATTTTGTGACACTAATTAGCCTTATTTTACACACTATCTATTTTGGTCTTGATCACTTCTATCCCAAACTCATGAGGATTTAAAAGGGACTTGATAAGAGATTATATAATTTAGTTAGATAGATAATGGGAATTTAAGATTTATAGTCATGATGAGACAATGGACTGATGCTTTAACACATCATACTTATAATCAAGATGCCAATGTTTCCTACTATGTTACTATTCTCAAGCTCGGGTCATAGAAGGATGAGCTAGTAAAAATAATGATGATTCCTTTATTGGGTAAGAATTGGGGGGAATTTTTTGTTTATAGATTGAATGGTTGTCTGTCTATCGACAAATCGATCCACCTATCTAATAGAAGTACAGTATGTTCCATAAAATTTGAGTCCAGATTAATTATACCATTGAGTTTATTGTAGAAACATTATAATATTTTTTTGAGACATGTATTATTTTGTTAACTATGATACCTAAACTCAAATTTTTTATATTATTTATGTCCTCATATACCATGATAGGATCCCCTATGGTTGTCAATAGGGACCTCAATTTTATATTAATCCTCTCTATCAATGCATAGTTTTGTTAAATGGATTCCATTAAAAGAGTCATATTGGAAGTCTTTTCCAAAGGACAATTCCATTCAGTGGGGTAGTACCTTTCCTACCATTGATGTGGTTATAAAGTCTATAAATGTTTGGAATAGTTTAAATAACCATGGGGGTTCTTATTCATGTGATTTTCTTCAACTGGGTTAGTCATGTTAGTTCACAGTAGGTTATAGAGTATAATATGTTTTAACCATAATTATAATTATAACTAGGGTTAGAAAAGGTTGATTTAATCAAGACTTGATAATTACATGTGCATGATTAACCATATTCTATATCATTGCAGAAGAAAATTTATATATGTTTATATTCATAACTTCATGTAAATATTATTTTCCTCGGTGAATGGAAGACACATGTGTTACATGTGTCATGAATTTTTCTATGGTTACTTTCTCTTCATCCATCATCCTTCAGAGAAAGTATTAGAATAAAAATAAATAATTGATTTTATACCCAAACATATGATGGTATTGAAATTAGATAGGATTGAAAAACCTATGTGGTGTTTTGTTTTGAAAACATTTTTTATTTGTTGACAACTAATATTTTTTGAAGAATGTTTATGAGTTATAGAAAGTTGAAGTTGCAGGTTACTGATGTTTTTTTGTAAAGAGGATGTTGTTGAAGAATAAGAAGTCATAAGTTAAGAAAGTGCCTCAAACATTCTAAAAAAAATCAGACGATTATTTGATGATCGTAAAGTTCTCACAAATCCTGAAAAGTTTCATGATAAAAGCTATTGAATAAATGGTGAAGAAGATTAACGATTTTCACTAAGCAAAATTATGAGAAAATTCAGAACCTGATTCCTGAACCAGAAATCCAGAATCTATTTTCTAAACCTGAAATTCAGAACCTGTTTTCTGAACCAGAAATCCAAAACCTATTTTCTGATCCTGAAATTCAGAACCTGTTTCCTGAACCTGAAATCCAGAACCTATTTTCTGAATCTAAAATTCCGAACCTGTTTCCTAAACCTGAAATCCAGAACCTATTTTCTAAACATGAAATTCAGAACCTATTTCATGAAATAGAAAACCTGAATCTGATTCTTGAACCTCAAAAAAAATCCTGATTCCTGAACCTAAAAACTCGAACATGATTCCTGAACCTAAAAACCAAAACCTATTTTCTGAACATGAAATTCAGAACCTATTTCCTAAAATAAAAAACTTGAACCCGATTCCTGAACCAAAAAACCAAAACCTTATTCCTGAACTGAAAAACCATAACCTCATTCATGAACCTAAAAAATAGAACCTGATTTCTGAACTTGAAAACCAGAACTTGATTTCGGAACCTGAATTTTTTTGAAACATTATGAGGAAACCCAGATCCTAGTTCTGGGCATGTTTCTGCGAAACTCGGATCCTACAAACTGAGTATGTTTTTGAGATAAATGAAATGTTTCTTACAACAAAATTCCTTAGATAAATAAAAGTTCCTTAGAGAAAGAAAATTTTCTTACAAAAATGGTTTTTTAAGAAGATGGAAGATTCAAATAAGTCAAATTAAGATCCAGAAAAGTTTTGAACCTGAATTTTGAACCATATGACAATTCTGAGCAGCTTTTTTAGAAACCCGGAATGACAATTCTCAGCAACATGTTGATAAATCCAAAATGGAAATTTTGACAAACATGTTGAGAAAACTGGAACCTGAATTCTTCCCAATTCATAACCTCATTTTTGAGTAATCCGGAACCAGATTTCTGAACAATTCAGAACCTAATTTCTGAGCATGCTTCTGGAAAATTTAGAACTAAGATCCAACTTTATCATTTTGAGAAAGATATGAAGAGTTAAAGAAAACCCTAATTTCATGTTTGTGTAAATCTCAGAGAAATTTAAGGATATTTCAAGAAGTAAAAAATTGAACATTAAATGTGAGAGATTTGCAAAGTTTTTGAGATTTGAAGAAGTTGGAATGATTTTCAAGATTCCCACCTTTGTTTTCTAAATTTCCTATAAATATGTTCCCATATAATTCACCCATTATTAACTTTATATACACAGAAAAGGAAGAGTTCTGGAGAATTCAAAGTGAAAACTTCCTACCATCTTTGAATAAGTTTTCTTGAGTGTTTGAGAATAAGAGAATCAATATCATCTTACCTTTCTAAGAAGATAGAAATTATCTGGAAGAGGTTTTCTTGAGTTTTTAGTAGAACAAAATAGGAACCATCATTACCTTGCTGAGAAGACTAGTTTCAGAAAATTAGATTCAAGAAAACTGGACTGAAGATTCAGAGTGAGCTTTTGTGGAGCAGCTTCAACAATGTTATTATTCTTGTGTTTGGATCATTTTTTATTTAAGAAAACATTGTAAAATGAAGGGATTAAGTATAATACTTCTTATCAGGAGATATAAGGTGTCTAATGGGAGTTGGCACAAGTTGTATTCACTTCTTTATTATAGTGGATTTCCATAGACCCATGGGAGTGGCTATGCAAAGGACGTAGGTTCTCTTATTGAGTCTGAACCTTGTAAATCTTGTGTGTATTTCTTGCTTTACCTTTCTTGTATGCTTGATTTTCTTTCTAAAGGTTGACAAGGAAATAAAACTTAACAGGTTTCAAGGGTTGAGTTTCTTAAAGTTTGAAAATGATAAAAAGTTAAACAACTGATTCAAACCCCCCCCCCCCCCCCCCTCAGTTGTTATTTGATCCTTATAACTTCAAGTGGTATTAGAGCGAGGTTCCCTTGTTTTATCCTTATCATAGATAATATCAATTCCATCAACTGTAAAGGAATTTCTATATTCGATGGAAATAATTATTATGGATGAAAAAATTGGATGATTCCTTTTCTTCTATATCTTGGCCTTGAAGTTGTTGATGCTACTACTATTGGCTTTCCACCTATTGATAAAAACGATCCTATGAAGTTTGTTGATAAGAGAAACATAGAAGTTGATGGAAAAACTAGAAATGATATTCTCGTGTCCTTATCAGAAAATGTTTATCAAAAGGTGATAGGTGTTACAACATCAAAAAGAATGTGGGACAATCTAGAAAGTGTTTTCAAAGGAAATACAAAAGTCAAGGAGGCCAAGATACACATCTGACATAGTAAGATTGAAGGCATAAGGATGAGAGATGATGAAACAATTGATGAATACTCCACCAGAGTTAATGAAATTGTATGCAACATCATGGGATTTAGAGAAGACTTGGAATATTCTACAATTGTGAATAAACTTATGAGAAACTTTCCAGACAGGTTTGATTTTAGAATTTTAGCTTTATTAGATAAGGATGATTTATCTCTTGATGAACTGCATTAATTTCTTGTTTCTTATGAAATGAGGAAATCTCCAATGATGAAGAAGAATTTGAAAGATGAAATGTATTTTTAAGCTATGAGAATGATGAAAATCCAAGATGATGATGAAGCTAATCCTTGTGAGTCTGATGATAAGGAAGATGAAGAGTTGAAAGAAAAAATCATGTCTCTCCTATCCAAGAACTATCAAAGAGGATGAGGAAATTATGAAGGGAAACTTCCTCTCAAATGATTTGACTATGGCCGAATCGGACACTTTTCTATAAATTTCCCTAAGAAGAAAGTTAGAGAATATCAAGATGATTTGGATGAGAATCCTTGATGGAAGAATTATAACAAGAATGAAAAAGAATAAAAGACTTCTAAAAAATTCCAGAAGTTTTCTAGAAAGAAAATAAGTATGTTGAGCAAGAAAGTTGAATTGGAATCATCTGACAATGATTCCTTGGTATATGAAAGTAAAGAAAGATTAAGAACCTTCATTTCAAAAGTTGAGAAAACAAATGTTTCCACAGAAAGTGAAGAAGGTGGTGAATAATATTACAGAGAGTATCAGCTAAGATCCAAACTTCTTTTATGTATTGAGAAAAATAAATCTCTCAAGAAAGAAATTCATGGGATGAAAAAAAGTCATGAAGAAGTTCAGGATGGAAGTAATGATGTCACCAAGAAAGAAGATGAATACATTCAAGAAATTTTAAGTTACAAACTTAGAATTGTTGAATAGGGAGATATGATTGAAGATCTTGGCCAGAAGTTGGAAGCTAAGGAAGAAGAAGTAAACAAGGTGTAATAAAAACTCCTTGAGTCTGAAAATATCCTGAGTAATATGAATGAAAACTTCAACAAATCTACAGAATTAAAGGCTAAGACCTCTAAAAATGTTGTGAAGGATCATTACGAGAATCAGGTGAAATCTTATCTTACCAAAAATAATGTTGTATCTGATTCTTCTAGAATTTCAGGTTATCAAAAAAGTATTTGTAAAGCTTTTGTGAAAAAAGGATGCGATAAACCTATCAATCCTACAAAAGTAGAAAACTCACTTACAAGAAGAGATGGCCTATATCCTGAGTATTCTAGAGCTGGAAGAAGTAATCAACCTCGACAAAGTTTTCATAGAGAAAGATCATTCTTGAATCGAAAAACAAGATTTGAGGGATATTGTTGGTGCTGTGGAATATATGGGCATAAATCTTATAATTTTTGGCACAATTTATCTCTACCTGGAAGAAGGTTTGAGAAAAGTGGAAGAAATAGTGAAATAAGAATGAGTAACTCTCCGTACTCACAGAAATTTGAAAAGCTGAATTCTTAAGCTGTCAGAAAAATTCCATCAAAGAATAAATTTGAATGTTTGAAAGAAGTTTTTGGAAAATGTGATCAATCTGGATATCATGTCAAACAATGTATGACACTCCTTCAAGAAAAAATTTCTTATGATAAGAAAGAAATTAAAGCTGAAAATAAGAAGGTTGATGAAAGAGATTTTATTGTTGAGACAATTTTGAATGAAAGTAAGAGGAACAAACCATGGATTCTTGATAGGGGTTATTATTTACACATGAAATGTGATATAAAAATCATGGAACATGTTAATAGTCATGATGGAGGAGCGGTTACTTTTTACAATGGTAGTTCCTTAAAAATTAAGGGAATCGTAATGGCATAGATTGAAGTAGAGAAACTGATGTCTAAGGAAGTATTGCTTGATGATGGGATAAAACATAACTTACTTAGTTTAAGTCAACATTGTGATGATGGAAAAGAAGTTATCTTCAGAAAGAATTTTGGTATCATCAAAAGTGTGAAAAATGGAAAAGTGATTACAAAAGGAGAAAGAACCAGTTGGAATCTCTTTCAAATTTTGAGAATCCAATAAATCTTGTTATTTGAGTGCTAAATATAAAAACAAGTTGTGGCACAAAATACTTTTCCACCTTGGGCAGAAGAACATGTGTAAGATTTCAACATTTGATGTTGTTTGGAATTTTCTAGAACTGAAAAGAAGAGATGAAGATGTTTGTATTACTTGCCAGAAAGGAAAGATGACTAACAAAAGTCATAAAAGAGTTGAGATTCAATCTATCAAACCACTTGGGAATATTCATTCCGATCTATGTGGGCTAATGAGACATCAATAAACAAAAGGAGATTTATACTTTATCACTTTTATTGATGATTTCACTTGGATGACAAACATCAGGTTCATGAAGCATAATTCAGAGGCAATTGAAATGTTTAAATTCTTCAGAAAAGATGTTGAGAAAGAATTGGGAGCTTCCATAAAGAATCTGAGAACAGAAAATGGTACCGAATTCAAAAGAAATGATTTTGAAACCTATATAAGGAAGCATAGTATCAAACATCAGTATTGTGCTCCTTATACTCCACAACAAAATGGAGTAGCAAAAAGGAAAAATAGAAGCTTGGTGGAAATGGGAAGACATATGTTATCAGAATACAAACTTTCAATATTCTTTTGGAGAGAAGATATTAGAACTGCTGTACATGTTCAAAATATATGCTTGTTGAGACCAGAAACCAACATGAATCCTTATGAAATTTATTATA
Source organism: Viscum album (assembly GCA_963277665.1). NCBI lineage: Eukaryota > Viridiplantae > Streptophyta > Magnoliopsida > Santalales > Viscaceae > Viscum > Viscum album. The sequence continues at coordinate 454,417,142 of OY728166.1, read as the reverse complement.
ACAAAAAACATACTTTTATATACTTCGATGTTTTTAGAAGTCCATGCTTTCTCAAAATCAAAAATACAGAGTTAGGAAAGTTTGATGATAAATATGAAGAAGGAATATTTATGGGTTATTCACCAAATTGAAGAAGTTACAAATGCTGGAACAAAAGTTTACAGAAGTTGGTGGACTCATATGATGTGAAGGTAATTGAAAATCCAAGTTCCTTCACAAAATCTGTTATGAATACTGAGGAAGATAAATCAGAGAATCCCCACCAGAGTGAAAGTGACTCAGATGAGTCACATGGGGAAGTAAGTGATGTTGGTAAAGGAAATCTGAGTTTTTATACCTTACAAAAACATGTTGAATCTGAAAATATTATTAGGGATTAGTAGGCTCCAGTTCAGACAAGAAGGAAGTTAAGATTAGAAAATCAGACTTCCCTTATCTCAAAAGATGAACCAGAATCAGTTTCAGAATCTATTCAATATAAAGAATGGTTGGATGGTATGAATGAAGAACTAGATCAGATTTAGAAGAATGAAACATGGGAACTTGTTCTAAGGACAGGAAATAAGAATGTTATCAGAACCAAGTGGGTTTACAGAAATAAATTTAATGAGACTGGAGAAGTTACAAAAAACAAAGAAAAGATTGTGTCTAAAGGATGTACACAAGTGGAAGGTGTGGATTTTGATGAAACCTTTTCCCATTTTGCAAGGTCAGAAACTATTCGAATGTTTCTTCCAGTGGCTGATCATCAGAATTACAAAGTTTATTAAATAGATATAAAGTCAACTTTCTTAAATGGTGAGATTGAGGAAGTAGTTTACATTGAAAAACCTTGTGGGTTTTTACTTCATGAGGATGAAAACCAAGTTTGAAAATTAAAGAAAGCCTTGTATGGGCTGAAACAAGATCCATGAGCATGGTATTGCAAGCTTGAAAATTCTTTGATAAAGATGAACTTTTCTAAATGAAAGGTTGATAGAAAATTGTATATTAAAGATGTTGATTCTTGAACATTTATTGCAATCATCTATGTAAATGATATAATTTTTACAGGAGATGAAGAAAAGGGTTGTTAAGAGTTCACTGAAGAGATGAAGAGAAATTTTGAAATGTCAATGTTGGGAGAATTAACTTTTTTCCTTGGATTACAAGTTCAACAACAAGAAAACTACATTTTCTTACCCCAAGAAAAGTATGCCAAGGAATTGTTAAATAATATTGGGATGGATGAATCAAAGGAAGTTTCAACTCCTATCTCAGTGGGCACAATGTTGAGTAAAGATGAATCAAGGAACAATATTAATCAGAAAGACTTTTGAAAGTTGATAGGAAGTATTCATTATCTTACATCTTCAAGGACATACATTTCTTATGTTGTAACTCTAAGTTCCCGGTATCAAAGTAATCCAAAATAATCACACATGTTTGTAGTTAAGAGGATTCTAAGATATGTTAAAGGAACAACTTCACATGGGTTGTTATTCAAGAGAAAAAATGAGCTGAGGTTTCATGGTTATACCGATGCTGATTGGGCTGATGATTGTAATGATAGAAAATAAACATCAGGAGGAACATTTTTATTAGGGGAATGTTGTGTGAGTTGGAACAGTAAGAAAAAAAGTCCAGTAACTTCAAGAACAACTAAATATGAATATGTTGTAGCTACTCAGGATTGTACTCAAATGATGTGGATAAACGTTTAGCTGGAAGGTTTGAAAGTGAAAGTTTATAAACCTTTGAAGATACTCTGTGATAATCAAAGTTCCATTGATTTTTCTAAAAAAAATTGTTCAAAATTCAAGATAAAAAAAATTGATATAAAGTATCAATTTTTGTAAGAGAAATCTGTTGCTGGAGAATTATTAATGGAATATATATCAACAAAGTATCAGATTTCTTACATTTTTACAAAAGCGATGTCAAAGGAAAGGTTTATTGAACTGAGGCTTCAACTCTAGGTTCAGCCTCCTCCAATGAATTCCTAAAAACTTATAAGGAAGCATCCCCCACCATGCTTTGGATTATTTTGAAAAAGGGGGAGAGTAAGTAACAATGTTTACTTGGATTTCATTTATGAATCTGAAGCTGTGGTTATCATATAATGGGAGAGAGAGAATGAAAATGAGAGAGGAAAAGAAAATTAATAAAGAGAAAGATAAAAGTTGAGGGGGAGTTTGGGTATAGTTAAGTTTATCCTTACATGGCCACAAAATTTTCTTGTCACCAAGGGATGGAAATCCTTCAAAAACATTACTTTATCCAGTAGTGTGGTTTTAGGACACTCTCTTTATGGGAAAGGCTATGTTTTGGTAATGTTCAAGAACCTGAGATGTGAAATTTTTTTGAGGTGAACATTTGTAAACAAGGGTTGCCAACAAATCCAAAGAGAGAGATTGAAAAACCTATGTGGTGTTTTTTTACGATAACATTTTGTATTTTTTGACAACTAATCTTTTTTTTAAGAATGTTTTTGATTTATAGAAAGTTAAAGTTTCTAGTTACTGGTGTTTTTTCTTAAAGAGGATGTTGTTAAAGAATAAGAAATCTGAAGTTAAGAAAGTGACTCAAACTTTCTAAACCAAATCAGACGATGCTTTACTGATCTTAAAGTTATCATAAATCATGAAAAGTTTCATGATAAAAGCTGTTGAAGAAATGGTGAAGAGGATTGATGATTTTCACTAAGAAAAATTATGAGAAAATTTGGAACCTGTTTCCGGAACCAGAAATCCAGAACCTATTTTATGAACCTGAAATATAGAACCTGTTTCCTGAACCAGAAATTTAGAACCTATTTTCTAAACCTAAAATTTGGAACCTGTTTCCTGAACCTGAAATCCAGAACCTATTTTTTGAACCTAAAATTCAGAACCTATTTCCTGAACCTGAAATCTAGAACCTGTTTTATGAACCTGAAATTTGGAACCTATTTCCGGAACCGGAAAACCTAAACCTGATTCCTGATCCTAACAACTAGAACCTAATTTCTGAACCTAAATACTAGAACCTGATTCCTGAACCTAAAAACCAAAACTTATATTCTGAACCTAAAATTCAGAACCTATTTCTTAAACCAGAAAACCTCTACTTGATTCCTGAACCTAAAAACCAGAACCTTATTCATGAACCTAAAAACCAGAACCTGATTCCTGAACCTAAAAACCAGAACATGATTTCTTAACCTAAAAACCAAAACCTGATTTTGAAACCTGAATTTTTGAGAAACCTTATAAGGAACCCTAGATCCCACTTCTAGGAATGTTTCAGGGAAACTTGGATCCTAAAAACTATGGATGTTGGTGAGCTTAATAAATGGTTTCTTACAAAAAAATTCCTTATATAAGGAAAAGTTACTTAGAGAAATATAATTTTCTTACAAAAAAGGTTTTTCAAGAAGATTTAAGATTTGAAGAAGTCAAAGTAAGATAAAAAAATGTTCAGAACCTAAATTCTAAACCTTATGAAAATTATGAGCAGCATGTTGAGAAACCCGGAATGACAATTCTGAGCAACATTTTGATAAAACCGGACTGAAAATTCGGAGCAACATATTGAGAAAACTGGAACCTGAATTCTACCCAATTCAGAACCTCATTTCTAAGTAATTCAGAGCCTGATTTCTAAACAATTCGGATCCTGATTTCTGAGCATGCTTCTGAAAAAATCAGAACCATGATCTAGATTTATCATTCTGAGAAAGATATGAAGAGTTCAAAAACACATGAATTTCATGTTTGCGTAAATATCAGAGAAATTTAAGGATATTTGAAGAAGTCAAATATTGAAGATTAAATGTGATAGATTTGAAGAGTTTTTGAGATTTGAGGAAATGAGAAATATTTTTAAGATTCCCGTCTTTGTTTTCTGAATTGCCTATAAATATGTGCTCAGGTCATTCGCTCATTAGTAACATTATATATGCGTAAAAGGCATAGCACTGGAGAATTCAAAGTGAAACATTCCTAACAACTTGAAGAAGTTTTCATGACTATTTGAGAATAAGAGAATCAGTATCATATTACCTTGATAAGAAGATCGAAATTATCTAGAAGAATTTTTCTTGAGTTTTTAGCAGAAGGAAATCAGAACCATCATTACCTTGCTGATAATACCAGTTTCAAAAAATCAGATTCAAGAAAACCGGACTGAATATTCAAAGTGATATTTTGTGGAGTAGCTCTAACAAAGTTTTTATTCTTGTGTTTGGCTCATTTTTTCTTTAAGAAAACATTGTAAACTGATGGGATTCAGTATAATATTTCCTATCGGGAGATATAAGGTGTCTAAAGGGAGTTGGTACAAGTTGTGTTCACTTCTTTATTATAGTGGATTTCCATAGACCCACGGGAGTGGCTATGGAAAGGACATATGTTCTCTTATTAGGGCTGAACCTTGTAAATATTTTGTGTCTTTCTCGCTTTACCTTTCATGCATGCTTGAGTTTCTTTCTAAAGTTTGATAAGGAAAAAAATCTTAACAGGCTGCAAGGGTTAAGTTTCTTAAAGTTTTGAAACTGATAAAAATGTATACAACTGATTCACCCCCCTCTTAGTTATTATTTGATCCTTGGGACATCAAGTATGATCATTTAGTCCCACCTCATCTATATATTTTTTCTTTTATTATGTGATCAAATTATTTTCCAACACCAAAATGATGTACCCCAAGACTTGTTCAATATGAAAATAATAGTTCTTATTCTTTATATTTTCAAAATTACTATGAATCTTCTATTTCTTCATATCTCATCTATTTTCATTAGGATGTGGGCATTTTTTTTGTTTTCTTATAGTAGGAACAATGTTGAATTTGATAGGCTTAGGGAATATTGTATGGACTAGTGATATTTTAAAATTGATAAAAAAAATTTATTCTTTTCTAAATTTTCTTCCTTGTGACAATTTAATTTGTTGAGATTTGATTTTAACATGGAAAATTGAATTTTAAAATAATTTTATTATTATTGTAAATTCAAAAAATCCATTTGAATTTTTTTTGAATGATCATGGTTTTCTGATAATCCTACAAATTCTCTAAAGAAATCACTTGAAGGTATTCAAAGACCGACCAACTAAAAGTTAAATTTTTATTGATTAAAGAATATCAGTTCCAAAAATCACAAATTAAGGGGGTTTAAAGTGATGATGATCAAGAGAATATATTGTAAAGACTTCATTATGAACTAGGGGGAGGGATAAATGTGAAGATAATGTATTGAGATTAAGGGAGACATATTCATTATCCTTTAGAAAACCCAAAACAATATTCTCCTCACACCAACTGTGAGTTATCAATGTATCATTATTCACCCTAATTTTTCTTTAATGAATAAAATAAGTAATGGAATTGTGATTTGGTAAAATACCTCTCAAAAACATTAATAAGGAATTTAAAATTTTGATTCAATCATTGAAATATGGATAAATTTTCTTTGAAAATAGATTCTCTTGGGTGAAGTTCCTTGATTATTATATGAGAGAACACCCCTCACCTTATAATGCACTAAATACTAGGATAACTCCTCTACCTATTTTATGAATGGTCTCCACCTCACTTGATACTACTAGATAATAAACCCTTTGTATTATTCTTGTACCCAAATTCTCGAAGGAACCATTTCATCCAATTCCCTTTCCCCCTATCGTGCTTGTTATTACACTCACCAGTGGGTTCTACATTCAAGACCTAAATTGAGGATAAGACGTTTCATCCTAGACTGAGAATATACAGAACACTAATCACATAATTAATATTTATTTTAACATTTTTAGAGATGCATACATGATGCCAGATACCTGTAATCATTACTACTATCATAAATTTTCCAATAAAATGGAACAATAGCTATATTTTATTTCCTTCATGATATAATAGAAGAGTTACTTTCTCTAAACCATAGAGAAAGAAAAACCCCAAAATATCTAATTCTAGTGTTGATATTCATCTAGTTTTCTAGAATGTTTCAAATACAATGAACCCAGTCACCACTCAATGAAAGGTGATACTCTATTTCAAAATATTTATGCCTATAACAATGACACCTAGAATTTAACGAAACTCTCTTAGACTGAATAACATTATATATGGGTAATTATTTGTTTTTTAATTCCAAAATAGAAAGATAAGGTTGGATATGATGTAATTATAATAATGGATATTTCTCCACTTATTCTTACTCCTAGTGTGCATGAGATGGGATAATTTTATGACAATCCTTCAAGTTGAAGTACCTGATGAAGGTGGGGTAAAATTGAAATGATGTACCTATTCCTTCAAAATGATGCCTCTAAAAAACTATTTTTTGATATGGATAAGAAAAAATTGATGACAAAAATATAGTATATGGGATATATGGAAGTTATCATTAGTACTAGATGAAAGGGTAAATAAATAGAAATAACCAACTAATTATCCTTCCAAAATAGGACCTCCCCTTTATGAATGATGTATAAAAAATGTGAAATAATATTGAAAATGTGTTCTTGTATATTCCTCCATGTTAGTGAATCCATATATTTTAGTTTCTAAGTGATGTATGACCCCTTCCCATGTTTATTTTTAGTGTATTGATCTTATAATATGATACCTTTTATGAAATCTCAAGACAATTTGGCTCGCATGGTCATGTCAAGGCTCCTTAGTCTGATCCATTCTTTATCAAAAGGATATTCCAATCACTTATAGATCACCTAGTTGAAATTCCCTTCCTGATGACAGTACCAAATGAACGCATTTATAGTGTTCTCAATTCCCTAGATAATTCATTTTGGAGCGATTGTAACTAAAATAATATGCATAGGAATCTAAGTAAGAACACTATTGTCCCAATTAAATATACTATCAATATAGCGAGGAAGACTATTCCAGTGGATTATTTGACCTATGTTCTTTTTTATCAAGTTATCCTAATGAATAATCCATATTATATTAGTAAATAGGGGTCTCCTAGATAATATATAGGGAAAATACTCCTTTGAAAATCAATCCCCTTCTTTAATTTCTTTAACCAGCCTCCTTGAACAACTGTTATAAATGCAAACATTGTTTTTTCTAGATTTACTAGTTATACACTCCTTTTGTAGTATCCATTCAAGAGTTACCTAAAACCACTAATGGAATTACTCCATCCATTAATGAAAAATAATACATCATGTGAAAAGAAAAGATGAGATATTACCACCAAACCACGGTTTTCCTTTAATGGAAAAAACAACTAGTGTTGACATCAAAATGATTAATTCTATATAGTTTATCTTATAAAAGAACAAAAATAGTAATATAAATAGGATATCCTTGATGAATGACACTATATATTTTTAATAAGGTGAAACTCTATCCTATAAGAAATATCGGGAACCATGATGACCCATAACAATGGGCACATAATTTAAAAAACAACTTAGAGAACCGAAAATGTCACCTTCATTTTATGATAATTTTATATTCTAGTTTTTTATATGATTTATCCATATCAACATTGACCATAATCTTGGATCCCAAAACTTACCTATATAGGTTATGTAACAACCCTTGAGAAAGACCAAAATCTCATTGAAATCTCATGTTTTCTATTATTTTTTACTATTCCAAGATAATCAGGTTGAGAAAATTCTACGAGACAATGAAATTTGTAACACTATAATTATCATAATTTATGCATTTTTAGAGGTCACATATTCTTATTTTCCTTAGAGAAGAATTTAATGGGTAAAGTAATTGTTGGTGGAGATATTTCTAACTAGAAACAAACCCATTTAAATGATTTTAATATCAATAAAACATTAGAACCTAAAATGCATATATAAATCAACAGAGTTTAGTTGTTTCCCACTATTCTAGGGTTATTTTTTCCATGCTAAGATGATTAGTGTGTAATATACTATTCTAGGTATCATATGTTGTTAAATTTTGAGAATTCCGGATTCGAAAAGTTTGGTGGAGGAGGATTCATATCCACCCATTAATGACATGGTCACTTCTCTGGTATTATTGATGTGAATCATCCTCCAATACCTTCTAATTAAGGGGAAACATATTCTAATGATTCAACTTCTGATTATTCTATTTGGGTTTTAGTCTAAGATAGAAAATTCACCTAAATAAGAATTGAATTAATTTCATAATGTTTCAACTAATGAAATTACAATATAGAAAAATATTGGTAATACACAAGTGCTGGGATTAATTAAATAGACTAATGAGTTCCTTGATTAGTGGCATAGTAAGATTAAAATTTCATTGGTCAAGATACTTATTTATATCAATAAATTTTAGCTACTAGAGGTATGGAATCTTTATAATCAAAATCATACCTAAAAGGTATGTTACCTTAAAACAATTGTTATTAACTTATTCAATCGTATCTATTTAGATTTCAACTATGATATATATACTTTTTTAGAATGGATCTCAACCTCTTCAGGTGGTGGGTGGGATTTGGATATAGCCATATCATTCCATTTTTATTTATAACAAGATCTAATAGCATTTGATAATTAATTATTCGGTGGAGACTAAAAATCATGGTACTGAATCTATATATGGGTATGTACACACTTCTTACATACCTCCATGTGGATGAAATCCTTAATTTATGCATCCTTATTTTATTTTTCATTCTCAATATCATTCCATATTGCATCAACATGTTTTTATTGACTATATTTATTAATGTGAATTTGGTAAATTGAATCATATCTACATATACATCAGAAAAGTATAGGGATTTATTAAACTAAAATCACCTTAAAAGGTTAATTTAGAACCCTAATATACTTATTTTTTGTGCGTGTAGATATTTTAGGTTTTCATTCCTTAAGAGTCTCTAATTTCTCATTTTGATGCTTCCACCAAGGTGAAATGGGAATCCCCTCATAAAGATTGATTCTGAAAGAACCTCCCCTAACATCCACTCAACATGATCCCAGTGGGGAAATTGACTCATGAATAATAAACATACAATACTATTGAGTTTCTTATGGAATTTCTCTTAGAATAGAAAATATTGTTCTCCTCTAAATTGAGGCATCCTTAGTTTGGGTACACATCATCTTGGATGATTATACTAATAGTATTGGTGATGATAAAAATTACATCAACCCTATAGGATGGGATTATTCCTATACGATTCCAACTTTAATTTCATCCATCTTCATTTACTGGGTTCATATTGTAACTGGTTTTAAATAAAATGTGTCCTTAAACAATTTTATAAAATATGTGTTTGTTTTTTAGTGCAAATTTCTCTTTATAATGTTTAGTTTCCTTAGATTTTCTTTTAATTTTACTTTTTCGGTAGCATGATGTATGATCCTATCAATTGGTTATTCCAACTAATAATGTCCTTTTGTGATCTATAAATAGTGGTATATTGTTTAATTGACCACATTTAATACACATATCCTAGATATGTAACATTATCTACAGTGATGGCATTATATAATACCTTATAGGTAATACTCCATTGACCAATGAATGGGGTGAAAATGCAGTGCTCTAAATTCCCTCCAACCACCAATACCGACATTTGGGTGATCTTATAAAATGATTTGATAAAGTTCGTTGTGGTTTTTATTTATTCTTATTGGAGGTGATCACACTATTTGGCATATTTTTGATTCCATTCCACTAGGAGAGTGGTGATATCCAATTATAAAAAATATTCCACCAACGCCTTGAGATAGTCAGTGTACCCTTCACATGTCATATATTTCTATCTAGGTTAATTAAATGTGGTCCATATATTAAAATGAAGGTGGGATGTTAATTATTATTCAAGGAACTCATGAATTACATACAGATAGGAATCGATGGGGAAAAATATGATCTGTTCTTTATCTACAACTAATTTTTCCTATGTGATTTTTAACCTTTCATCTTCTTCTGTGAATAGTTTGTCAATCTATTCCAACCACCAGAGTTTCTTTCCTTTTGTTTTATAAATTTTTATAGAATCACTTAGGATATTTCAAACTATATCCAATCTCATATGATATGGTGGGTGAATTAAAAAATATTTATTCTTATCCCCATCCCTTGATGGGGTGATTCCTTAACAATTTACAATTGAGTATCTGATTTGGTCAATATATATTTTTCAATTGCCTTTAAATAAAAGGGAAGATTTGGAACAATTATAGCATGAGTAAGGTATTCATGTCAGATACTCTAGAGAGGGCCTATAAAGTCATTTTATTCATCACCATGGGTAGAACATTGATGTTTTTTGGGTTCTAGATCACCATAAAGAGAACCTCAAAGATTTTTGGGTGATTAATCATCATAGAAGGACCTTTATGGCTATTTGTTTATTCATCACCATGGGGAGGACCTGCATGATTGTTTGTTAATTGATCACTATAGAGAGAACCCCTGTGTTTATTGGGATCATTATCACCATGAGGATGTGATGGGTTTTGTATAGGATAACAATTATCCAACTACTACAAAAATAATCAACCCAAAAAAATTTTATAGACGATATTTCTATAAATATTAGATTTAAAGAAATTAATAAACAATGGAATAAATTTTGTCTATTAATCTATATTTTTTCATGATCATTGACATGAGATTCATAGAAAACACATAGAAGTAGTAAATGGGTTCATTCCTCCTAGGGTATCCATAGGATTGATGAATATACCAATTCTTGGGAAGGATTCCCACATCTTCATGGATTTCTAGAACCAATGGGATAGAGAGAGAGAAAAAGAATTAACTTTAGGAGCTTCTTAGTTTACCTGATGAATAAAAAATGACAAACCATGAGAATCTATATTTATATCTATCAAATGAATATATTTAGAAAATAAACATCCATCCATTTAAATATAAACATTTCATAAAAAAATTCATGGGTTACATATATTTATAACTAATGAGAAATTAATTTTTAATTTATTTGATTAACATTTAAAAAATGTTTGGGATAATTAAAACCTTCCAAATAATTATCACATGATTATAAAACCAAGTGTGGTATCTTGATGAGAGAATGAATCCAAGACACATGATATCATATATCATATAAAACTACCATATAGAAAACCACATAATAGTAACCCACACTATGCCACAATTTACACCAATATTGACGATGAAGTGGCCTAAATCACTATTCCATGGTACTGTCTTTAGTAAAAAATTTCAATAATATCCCACTTGTATTAAATCCTTATATACATATCAAAATATTCACCTTATGTCACATCATATGTAATAACCTATGAGAATATATCCAAAACCCATTTACTAAACTTTTATTCATTTTCACCATAAGTTAAATAATATGTAACAGCTTGTTAAAATAGATCAAAATTTTCTTTTGAATATCCTCTGAAACACTTTGGAAGATATCAAAGAGTTTTATAAAAAACACTTTGTAACAAAACCTAATCCTAATTCACACAACAACAAAAAACCGTGAACCCATTATTCCATATATAATTGATAAAAATTATGAATTACCTAATCTATAACTATAACTAAAGAATGGTTTCTAATAATTAACAAATGCAACTCAATATATAAATTTATCTAGTGTGATCTCTATCAAACATGTATATATCGATAATTATTTCCACCAGATGAAATTGACTAACCACACTACATAGAGTATGTCAATCCTTTATATCCTACTAATATGTTCTTATTACATTATGTATAAACTAGACAAATAGATAAACACATAATATGTCATTCACCAAAGTGGATGAGAACATCACATGTCGCTAATCATAAGAGATAATATTATCACATTTACCTCATCATAAGAGATTAGATTATCACATGTACCATGTCTAGTAATTTCTATTAACATACTTGATCTATTTAATTCGAGGATCAATCTTTTATACCCATTATATGAGAGCACAAATATCATCTTGGTTAAGCCTCAACCGATGATATGATCAGCAACACACCTAATAACCCAATCATTATCTCTGCATTAGGGTTTTCATAATAAAGGTATAAAAATATAAAGGTATTCATAATACGTATCATTCCAACCAAAGGTACAAAGATTAAATAGGAAATATGCATCCCTAATATACCAAAAAAATAGTTTATGAAACTCTATGTGTATACATTAGGCCATACAATACAAAAAACGTGTTTTGTGTTTCAAGGGAATATTCTATATCTCTCTAAGAAATCAGTCCCATGGTAGCATTAAAATTTCATCACAACCTATCATAATTCATAAAAAATATTGGTTAGGGATAACTCAGAGTCATACTTTGAGAGGTTAATTATCATTTCACTTTATTAGTATATATATCTAACATGAAATAATGATAAAGTATCAGATTTCTTTTTTTATAACATGATATATTTCATACTATTAATAATTTAAATACTATAAAAACTACCATACATATCCAACCTTCATGTCATATCCCATAGATAGACTTCCAAATAGGTATTATTTTTTCTATACTTTTATGGTTTTGGTAAACTCATTATATCTCCATGTAATTCCTACCACATCTCAAAGTGATCATCTAATAAATGCTTCCACTAAAATCATTTATTGAGAAACATTTCTAAAGAAATATTGTTTAAATATTGGATAGAAATTTAAAATTATATTCCTAATTTTCAACTCATCCAACATAGTTTCCAAACTAATTTTCTCCCCAACATAAAATGTTGTGATGTTATTAAATTCTATTTTTTATTTTAATTTTTTTACAATTTTCATCACCATCATATTTTTTTGAAACATTCCATTTAATATTTTCTTGGAGATTATTTTTTGTAACAAAATTAAAATATTTACATTAAAATATTTATTTTCCATAACATTATAAAATATTTTAGTATAACAATTAAATATCAATTTGAATTTTATTGGTCTAATATTTTATTTCTTATACTCTAAACTTCACTAAGTCAAAACATACCACTACTAGACACTTATAAACATTAATATCTCTAAAATATCAGGCTAAGATAACCAAAATCTTTTTTAGTAAATAAAACTTATTTCCTATGGTGTGAATATCTAGAAAACAAACTATCAACATCCAAATATTATATAGTATTTTATGTGTTAGGATTAAAATTCTGAAAAAATATTTTTTTTTTCATTAAAATATACCCCTGTTAGGTGATGGTATCTCTTTACCTTATATTTTAACAAATAATTTGATTAAAATATTTTATCCTTGATAAAAAAATTATCCATTTTTTACTTTAAATTTTTTTATATAATTTCATAAATCATAAAACAAACATATCAAAACCTGATCTGATTTATTTCATGAAAACTCTATGTTTATAATAAAAACTCCTTTATCATATAGTAAGAACGAGATGAAAAAATAATACTTTATTTATGTTAATATAATTTTGAAATATTCCTTTTTATCTAACTATATTATTTAGTAACCCTTGGCATCATCATATGAATTAACACTATAATATTTATTGATTCTTACCTTGATTTTGAAATCTTTCATATTTGAACCAATTTATAAATATATTTTTGGTATAATTTTTTTATCATGATTTTGATTAGGGTGTGCATCAGGGTGGAGACACATTGTTCTTGCCTCATATTTACACTTTCCAAAGGTGGATGTACTCTACCACTAAGGTTGGTGATGATGGATCCTTGATCAAAACAAGATGATTGGATGTCAGTTCCTCCTTCAATGGATTCCTCCATATATCTCATTGCCTATTCCAGGTCTCCCTTATAGATTTGAGTCATGTTTTTGAAACTCATTCCCAGTACCATAACAAGGTGGGTGCCAGTTAATTATGTTGCTTATTAATCAACATGGTAGAAACTTGAAGTCAAAATTAATTATTTCATTGGAAACATCTATATATCGATGGAAATTGGGTGTGTTTGGAACTATTAAATCCATACTCTTTATAAGATAATAGAATCTCAAATATTACGCATCTTAGGTATATAACCCTAGTATTCCCATGTAAATAATAGGGTAATTGGAGCCAGAGGTGTAAAAATTATGATGATTTTTACCTTAGGCATCTCATGTTCATTGTATAAGGTAGTGATGTTGATGAATCTGGTAGGGTCATAGGTTTAATATACTATGGGTATAGATTGACCATAGATTAAACATATGGTGGAGATAGTTTGGAACTATATTTAATGTCTTGTAGATACAATATGGTCATAGATTTATCAACTTATGTAGAAAGGAAAATCAAAAATTTTATATCTTTTTGAGATAGGTGGGTCATATATTTAGTTTATTTTAGAGATTGGTTTTGGGGTTGAGTGTGTCCCAAGTAATTTATGATCATACTTTAAAATTGTATCCTTTTAAGGGTAAGACATATAGGATATATGGGAATGTTGGGGAGTTGATATTGAACCTCTTAGAGGTTTCTAATTTACCATGTTATGATACAAGGATCCAAATACATGTAGTTTGATGTCATGGTTTAAGGTTGTGTGAGACCGTAGTTCCATATCACTTAACATCCTGTGGTAAGGACACACATGTCATGGAAGGATAAAAAATAAAGGATATTGCGGGCCTTACACACGGAGTATACCTTGGTGTTCAATGATTTCATCCCAGGTGTGGGGGTTTCATCCTATGTTTGGGGGTTTTATCTATGGTGTGGAAGGATGGTGTGGGGATTACACAAGTGGGAAGATCGTGGTAGGAGTCTCATTCTATGGTGGAGAAGGAGGTGTCCTCACATGATTATCATACAAGGGCCATCCTACGTTCATCATACATGGTAGGAGGTATTGGGCCACCACATTCCATTCATACATAGGGCATCATGTGTTCATCACGTAGGGTGGGGCCACAATTTTACATCATTTGTTAAGGATGATTTCATGTAGTTTAAAATCATGAAACTAGGATGTTGGTATAATAAGTTTTACATAATGAAGCTTGGATTTGGGAGGGGCCTATACTAGGGAGAATATATCCAAGTAGGGTAGTCGGATAAAGAATTATCCATCATCAAAGGGAAAGGAATGTTTTTCCCCTAATGATGTCATATTCAGGGATTATGTGTATACTTTTCAGGTTCTCCTAGGTGGAACATGGTGTAAAAACTACCATGGTGAAGTGGGAAATAGGGATATTGATGTTAGGGTACCTATTATTAGGATAAAATGGAATTAGGGGGACTACTATTATGGTAAAAATGAGGTACAATTATTCATTCCATTCTGGAAGTAAGGGGGTCAGATATGAGGTTTGATGATACTGGTCATGTGGTTAATTGAGGCATGGGTAAATCTGGTCTTAGTGGGGCAAGACACCTGAGAGGTTGACTTGAACATAGTTGTAATCTAAAAAGGGAGGTATCATGTTAGATACTCGGAGTCTACTCCATTCAACTCTATAGTTGTGTATGTGAGTGGGATTTTCTGAACCATAGGCTCTAACAAAAGGAAACTCTATGGAATTTAGGGGCTTTGGATGGGGTAACTTTTATGGTCACACAAAATTCTAGGTTGTGAAAAGGTTTCTTATTTTGAATAAAACCACCCATCATTTAGGGGAATTTTTTTAAATATATCTAGAACATAATCCAATAAAATCTGGGGTCCATGGGAGTCTAGTTTCACAAATTTTCTACCTTTGGGGTCCATTAGAGGTCTTGAGTTGTGTGATTTCAGGGAAGAAGGGGTTTTATGAGTGAGATCTAACAATTCAACTTCTAAAGATCCATAAAAAATTGGGGGGGGGGTGATGCTCTATTTTTATTTTAAATGGGAGGATTTAAGTGTGAAAGTATCACTATATTGTGCAAAGTTTTTTTGCACTCTTTATGGATTTATCATTTGGGTAGGGTGTGAGAGGATCAACGATGCCATTATAACACAATTTTTTTTTGCATACCAAAATTCAGGGTTGTGTGTATAAGAAACATATTTATCTTCCCATGTTTTTAAAATCTAAACCCATCTAGGGTGCGTACTAAACTTGGTCTCTTAAAAATCACCTTTTATATGCATGTTAATTACACAAATAAATATAGAGTTGTGTGAATTTCCCAAAAGTTGTGTTCCCCGTTTCCCTTGGACAATAAATGGTCCCTTGGGAAAGGTTGTGTCATTGTTCTAGATAAAATCCTCCTTCAAGGGTTGAGATGTGTTTTAGGTGCCTAAAAATCCCCTCTTATAATTTTTGTTAAAGGGTAACGAAAATGTTGAGTTCCAAGGAAAAAACCGAAGTTTAGGATTTATTTCCTATTGTAGAATGAAAATTTTGATCAGGGACATGAAAAAATAGATACCCGCATGAAACCCAAGGGGACAATGCCTATAAATAGTGAAACATGGGCCATTTATGGTCACTTAAATTATTTTAATTATAACCTATCTCTTTTTTATAGAGCTTAAACCATTTTTGAAAATTCAATACTTTTAAGTGATAATTTTCATTTAAGTCATCTTCGTGTGGCAAGTATGCATGGATAAGTCACTATTTTTCATGAAACCATCAAACGTTCTTTGAAACAAGACCATTTTCAGGAAACATCATCATCTTTTACAATATATCCTTAATAAACTCCTAAAAACTAAGAAATAGATGGTCCAACTGATCAAGTTGTTTCAACCATTGTTGCTTCTAGGGGGTATAAATGGACAAAAATATTTAAATTCCCCATGAAAGGAGAGTTTTTTTATATAAAGAGATTATTTTTTTATTGAATTAAGATCATAGGAAGTATATTTTAATAAATTAGATTATGATTTAAAGTTTTTTGCTGATGGATGGTGTGGTTATCCCAGTTGTTCAAGTGAACAAAATATAGTTATAGTTTTCTCATCATGGTGATCTCAAAATCTACAATATTTTTTTTAATATTGGTCATCTAGTCAGGGAGAAGAAAAATTTTATTTTCTAAACCTTGATCAGAAGGAAAAGGAAAATGATTAGGGAATAACCAGTGGATGATTAATTACCTAACCATTATAAAAGCATCATATAGATCAGTATTCAAAACAATAGCACTGGCTGGTGTGAATATTGGGATCTCCAAGATAGAGGGGGCCTTCATTGTTGATTAGTAATGGGTGTATTAGGTACGCTTTACCTATTAAGACTATGGTACTGATTTATGTCATTTTGGTTTGTATGAGGTAGTGTGTACTTTTGGATTCCATGTTTACCTCCAATAAAAAATATTGTTGGATCTTCTCAATCAATTGTCCTCAAACACCAAAACCTTACACCTCTATCATGGGGAGTTGGGGATCATCCTTTGATATATTCATTATATCAGTGAAATACCACTATTAGGCTTCCAATATGATGAATTTCTCCCAGTTCCCAGTGCTTCGGGGAATAGGGAGAAGACCACCATTACAGTGTATATCCATATAAAAAGGATAAACCATGTATTATTCCATAAATAACCCTTCCAAAAAGACATCATGTTCAAGACAAGTTTGGGTATTCTCTTGTAAATTCCAATAGATAAAATTTTTGGGTGACTGATGCAGTGTTGAGAACCAAAATAGAGAAGGAGTTTGAGGTTTTACAAGCTGATATTAGAGAAATTCTACTTCTAGGAATGAGGATACAACATGGAGTAATGGAAACCATCAGTCCAATATAAAGATTTCCTAACCATATTTCTATGTGGTTGGATATTTTCATATAGGGAAGAAAACATGGGATTACTACCTAGGATCTTGGTGATGGCAGTGATCATGACATTTGACAACTTGGTGAACTTGGGAGTCCCGATACTAGCCTGATATTACATTTAATTAGGGAATATCATGAGGGGGAACATGCCCAGGAACGTCTATAATCTTTTCTAGTTTAGAGATGGATGGATTGTGGTTCACTTTTGGGGGTATGGGTTCCCTAATTCCATTACCCCTCACTACTAGAATTTAGTATTTTCCCAACGGCATTATACCAATGGTTTGCTTAAACCGTTGGTATAGTGAGCCTTTGCCAACAGTTTAAGAAAACTGTTGGC
Organism: Viscum album; assembly: GCA_963277665.1. Classification (NCBI taxonomy): domain Eukaryota; kingdom Viridiplantae; phylum Streptophyta; class Magnoliopsida; order Santalales; family Viscaceae; genus Viscum; species Viscum album. Next base: position 454,399,190 of record OY728166.1, on the reverse strand, counting down.
AAAGAGAATTTCGGTGGACCCTTTCTCAACGGTTCACTGGAACCGTTGGGAAAGGGTGCTAAAATCACACATTTCCCAACGGTTCAGTGGAACCGTTGGAAAAAACTCACACCTTTCCCAACGGTTCACTGGAACCGTTGGGAAAGGGGTGCTAAACTCACACATTTCCCAACGGTTCCAGTGAACCATTGGGAAATGTGTGCCTTTGCCAGCGATTTTTATAAACCGTTGGAAAAGGTTTCCCCCAAATTGCAGATCGCGATCTCCTCTCCCCATTCGGACAGAGCCCTAATCTATTCGCTCTGGTGCTCTTGCGAACCCCATCCGACTCCACTGCTCTCGCGAATCCGAACACCAGCACCCCCCATCCCAACAGGTACACCCCCTTACGAATAGGTAAAATTTGATCTCAACCATACTGTTGTAGTTGTTTTAATGAATATATTTTTTCCAGGTGTTGGTGGTTTAATTTATTATTGAAATTAATATCTAAATAGGATATTGTTTGTGTTTGTGAAGACTTCTTTAATGTTTTTGTATTCTATGTTTGGAAGGAGAGTGTTCAAAACATGTAAAATCAGAGTTGGGACGTTTACATGTTTTGGATAATGGATTGTGGGAATTATGGATTGTGTTCAAACCAATTTGATATGTTTTGGATAATGGATTGTGGGGGTAGGGGGTGTCCACGGGGGTGGGTGGGTTGTCCACGGGGGTGGGTAGGGGTGTCCACGAGGGTGGGAAAGGCTGTCCACGGGGTGGGCGGTGCTGTCTAGGGGGTGTGGGCTATCCTGGGGGTCTGGGTGGGGTGTCCTGGTGGGGGAGGGGTGTGTGGGGTGTCCAGGGGGGGTGGTATGTCTAGGTGTTGGTGGTGGGGTTGCAGGGGAGGGGGTGTGGGCTGTTTGGGAGGGTGGGCGGGGCTATCCAGGGTGGGTACGGGGTGTCCAGGGGGTACGGGTAGCCCCCCCGGATAGCCCCCCGGACAGCCCCTCGGACACCCCCCACCCTCCCCCTTGGACCCCGGACAACCCCCCAAACACCCCCCGGACAGCCTCCTGAACAACCCCGGACAACCCCCTGAACAACCCCCTGAACACCCCCTGAACAACCCCTGAACAACCCCCTGAACAACCCCCGGACAGCCCCCTGAACAACCCTGGACAACCCCCTGAAGAACCCCCAAACACCCCTCGGACAGACCCCGCACAGCCCCCCCACCCTCCTCCTTGGTCCCCGGACAGCCCCCCGGACACCCACCGGACAGCCCCCCCGGACAGCCCCCGCGGACAGCCCCCCGAACAGCCCCCCGTACAGCCCCCAACCCTCCACCCTGGACCCCAGATAGCCCCCCGGACAGCCCCCCGGACAGCCCCCCCGGACAGCCCCCCACCCCCCCCCCTTGGACCCCAGACAACCCCCCAAACACCCCCCGGACAGCCCCCTGAACAACCCCGGACAACCCCCTGAACAACCCCTGAACAACCCCTGAACAACCCCTGAACAACCCCTGAACAACCCCCTGAACAACCCCCGGACATCCCCCTGAACAACCCCGGACAACCCCCTGAACAACCCCCAAACACCCCCCGGACAGACCCCGCACAGCCCCCCCACCCTCCTCCTTGGTCCCCGGACAGCCCCCCGGACACCTACCGGACAGCCCCCCCCGGACAGCCCCCCGGACAGCCCCTCCACCTTCCTTAATTTCATTAGCTCTGAAATGTTTCATAGCACGATCAACTAAAATCTAATCCATACTAAATATGATATAAAAATATTCTATATGAATTTCCATATGATTTTAAGTGAAAACAAAAAGTGAAATACGAAAAACTGACCAAACGCATTCGAAATGTGTTGGACGCCAGTTTTGGCCGTTTATGACACCAGAACTACGTTGTCAGTCACCGCGGGCACACGGCATTTCCGATTGACGTTCCGTCTGCTCGACCACTTCATAAATCACTCACCCATATTTGTCTTCTGATTTCAGGCCATTCCGAAATCGTTCGGCCCGTTTGGACCACCCTCACGCGCGTTTACGAAGCGCGCGCATCACTTAAAACACGAATATTGAGCTGTACCGCGCAAACCGCACGTCCGATTGACATGCCGTCTGCGCGTACACGTCACGAATAATAATGAGAATGTTTCACGGTGGTTTCAGCTCAATCCAAGGTCGTCTGCTATGAATTTGACCGTTTGACGCCCGTTTTGGCCGTTTATGACACCAGAACTGCGTTGTCGGTCACCGCGGGCACACGGCACGTCCAATTGACGTGTCGTCTTCTCGACCACTTTATAAATCACTGTCCCGTATTTGTCGTCTGATTTCAGTCAATTCCGACTTCGTTCGGCCCGTTTGGACCCCCCTCACGCGCGTTTACGAAGCGCGCGCATCACTTAAAACACGAATATTGAGCCGTACCGCGCAAACCGTAGGTCTGATTGACATTCCGTCAGCGCGTAAACGTCACGAATAATAATTAGAATGTTTCACGGTGGTTTCAGGTCAATCCGAGGTCATCCACTATGAATTTGACCGTTTGACGCCCGTTTTGGCCGTTTATGACACCAGAACTGCGTTGTCGGTCACCGCGGGCACACGGCACGTCCAATTGACGTGCTGTCTGCTCGACCACTTCATAAATCACTCACCCGTATTTGTCTTCTGATTTCAGGACATTCCGAAATCGTTCGTCCCGTTTGGACCACCCTCACGCGCGTTTACGAAGCGCGCGCATCACTTAAAACATGAATATTGAGTCGTACCGCGCAAACCGCACCTCCGATTGACGTGTCGTCTGTGCGTGCACGTCACGAATAATAATTAGAATGTTGAACGGTGGTTTCAGCTCAATCTGAGGTCGTCCTCTATGAATTTGACCGTTGAACGCCCGTTTTGGCCGTTTATGACACCAGAACTGCGTTGTCGGTCACCGCGGGCACACGGCACGTCCGATTGACGTGCCGTCTGCTCGACCACTTTAGAAATCACTATCCCGTATTTTTCGTGTGATTTCAGGCCATTCCGACTTCGTTCGGTCCGTTTGGACCCCCCCTCACGCGCGTTTACGAAGCGCGCGCATCAATTAAAACACGAATATTGAGTTGTACCGCGCAAACCGCACGTCCGATTGACGTGCCGTCTACGCGTACACGTCACAAATAATAATTAGAATGTTGCACGGTGGTTTTAGGTCAATCTGAGGTCGTCCGCTATGAATTTGACCGTTGGACGCCCGTTTTGGCCGTTTGTGACACCAGAACTGCGTTGTCGGTCACCGTGGGCCCACGGCACGTCCGATTGACGTGCCGTCTACTCGACCACTTCATAAATCACTCACCCGTATTTTTCATCTGATTTCAGGTCATTCCGAAATCGTTCGGCCCGTTTGGACCACCCTCACGCGCGTTTACAAAGCGCACGCATCACTTAAAACACGAATATTGAGCAGTACCGCGCAAACCGCACGTCCGATTGACATGCCGTCTGCGCGTACATGTCACGAATAATAATTAGAATTTTTCACGGTGGTTTTCGCTCAATACGAGGTCGTCCGCTATGAATTTGACCGTTTGACGCCCGTTTTGGCCGTTTATGACACCAGAACTGCGTTGTCGGTCACCGCGGGCACATGGCACGTCCAATTGACGTGTTGTCTACTGGACCACTTCAGAAATCACTCACCCGTATTTTTCGTCTGATTTCAGGTCATTCCGACTTCGTTCGGCCTGTTTGGACCCCCCTCACGCGCGTTTACGAAGCGCGTGCATCACTTAAAATACGAATATTGAGCCGTACCGCGCAAACCGCACGTCTGATTGATGTTCCGTCTATGCATACACATCATGAATAATAATTAGAATGTTGCACGGTGGTTTCAACTCAATCTGAGTTCGTCCGCTATGAATTTGACCGTTGGACGCCCGTTCTGGCCGTTTATGACACTAGAACTGCGTTGTCGGTCACCGCGGGCACACGGCACGTCCGATTGACGTGCCGTCTGCTCGACCACTTCATAAATCACTCACCGGTATTTGTCGTCTGATTTCAGGCCATTCCGACTTCGTTCGTCCCGTTTGGACCCCCGTCACGCGCGTTTAAAAAGTGCGCGCATCACTTAAAACACGAATATTGAGCCGTACCGCGCAAACCGCACGTCCGATTGGCGTGCCGTCTACGCGTACACGTCACGAATAATAATTAGAATGTTTCACGGTGTTTTCAGGTCAATCTGAGGTCGTCCGCTATGAATATGACCGTTGGACGCCCGTTTTGGCTGTTTATGACACTAGAACTACGTTGTCGGTCACCGCGGGCACACGGCACGTCCGATTGACGTGCCGTCTGCTCGACCACTTCAGAAATCACTCACCCCGTATTTTTCGTCTGATTTCAGGCCATTCCGACTTCGTTCGGCCCGTTTGGACCCCCCTCACGCGCGTTTACGAAGCGCGCACATCACTTAAAACACGAATATTGAGCCTTACCGCGCAAACCGCACGTCCGATTGGCGTTCCGTCTGTGCGTACATGTCACGAATAATAATTAGAATGTCGTACGGTGTTTTCAGGTCAATCCGAGGTCATCCGCTATGAATTTGACCGTTTGACGCCCTTTTTGGCTGTTTATGACACCAGAACTGCGTTGTTGGTCACCGCGGGCACACGGCACATCCGATTGACGTGCCGTCTACTCGAACACTTCATAAATCACTCACCCGTATTTTTCTTCTGATTTCAGGCCATTCCGAAATCGTTCGGCCCATTTGGACCACCCTCACGCGTGTTTACGAAGCGCGCGCATCACTTAAAACACGAATATTGAGCCGTACCGCACAAACCCCACGTCCGATTGACGTGCCGTCTGTGCGTACACGTCACGAATAATAATGAGAATGTTTTACGGTGGTTTCAGCTCAATCCGAGGTCGTCCGCTATGAATTTGACCGTTTGACGCCCGTTTTGGCCGTTTCTGACACCAGAACTGCGTTGTCGGTCACCGCAGGCACAGGGCACGTCCAATTGACGTGTCGTTTGCTCGACCACTTCAGAAATCACTCACCCGTATTTTTCGTCTGATTTCAGGCCATTCCGACTTCGTTTGGCCCGTTTGGACCCCCCTCACGCGCGTTTACGAAGCGCGCACATCACTTAAAATACGAATATTGAGCCGTACCGCGCAAACCGCACGTCCGATTGACGTGTCGTCTGCGCGTACATGTCACGAATAATAATTAGAATGTTTCACGGTGGTTTCAGGTCAATCCGAGGTCGTCCACTATGAATTTGACCGTTGGACGCCCGTTTTGGCCGTTTATGACACCAGAACTGCGTTGTCGGTCGCCGCGGGCCCATGGCACGTCCGATTGATGTGCCGTCTGCTCGACCACTTCATAAATCACTCACCCATATTTGTCGTCTGACTTTAGGCAATTCCGAAATCGTTCGGCCCGTTTGGACCACCCTCACGCGCGTTTACGAAGCGCGCGCATCACTTAAAACACGAATATTGAGCCGTACCGTGCAAACCGCATGTCCGATTGACGTGCCGTCTACGCGTACACGTCACGAGTAATAATTATAATGTTTCACGGTGGTTTCAGCTCAATCCGAGGGTGTCCGCTATGAATTTGACTGTTTGACGCCTGTTTTGGCCGTTTATGACACCAGAACTGCGTTGTCGGTCACCGCGGGCACATGGAACATCCAATTGACGTGCCGTCTGCTCGACCACTTCAGAAATCACTCACCCGTATTTTTCGTCTGATTTCAGGCCATTCCGACTTCGTTCGGCCCGTTTGGACCCCCCTCACGCGCGTTTACGAAGCGGGTGCATCACTTAAAATACGAATATTGAGCCGTACCGTGCAAACCGCACGTCCGATTGACGTGTCGTCTGCGCGTACACATCACGAATAATAATTAGAATGTTGCACGGTGGTTTCAGCTCAATCTGAGTTCGTCCGCTATGAATTTGACCGTTGGACGCCCGTTTTGGCCGTTTATGACACCAGAACTACGTTGTCGGTCACCACGGGCACATGGAACGTCCAATTGACGTGCCGTATGCTCGACCACTTCAGAAATCACTCACCCGTATTTGTCATCTGATTTCAGGCCATTCCTACTTTGTTCGGCCCGTTTGGACCCCCCTCACACGCGTTTACGAAGCGGGTGCATCACTTAAAATACGAATATTGAGCCGTACCGTGCAAACCGCACGTCCGATTGACGTGTCGTCTGCGCGTACACATCACGAATAATAATTAGAATGTTTCACGGTGGTTTCAGCTCAATCTGAGTTCGTCCGCTATGAATTTGACCGTTGGACGCCCGTTTTGGCCGTTTATGACACCAGAACTGCGTTGTCGGTCACCGCGGGCACACGGCACGTCCGATTGACGTTCTGTCTGCTCGAACACTTCAGAAATCACTCACCCGTATTTTTCGTCTGATTTCATGCCATTCCGACTTCGTTCGGCCCGTTTGGACCCCCCTCACGCGCGTTTACGAAGCGCGTGCATCACTTAAAACACGAATATTGAGTCGTATCGCGCAAACCGCACGTCCGATTGGCGTACCATCTGCGCGTACATGTCAAAAATAATAATTAGAATGTTTCACGGTGTTTTCAGGTCAATCCGAGGTCATCCGCTATGAATTTGACCGTTGGACGCCTGTTTTGGCCGTTTATGACACCCGAACTGCGTTGTCGGTCACCGCGGGCACACGACACGTCCGATTGAAGTTCCGTCTACTCGGCCACTTCATAAATCACTCACCCGTATTTGTCGTCTGATTTCAGGCCATTCCAACTTCGTTCGGCCCGTTTGGACCCCCCTCACGCGTGTTTACGAAGCGCGCGCATCACTTAAAACACGAATATTGAGCCGTACCGCGCAAACCAGACGTCCGATTGGTGTTCCGTCTACGCGTACACGTCACAAATAATAATTAGAATGTTTCACGGTGTTTTCAGGTCAATCAGAGGTCGTCCGCTATGAATTTGACCGTTTGACGCCCGTTTTGGCCGTTTATGACACCAGAACTGTGTTGTCGGTCACCGCGGGCACACGGCACGTCCGATTGACGTGCCGTCTGCTCGACCACTTCATTAATCACTCACCCGTATTTTTCGTCTGATTTTAGGCCATTCCGAAATTGTTCGGCCCATTTGGACTACCCTCACGCGCGTTTACGAAGCGCGCACATCACTTAAAACACAAATATTGAGTCGTACCGCGCAAACCGCACGTCCGATTGACGTGCTGTCTACGCGTACACGTCAAGAATAATAATGATAATGTTTGACGGGGGTTTTAGCTCAATCTGAGGTCGTCCGCTATGAATTTGACCGTTTGACGCCCGTTTTGGCCGTTTATGACACCAGAACTGCGTTGTCGGTCACCGCGGGCACATGGCACGTCCAATTGACGTTCCGTCTCCTCGAACACTTCAGAAATCACTCACCCGTATTTGTCGTCTGATTTCAGGCCATTCCGACTTCGTTTGGCCCATTTGGACCCCCCTCACGCGCGTTTATGAAGCGCGCGCATCACTTAAAATACGAATATTTAGTCGTACCGCGCAAACCGCACGTCCTATTGACGTGCCATCTGTGCGTACATGTCAAGAATAATAATTAGAATGTTTCACGGTGGTTTCAGCTCAATCTAAGGTCGTCCTCTATGAATTTGACCGTTGGACGCCCGTTTTGGCCGTTTATGACACCAGAACTGCGTTGTCGGTCACCGCAGGCACACGACACGTCCGATTGACGCGCCGTCTGCTCGACCACTTCATAAATCACTCTCCCGTATTTGTCGTCTGATTTCAGGCCATTATGACTTCGTTTGGCCCGTTTGGACCCCCCTCACGCGCGTTTACGAAGCGCGCGCATCACTTAAAACACGAATATTGAGTCGTACCGCGCAAACCGCACGTCCGATTGATGTGCCGTCTGCGCGTACACGTCACGAATAATAATTAGAATGTTGAAAGGTGGTTTCAGCTCAATCCGGAGACGTGGTGTGGCCGAAACCACTCAAAGTGTCCGTCTTTTGTTTCAAAAGGACGTCATTTTAAGTGAAAAGCATCAACTGACATACGGAAAACCAACCAAACGCATTCCGAATATGTTGATAATTTATCCCAACAATACATGGGTCATATGTGACGTGTACGAGCTAACCCGGGATGAATCTGAGTCGTGGTGTGGCCAGGATAAGTCTAAGTGACTCTCTTTTGTTTAAAATGGACACCATTTTAAGTACATACGGAAAAACGACCAAACAGATTCGGTTTCCGTTGAAACTTTAGGAGAACGATCCATGGGTCTTATGTGACGTGTACAAATCATCCCCGCTTCAATCCGACATGCGGTGCGGCTGACACCACTCAAAGTGTCCGTCTTTTGTTTCAAAAGGACGTCATTTTAAGTGAAAGGCATCAACTGACATACGGAAGAATGACCAAACGCATTCGGATTTTATCGATACTTTATCACAATGATCCATGAGTCATATGTGACGTGTAAAAGTCAACCCCGTCTTAATCCGAGACGCGGTGTGGCCGACACCGCTCTAACTCTGTCTCTTTTGTTTAAAATGGACATGATTATAAATGAAAAGAACAACTGGCATACGCAAAACCGACCAAACGCATTCATAATCTTTTGATAATTTATCACAACGATCCATGGGTCATATGTGACATGTACGAGCCAACCCAGGATGAATCTGAGTCGCGTTGTGGTCAGGATTAGTCTAAGTGTCACTCTTTTGTTTAAAATGGACAACATTTTAAGTACATACGGAAAACCGACCAAACGCATTCGGTTTTCATTTAAACTTTAGGAGAACGATCCATGGGTCATATGTGACGTGTAAGAATCAACCCCGCCTCAATTGGAGACGCGATGTGGTCGGAACCACTCATAGTGTCTGTCTTTTGTTTCAAAAGGACGTCATTTTAAGTGAAAAACATCAACTGGCATACGGAAAACCGACCAAACGTATTCGGATTGTGTCGATACTTTAGAACAACGATCCATGGGTCAAATGTGACGTGTACGAGTCAACCCCGCCTCAATCTGAGGTGCGGTGTGGCCGGTATCACTTTAGGTGTATGTATTTTGTTTAAAATGGACATCATTTGATGTAAAAATATATGGTATAGAAAAAACCGATCAAATTATGAATTGAATTTTGGATTCCACATATAATTGTCATCTAAATTTTAAAATGAATTATAAATGAATTATGTATGTTTATAATTATGTTATGAATTCTACTTTAATTATGGATGTGTATATTTTCAGGATGCATTATATGTGTTGGTTGGTTGGTTTTCATTATTTGTATGTGTTGGTTTGTTCTCTATATGTATGCATTATATGTGTTACATGTACAATAATTGGATTGAAAAATGAATTGAAAACGAGGGCATAATTGGATTGAAAATTGAATTGAAAATGCCCAAAAACCAGACCTGCTGTGCAAATTACAGGCTGCTGTGCAATTTGCACAGCAAAGCCTATGCCAACGGTTTTCAAACCGTTGGCATAGGCTCTATGTAGCTGTTCTTACCAACGGTTCCTTGAACCGTTGGTAAAAACACCCTATCCCAACGGTTTGAAACCGTTGGGATACCCTGTTGCATGGTTGTTTTTACCAACGGTTTGTAAACCGTTGGGAAAGAAAATTATCTGTTGATTTACCAACGGGCCAAACCGTTGGGATAGGTTGATTTTTTCTGACTTATCCCAACGGTTCTGTGTAAACCCTTGGGAAAATCCTTTCCCAACGGCTTACTTCCCCACGGTTTGCAGAACTGTTGGTATAACATATACCAATGGTTCTGCAGCCTTTCCCAACGGTTCTAAACCGTTGGGAAATGCTGGATTTCCAGTAGTGCCTAAATGTTGTACTACTACCTTCACTCCTTAACCTTTACAGGGTTCATCCATTGACTATAAATGATATTGGGGGTAACAATCATCATAACAATTACTATAAACTTCAATATTAACCCATTCTCTACCTCATTTAGAGGGACGATTGATAACTCATAGGGGATACTATAGCATTAGAAGTACCTTTAAGACTTCTGAGGTGGATTACCAGTCTCCAAAAAATATTGAAACATTTACTATAAACCATACACCTTGTCTAGGTTTTACCACCATCTTGGATGCATTCTTCAGATGGTGAAGAAATTATATACAGAGGTACATGAGGAAATACATACATATTTCCTTCATAAACTATGGTGGATGTTAGGGGATGAAGGTATTGGCGATAAAATAATGTTATGATCCAAAAACTTCGACTTCAACCTCTCCTAGAATTTTTCTGGTCACTGGGTGGTAGTATACCTAAGGGTGATCTATCGCCAGTGGGTAAAGAAGGTGGCAAGAAAAAATAATCCACAGGAGAAACAATGCAGTAGGTGGGCCACCCTTACAAGTTTGCATAGTGTAGTAAGGGATAAATATTTTTTCATGATGGTTCCTCAAGGGACTTCCTAAGATCCTCCCCATGGAAGGATGTGGTTCCCTCTGAAGTGGGTCAGGAGAATGCGGAGAGCTCCTATGCTTGTGTGAGTCTGTCCGGGGAGGTCTGAGGGAAGAATTTTTTCTGTTTGGTGTATCTAACTGATAATACACACATCCATATATATAGAAAGATATGGTGGATATTGGGGTTTTTCATGTTGGTAGAGAAGCTATGGAGGAAGTTTACCCATGACGGAATCAAGCTACAAATAGGTTGGAATTACAAGGATCACAGCCTGGGTGAGACTTCGGGAGCAGTTCGAGTACCTTCTTGAAATGGATAACTTCTTGAACTATAGTGGGGAAGGTGTTCCTAAAAGTCAATAAGTGAAAATTATTTTTAGTGAAGGTCCTAAGGATAAGGTATATTTTGAGTTGTTGGCTCACAATAAACTATCCCCTGATGTTTACATGAAGGGCTCCTGTGAGGATGAATCGTGGGGTTTTTCTAATGACTGTGAACATTCCTAGGAGAGTGAAGATGTCACTCCTGAGGAATATAATGTAAATAATTTCGGATTTTGTGAGGTAATTTTCTATAACTATGTATTTAAAAATTATTTTTACTTACAACCTCTATCATATAATCACAACTCATGCATAAACTAGACAAAGCGATTCAACAGTTGTCTATCAATGGTGAAGAGAGCGCCTCAATGGGCACTGGGAAGCCTAGATCAGAGTCATTATCTGAGGATATAACAAGAGAAGGTTCCATAGATGGTACCAGAGGGGAGTCTCCAGACTCCACATCCCTTTCGTACATCTATGGGGGGGGGGGTCGACCAGGAATCCTAATAATAATTCCCCATATTGGTGGGGGAGGTCTCCTGAGATGAAAAATCATTGAGATCCCTTTTCCTTCCCAAGGTGAAATTCCAAATCTCACCTGCCTTTATCCTCTCAGAGCTTTTAATAATGCTCAAATTTTATATAATAAACACATTTTTACCTCATACTTCTTTAAAAAATGATGTGTTGAGTGATCCTAGGGAAGCTTTCATGGTGTTGACTGGTGATGAAGGGTCATCGGTGGTGTAATATTCATTTGAGACCTCGAACATGGATATAAATAAAGTTCTTAACTCATGTATGTATCATTTTGAAGAAGTTATATTCAATTTTTTTGTTACTATAGGTTAAAATAATCCTACTAATTTTTTCTGAAACATTTCTTTAGGTAACGTGTCCTTATAAATTAGAAATGGCTCAAGGGGTCAGGGAACTTGATCAAATAACCCAAAAAACTCTCGAGGAGCCAGATACTAAGGGCGAGCCTCCCATGGTCCCATAGGAGTATCTTGTTGTAGAAGCAGATGTGGCTATAGGAGAGGTAGAGCTCAGGGATAGTGGATACACTATTGTAAGTGAAGAGTTAGATGCAAAAAACCCTCCTCTCAATGTGGATCCTATACCATATGAGAGGCTACCTAAGGAAGACCCTACTACTACAGTTCTCAAAACATTCCCTAAATATGAGAACATGCCACCCGAGGATACATAAGACTCAGAGTCCATCATTTCTTAAGATAATCATGTTTTCGGTGTAAGGAATATATAATTTTGGAGACTTTGATCACCCACACCTCAGAGGTAGACCAACTTAGTTGGATGGGGTTCCTCTACCACTAGTTTTTTAACCTCGGAATGTAATGTCTAGATTATTTCACACTCTATGCAATATCCTGTGACTATCTTGTTGAGTGTGTACCTGAATAACTTAAATATCATGATGTTCCCTGGTAAAAATGGAAATATGAAGGCTCTAAGGCACTCAGAGTGACTAAACAAAAACATACTTGGATAGAGGAGAATTCATAAAATCATGAATTCATTTTCAATACTCAAGAAGATATAATTTGATAATTAAGGGCTCAGTTAGTCTTTGTTAAGGATAAGATAGTAGGGGAAGAATTTTTGGTGACTAGTTTATGGTTTGAGTTGAGTCAAGTGCCGATCTAGGCCGATGAGGTAATTCTTGTGGATGAGGATGAAGCGGTGAAGCTCAATAAGCAACAATAGTCTTTGGAGGATACTCGATAGAGTTTGGTTGAGCTAAAGCACTCTATTGTTGATTTCAAGTCTGAAGGAAAACTTCATTTTTGTAAGTAAGGATCCATACTATGGATGTACCTTCTTAATAATGAATTAATAGTTATTTGCTTCAATTTTATCCATTCACATGTCTTTTTTGCTACATCTCAGTCAAACATATCAAAATAATCAACTATAAACATCTAAGTCCAAATGATTCATGCTTTGTATGAGAAGAAATAGATAAATATAGGGATCTTTACTTATAAGAGAGTTCCAATTAGGGTGGGGTTTTAATCATCCATTCACCTCTGGGAGAGTCCTGACTAGGAAATCCTTGGTTAGAGAGTGGGACTCTACACAACGAACTTGTCTTCCAAATGTTCACAGGTGCACGAGTGGGGTAATTAAAGGGGTGTCAGATTTAACCTAAACATAAGTGAAGGATGAAGGATATGAATCAATATTCTTAATATCTAGAATAAAATGGGGTAATAAGAAGATAAAAGATGTTTGCTGACTACGTTTGAATTGTAGATTTTGTTATCATAGTGTCAAAAATGGAGACAAAGAAATGAGGGTCGACCATTGACCAAATTCCAAACATGGGACATATAAAATGTTGTTGGAAGTCCTTTGGATCATGTTCCCAAGATAGTGGCTGATCCATAATAGCCATGAAACAATGATTCCAGGGGGATTGTTTAGAATTTAATGATGGTGTGGATCTAGAACAAGGGGGATGCAAAGTGTGGGGATGAACTGAGAGGATGTTCAGATGGAGTTCAACCCTATTATTATTATTCTACTATATTTATAAGAACATTGGGAAAGAATATCAGTCCATGAAATATCTAGAATAACTTTATAAGGGGGAACATCATCTTATCTATCAAGTGAAAATTAGAGAACTCAAGTGTTGTGTTAGATTACTTGAATTAAAGGGGGAAATGGTTTCCTCGGGTGATGGCCTCATATTCTTCAAAGTTTTACATAATACAATGTGTATTAGAGGTTTTCACTTTAATATATTGTATTAAATATGTTTAACATGTATTTTAACATAATATGGTGAGAACATGATTTTTTTAGTTTAAGGTTACCTAGTTTTAACCATGATACCACCTAGTTTCACATCATACGGTCAGGAAATATGTAGTATAGTCGAGTTTCATGTGATTAGGACACATAAAATAACATGAATAGATAAAGGAGTTAAGGATTTTCCCTATTTTTTTCTTGAACCAGTGGGTTAAACAAGCACAACCAATATTTTTTTTAGGGATAATGGTGGGTCCTGTTGTCTTTATACCTTTCCATTTAAAACCTCATTTTTTATGATGTTATGATGGTGACTTGGTAGGAGAAGTTCTAAATTTTGATCATCTCTCCCCAATGAGCATTCATCCTAATATATTTGTGTTCCTTTTTTCTAGGGTAGTTTATGGTTAAGCTAGTTAGACCGAACATGTGCATATTTGGTGGAATAGAAATGAGTGGCCATATAAATGTTTGAAACAAGCCTCCTATTTTTAGGTCATATTTTTTGAATAAATGGAAAAGATCATGTGGTAGGGGAAGCACTATAGACTTGATGTAAAGGAACGAATATGGTGATTTGATTCCACACAAGTTTGCACATAGTTTAAGGTCATAATGCTTGAACAACCTCTACTTAAGTGTTTCAATTTCTAAGGCCCTATGTTGGGTAAAGGGAACAAAAAAAGAAATGGGAAGAGATAATATTTGGGGTTGGGCCAAAGATAAGGGATATTGGAATTATTATATCTCCCATGACATTGGGAATTAAGACACATGTTATTCTAGAATGCGACATGGTAGGAGACCAATGTCAAAGGTGTAAAGTCATATTGAGAAAGGATGCGGTGAAAGAGGGGGAATTAGTTTGTTTATACCCAAGAGGTGAAGAAAAATAGGTGAAGGTCAGGGATACATGGGGATATCTTCATATGGTTTAGGGCCATAATGCTCCGATCATGGTTACTTATATTTTAAGGTTGTAGATCTCAAAACCAATGGTAATACTCTAGGAGGATTTGTGTGGAACCTGTGATTTAAAAACCTAATGTGATTTGGGGTTAATAAGTCCCTACATAAAATAAAGGGTCCTAGGGTTAGTTTCACATTTTTTAAGGTCATGTTTCTTGGACCGAGGATGTATGTATCAAGGAAGTTGTGTGGAACAAAGGAGATATAACTTGATGTGAAGAGAGGTCCAAGGAGGACTGGTTTCACATAAAACATCCTTTATTCATGTTGCGCATAGATTAAGATCTTGATGCATGTACCAAATGGGTTTTGTCTCAATGGAGTAGTTTGGAATGAAGGAGTAATAACCCAATGTGAAGAGTGATCCAAAGAGGAGGCTCAGTGCCACAAAAACTTCAAAAACAAGTTGAACACAATTTAGTGTCATGAGTCTTGGACCAATTCTCATTGTTTAATATTATAGAGTTTGGATTTGATGGAAGGATAAATTAAATTCAGATAATTCTTGGTCATCCCAATGATTCTTGGAAAAAGTCCCAACTTAACTCATAACCACACGTGACCCATGCTCGATGTGCAAAATAAAGAGTGGTAGGGAGTTCCCCCATATTAAGGGAAAGCATGATAAAGGAAAAAATTATCCTATTGAAAAATATTTGAAAATTACAACCTACTTGGACATCATTCTTAAATTAATGGAAAAATTACACCAAGGGTTTTGAAATTCCATCAGAAAAAGTGGTTTGGAAAGAAGGTAAATCAATATTTCTATTATCTGGACCACAAAATGGGGGGTGAATAATGTGAAGGGAATTCCTTTTGAACACTTTTAAAACACAAGTCCCATAAACACACTAGTCCTAGATGGGGTGAAAAAATGTGGGATAAACCTTTAACTATATTAAAAATATATTATCTACAAAATTTCATTAAAGATCCTCCAAGGTGAAAGTAATAGATGGTAAGTGAGCCAGTGTGGCTAGAAACCATTGTCGTTAGGGGGGGATATTCATATCAGGAGGATGATGGAGATCTAAACCAAATCCAAAAGTGTAAAAGTGGAAGTGGGGAATACCATGGGGGAAGTGAAATTCTCTAGGATCTATTCAACCATGCACTCAAATGCATTGGATGGGAATTTTGGTAAGTAGGGATCGAACATGATCCTGAGTTAAAGGACCCCAGAAAGGGTTAGTAGTGGGGATGGTCACATGGTATGAGATCCACACATCACTAAGTATACCCACTTGGAATCAATATATACAAAGTTTTAACATTTACCTTCTCACATTTATCATATGAGGAATCTCATTCTTGTCACATGAGGTAAGGATATAGTTTAACGTCATGTGCTAAGGAAGTTGATTTTTTATCACACATTTTTTATATGAGGCATCCCATGCTTTTCACATAGGCTAAGCATACAGTTTAACATTATGTGTTGAGGATGTTGATTTCAGTCATCTAACATTTTTTACATAAGGCATCTTGTGCTTTTCAAATAGAGTAAGTCAATAGTTTAACATCATGTGGTGATGATTTTGATTTCATTAATCTCACATTTTGAACATTAGGCATTTTGTGCTTGTCACATATGTTAAGGAAACAATTTAAGATCATATGCTAAGGATGTTTATTTTGGACATCTAAAAATTTTCATATAAGATATCCTAAGCTTATCACATAGGTTAAGTCTAAAATTTATCTTCATGTCATGTGGATATTGATTTTAATCATCTCAAATTTTTCATATGAGAAATACCATGGCTGAAACATCTAGTACTTCTGTAGTTTAATTTCATATATTGTGGAAGTTGATTTAGTTCATCTCATTCATTTATATTAGGCATTCTGTTCTTGTAACATAAGTTAAGGATAATGTTTAATTTCATGTGATGTGTAATTTTATTTTGATCATCTCACATTTTTCATATGAGTAATCTTTTTCTTTTAACACAAGGTAAGATTATAGTTTAATTTCATGTGCTAAGGACATTGATTTCATCCATCTCAAAATTTTCATTTGAGGCATCATGTTCTTTTCTCACAGGGTAAGGCTATTATTTAATGTAAAGTACTAAGGATGTTAATTTAAGTTATATCACATTTATCATATGAGTCATCCCATTCCTTTCATATAGGTTAATTCTTCTTTTTAACTTCATATGTTGAGAATGTTTATTTTGATCATCTCACATTTGATATATGAGGCATCTCATGCTTTTCACGCAAGGTAAAGCTGCATTTTAATGTTGTCTATTGAAGAAATTTATGTCCATCATATCCAATTTTTTATAACATAAATACCATGATTATCACATATGGTAAGGATATAGATTAACATCATGTGTTGAGGAATTTGATTTTGTTAATCTCACATTTTTCATATGAGGCATCTCATGATTTTCACAATGGTTAAGGATACGGTTTAATGTTATGTATTGATTATATTGATTTTAATCATCTAACATTTTTTATATAATGCATCCTATTATTTTAACATTGGTTAGGACTATAGTTTAATTTCATGTGTTGAGGACATTGATTTTAGTCATATCACATTTTTCATATGAGGTATCCTGTGATTGTCACATATGGTAACATTGTAGTTTATCATCATGTGTTGAGGATGTTGATTTAGGTCATCCCACATTTTTCATATGAGGAATGATGTGCTTTTCACATTGGGTAAGGCTAGAGTTTAATGTCATGTTCTAAGGATGCTGATTTTTTTTCATCTGACCTTTCTCATATGAGGCATCATGTACTTTTCACGGAGGGTAAGGCTGCAGTTTGACATCAAGTGATAAGGGAATTGAGATCTGTAGTTTAAATCCAAATTATTCAAACTAAATATCTGCAACTGGTTTAATGTAATAGAGCATGGACCATTGGGGATCATGCATAGTACCACATGAGGAACCAGAAATTAGTGAGAGGTGTTATATTCTCCCCAACCATGTTTATCAATGATTACACACCATTGGAGTATACTTTATGAATAATGTATTGTTCTTCCCATTTGGGATCTAGTTTCAGTAGCTTCATTCAAGGTATCATGTGTGTCCAAAGAGGTATCAACATATCCACTTGAAGATAGGATTCGAGGAATACCTTTTTATTTAACACTCATTCCATCCAAACCTGGTGCCTCTCTACGTTAAATAATTCATGGATCCTGTTTTCTTTGAGAGCTTCCAACTCAGACAAACTAACTTTCACTCACTTATCAAGCATATTCTGATTGTAAATGGATTTTATAAGTGAGGGAAGATGGACTTATATAGAAATAACTGTTTATATAACATAATATAGGGTGTATGGGGTCTCCTAGGTGGAATTTTAAGTTTTTATTTGATATTCCTAGATGTATTTGGGGAGATTATCAATCCAATTATTCTTATTATAGTATACTATCTTCTATAGAATATTAGAGAGGGTCTTTGTGAAGGCCTCAATCTGACCACTCGACAACACGTGGTAGCATGATGTGTGGTTGGATCAGATGTATTACTTGGCATACAACTTATATAGATCATTGGATCAAAATATTGTGTTATTTTATATGAGAATAGTTTAGGGGATCCCAAATCAGTGGATTACATGGTTCTTCAAAAATTATTTTACTGATCAGGTATTGAACAATTTGATGGTGATAGCCTCCGCCCAATTAAAAACTAATTTATGGAGTTACTTATAAACCTAAACCGTCATGAGGTCACTTATTGATAGGGGTGCACAACATCAAGCCCTCATATAGAAGGAGTCCAGGAGTACTTAGTGGTATATATAGGCTATAGTTGTTGATGCATTTAGTTGAATTGGATCTGGAATACATAACCCCACTTAGCAGACTCAATCCAATCATGGACCATGGTGGGCTGAAAGTAACCCCAACCTATGGATCTAGTGAGAAATATTCATTCAGGATTGATATGACCCACATGACCCAACATGTACCTCTTGTATGAATCCAGGGATCTCCCTTCCTTGGATGAAATGGTAAATGATTCCATCGAACCTATTCCTAAAAAGTGTCTACTCAAGGATGGGGCCATCTCAGTGGGTAAATAACATTTCACGCTGGTGGATTTTCTCATGCTCATATTCTTATGGTAGAGGGTTCCATGTTGAAGTTACTCAACAAAAGGAGTCATCCAATTGGGTGATTCCTTGATTTTTAGAACATCCTAGGGACCTACCACTGAAGTTCAAGCCACCATATAACTTACCCGCCGATCTTCATCACCATAAACTATGGGGACGATGAACTTTTATATTGAAAATGAATGATACTGGTAGGTTTATGTAAGAGGTGTTTCCATGTTTACAAATTCATTGGATTAGTCATTCAATGATTGATGGATATTAATAATCTCAGAAAAAGATGGGAACTGTACCAAAAATTATGAGTCAACCTCACTAAGTGAAGAAGTTCTTATTTCTTAATGACATAATCACCCTTGAACTATATGATGAATAACTCATATTATCCCTTCATCTAAAGGTGGGGGACACCAATCTAATGGTGTAACTCAGGACTAGTGATGATGGCCTGATACTTGGCCTCGTTATTGGTGAATCCTATCAAAATTAGGAATGAGTATGGAAAGATGGATTTTTTGGGTGTGATGGAGATTATCCCAATGCCCAACATACTACAATTGGGGATGTTGATCCTTATAATAGTAATAATTTTGTTGGTAATATCAAAATTCATCTACCAACATGGTGCAATTTGATCCACTAAGAGGATGGATTTTTCTGGGAGGTCCATTTCAAGGTGAAACTCCTTAGGTTTCAGATGCACAACCTTGAAATATACCAAATACTATCCCTTGAAATCTTTCCAAGGGATAAAACTGATGTCAAATTACAATATAATTATTTCCTAGTGCCCCAATATCCCTAATAGAATGGGTTGATTGCGGATATACATCAGTGGGTTGACCTAGGATACCAACTATATTTTATGGTACTATAGGTAGTGTCCCAAGTTTTAAATAGAAAAGACTAGGACCAAGTACCTATTCTCAATAGGAGAATATCTAGTCTATGTTTCGATCGACATTTAACTGAGATGGTATATGTTCTATTCTCTTCCCTCATTATTCTTCTGAGCTAATAGAGCGCTACGAGATCTCTCTAGGGTATCCACATAGAGCACTAGAGGATTCCCAGAGATAGGAGGAATTAAGAAAATAGGATTTAGAAGGTATTACTTAATTTCATTGAATGAATTATTGTATTCTTCATCTCACATGTATATGATGAATTTCTTTGTAATCCTTGACAAGGGATTACTTTTTCTGGCCAATTTCACAAGGAATTGTTTAATATAGGCCCAGTGGCCTTAAAGGCCTCGCAATTACTCGAGGTTGTACGAAGGTGGAATATTTCTAATAGACTTTATCTTCTTTGGATCAATCTTAATGCCCATGTATTTTACCATAAAGATGATAAAATTTCCATAGGTACCCTCAAACACATACTTCAAGGGGTTCATCTTCAGGTGGTGAGATCAGAGGAAGTTGAACACCATCTCGAGGTCATTAAATTTGGGCATGAATATGGAGAGATTTAAGTACCAAGTAATCCACATATAATTCCACCATGGTATAGAGGATTAGTTTTATGATGAGGTGGATATATCATTGGTATGTATCTCCACCATAATTTAAACTGAATGGAATTACTCGGTAATAGAAGGTTCCCTGGGGTTCTCTAAAAGAGGAGACCTCTTCATCATTAGGGATAATCCATATCTAGTTATATACATAATATTCATCAATGATGTAGAGATATTAGAAAAAAGCTATGGAATCAATCAAAAATAGCAATACTAGAAGGGGAAATTTTTCCTTTAGGAACTGCTGGTTGAGGTACCGAAATTCGATGTAGACTTTGATATTCCCATTCTTCTTCTTGGTTGGGATTATATTGGAAAGGAACTTGGGTTACTGAACATCTCTGATAAAGTCTGACTTTATTATATTATATAATTATTCATCGACCATGGAACCATAGGAGGGGTTCATCTTATTGAGAGGTTCTTTGAATCCATAGTTGTTTTATGGGAGGATAAGGTGATAAAAACACATGGAGAAAAATAAATGGAATCTATTTATAGTTTCATGTGAATACATCATGGTTTTGTTTCCAAAATTCCTCATAAAATCTCCATTATTATAGATACATAACATCACTAATCAGTTTTGGCCTCAGATTCTCCATTGTACTGAGATTAACATGGGTCAGTTCATTAACTGTTTTGGAGACACCCACTTTGAATGTAGGAGGGGATTCATCCAAATCCTCTTCATTTCCTGAGGTATAAGGTTTAGAGGGAAATGAATAAACTATGATATCTATATATCTAGTAGTATTTCTTTCTCATACTCTAGTAGAATTGGATTCCTTGATGAGTGGTTCCTATTTTTTATAGACGATGGAGATGAAAGATGATGAGCCTATTCCATGTGACTTTTGACCACAAATCCCAACTTTGATTTCAAACAAATTTTTTCAAGTGGGTTTCCATTGATTCAACCCTTGATTTCAAAATATGTGGCATTATCATTGATCAATAATCATAGGTAATACCCCTCTATATTCTATAGATGTGGGGATTTTTGGAAAAAACTAATACTATATTGTGTAGGAGTATGAGGTATTCTATGAACAGTCCTTCTTTTTTTGTAGATGATGTAGTAACTTCCTAGATTTGGGTTTGTGGCCTCCTACTAGTGAAACAAATGAATGAATCAATCTTTTAGTTCTACATAGTGATTTGCTAAAGTGGATGTTAGATCATTAGGGGAGTTTATATGCTCAACCTCATAGGTTTGAATCATTTTCCCTGTCTTTTCTAGTAGTCCACATCTAGGTAGTGGATGTCACTAGAATTTAAGGTGGGTGGGGGTTTAATCACCCTAGATCACCCCTACTCGACCTTCAAGGGATTATTTGAGCCAATGATGGTATGAAGAGGGGACCACAATGTGAAAGTGGAACCATACCCTTCCCAAAAGGAAATTTTAGATGGTATCTTGAGATATAACCATGAAATGATTTTTTATTACCAAACAACTAAACTGCGTGTTCAATATAATCATGCTATGTATGTTTTTCTCACACTTATTATACACATGAATTATCATATTTTAGGTAGTTAGATTCACTTCCATGATATTGAATTTATGTATCATGTAGTTTGGAATGAGGTGATATTGGAGACATTATCTACTAAAAAATGGTGGATTCCCACACCATTAAATTGTCTTATGAAAAATAATGGGTAGATGTCTCCCTGGATAGTTACACCCTTATATTCTCCAAATAAGAAGACAGTGTATTGAAATTATGCTCATATAGATTCCTCTACATGATTGGACTCAGTGGAATCTATCTCAATCGACATACTATAGAGGGATTTTTAAGTCCTCAATAAGGCCCTCACACATCTCTCTTTATAGGAAGAGTTCATTTAGGATTGAGAAACTCACTAGAATACAGAAAAATTGTTTTAGAACATCATATTTTTTCACATGGGGAACATTCTTACATTATAGGGGCCTTTTTTGATAGATATAATAGTGGGAAAAAATGAATGAGGTGATAGTTCCTATATCATTAAATCCATATTTTTATATCGATGGGACAACTCAAAATGAACATTAGGTGGCTGAGGTCACTTATTTAGCAACAGATGAAGAGTACGATGATTCTATGATTAAGTTTCATGATCAACCAACATGACTGGATATGGAGGTTAACCTGATGGAGTATCTTGAGTTGGTTGTGCCTTCTAAACCCCTTTTGATTCTTTATGTCTGGTCTGAGTGTCCTGCAGAACCTCTTCATGCACATTGGGTAATATTATTGTCCGATTGTACATGATCCTATCCCTTCTCTAATGGATTCAGTTAGAGGTTCCTAAGAGAGGACTTGGAAATTCATCATTACTAAGAATCATACAATGGTCTTCCATCCTAATGGTGTTCATTGAAGTATGTTTCTACTCTTTGTTAATGGAATACTCTATAACTAGATGATTCCTAGGGGTCTCTCCCAATTCATGAGGCATGAAGTCACTAAGGGTATGGACCGGTTTTGACACTGACGAGGGACTCTGATTGTACTAGAATCATCAATTCATATTCTTCCAAGACATATAAGGCTATGTAATTGATGAGGTAGTTGGAGTGGGTGAAACTATTACAAGGGGTGGTGGTTTGTTCAAACGGGCCATAGATAATACCATGGGTGTGAGGGAATATCTTGTGGAAAAAACATTCAATATGGTTATGTAAACCTCATCTAGGATCTTGTATCCATTATTTAGAGCCTTTATTACCACTATCTAGATTATAAGACTCATGAGCTACCTATTCTGGGACATTTCCCAATGTTACCAGTCTGCAATATACTTGGTACACGAGCCGATACTTGAAGATAAAACACTCCTTGGTAGTATAAACAAGGATCTTATGGTATGGGAAAACATTTGGTATGATTTTTGAGGATATATTCCTTAGGTTATTATCATTCAGGTATCTTCAAGATGTTATTTTTCCAAGGTACATATTAAGTAATCTGGGACCTCCATGTCATGGAAGGAGTAGGTCTTTTTGTTTCACTCTACGAAGGGGACCCTAGGTGCATGGACCTGTCAGGGAGATTAGGGAGCATTTTCATGATGATGTTGTTTCTAATGATAATTATTTTGATGATATAAATCTAGATGATGAGGAATTTCTAGATCGTGATTCATTTCCAACAAAGTTACTTGAAGGTGGACTGGTTGTGAGGCCTCAATCAGATCGAAAATATCTATTTCTTCTTTTATAGGCCTTCACATAGGTTCTAGAAGGGGAAATTGACTAGGTCGTCTCTTATTATACTAAAAGTATTATTCCAAGTATTGGGATATTTCTGTGAATTCTAAAAATCCACCAGGATATTTCAAGGATATGAGGGTAGGAACCATCTCATCATTGAAATTTTACACACATATCATTAACAATTTATCTAGGGAAATATTCATATCCATTGATTATGTGAGCACCTCCCACCGAAAAATGAGGTTAACAACAATCTCATCAATATTATTCTTTTACATAGAGAATTATGTGATAAATGTCTTGCACATGGTAGAGTTGAACCGGTAGAGGAATTGCATACGAAGATCCTCCCAGACAGTAATAGAACATGGGGGTAGCTAACTATACCTAATTAAATAATATCATTCCAAATTTTGGATGAATTAGTCAATCTTAGTAGCCTCATATTTCTCTATACTCATAAGCATTGGGCCACAAATTGAGGTGAGGTGGGCAATGTGTTTCAACGGATAACCCATACCATTGAAAGAGGTGAAGATTTGATTATTGAATTCTAGTGGTGATCACATATAGTCTACCCATATTTGATATGGATTCCACTTTAGTGGTATTACAAAATTATGAATTTCCAAGACCTCGGTCT
Organism: Viscum album; assembly: GCA_963277665.1. Taxonomy (NCBI): domain Eukaryota; kingdom Viridiplantae; phylum Streptophyta; class Magnoliopsida; order Santalales; family Viscaceae; genus Viscum; species Viscum album. The sequence continues at coordinate 454,375,099 of OY728166.1, read as the reverse complement.
TGGAAATAAGAGTGTACTTTGGTGAGGGTTATTTCCCACCACATATTTAAATCATATTGTATATCACAGAACATAGTGATCGTGGTCCCAATAAGAGGGGTAAAATTATTCAAGTGATGTAGGAATGTCATATATTGGCCTCTTTCTAGTTCCACTAAACTATACCCAGACAAGATATGTGGGATCACCATCCTCAAACCTAGGTTCTTGGAGAAAAAGAACCATCTGATCAACTAGAGGTGGAATATAGTCCTCTCTAATGTTTTCTCATCATTGGAGCTGCTCAGCAACGATCTCGATAGTGAGTCTCTATATCCCTCAAGAAATTAGAATAGAGAGACCAACCAAGCATCTAATTAGGTTTTTATATAGCCTCATATGGTTCGACAAGATTAGTAGGTCCTTTTACTTTGTCGATATATCAAAATATAGGAGAAAACACCTCATTGGGGGGAATCTTGTGGCCCAACACCATTCTATCATGATTAGGGTTGGAAGACATCAAATGATCTACCTGATACATCATCTCAAATCAGGGAGAATTATCTTCATTGCATATTGTTTAGTTGGAAAAGTTTTTATAATCACCCATGTTGTTGATCATGATGATGTTCATGGTAGTAGTGGTTTGAAGAAAAACTACACCCTTTGCGAGATGTCCTATCGGACAGTCTCATTGATTCCTTGGAAGGGGACTGATGTGAAAGGCATCGTAATACCCCCATCCCCTAATTTTCATGTATAGAGACACTTATTGCATCAATTTTTGGATCATAGTAAGTCCATTAATTCTAGTTCAATGAAATTTCTAGAGGTATCCATAGGAATCATGATATTAAGCTACTGAGAGTTCCATGATATCAATTTTTCTGTACTATTTATAAGAAGCCTTAATATGCTCATTATTCTTTGGGTAAACTAGTTTCTTATCACTTAGGTGGCTGAGGGTTGCCCAAATATTCAGAGGGACACATGATGCCTGACCCTCATTCAGGGACTATTGGATAACAAAGTGAATGGTAATAGGAGGAAAGAAAAAATTGGTAATTATTAGGTGGGCATGATTTATAAAAAATATTCCCATTTATAATAATTTAAATATGATTCCTGGTCTCCCCAAGTGTTGGTTACAGGTGTAGTGGAAGCATGTGATTTTGGGAGATATATTAATATTTCTTTTAATAATCATTTCCCAAAATTAAGAACAAGGATCTTGGACGTAAAATTTGTAATTAAATTTTTTAATATCAATGAAATAAATACCCAGGCTTAGGAACATTCTTCATTGATGATTGTTGATCATCCAAAATATCCCTTTCAGATTTCCTTGGTTGTGCTTGTGAGGATCCAAGGGTATAATCACTTTATTGTTGATCCACATATGCTTCAATTGTCTCTCGGAAATACCCCTGATTCTTTGGGTGTGAGCACAGAGAATCGATTTCCCTGTATTGTTCAATCTTAATCGCTCATTATTTGATCATGAAAAAAAATATCTCTTGGGTTTCTCATTCTTGATAGGGATAGAGTATAAGGATTCAAGAGAGAATTCATTGTGTGCAACAATTCTTTATTCCCAAACATGGAATTGGTTTCGAATTAATTACAAAATAAATATTGTCATCTATTTATTAAGATATGACTTCAGTTGCAAAAGTTAATTTCATAACAACCATTAAATTTAACTATAACCATTAATGAAAGCCCATTCCACATATTAATAATAATAGTATTATTTTTTTGGTGCTTCAACTTTCCCAAAATGTATAAATAATATTTACTCACTTGTAAATAATTATTTTAGAACTAGATTCAATATTGGTCCATTAAAACATTTCTTTTGTTTATTGAACACTCAAATAAATATTTTATTCTCTTAAATATATATTTTTTTCTCAAACAAGTAAATAAATATTTTTTAAATATTCAATAATATAAATACATATATTTTATTCACAATATAGTGAATACTTATTTATTTAGTTTATGTGGTCAATCCTCTGCTTTCATATAGTGAAATATTTGATACTGGTCTCACACATGGTGGAGTTGAATTGGTAGAGGGACTGGCTATGAAGATCCTACTAGCCAGTAATCAACGATGTGGGAGGATAACTGTACCTAATGAAAGAATCTTGTTCAATTTTTTTGATGAAGTAGTGATTCATAGTGACCACCTAATCATACAGACTCATACGAATCGGGCCACACCATGAGATGAAGTGGGCTAGGGGTTTCCATAGATAACCCATACCCTTAAAGGAGGTGAAGATTGGATTATTGAATTCTTGTGGTGAAAAAATCTAGTCTACACATACATGATATAGATTCCCCTTTAGTGGGATTACAACTTTGAACATTTCCAAGGCCTCAGGATAGGAAATAAGAGTGGATATTATGTCATCTTGGTGAGGGTTAGTTGCCCCCAAATCTTTAACTGGTATGGTAGCTCACAAAACATTGTGATCACTATCCCAAAAGGGCCAATAAGGGGGTCACATTTTTCATGTTAGGTAGGAAGGTCATATATTGGCCTCTTTCCAGTTCCATTAACCTCTACCCAGATAAGATACGCGAGACCACCAGTCTTAAACCTCGGTACTTAGTCAAGATGAACCAACTGTAAAAATAGAAGGGGAATATAGTCCCCTCTAATGTAGTCTCACCCTGGGTGTTGTTAACCATAAATATCAATAGTGAGTCTCTTTATCCCTCAAGCTCTTGGAGTAGAGTGACCAACTTGGCATCTAATTTGGTTTTTGAAAGAACCTCATATGGGTCTATGGTCCTAGTAGATCCTTTAACATTGTCAATATGTCAACACATAGGCGATAACCCCTCATTTGGGGGACTCTTGAGGCCCCACACTAGTCTCTACAAATGAGTGTATGCATCCATCAAAGGATATTCATAATACTTCATATAAAATCAAGGAGCATTCTTCTTATTGTGTATTATGTAGTTAGACTTGTTTCCCTTATCACCCATGTTCTTGACCATGACGATCTTCATTGTAGTAGTGGTTGGAGGCAAAAAATCTTTGTTGGCGGGATGACCAACCTGATAGTATCATTGTTTCCTTGGAAGGGTACTGAAGTGGGGGAAGTGTACAACCCAAAGCACCTAATTTTTATGTAGGGAGACACCTATTGCATCATTTTTTAATACATAACAAGGAATCAACATCGGTCCATTGAAATTTATGGAAGTATCCATTTGAATTAAGCTACTGAACTACTAAGAGTGATACTGTATCAATCCTTCAATACTAATGACGAATATCCTTGAGATGATCAAGGTTCCTTGGGTAAGCTATTTTTTAATCACTAAGGTGGTTGAGGGTATCCTAGATATTTCGGGGGAGGTATGAAACCTAACCCTCTTTGAGGGAATCTTTTACGACAAAGGGCATGGTAACTTGTGGAAAGAAAACAATTGGTAAATTTTATGTGGCCAAGATTTATCAGAAATATTCCCCTTTATCATCACTGAAATATGGTTCTTAGTCTCCCCAAGATCTAATCTACACTATTTAGGATTTCAAGGGTGGTAGTGATAAGGACGTGCTATGCTACTGGAACTCTGGTAGATGATGTGCCATACGGGCCAATCATCCATTGATTTTCTGAGTGTCTTCCATATGTGGGGAAAAAATCATGAACATGTCCATATTGGAAGTTGTATTCATGACCTCCTATTTATTAATAGATACAACATCTTCTCACGGGTTAATGGAATTCTATCCAATTTATAAGGGTGCCAACATTGATCCCAACTTCTCTCCCACTTTTAGAGTGGAGATAGAGAGGATGAAAGCCGATGGTGGTGAGGATGATTAAATTCTAATCCCTTAGAAGAAGTCCAACACATCATTTGTTGGAACCTAGATCACCTTGAGATGTTAGGGGTGAAACATGGTGTCAGCTTTTTCATTTAAAGTGACAGATCTTGTCCCAACATTGGTAGGAACCTTTTAAATTTGTCTAATGTGTTATCAAAGAACAATATGTAGAAATAGAAATAGAACACGTTAGTTTTACATGGTTCACCACTAAGGGGTATTCCATGTATCATACACTGACACTACGTCATCTATACCTAAAACCACTAAGATTCACTAGGTATTAAGGATTATAATTGTTTAGGAATAGTCACTCTATACCAGGTGCACTAACTTTACAAGACTTTTAGGGATAAAAAATAGCCTCCCTCAGATCACTACTGTTGAATTAATCTAACTCACTATCTTGGGTGATGTCTCACACAGTTTAACGACTTGAAGGATACTTCAATAGATTAGTCATTTAAGTCTTTTTCCCAAATTAGTACCTGATTTTCCATGCACCATGGTCCTGAATTGATGCACTTAGAATCATTTTTCACTTAAAAATGATGTTCATCACAACTATAGATGAATTTTCCAACCTTCAGAAGACTACCTTTTTTGTTTCAATGTAATATCAACCTTCAGATTTGTGATGCTTCTAGTCTTTATGAGTTCAGATGGATTATACGTTTTCTCAATTTATCTTCACGATTTCAAATGAGGGGTGGCCAACTATTTATTTAATTTTTTATCGTGAATATCTTAAGATCATTGTGCCCTTTTAAGAAACCCTTACCTTCATGCTTGTGAATATCCTAGTCTATATGAATCTCTTGTGAAATTTCACCCATTCACAAAGATTTTCATAGTTTCATAGATTCACCATCACCCCATCAAACATTCACGAACCTTGAAAAATTAATGACACTGGATGCCTTCCCAAAGATCCACATATTTAAAAAACACCAATCTTCACAAAACTCATACCTTTACCATATAAATTAATAGACAGTCCTACAAATCCATGTTTCCAAAATATTTTTCCTTCCCCCTAATTTTGACCATCGAAAATTTGGAAAAAACTAGGAAATGAAACCACATTCAACATTTAATCCATATTTATCATAAGATAACTCTACTTGAAAACTCCCTGACCAAACATAGTGTTGATTGGAAACAAATGTAAAATACACTCTGTTTCTAGCTATGGAAATGCCTTAGTTCCAACAATCCCTCCCTTTGATTTTGTTTGAAATATGTAGATAAATTCAATAAATAAGTATCCTTGAACAAAAACCTTATTGATGTGAAATAATTAATCTATCAACCTAAGCCTATGTGATAATAAATTAGTGTAAAAAAAAGTGGTGGAAGATAATTTCACGTCTTGAAAGACCACTGAACAACCATGAAAACCTATAGTTTATTTAATTTCACTTGTCTCCCCATTTTGAAATAAACTCAGAGAACCGATATGTGAAATTTTAGAGATAAAAAATATGTATATATTGTATCTCTTAAATAAAACTCTATCACATCCACTAGTATATGAAAAACGTTTACAAAAATATGGAGCGAGGACTTACCGTAACAGCCTCATGAATTGGGAGGTGGTTGAACACTGAGGTTCAATCGATGTTTCTAAAAAATGTGTTCTACCAAAGGCTTAGTCGTAATGTCAACCACTTGATCATTAGTGAAAACTTGTTCCATTTTAATAACACTTTGTTCAAATTTATCTCTGATAAAGTGATATCTGATCTCAATATGTTTAGTATGAGGGTGTTGAACCAAGTTCTTTGTATGAACGATCACGCACTTTTTGTCACAACATATCACCATAACCTAATAAACCTCATCACCAATATCAGTAAGTTTTCATTTCATCCATAATAGTTGGGTACATTCTTTTTTCATAGAGTTATACTATACTTAAGCCATAAGAGAAATTCTTTCCTATTTATTTCTAAACCAACCCACACATTTGTTTCTAATAAAGAATGATCCACCACTTGTAGACATTTGATTCACCACATATCAAGCCCAATCAGAATCATAAATACTGATAAATAATTATCCCCTCCTTTTGAAATCTATAATCCAAAAATAATAGAAACCTGAATATACATCATGATACTTTTAACAGCTTCAAATTTCTCTTCCTTTGGATTAATTTGGAAAATATATGCTAACCATGTTGAAAAGATGATATCTATCCATGTTGTAGTCAAGTATAATAATCTTCTTATGATCTTCCTATACAAGGTGGGATCCACATATTTCTTATCCTTGTGATTTCCATGTTTTTTACTAACCTCAATTGGAGTCAACATTATTTTAGAGTCATGCATTTTGAATTTATTTAGTGGCTCTCTTACATTTTGTTTCCTGAAAAATGAAGGTGTAATCCTTATTTTGAACTACCTAAAACCCTAAAATGTATGTGATTTCACCAATCATATAAATGTAAAATTCATATTTCATGTAATTAAAAAATTCTTCTACTGACCCCCACCAACATACACAAAAACTAATATCATCATCATACACAAGCACTGTAAATTGATATTTCAAATAATTCTTCACAAAGAGATTATAGTTGAAACCAAATCTTTTAAATTATAGTTTTTTAAATAGGTATCCAATAAAGAATACCACACTTTTGGTTCATCAATAAAACTATAACGAAAATTATTTAATCTAGAAAAACTTATTCTCATCATTTCCACTCATAAATACTATATGTTTTTTAAAAGTATACTTCTTCTTCAAGAAATACTTTTTAGAATACCATTTTGACATATATATGATAAACTTTGTACCCTCTTTTAATTTCCATGTAAAGGAAGATCCTGATCGAATTAATTCCTTCAATGAGAGTAAATATTTCTTCAACATCAATGACATTAATATGTGTATAGCCTTTATAGACTATATGTGACTTGTTTTAGATAAAATTTTCAAACTCTTCAAATTAGTTTTTAAATATACAATTTTTTCTAATAACATTATGAAATTCGGGTCACTTAAAAAGATCTCATGTCCAATTATTTTCAATTTGATCCATTTCTTCATTCATTCCATGAACCCATGATTAATCATTCACTACTTCTTTAATAGAGGTTGGTTACATAATTGATAAGAAGAAAGAATGTGCTTCATTCTTTATTATCCTTGTCTGTGTAGGTGAGGCCCAATCCTTAATGATGTTGGATTGATCAATTTCAAATCATCAATTTATTTTATGGTGTTTAGATGATTTTTATTTAGAAAAGTTTTCCTCTTATAATTCTTCTTCAAAATCACTATCAATTTGTGAGCCCTAATTTTTTTGAAATACTTCCACTATTTCTTCATTTGACTCTATCCCTTGGAAACTTTATTCTTCATCTTTAATCATATCAAAATATGAGGTCCTAGAGGTATTTATGGTTTTATCATGAATTATATTTAAATCATTACTTCCCAAAAACTTTTCAAATAAAATCATTGTAACATTTGTAGGATTTACTCCTCAATTAATATCCTATAAATATTCCCACATCCATAACATAACCATACATTCCTTGATTGATGTTTTTTGTATGGGATGAAACATTTACTTCAAAAAATACAAAAATACTTAAGAAAGGGATTCATTACATATAATATCTCATATGGTGTCTTGTTTTCTCCTATAAAAATCTATATTTTATTTTTTATTGAACACTGCTACTTGAAAAACCTATTTCTAGTGATGAAGAGAAACATGACTCTCAATCAGTATAGTTCTAGCTGTATTATTCACCTATCAATTTCTTCATTCAATGGCCCAATTTTGTTGATGGGTTCTCACTGAAGAAACATCATTATTTATCCCATTTTTTGAAGGTAATTTTCAAATTAAATGGATGTGTATTCTCCTCCATTATCAGATCGTAAAATCTTGATTGTGCGACAAATTTTATTCTCATCTATATGATGATAAATGTTCACAAATTAATGAAAATGTTGTTTCTTCTAAATAAAATTCACACAATCCATTAAATTATAATCATAAATAAAATTAATTAATTACCTATATATGTATGTGCTAGACACGTTTATTTTACCACATACGTTAGTGTGGAGGAGATCAATTAGATTTGATACCTTCTTGTTCTTTGGATGATATGAACTTCTGATCATCTTTCCTCACATGAATGCATCCCATATATTTTCTTGATCATAATTTAGATTAGTAATGTAAATAGAAATATTATGGTTAGATGTGTATTCCATCTTATGTTGATTAACTTGATCCAACCTCTGGTCCCATATGTTGTTTTCTTCTTAAATTATTAAGAAACAAGTGTTCTCTTTACTGTAAACTTGGTTTAAGTTCCCATCTTTTATACATCCTTTCATGAGATAATTATCTATATTCCTCTCAATAGTGCACTACTTTTGATTAAATGTAACTACATGTCCTGAGACAAGAATTTGACCCACATTCAATAAATGGGGATGAAAATCGTCTACATAGTGAACTTTAGTTTTCCTTAGCACATCATTTGATAGTTTTGTATTTCCACAACAATTGATCTTTAATGCATCTTTGTTGCTGAATCTCACTATTCTATCAACCATTTTCATAACATTATTAAAAAAATATGTATTTACTATAATGTGTGATGAGAATATGTGTTCAAGTATCTAGATACTACTATTCTTTATAGCTTTTATATCTATTTCTGAAATAACAGGCTCATCAATATTTTTCTTTTCCTTCCTTGAGATACTTTATTGAGTGAATGATAAAGAAAAAATTTCCAATATCTATTCAATATTCATTGTTTAATCATACTCATATTCTTCTTCTAGAAGAGAATAATTATTTTCAACAGTAACTCTGCTTGATTGATGGGTATTGACTTTTCTACAAGTTCTGTAGGTATTGTTCCCAACCTTTCTTGGCAAAAAATTAATAACATTATGAACCTAGTTATAACAGTGAAAAAATAATCCATATAAATTTTTTCCTCCATATGATGAAGGATATATTATCATTCTCCCTTGTTAAATTCTTTGTGCTTCCCTATTCAGATAGCTCCTTGCCTCTTCCAAGTAAGACATGGCATGGATTAGAAAGCCAAAAAATGACAATTCATAAGGGTAAAAATATTATCACTTCCATTCCTCTACATGTACCCTTATTTTGTAAAGGTATTTTACTGATTATCCTCTTTAGATACTTGGGGATTATTTTCATATATATTTTCTATTTGGTTCGATGTTTTCTTTTTTGGGACATCCGGTGCCTTTGTGTCATGTTAAACTTTCTTCTTCCCTTTATTTTAGATCATACAATTTCTTGACTTTGATATTTATTCATCATATCCAATTGAACATTTTCATATAATTATGTATCTCTAGTCATTAAAGGACTTCTCTACACTTCCAGAACCACATTTATCTCTTTTTTACTACTCTACATCCAAAAATATTCCAAACAATATTTTCATCTATGATTCCCATGATTTTGATTCGGTTTCTAGTCTATTCATTAAAGTAACAACTACTTATTCCAATCCCTCACCTATCATATAATTTTCCTCTAGTATTGATGTAAGGTCATTAATGAATTTTTCCTCCTATTCCATCCTGATATTTAATTCCAAAAATTCTTGAAAGCTTTCAAGAGTTGTTAAATGTTTTTATGAATCTTCTTCTAAATGATTAATTTCTACTTAAAGTGAATCTAAATACTCTTATAAATCTTTCAACAAGCCTCTTATCCATTTATTTTTTTTCTTTGAATGTCAAGCTCATCAAAAGTACCCTCAAGATCCACCTTAATATAAAAAAAGTAATCAAATAATTATCATCATATTTTTTAGATTCTACTTTTTCAACTATATACATCATGGATTCTTCATTTTTTAATTTAAAATCTGGTCCTATATCCTCCAAAAAGTAATTGTCATATTGTTCCTATTTTATGATGAAGTTATTTTTATGTAATTTCTTTACTAATTTGAATTCTCCCTTTTTAGGGAATCCTTCTTTATGCTTATACAATATTTGTGCTTCACTTTCTATATTATTGGATTTCCTTGAGCATAAAGTAGTAATGTGCTCTAATATATGACATAGAAAACAATTTAACAAAACCATTCTTTTAAATATCTATTTTCCTATCTTGAATTTTTTGGTAAATAGTGAAATAAGTTCATATTTCTCATAATATCCATCATCAATAACTCTAGAAATATCATGTTTTTTCGTTGATTTTAATTACATTTCCTTTATTAATCGGGTTTTTTCATCTTCTAGTTTTACACTCATTTCATAAGCAACAAAACTACTTAATATATCATAAAGAAAAAAATTAGAAAAGTATCTTTCCTCAAGGGATAGAACTTTTGGATTGTATGAAGGTTTAATCCTTCTTAAGATTTTCTTAAAAATTTAAATATACTGAATTTCTTATCCAAGTCCTTGAATAGATTCAAAAACATCAGTTTTATGATTAAATAAACTATCTACATTTTCATCAGGATGCATTTTTAAATCATCAAACTGATTGTACAAGACTTGATGTTTGGCCTATTTTACTTTTGTATCACCTTCATATATATTTCCAAGTTTCTCCCACATGTACTTCCCTAGAGTGAAACTCATCACCTTCAAATAGATTTGATCATATAGTGCTGGAGTAAGAGAATTTTTAGCTTTGGCATCTATATTAAGCAATTTCCAATCTGTTTGAGTCATAGAAAGACCTATCACATTAGTGAATTGAATCCCCTGAGATGCTGAATAAAGAAATTTCATCCTAATGGATCAAATATTATATCTCATTATATTCTTCCAAAAATGTAATTTTCTTCCATAAAAAAGTTGAACTCTATTAATATTCACTGAATTATCCATGGCCATAGAGAATATATATAACAACAAGATCCGTTTCACTCTAATACCGCTTGTAAGACCCTAGAACAGCTTGAGAGGGGAGGGATAGATTAGGGTGTTTGATTTTTCTTTTAATTTGATAATGTTTTTCCTCATATTGGTAGGAACAAATTAAACCAATATGATATAATTGTGTAGTTTATCAAACACTTAGATGAATAAATAGAAACACAACACAAAAGTTTTACTTGATCCACCACTAAGGACTCGTCTGAGGAGTATATACCAATAGTGTTTCATTCATACCTAAAACCCCTAATCTTTACTATGTATTATGAATTAAATATAGAAATGCATATTTTTATTATAAGACTTTCCATTTAAATGGTAAAAACAGAGGATCTATTAAAGTTTAGATTCTTAGAAATAAGGTACCTAATACATGAAAACCTAAAATATTCTTATAATACACATGATAGTATTACTTAGTGGTTCATCCTATATAAATTTGTTTCATCTCATAACCTAGGGACATACATTAAAGAAAAGGCTGAGCAAAATTCCCAATAAGGGAAAGTAAAGGATACCGTTTACATGTAAACTTGATAAATCATGATAAGAACTTTAAAAATATCAAAATGCATGAGAAAAGGAAAAAAGGGGTATATAATAATAAAAATAACATGAATCAAAACATTTAAATGAGGATACAACATTTAAATGATACATTCATAAGAATATCACCAAGGCTTGTCACCGAGGTGTTATAATTAAATTACCAAGGTTATTCACCAAGGTATCATAAAACATGTCATCTCTAGAGATTAAATTATTTACCAAATTCCTTTGGGCCCTTTTAGGGTGAACCATTCATAGGTATTAATTTTCATGTTATCTACATATATCATAATAATTAATTTGATAAATAAGCCCTAGAGAATAAAATAAAATGGGATTCATATCAAAATCATGGCCTTTTAAAAGTTCTTCAAAAACATGATCATTATGTCATTTATATAACACAAAAAGTGAATTATTTTTTTATGTATTTCAATAATATAATAAAATAAATCATTTTTATATATTGGTGAATAACCTTGGTAAATAAATTGTTTTGGGTACTCAAAAAAATAATATAAAAAGGAATGTTTTTAAGAGAAGAGAGGAATTTTGAGAAGTGAAATCATCAGCATAACGGGTATAAAACGTGGATTTAGAAAAGAGTAAAAGAGAGGGAACATGGGTATACCATTGATAAAACATAATTTTGAATTAACTGAATTAATAAAAGTAAATAATAGAGAGTTACCAAAACATTCATAATACATATACAAAAAGTGGTTCTTCAAACGAATAGAAAAGAAGGATATTTCCCTTACCCTAATGATTTACTCATAAAATGTGAGGATTGGGAGCTTAGGGGATTAAGGAAACCTTGTTAGGATACATAGGGAGGTAAAAATACCACATATTCTTAGATGATTGAATGTGGTTTAATGGAAATGTATAAATGGGGGGTATTTATAGAAAAAGTGGAGGATTTATTTATGAATTTTCAAATACACACCTTAGAAACCTAGGTTGTGGAAAATGAAAAACCATGGGATTTCCCAGGTTATATTCCCAGGGTATTAGAATAATGGGAAAAAATTTATGTTATTGTAATACAAAATATTCTAACAACATTTTATATTACTTATTTTCTCATTGAAAAGTAAATGTTCCTCAAAATAACATTTTTAAAGTTAATGTTTCATTTAGAATCTGGAAATTAAATTATAGATTTAAAAATTGATTTAAATATATTAAAATACATGATATTAACAAAATAAATTATTTTAGATCTTGTATTTTTTTAATTATTTATTACATCATTATTAAATAATTATTAATTCATTAAATATACAAAAAAAACCAAATTATATTTTTATTGTACATAGAAAAGAAACAATTTTAGAAAATTCTCATAAATTCACCCTACCCTAATTTTGATTTGATGATTTAAAAAATGATATTTATTTTATCATAATAATTTTATAAATAATATAATTAAAACTTTTAAATATAAAAATTATTATTTATTGAAAATAACAGCTCATAGAAAATGCATAGTCAAATTTATAACACTTGAATATAAAATTATTTTATCATTTATATTTAAATAAGAATGTATTTATCATAATATTTTCATAAATTAAGTATTATTGATAATATCTCAGTTTATTATAAATATATATATCTTTACAAGAAAGTAACATTTATGTCTTAAAAATCAATTTATCAAATTACATCTCAATTTTATTAAGTAAAACTATAATTAAAAAAATCAATAGAATAAAAAATTTAATTTATACAATGTAATGAAACTTTAATTAAGTATGGACTTGAAAAATAACCCCTTATAAAACCCACATGTGACATGAGGGAAAGGTGTGTGATGGAGATAGATTCAGGGGGTGGCTCGACTAACATCACCTAAGTGGTAATTTCTACTAACTTGAACTTCTACAACAAGAAATTTCATTCATGATTAACTTGTTGAAGCTCGTCTTTGGATTGGTCAGGAGAATATCCAAAATATTCTACCTCTATATCAAGCTCTGAAAAATGGGCTGGATATGGCAAAACCCTACTGGATGAGGCCATCATTTCTCCAATTTACATTAATTATACCTTTTCATTTTACTTATAAACACAAATTATAATGTTAAAATTATTACTAACAATATAGTTTCCAATGGTCATATATCCCAATGATTATATTTTACCAATGGTCATCTAATTTTCAAGTCATAATAGTCACATTTCCCTTTATACTCACTTCATTATTAAATAGATATAGCTTTTTTGAGTACAAAATAATATAACACAAATTTTCTCAGGAAACAAATTTTATTCAAAAAGATTGGGTCATTAAATCCTTCCCCCATTAATAAATTTCATCCCAAAATTTTCAACTCATCATATCAGTTTAAAAAAGGTGTGGGTCCTTTAGCCTCATTGTCTCCTTTAGTTCCCACATCGCTTCTTCATATATATGGTTCCTCTACAAAACATTGACGAGGTGGGTAGCCTTGTTTCATAGAACCTTGTCCATACAATCCAAGATTTCAACCGGATACTCATCAGAAGAGAGGTCATGTTCAAGTTATACCACCTCAGGATTCAATACATGTGAAGGATCATATATGTACTTCCTCGAGAGAGATGCGTGTAATACATCATGAAATTATGCTAGATTTGGGGGAAGTTCAAGCTAATTGGCCACTACTCCTATGAGATGATGGATTTCATAGGGTTCAATGTACCTAGGGATAAGATTCCCTTTATTCTCAAGATGAATGACTCTCTTCAAAGTTGAAATTATAAGGAATCCTTTGTTTCCAACATCAAAATCCAATTCACTTCAATGGTTTTCAACATAGATCTTATGCCGACTTTGAGTAGCCTTTATGTGTTATTGGATTGGATAGACCTTTTCTGTCATCTCTTTAATAGGATCAGGCTTAAGAATAATTATCTCACCAAATTCATCCCAATAAGCAGGTGTTCTACATCTCTTCCCTTATAGAACTTCATAGGGTGGAATTTGAATACTCAAATAGAAGTTGTTGTATGAGAACTAAACTAATGGTAGATATTGATCCCATAATACTTTAAAATCCATTGAGAATTTTCACAAAATTTCATCAAGGGTATGAATAGTCTTTTCATATTGTCCTTTACTTTGGGGTGATAGGCGGTACTGAAATTCAATTTAGTATTTGGAGCATGTTGAAGTCTTCCCCATAATTTTGATGTGAACCTTGGATCACGATCAGAAATGATAGAAAGTGAAACTCCATGAAACCTCACCACTTATTTTATGTATATCTTGGAATGTTTTTCAAGAGAAAAATCTTTCCAAATAGTGATGAAATGGGTAGTCTTGGTTAGATGATCCATAATAACCTATATCGCATTGTTTCCTTTGTATGTTCTTGGGAGACCAGTGACAAATTACATAGTGATACTATCCCACTTCCATGTTGGTATGGGTTGTGGTTACAATATCCCTTTAGTAATTTGTCTCTCGAAATTCACTTGTTGAAACACCAGGAACCTTTTTTTATAGTCAAAAATCTACCTTTTCATTTTATCACACCAATAATGATCATGAAGATCCCTATACATTTTAGTGCATCTATAATGTATAGAGAATATAGAGCTATAAGCTTCATCCATCAACTCCTTGTTTATTTTTGAAATAGATGGAATTCATATCCTTGTATAAAATTTCAATACACCTTCTTTACCAATATTAAAATTAGGAAACATCCCATTCGTCACAAACTCTATCTTCTTCTGTAATAAAGGATCTTATCTTTGAGATTTCTTGACCATATTAAGTAATGATGGTTGAGAAATCATTTTTGATAGGGTTTATGATGTCCATTACCTCATGATTACCATGTATTACCTTCATAGTTCTTTGATCAATGGATCTCTTTGAATCCTCATCGGTTCCGGAACAACAAGATATTTCCTACTTAATGCATCAAAAAAAAATTTTTCTCTTTGGGGTGATAATGAATTGCACAAGCATATTATTTAAAAAGTTACATATATATCCTATATCTCATTTTTAATTACATTTGTGTGAAAATATAATTCTCACATTAATAGTCTATGTATATATCACATTTCTCCACATAAATATAGTGCCTCCGTGTCTTCAGAGATAAATAACCACAACTAGCTTCAGTTCTTGTGCAGGATAATTATGCTCATGGGGATTTTATTATTGAGATGCATAAGCAATCCCCTTGTCATTTTTAATGAGGACTCACCCAATCCCTTTCAAATTTCATCTCCATTAATAGTAAATCCTTCTCTAATAGAGGGTATATTTAACACAGGTGCAGTAATCAATCACGTGTTCAGCTCTTGGAAACTTTCTTCCCACTCCTTTGTCCAGATGAACTTGTTCCCTTTTCAAGTTAACTTTGTTTGTGGATTATAATGTTATGAAAAGTTTTTCACAAATATCCTATAATATCCTACTAAACCAAGGAAACTATAAATCTCAGTTACTTTTTATGATGAGGCCACTCCTCCCCAACCTTTGTCTTGGAAGGGTAAATTGAGATTCTTTCATTGGTTACAATGATACCCAAGAAAGAAACTTTTTGTTACCAAAATTCACATTTTCTAGACATTACAAATAGCCACTCATTCCTAATAGTTTGAAATTTAACCCTTATATGGTCTTCATGATCCTCATGAATTTTGGAATAAATCATAATATCATAAATAAAACTACCAAAAATTTATCAAGGTAATCTTTAAAGACTCAATTCATCAAATACATAAACATGGTAGGAGAATTAGTCAAGCTTAAGAGAATACCAACAAAATCTTAATGGTCATATCTTGATTAGAAGGAAGTATTCAGAATATATTATTTATTCACTCTCAGTTGATGATAACCGTACCAAAGATCAATCATGAAGAATAATTGTACCCCATCTAGTCAAATAAATCATCAATCCTTGGAAGATGGTACTTGTTCTTCACTATAATCTCATTATGTTCTCCATAATCAAATCATATTCATATTGATCTATTATTCTTCTCCACAAAGAGAACAGGTTATCCCCAAGGATACACACTTAGTCGGATAAAACCCATCTCTAAAAAATATTGGATTTGTTTCTCTAATTTCTCCATCTCTACATTTTCTATTCCATATGGTGTATTTGATATCAGGTTAGATTCAGGCATGAGTTTAATGGATAACTCTACATGTTTTTCTAGGGAAGACCTAGGTAAATCATAATAAAATACATTAATATATTCTTGAATAATGGGGAAATTTTCTATTTGTATACTTGTATTTCCTTCATCATCTTCACCGGTCATTTACATAAAATAGTCTATGGGGGTACTTATAGACAAAGCTCAGGTTGAAAAATCTCTCCTTTGAAAACAACTATAGGTTTTTCATTTATGACTTCTGAGATTTACTTACCTCTATAGTTGATCTTAGCATTATACTTTGAGAGCCTATTCGTCTCTAGTATAACGTTGAATTATAGCACTGTAATGAGTACTATATTTGTGATGATATTATGATAATCAAAGTAAATACTATAATTTCTATAAACTATTGATTCATGGATAATCTCTATAAGAGTCTTGACTAACGCTATACTTATAAAAGTTTAGGTATTGATTGTATATTCTTTGAAAACTTGTAAAAATAATGGAATTTGTAGAACCAGAATCCAACAAAGTACTTTCTAGATTTGAGAGAACAATGACAGTAACTACCACCACACCATTTGGAGCTTAAAATTTAGCCATCGTGATAAAAAAATAATGACCTTGATCCCTTGGACCATAAAAATGGTGATGGTTATTCCCCTCAACTATCCTCATATTAGATAGTGATTGGAAAAGATCGCACACTTTCCACACTTATAACTTTGGACTTTAGGCTAGGCCTAAACCCTATTCCCTTTTTTATTTGTGTTGAAAATTTGAGGATTCACCTCACTATGAAAGTTCTAAGTAATATGGAAATATCTTACTCAATTGTACCATTTCCCACTCCTAAGTAAGTAGTCCCCCAAATGATTCTTCCCACATTTGTTTCATGTGGGAAGTTTCACTTGATTTACTCCTCTTATGTGATCCAAGTTCATCTCTAATATTGGTTCCTTTGATATCATGTTTTCATTAGATCTGTGGGACTATTTCTGTCTCTCTAAACTCTAGTTCAACCTTTGTAGCACTTCTCACTATCTCCTCATAGGTGTCAGATCCTTGATTGGCAATATTATTCTGTAGAAGGGGTCTTAGTCCACTGAATAATCTATAAACCTTTCCATTTAGATCCATACCAAATCTAGAGTTGTACCGAGAATGTCTTATAAATTTAATATCATATCTTCTCATAAAATTCATTTTCTTTCTACTTCAACTCTAGTAATTCCTTCTTCATTTTCATTCGCATCGAATGGGGGGAATATTTTTTTTAAACTGTTCCCCTGAACTCTTCTCGCTCTATAAATTCAATATCCTTTCTTGTCTACTTTTTTAATCATTTTCTACAGCTAATCATCTTCTTCCTCTAAAGCTATAAAACTAAGGTGAATTTTACTTATTCTGAACAATGGAGTATAGAAAAGATCTTTTCTATAGAGCTTATAAATTTTTTAGAAATCAATGGGTTGATAGATATAATGAAAGAAGGAGGTCATTAACACATAAAGGACTCAATGGAATTCTATTATCTTCAGGGTGAATTCAGTATCTTAGCTTAATTAAAGTTACTTTTCATAACTCAAGTTATTTGATTCATCATTTTCATGAAGTTTTCCATTCAGCATTCCATCGGAGTGTCATTAGCGAATGGTCCATTGCACCCACTATATACACATTTACTCATATTTCCCCACATTTTCTAAAAGAATAAAAACATAGTAAGAAATTTGTTTCTTTTTAGAATCTTATAATTCTAAAAAAACCAATTTTGAAACATCATGCTTAAATATGTCATTCATTAACAAAAATTACATTTTCTATAAATCCTTCATAACTGTTCATAAAAATCATGTGATTAACCAAACATATCCCCAAGGAGTGTCAAAACAAGAGTGAAACAATACTTGTTTTGATCCATCAGTTCAAATTCATGTTTATATCAAAGTGGTGTTTTTGGTTTTACCCCTAGATACCTCTATTCTAGAGAAACATCCACTTGTTCGTATTCAGACATGGATTTATTTTCTAGGAAATAAATTACTTAATAATTTACCAAAATTACAAGACATTTTAATATAATTTAACTTTCCCATAAGATTCTTAATAATGATTTAAAATACTAATTTAAACATATAATTAAATTTTCCTTTGATACAAACTATGGAAACCCACATTTTTATTACATGAATTTTCATTTTCATGGAACAAATAGAGGATATTTTAAAGTTCAGTATCTTGTAAATATGGTATATAATACATGAAAACTTTAAAAATTATTCAAATTCATAAGAAAGGATTATTTAAAGGTTAATCATAAGTAAATTTAATTCATCTCATAACATGGGGACATACAAAAAATGAACGTGTGAGAAAAAAACCTTGTAAAGGAAATAAAGGGTAATAATTTACAAGTGAATGTGAGAAATCTCAACAGGAACTTAAGAAATATCATAAAGTCATGAGAAAAGTAAAATAGGGAGATACAATAATAAAAAAACATGAATCATAACATGTAAATATAGCTAAAAAATTTAAATGAGACATTAATAAGTACATCACAAAGGTTTTTCACCGAGGTGTCGTAAAAAATTACTAAGTTTATTCACCAAGGTATCATAAAACATGTCATATCTAAATATTAAATTATTTACCCAATACCTTAGAGCACTATCAGGGCACACCATTCATATTTATTAATATTCATGTGATCCAAAAATATCATAATAATTCATTTCATAAATAACCCATGGAGAATAAAAGAAATCAGGTTTCCAATCAAAACCATGGCATTTCAAAAGTTCTTTAAAAACATGATCATCATGTCATTTATATCCCATGGAATGGAAATGTGGGTTTTATGTATGTCAATAGAGGAATCAATAAATTATTTTTACATAATGGTGAATACACTAGGAAAGGAAAATAGTTTTGGTATTCCCAAAAAGAAAATAAAATGAAATTTATTAAGGAGAAGAGATAAATTTTGAGAAGTAAAATCGGCAACATAACGAGTATAAAACGTGGATTTAGAAAAGAATAAACAAAAATGGGGTAGGGATCTACCAATGATAAAAAATAATTCTTAAGTAAGATAATAAATAAAAAGGAAATAATATAGAGTGACAATAAGATTCTGAAGACATATACAAAAAAAGGATCATGAAACGAAGAGAAAAGAATAATATTTCCCTTAAATTAAAGATTCACTTCTAAAACAAGATTATTAGGACATTGGGTGCTTGATAAAACCTTGGGAGGACTCTTTGAGAGGTAAAACTACCATATAATCATGGAGGATGGATTTTTAGTGGATTTAAATGGAGGAATGGGTAGGTATTTATAGAAAAAGTGGATGATTTGTTTTATTAATTTCCAGATATAGTCTTTGGAAACTAATGTTGTTGAAAATGTAAAACCATGGGTTTTCCCATGGTATTTTCCCATGTCATTAGACACTTGGGAAATATTCTATGTTATTTTAATCAAAAAGATCTAACCATAATTTTATATTACTGATTTTTGAAAGGAAAAGTAATGTTTTCTCAAAATAACATTTTTAAAATTAATGTTTCCGTTTTAGAATTTGGAAAGTGAATTTTATATTTGGAAAGTAAATTATAGAATTGGAAATTTGATTTAAATATGTTAAACTAATTTATATTGATAAAATATAACATTTTAGTGTTTTTTTATTGTGGTTGATGATTTATTACATTATTATGAAATAATTATGAAGTCATTAAACATACCAAAAAACTCAAATTCTATTGGGATTATTCGTTAAAAATAATTTATTGTAGAAAATTCTATTAAATTCACCCTAATGTGATTTTGAATATCTAATTTTTTAAATTATATTTATTTTATCATAATAATTCTTTAAATATGATAATTTTAACCATTAAATATAAAAAACATTATTTCTTAAAAATAACAGCGGATTGAAAATGCATAGTAAAATTTCAAACACTTGAAAAAAATTATAATTTATATTTGAATAAGATTATTTTATAATAATATTTAAATAAAATAATTATTATTAATAATATATTATTTTATTATAAATATTTATATCTTTAATCAAAAGTACAATTTCTGTCTGAAAAAATCAATTTATCAAATTCCATCTAAATTTTATTAAGAAAAACAAATATAAAAATATAGATAATGTAATAAAAATTACACTTTGAGTATATAAGTACTTGACACATAACCCCTTATAACACCCACACATTACCTATGGGTAAGGTTTGTGATGGAGATAGATTCATGGGGTAGCTCGACTAACTTCACCCGGAGTGGTAATTTCCAATAACTCAAACATATACCGTATGATATTTCATCCAAGCTTCACTTATTGAAAGATGACTTGGGATTGGTCAAGAGGGAACCCCAAAGATACTACCTTCATTCTAGGATCTGACAAATGGGCTTCATTCAACATGACCCTACTGGTAAAGGCCATCATTTCTCCATTCTTCAATAATTATACTTTTTCATTTCTACTTATAACCACAAATTATAATGTTTAAATTATTACAAAGAGTATAGTTTCTAATGGTCATATAGACCAATTTTCATATATAATCCATGTACTGATAGTCAGATTTCCCTATATACTCACTTAATTATTAATGATATATTGTCTTGCTAAGTACAAAATAATATAACACAAATTTTCAAAGGAAAAAATTTATACAAAAATTCATTATGGTTACATTATAATTTTTTAGGTATAATCAGTCCATACTAGGAACACTTCCTTTACAAGATTCTTAGGGATAGCACATTTCCTCTCTTGGATAAATTTTTTCAACCCCCTACCTCACTGCATTGGGTAAAGTCTTACTCGGTTTACTGACATAAATGTTGCTTCAATAGATTGGGTATTTAAGTCTTTTTACCTAATTATCATGATAATCTTCTTACACTATAGTCCTAAATTGATGCACCCGGAAGAATTATTCACATAAATCAGATGTTCACCACTGTTGTTCTCAAAGTTCCCACCCTTCACAAGATCACCTTTTTGTTTCAAATAAATATATTCCTTCATGAACCAATATACTTTCACAAATATCCCAACCCTTTCTATGCTCCCTACCTTCATGAAGATACAAGCCCTTGTAGAACATCATGTCTTCACGAAACTCCCAGTCTTCACGAAACTTCCTTTTCTAAAAATCCTTAGCAATATTTGAGACATAACTAGTCTTATTTTGATGCTCATTTTCACAATGAATTCTTAATTCAAAAATCTTAATGGCTTTGTGAATTCAGAGGGATTTATCCTTTTATCAAATTATCTTCATGATTTCTAATGAGGGTTTCCCACCTATTTATTGATTTTTCCTTTCATGATGCCTTTGATCTCACTACAACATTTTCAAAAACCTCTACATTAATTCTCATGAATCTCCTAGTCTTCAAAAATCTCTTGTGAAATATCACATGTTCGAGAAGCTTCTCGTTGTTCTGTATATTCACATTCATCCCATTACACATTCAAAAACCTTTAAACCTTCATGAAACCATATTCCTTTATGAATATATACATCTTTAATAATCCCCAATCTTTTCTAAACTCTTGTCTTTACTATAAAATAAAATATACAATACCAGAAATCATTTTTTTGTGATGAATGTTCCTTCCTTTTGATTTAGAGCTCCAAAAAATTGGTAAACACTTAGAAATTATTACACCTTCAGTAACAAATCCATCTGCACTTTAAGATCACTTGACATGAGAAATACCTAACTGACCCGAGTGTGGATTCATAATAAATTAAAAATACACTCTGTTTCCAGCTATGGAAATCCTTATTTTCAACATACTCCAAAAAAATGTAACTATAGATGGATATAAGGACCTTGTGGAACTTTTCTTCTGAGATGGTAATCCCTTGTTGATAGCCTTATGCCCCTTTTTATAGTGGTGGAGGTATAGTTTCTTGAGATGAACAATATTTTTCCTCCAAATTTGAAAGGTTGAGGGTAACATAACAATTTCTTGATTCCTATCTCAGGTGGAAGGGGATTTCTTTGAGTGTGATCCTCTAAGGGTCATGGAGATTCCTTTTGGGTGTGTTTTGGTTAGTGTCATGGGTATGACCCCCACGATGGTCATTCATCCTACTTCCCTAGGAAGAAACTTTGTTCTATGGGAAATTGCTGGCATGGGGATGAAATCTGCATTGATTGGTGAAGTTTTAGGGAAAACCTATATAGTATGATTCTTCGACATGGGGAAACCAACAACAACTTCTAATGGAACCCATGATGTGGAGAGTCATCCCATCATTCATAGTGCGAAACTAGGGTCTCAATCCTAACTAGTTAAAGATAGTCCCAACATAGTGGTTTCAACATCAAGATAAGATGATCCAGTGGTGGAAAGGGTCCCTAAAGACAATATAGAGCCCTCTTATTGAACATGGTTTGTGGAATATCTCTGACATTGGAACCAGGTGTTTTAGGCTACAGTAAGCGGAGGAGGTATGCAATTAACTTTCTCATTGGAATGTCGATCCAATCAGTGTTGTTTTCCTGCTTTATTGGGAACCATCCTAGGTGTATCCCTAGTGGTGGTAACCATATGTGTGACACACATATCCCATACCTCTTTGGAATAGGAGAGAAACACATGAGACCATTTTTTGGAGAGTCTATTAAAATGATTTTCATGGTAACTAGGGGATTATACCCCTGGAGTGGACCTTTGGGGAGGCAACATCAGTGGGGTGATGACCCCTCTAGATCTTAGTGGTTCATATCCCACGTTGGGATCACCAATTCATATTTGTATCATCGCACAAGGGATATGTTGACCCTCTATTGAATAAATTTTGATGGATAATTGGTGCAAGGTCACCTAGTATCCAAATAAGTGGTGTCCGTTGTGGTAGGAGAGTAGTTGTGTGGGACTACCACAACACTACCCATCATTCCCCCATTTTTACTAGAGGCTTTCCATCTACAATTTTTCGTGGCATGAGTCCTGTATCACAAATGAAGTTAATCATCAGTACTAGTCGAATAAATCTAATCCAAATATTCCTAAAGTTTCCTATTATATTTTGATTTGACGGAACCATGTCAAAGATACCTCAGAATGGATATGCTCAACATACTTTGTTTCCCAATTTTTAGGATAACAATGTCATGTTGGGCCCACCCTGTTGGGTTGGTGATCCCAACACTGGAATTCTGAATTTTGTGAAATATAAATCTATTTGTGTCTAACATTACTAATACACTCATGGTTGAAGTAATATCATTTTAGGTTCAAATTGTTTCCAAATAAATTTCACTGGGGTGCGTGTCGGGGTGGTGATGCACTATTCTTTCCCATCATTCCCACTTTCTAGTGGTAGGTTTCCTCTACCACCTAGGTAGGTGATGTTGTATCCTTGATCAAAATGGATGATGGGATGTCAGTTCCTCCTTCCATGGATTCCTCCATGGAGATCATTTCCTAGTCCATGAATCCATTATAGATTTTCATCATGCTAATGAAACTCATTCTTGATACCATCTCAAAGTGTGCACTAGTTAATTATGAATCTTTTACCTTGACTGGGCATCAACATTAAATTAGAGAAAATGATGAAATATGAGAATTATAGTTGTCAATGGTTTCTAGGTGTGTTGAGAACCTTTAGATTCTTCCTCTCTCAAATCAAAGGGAATCTCATAAATGATTCATCTTAGGTATAGAACCTGAGGCATTCCATATCCATCACGAGGTGATTTTCACCATGGTTGGAAGAATTTTGGGGATTTTTACCTTGGGGACCTCATGTTCATTGCATGAGATAGTTATTTTGATTAATATGGTAGGGTAATAGGTTTAAGGTTCTATGGGTATAGTTTGGTCAAAAATGTGAGAACTTGTGGAGAAATATTAGCCACAAATTTTACAACTTTTGAAGATAGATTGTTTATAGATTTAACATATTCTGACGATAGGTTGGTCATAAATTTAATTTCTTATGGAGACAGTTTTGTGGGGTTGTTTGTGTACCAAGGTGGTGATGATCACATATTAAAATTGCATCCTTCTAAGGGGAAGACATTAAGAGTTGATAGGAATGTAAGGGTTTCAAGATTAAATCTCATTGAGGCATCTTACATACCATATTATGAGACAAGGATCAAAACCCACATTGTTCGATGTTATGTCTTTAGGTTGTGTGACAGGATCATTCCATGTAGTTTGAGGTCATACAGTAAGGATGTCACATCATGAAAGAAGAAACTTAAAGGGATAGTGTGGTGATTATTCATGGAGGATACCTTGGTTTTTGAGGGTTTTATCCTAGGTGTGCGGGTTTCATCCCAGGTGGGGAAGGTTTATTTTTGGGCTTACGCATGTGGGAAGCTTGTGGCATGTGTCTCATCCCATGGTGGGGAAGGAGGTGTTATCTCATGATGATCATATATGGGGCATCCTATATTCATCACACGGGGTATGAATTGTGGGTTAACCCATGCCAGTCATACATGAGGTGTCTTGTGTTCATCTCATAGGGTGGGTCTATAGTTTTACATCTAGTGTTTATGAAGTTATCATATAGTTTAACATCATATGATTATGATGTTGGGCTAGGAAGTTTTACATAACGTTGCTTGGACATGGGAGGGGCCTACACTCAGGGAGACTATATCCTTGTATGAGGGTAGGATACAACATTAGACCTAATCAAATGGAAATGAAATTTATTTCCCTTTAGGATGTCATCTTTGGGGCTAACATGTAAACTGATTAGGCGCCTCTGTTTGCCACGTGGTGTAAACACTTCCATGCTGAAGTGGAAGATGGGGATCTTAATGTTTAGGTGTCTATGCTCAGATGAAAAATGAATTAGGGTGAATGTTATTATGATAACAAGGTAATAGCACTATTGGATCCATTTATGAAGCAATGATTCTATACATGAGGGTTGACAATACTAGTCATACGGTTAATCAAGGCATGGGTAAACTTGGTTGGAGTGGGGTAGGGAACCTGAGCACTAGATCTTTGCCCAACTATACTATATGAAGGAAGGAATAGGGTTAGGGACCTAGATTATTTTACATGTAACTCTATATATCTACACACCAGTGAGATAATGAAAATTTTAGGCTCTAGCACAAGGACACTACATGGAATTTTGGGGCATTGGTTTGTGCAGCTTATAAAGTCGTGTGAAACTTAGGGTAACACGAATCAAGATTCTCTTTCATGAAACCACCTGACTTATAGAGGAAGTTTCATGAGGACATATCAAAAACAAGAAAAGACAATTTGGGGACTATGTGAAGTTATTCATGCAAGTTATCTACCTATTGGGGTCCATTAGAGGTATTAAGTTTTACAATGTCACAGAATAAGGGGTTGTGAAAGCGAGAGATAATGCTTCAACATCTAAAGATCTATACAAAATAGGAGGTGATGATCTATTTATAGAAAAAATGGGAAGAATTATGTGTGCAAAACTCTCGTACATTGAATAAATATTTTTCACTCTCTCTAGGCCTTTTTCATCAGGGTGGAGTCACTTAAGTCATAGGTTCAACAACTCCTTTATCATAAATTTTTTTTATGCGCCAACATTTATGGTGGCACGTATAAGCCAAATGTTGTTCCCCCACCTTTTAATAATATTTTCCCTTCTAAGTATACCATGAAACATGGTCTCATTGAAATATATTTTTGCATGGAATTCAGTTATTCATGGAAATATATAGTTTTATGCCATTCCTGGAAGTTTCATGTCCTAGCTCCCTTGGCTAAAAAATGGACCCTTAGGCAGGGTCGCATAATTGATTGGGAGAAGAAAATCCTATGGGTGTTGAGATATTTTTTTGTCACCTAGAATCATATATCCTTTAAAATAAAATAATTAGTTTCTACAACATTAATACCTGATTTATACACTCTATATATTTTAACAAAACCCTTCAAGTATTTGGAAAATTCCATCTTATGGAACCATTTATCCTCCTACCTAAAAACGCCAATAGATTTCACTGTACAAGGATAACTATCAGATAATTACATATTTTCTTCACAAATTATACCATTTACTTTTAGTACTATCTACATGGATCCAAATCCTAGAAATTTTTTATCTAACTTTTCTATCCACATAACTTTTAAGGAGACCGAGTAATATTTTTTTTTGTATTTATTCATATTATCAAAATATTTCAAACTAAATTAATTCCAAAAAATTATTCTTAATTGAAACCCTTAGTCTCTCAAATTCATTGAAATATATATTCATATTGAGTACATGAGAGGAGACTAAATTTACTTATATTTTTTCACAAATAATTCCTCTAAAACGTTATTTGAATCCTTATATTATTCTTCCAAGCATATAGGTATTTCTAATAAATATCTCACCTTCCATCTCACTGGGAAAGGATTTATTTAAACAATATAATTTTCCTTATTCCATAAAAATAAATCTCAATTTTCTATTATATTATAGAAGTTTCCTTCAATTAATATTCTTCATTTATAAAATTAATCTTAATTATTTTTTGATGATGATTATGGTATTTTATTTATAACACAATATTTTTGTGATGATTACCATATTTTATATTCATTTATTCAGTACTTTTATCAAATATAATTTCTCTAAAAATATTGTTTTTAATTAAATTATATCTACTAGCTGGAGAAGATCCATATTTCACTATGATTTGGTTCCTCTTTATCATTTCTCAAATTGCATAGTAACATTGGTAGACCATCATATTAATGAGATCATATATAAATACTTGATTTTTAAGTGGAAAACACCTTTCTCAATCTATAATATAGATAAAATAAACTCTTTTACTTTAGTTGCCTAACCTTTAGGGTTTCCCAGCTAAGCATGACACAAATATTACTTTGGAATTTGGTTACATAAATTTTAGGAAAATCCATTTGCATTGCACATTACACAATATAATACATGGGAACCTAACATTTAAGGTTACTTGTGTTTAATGATCAAGCTATTAACATTTTTTTTGATTTGGAAGGAATCTAAAAATTATTATATTTTAAGGAATTTTAAATATCTCCATCATATCTCACATATTTCTTTTACACATATGCATGATTCTAATAATTTAGTTTTTAAATACCTATTTCTTCTAAAAAATCAATCTATTCAAACCACAATGATGTTTAAATCTTTACAAGACTCATATATTTTATTGCATAACCAAATAAAAGATCAACTATATTTAAACATGTCCAAATGAATTGCATGAATTAGTCACATTAAAAAAATCATGTAAAGGATTGGAATTATAGGTAATGAACAATTATATAGGAGTTAGCATGGATCGATAGATAGTAATTCATCAATTTTCTCTACAGATCCTAAACTTTGTGTCCAGTGAAAAATCAATCCCAAATCTACTCTACCCATGAATCTTTACTCAAGAGAGAATTTAAATCCATCGCCATTATGAAACATATAATTAACTTCTTATTTCAAGCTCATAACCCAATATAAGCCAAAGTTATGGTGGAAAAAACATAATCAATTATCATACCAAGAATTGAATGCCTTAAATTCGTGTATGATAATTTAAAGAATATATAATCATTATGCACAGTTAATTATCATAGGGAATCAAGTTTAGAAATTATATATACTCTTCCTTAAAAATAAACTACATGGTCATAACATAAATCAAGCTCATACTAAAACCCAAATAGACAAAACCCTATTGAGAAATTTCTGGTCTAAAAGTTAAGATGGATAAATTGAAATAATTAAAAAGTAAATCTAAATCTAAAAAAAAAGTTATGAATGATGATTATAATGTGATTTTAAAAATCTTTAATGATGAGATAATTGAAATTTAGAAGACTCTAAGAGTTTATTATGTTTTCTTAAGATATGGATCTAAGATAACCCTTGGTTGTGACATTCACTCTCTAATCACTAGACTACAATTTTCTTATAATCAAGTAAATCCAGTTATTTATTAATTAGATGACCCAAAATCATATTTAAACATAGAACATAAACCCATTCCATGGATAGGAAAGAATATAATAGCTAGTTATTCATTTAAAATAAATTTATAAATCGGTAAATAATGATCATGTTTAGAGAAGAATAAAAATATATAGAAAAATGGATGAATTTGTAACCCAATAAGAGACATTGTTAAAAATGCCAGTTATTCACAATGAAATAATTATTTTTTTGTAATATAGATAACTCGTATGGATAATGTAAAATGACACATACATAAATATAAAACCTATGTAGACTCAAATGATACTTACAAAAACCATCAAATGACTCTTAAAAACATATGAGATAACTCTTATGAAGTTATGTGATTTCTAGTGTTTGCCAAATGGCCTGAATGCCTTCTATTTTTATTCATTTTTTATAATCCCCTTTATAAGGGTTGAAGGGGAACCCTTACATGGCCCATAGGATTTGTGACATTACATGACCCATAGGTATTAGAGGAAATAATCTAAATAATATCTTCTTGGAACTGCCCCTCCCTAGCTTCTACATCATGATTTCTTCTCTCAAACTTCATATGGCTATTTGGCTAGGCTTCCCATTCATGCACATCCTAATCCCGATGGTAATTTCTACACCCTTTCATTCTTCTGAATCTGATTGTTTTACTTTGGTGAATTCACCTACTGTAAATCATCATTTAGATCTTTCTCCTTATTAAGTCTAACTTTTCCATTTAAGCACAATTTTATATGGCCCGAATCCCTTGAGGTGGCCAAAAGTCATTGAGGTGGCATGAAATTGTTACTGGACCAAAGGCCTTAGGTGGCCCAAAGGCCTTGAAGGACTCGATGACCAAACCGCTGGCCCAAAATCCCAAATTGATTAATTGTTCCGACTGCTACAATGCCAAATAGTTCTTGATATAGTACCTACAACAGTGCCCGAAAATATGTCTCTTCCAGGATTTGATCTCAGGTCTCTTGGATGCACTTGATGAGTCATCACAAACCAGGATGAGACTCTTGTGCTCCAATGTTTTTAAATTTACTAATCTGTTTGACTTTAATTTTTTTATTTGTAATATATATATATATATATCATCCTCTATTTTGTTTTTCCTGTGTAGGAATTAAGTGTAGAATTGATTTTTGAGTTTAGGAAACTCATTTAAAAATATAATAGATAAATAAAAATATGGAAAATCCCACATAATGAAGAAGGAAACACTCATGAGGTAACCTTTGAAAACTAGTCTATAAAGTGCGTTCAAATGAACTTTATGATTAATGAATGTTAGATATACAAGAAATAGATATTCTATTCAATTTTTTTTTCTATTATGACTACTGTAATGATCACTCTGAAGTTAATTTGCATGTGAAATACTTATAAAGTGATCAAGTTGCATAAATATTTTCTTATTCATTATTTTTCTCTATTTTAGTTTTTTGAAGCTGTATTGTTTTTTATTTCACTTTTTTCATAAACATTATTTTTATGATTTTTCATTCTAAAAGAATGTTTTTTGAATATATGACCACAAATGTTAGATTCGATTTGGCTTATGACTCTCATTAAAAGTAATTCTATTTTCTAGTTTTACCATGTTCTATATACATTAAGGGTATGTTTTTGGTTTTTTTATTCCATAGAAACAGAGGAGTTATAAAAGGTTATCACATCCTTTAAAAAGTCAGGATTTTTTAGTGGGTTCCATTTCATTCATGGATAATACATGGGTAGACAGTATATGTAGGATAATGTTGATCAAAACTAAAATAAAATTTAAGTGATATTCTTCTAAAGTTTTATTTCCATTGAATATTTCTCTTTAACAGTGTACTTTCATTACAATATTGCACCTATTTTTTTATTTTTTTCTCATGATTATAATTTTTTTCTAAAGTTACACTGTATTAAAAATTTCACCATTCTTATATTCCACTTTTATTATTACCCTGATTCCATTAACATCTCTGAATTTTTTAAATGAATTTTTATCACACCTCTAGACTTGTTTGAGATCTCAACCTAGGAAAAAAATGACCATCAATGTAGGTTATTTATAAGGTTTACATTGTTAATATTGATTAGATTATATTTTCTTATGTTAACCAAATCCTCGATTTTACAGTCTAAGGAAGATATTTTTTGATATTTCGGGAATGAATTTTAATGATTGTTTGATCCCTTAGAAACCACTGTAATTTGATGGAAATGATTATGGCTACTAGATGGAAAGGATGGAAGTATGTATTAAATATGTAAGTATTTATCATTGGAAAATAATTTTGAAAAAATATGTATTTACTAATTATGGTATATATACTCTTATAAAAAATTATGATGTAAATTATGTCTTAAAATATAAAATCGTGAATATGTTATACAGTGATTTTAGTTAGAATGTGTTTATCCATGTATCAGATTATATGATTACCTAAAATATTTGAAAGATACTACAAGTTACACATTATGGAATAGAAAATCCCAAGTAGAAAAAACATAAAATGATATTTTTATAATACCAAGATTATAATATGGGTGAAGAAGAATTAGTGATCCAAATGTCTCATAGATTTATGAGCATCATAAAAAGTATGAGTGCACTAGGGAAAATATTATAAAACACAATTCTAGATGAGAGGTGTTGTGGTCACAACCAAATATGTATTATATAATGATTTTTTCTATAGATGAGATTAAGAATTTAAAAGTGTGTAATTTATATGAACTCATTGGTTTTTGGCTACATTATGAACTCGAGTTGAGAAATATTTCGAATGAATAGACTTAAAAAATAAAGTCATTTCATTTAAAATGGAATAAATATTTCTTATAATTCTTTATATTTTTATTCATAGGAATGTGATAAGGTTAGATATCTCACTTCACTAATGTAATATAAAACTTGATAAAAAATGATTCAATAAATGTCCAAGAAATATGACAAGCAAGGAAATACTAGTAAATATAATGATGTTTTAGAACTAAACTTACTTGTTATGAATACATTAATTACAGACACATTGAAACCAAATTACCAAAATAATTATTTATAAAATAAAATAAATATAGGAAAAAGAAGAAAGATCTTGCAGTTGGATAGAGTAATGTAGAATAATTAGAATCAATTAATGATTTTAGAATTGAAAAGGAATATAAAATCTTATGTTTTATAGATACACTTATCAAATAGGTTATTAGTGGTTATAAATCTATTTTAGGTTATGATTCTTATTGTGAAAGATACATTTTTAATGAATTTTAAGAATAAAATTAAAATATAA
Source organism: Viscum album (assembly GCA_963277665.1). Classification (NCBI taxonomy): domain Eukaryota; kingdom Viridiplantae; phylum Streptophyta; class Magnoliopsida; order Santalales; family Viscaceae; genus Viscum; species Viscum album. Next base: position 454,343,375 of record OY728166.1, on the reverse strand, counting down.
AAAAAGTTATAAGGGTAGCTGAATTTCATGAATAAAATAAAGGAAAGAATAAGAAACTTGTTAAAAAAAATATACTAATTCAAGAATATAGGATTCTTAGAAACATGTATTCGTTTTGTAAGAAAAATATTTATAGTGATTCATCAATTAAAAAAAATATAATGAAAAGTTCAAAAAATGATAGTTTAACGAATAATTATCTACTTTTGTGTAAGGAAATGAGATGTATAATAAAATTATGACTATGGTTAAAAAAATAAAAATTGGACTAGTTCTGGTTATGATAAAAAAATATCTAAAATATATTAAGACTTTATTTTTTAAAAGTTCTAAATTGTTTATAATGTAACATGTTTTAGGTGTATTATACAAGTTCATTGTTATAATGAATGATAATTATGGTTTACAAATACTTTAGTTATTTCTAAAAAAATTATTTCTAAGGGTTTATCTTCTATCTTACCCAACACTAAATTTATAAATATGTTTTGGTACCTAATAATTCTATTACTAATACTATTGTTCACAAGATAACATGGGTACCAAAACTGTTTAATAGATGATTTTTTAGAAAATATTCATTAAGATACTCAAAGAAACATGCTATATGGATAATAGATTCTCTAGGAATATGAATAGTTATCCATAAAATTTTTTATCTTACAAATAATGTGATTGATTCTCTTTACTTTTAGAGAAAACTCAAAAGGAAAGGTTAGAGATTTTAGTGAGGTGAGTATCTTTAAAAATATTATAATTTATAAATTTTTCTAGGTTAGAGGTTTGAAACATGATTTAATAATTATTTCACAGCTTTGTGATGGTGGAATTAGTGTTATGTTTGAATATAATAATTACTTAGTTTTTAAGAATGAATTATTTTTATTTTTTGAAAAAAAATATAATATATGTTCTATATGTTTTTCAGAAATAACTAATCATAATTTGAAGTATCTTAATGATATATAAATATATGATATCTTATGTAATTAGAGGATTTGAAATTATAACTTTTAGTTACATTACAAATTCTCAAATCATGGATTTTTTTGGATTTAGTCAAGCTCAGAGTATCTAATTCTAGGTTTCTGATTCTTGTTTAAAATGAAAACAACATAAGTAAAGTTTTAGATCTGTTAATAAGTGAGAAATTGTTGGAACACTTGAAATTATTCCTCATGAATTATTTGGAACTATGAAAAAAACTTGTTTTGTTGAAAGAAATAATTTTTTATGATTGTTGATTATTTTTGTAGGTTTACATGGATTTATTCTCTCTCATAAGCATGAAACATTATCTAAAGTTATTTCATTTTGTAAATTATTTTAAAATAAAAAGGAGATACTTTGTTATATATATTATAGGTTATAGTGGTGTTGAATTTATTAATCTATAATTTGAAAAAAAAAATGGATAAAATGGATATTTTCATAATTTTTATCTCCTAGAACACCACAACCAAATGGAATAATAGAAAAAAAATCAAACTATTTTAGAAATTGGTTAGACTATACTAAATGATTTTAATTTACCTAAATAATATTTGGTTGTATTTATAAATTAACCTTTTTATATTTTAAATAAATTTTTTATTATACATTTATTAAAGAAAATCGCGTATGAATTTTTTATAGGAAAAAAACCTAAGGTTATTTATTTTATATTTTTTTAATTTAATATTTTTAAAGATAATTTAGATAAATTTGATGCTAAATGTGATGAAATAATTTTTATTAGTTTTTTCTAATATTATTAAGGATTATAGGGTAGATAATATGAAAAATAAGATAATAGAATAATATGTTCATGTTAAATTTGATGAGAATAATTTGAAATAAAATATAGATTTTAATCAAATCAAATAACAATTTAGAGAGTTTAATTTTGATAAAAACCAAAAAATAATAATGAATCAATTAAGGGGGGTATATACATTCTAAATATTCTCATAGGAATTTTAAAAATCATAAATATCCCAAAAACATAAAAATTAATTGGAAAAGTATAATATGGAATTAAAATTTTCAAATAAGTTTTTATTCATTATGTTAAATCAACTTTTGTTTCATAATTTTTACATAATAAAATCGATTAATCTTTAAAGTATTATAATTAGATTATTTCTATAGAATAATAACTTTATAAATTTACTATGAATAATTTTAAAACATCACTGGAACTTTCCAATGAAAAATAGATTATAGGAAATAAATAGGTATTTTAGAATACAATAGATGAATTTAGACAGATTGTAAAGAATAAAGCTAGACTAGTTACTCATGGTTTTTATCAAGAATATTGTATTGACTTTGATGAATATTTTTTACATATTTATGGGATTAAAATTATTATTATAGTATGATTTGTATCTTTTTATGATTTTAAATTATATTAAATAGATATTAAAAGTTAATTTTTAAATGGTTTGATTTGGGAAGAATTGTAGTTTAATAAACCACATTATTTAGAACATGAAAAATTTCATAAGGATATTTTCAAATTATCAAAAGATTATATGAAATCAATCAATATCTATGATATTGGTATGAATTTTTAAATTGGTTTTTATTGAGAAATGGTTTTAATAAAGGTAAAGTAGATCCTACGTTATTTATTAATAATATTTCAAATAATTTATAATTATTTAAATATATGTTGATGATATTTTTTGATTTCATATAATAATTTTCTTTGAAAATAAATTTCTAAATTATCAACTATTGAGTTTGATATGAGTCTAATTTGATAATTAACATTCTTTTGATGAATTTTAATTTTTCAAAATTATTATAAAATATTTTTGAATAAAAGTATGTATACTGAAGAGTTTGTTAAAACATTTTATCTTGAAAGTAGTAAAAGTTTTAAACCCTTTATGATTACTAATTCTAAATTAGATTTAGATGAATCTATAAAACTTATAGATACTAAATTTATTAGAGTTTTGATAGGAAGTTTACATTGTTTGACTAATTGTTGACATGAAATTATGATTTCATTATGTATGTGTGACATATTTAGTCTGATACAAAAAAAAAATCATTTACAGGTTTTTAAAAGGATCATTCAATATGTCAATGGTCTAGAAATACTATTTTATTCTATTGCTAAGTGAATTATTTTGATTTAACTAGCAATTATGATTCTGATTTTGGAGGGTGTAAGATTGATAAAAATAATACATTATGTATGTGTCATTTACTTGGTAAAAATTTTAAATTGTTAAAGTAGTAAGAATAAATTATTAGATTCTTTTTACATATATGAGGATAAGTATATATCCACTACTAATTTCTGTACTCAATATTTATAGGGTAATAAAAAATAATCAATATTTAATATTATATTTTCAAAAATTCCAATTTTTTATAATTATACTTCTATAATTTATATTTCTAAAACCACTAAAATATTATATAACTAAGAATATAGATGAAATATTTCATTTTATTAGAGATCAGGTGAAAAATTGATATGTTTTTTTGTAATTTTTTTCAATTTTTAATTAATTGGTTGATATTTTTACTAAACCCTGAGATGCAGTAAAGTTTGAGAAAATTGAATTTGAACTTGTTATAAAAGAGATATAGATTGTAATTATAATATTTAAATTGTTTAGTAATGTTTAAAAATGTTTTGTTTTAATTATTTTATGTACTTGAAAAAATTTGAAAATTGGTAGTTTATTATTCTGTTTGTTGCTGGAATTGAAAATTTTAATCACTGATATATTTATATTACCATGATTTCTAAAAAAAATCATGCTTTATTATTGTTTTATATATTTTAATTATGCATTTGCTGAGGGTGAGATTAACTCTTTTTATTAAATATTTTTAACTACGTTGTTTATATTATCATTACTGATTTTATAAATTTTATTTAAATTAAAATGAATTTTAATCAACAATTTGAGTAATTTTTTTAGTAATTTATTTTATTTTTTAACTACTTGATTAATTAAAAATGGAGATTTATTGTATTTTTCTCAATTTTGTAATTAGCTAAAAGGAGGATATTGTTATTCTTAGTAGATATTGTTTGTTTTGGAGTTTGATTAATTTTATTAATTAATGTTTAATTGATTTAGAGTATGTTTAATTTAATTCTTGGTTTTATGTTTTAATGTTTTGATAATTATATTACCTCTCATTATTAAAATAATTTCGTGATTTGATAATTATAATATCTCATATAATTTTCATATTTGATGCTTTTACTACTTTTATAATAAAAGAATGATGTTAAGGTTTATTATTATTATTTAATAAACTATTATTTATTATTTAATCATAATTATTTCATGTTATTATTATATTTATTGCTATTATTTTACATTATTGTTTGGTTTATGTGAAATTTCATTCAATATGTTAATGAATAAATGGTAAATTATTTTCTATAAATAATCATAAGAAAGTTTGAAATGACTCATACATAATTTTGAAATGAAAGTTGTTATATACATTGAAATTATTTTTATAGACAATGAAATGATACTTATGAGAAATATAATTATTAATATATAGAACCTAAAATGAATCATACAAAAAAATGAATCCCATGAAGACTCCAATGATACTTAAAATACTATCAAATCACCCTTATGAGAATATAAGATGACTCTTATAAAGTTATGTGATTTCTAGTGTGTGTGAATTTAATGATTTGTTTAAATTTATTTGATTATTATAAATATATTGTGCTTTGCTTTTCCCATGTATGACTTATGTAGATATTAGAGTTGTGAGTTTACAAATTTCATTCAAAGATTCAGCTGATAAATCAAAATATTCTAACTGCCGCATGATGAAGAAGGAAACTCTTTTGAAATGAACCTTGGATTTTTTTTATAAATCATCTTTGATGGAACTAAACAATTATTGAATGTGAGATACGCATGATGCACAACTTATATTCATTTTTATAATTCTACAACTACTTTAATTATTACTGTGAAGTGCTGTGTTTTTCCAAACACTGTGAAGTGATCGAGCTGCATCAAAATTATTATTATTATTTATTTTTTCTATTCTAGTTTTTCAAAGTTGAATTGTTTTTAATTTCAATTTGTTCGTAAACTATTGTTTCATGTTTTTACCATATAAAAGTCATTTTATCTAGTTATACAGCCACAAAACGGTACATATTGTTTGGGTTGTGACTCCCATTAACATTCAAGCTATTTTATGGTTATTCCTTGGTTTATATAAAAGAAGTATTAGTGTGTGGTTGTGATTTGATTAATTGAAATTAAAGAGTTATAAAACGTTATCAAATCATTTAAAAAGAAAATATTTTTTGAGTGGGTTCCATTTTTCTCATGGAGAAGATAGGATTGAAGACTAAACATATGATCTGATTGATCTAAACTACGATAAAATTATGGGTTTCATGTAAATATTTGTTTTTATTTCTACTATATATTTCAATTGAACACTGCACTTTCATTTTTATATTTCACCTACTAAATTATATGCTTTTCATGATACAAACTATTTCATTATCTTACACTATGTTCAAAACTATTCCAGTCTTATAATCATCTTGTGTTCTTACTCTGATTCAGCTAAATTATTTAATGTTTTAAAGGAAAATACACCCCCTATAGGCCTATTAAAAATATTAAACTGTACCAAAAGTAACCTTTTTATTGAAATATATATATATTATATCTATCCATATCACTCATCATATATTTCATTATTTTTTTATCCCAAACATACTCAAAATTGGTTGTAATGGTTGTGTGAGATGTTCCAAATTTCTCCCAAAATTTTCCCTCAAGTTTCTATATATTTTATAGATATGAAACCCTTATAAGTATCCAAGATATATAGAAAATGGACTAAGGATCTTAAAAATCATTTGGTGGATTCCCCATGGGGGAAATAACCCTAAAAACACTTCCAGGACCCCCAAAAGACCAAGAATGAATCCAAAATTTTCATGGTGGTGATTTATTAATTTTTTTTACCTTCCTAAAGTCACCATAATGGCCCTTAATTACTTTAAAACTTTTACAAGGGTCTCCTAAAATCAAGAGTGTTTTAATTAAATCAAAATGAACCCATTTAATCGATTAAAATATTCTAAAAAATTTAAAACATTTTAGACTTTTTCATTACAAAATATCACCACCATGACATAATGGGTGTCAAAATTCACATTTCAACCATAAAATTTCAATATCTCAATTTTGAATCTCCTAAAACCTCATTATTCCACTGTATTTTAGGGTATGGTATTTTTATCTCATATATTTTCACCTTGAAATGGATGAATAAAAAACCCATTTCAGAGTTATCTTCCTATAGTGACTACAGTGTAAAAATCTCATTACCCTAAAGTAGTGTCACTCGATCTTCTTTTGCATGAATTTCCATGACCACAACTCCACTCTATCCTTTTCTATCATCCTATTTTAGTTCAAAAACTTTTAAACACCTAACACCACACCATATAAGATATCATGTTGGTTTTTAATTTTTCTTGTATTCTATGGATTGTTCTAATATAGTTATTTCACTAACTCATTTACTGATCCAATTATATTATACCAAAAGTATTGGTTGTAGTTATTATCAATATTTTAATATATTTTTGGTTAAATAGTTATTTCATGCTACCATAAATAGAATGGATTTATAGATTCAATTTAGTTACAGATGTTATTGTTTATGTGATAATTTTCAAAAGAGTTTGTAGTATGTATTGGTGGATAAAGGAACAGTCTATATGGTATAATATAAGTGATTCTGAGTTTCTTGATAAAGGATTGAGATGATTCAAAGATGCCCTATGTTTACCTGAAGAAGAATCTATAACCCAAGCATGATCATAAGTATTGGCAGGATCTTAAGTATTTATAAGCCTCGTCAAATGTTTTTCATAATTGTAATTCTTTGTAAGTATGATTATAATTATTCGTGGGATTGTAAGTATTTGTAATAATGAACTTAATAATTATAGAAGTTTTGAATTAAAATATTTATTTTAGATAAAGTATTTAGTAAATAAATGATCATAATTCCTTATAGTAAGAAATGTAAGGCTTTGTTTCTAAATGTTATTCTTTTAGTCTTAACATAATGATTTAAGATTTATTGAATTTTGTACTGATTTCAGAAGTGAAGAAAGATAAGAGTTCCACACCATAAAAATGAGTCATCATGGAAGTGATGAATGATGACATGCACTCATGGATAATTTATTTTTAATTATCTTAAATAATTAGATTATTGGGGGGGATTTTAAAAAAATAAATGATCAATTTATGAAGAAATTTAAAAGGAATATTTGACTAGGATTTTGAATGAGATCTTGAAGAAGATCTCACCTACTACCAAAGATCAAAGGATTTCTAAATAAAAATTGAAACTATATATGATCCATATTCCCATGTATACATATGTAGGTAAGAAAAATAATATGATGACATATAATATTGAGAGAACATGCAGACATCGTGCAAGAGAATACTGAGAACCCGGTACACATTTGTATCATGGAAGAATAGGGAGTTGAAGTTGGGATCCATTGGTGAACAATGAGATCTTATAAAACACCTAGTATTCATGATGGATGGGAGGAATATAAATCATTCACAATCTAGAGTATGTCTCAATACCAATAGTACTACTGAAGATCTTGAGGGTATAAATGATAAAACATGATCATGTGGGCTTATGGAGGGAGATCATACTTCCATGTTGCATAAAAAACCACTAATAAGAAGAAAATATTTCTATATATGGATCAACACTATTAAATCTGATAATTATTCATTATAAGGAAAAACCAATTGAGGTTGGGTGTTATAACCATCTAGGGGTTTAATTGTATGTGTATAGATCATGTTGGAATCTATATAGTAAGATGAATAATTGAGATAATATATAATCAATGTTGGAGGGAATAAACAACATGGAAAGGTGTAGTCCTTTTAACAAAACCTTGTAAATATTGTGCACTAATTTCTTAATTTATATTAATACACATAAAGGTGAGGATGTGAGATAACATTTAGTGGATTGATAATTTTAAATAGTTCAATATGTTTGGATTAAAAGGGAATAACTCATTAAACAAAAAGGGATCATTGATTCACTCATCCCCCTCTCAATGATCCAATCAAATTTTAGACTAATAGTTGGTATCAGAGCATATGTTCCCTCTTAATATCTATGAATATGTTTGACTTATAGATAATATCATTACTATGAATAGTTGATGTGTTTCAACATTTTATTGGAAGAATTATCATAATGGGAGGAATAATATTCTACCCCATTTCCTATCACTCGGGCTAGAAGTTAAAGATGCTATAGTAGTGGGTTCCTCACCCATTACTGAAGAATATTCTATGAGTTTATTTGATAAGAGAAACATGTAATTGGGTAGAAAAGATTAAAATTCTATTTTTATGACACTATTGGATAAGTTGTAGAAAAAATTCCTAGGTATCCAGACCACCAAGTATATTTGTTGGAAAATGAGAAGCAACTATGGAGGTAATATCAAAGTCAAAGAATCCAAAATTTAAGTTTGTAAGAGATGATTTGAAGATATTAAAATGACTAATGAAGAGTATATTGATGTCTATTTCTCATGGGTAAATTATATTTGTTTGTATTATCTCGTGGTCTAGTGAGGTGATAGAGTATTCCATCATTTTGAAAAAATAATAAGGAATATTATAGACCTATTTAATTAAAAGAAATATCAACTCTAGATTAAAGAGAATACATAATAATTTATGAGTTACACAACAAATTTATATCTTATGATATGAGAAATTCAATTTATTTAAAAAATAATGAAAAATGTGACATATCTTTTGAAGGCAGGAGAAATAGAAAAGTTAGAGAATAAGAAGATATGAAATCTTAACACTCAGATTCTGAGGATAAGCAATAATTAAACAAGATTGTTACTCTTATATAAAATATATTCGTAGAGGGTAAATGGAAATTAAAAGTTATGAATCTCACAAGATTTTATAAACTTAATGATGTTGGTAATATTTCAAAGTACTTCGTAAAGAATGAGGAAAGAGAGAAGTCATAAAAAATAAATAAGAATAAAAAGTAGTTTAGTAAAAAAAAGTATTATGAGAAAGAAACAAAAATATCAATCTTATAGAAACTCATATAATGAATTCACTCTCTTTTATCATATTTAGAAATGATATAATTCATCAAAAAATTATGATGATGGAGTATAAAGGAAATAACTTGAGTAGGATTTGAAGGAAATATTTAATTCTATGTGAAGTAGACACAATAATTCATGATATAAAAGATGAATATGAAGAAAGAAAATGAAATTAATATTATAGATAAATAAGAGTATTTGAAAAAGTAAGTGACATAAATTTATTACATTAATAAGTATAGACTTAGAGAACGTGATCAACAAAAGATTATAAGTGATCTTAAAGAGGAGATGATAGAAAAGGAAGAAGAATTGGGTGAAGCACAATCCATAAGTCTTGTATTCCCATATGAGTTGTGAGGACAAAATAATACTTCACTAAGGCTACTAAGGTAAATAGATAATCTTATTAGATCAAGTAATATAAGAGTTCAAGGTAAAAAGTTTAATCTATAAAAAATTAGATATAAAAAGTATTTATTTTATCAAATATGTATATGTAAAAACAAAACCTAAGGATTTTTTTTCAAAGAAACTAAGATTCAATATTACACATCAATGGAAGGTAAGAATACTCAAAGGAGTCCATATCCTGATTGTAAATGTAATTCTTGGTTTTCAATGGAAAATATCTTCAAAATTCTAGGAAAATAACTTATAAAATAGGATGATCCAATTCCAAAAGTTATTATTAGTTCTATAGAAGTTATAGAAACAAAGACTATTATTTCCAATATAATATCTCTTTACGTAGGAAGATAAAAGAACCAAGGAGGATTTGTGGTGATAATGTGAGTAAAAATTTTAATAAAAATATATTTTGGGCCAGATCTATACTAAATATTACAAAACAATAGGTTTGGATTTTTTTTTTGATAATTTTGTGGGATTTTTGGATTTTATGGTAAAAAATATGTGTAATTCATGACTAAACTAGTAGAATAAATTCCGTGTACTGTGAAATGGAAGCATAATTATAAATACAAAGAGGAGTCATGTAAAATTACGACTATCAAAAGGAAAATTAAAAACCTAAAGAATATAAGAAGTAAAAATGGAATTCATAGAGATTTTTATAGACTATTTGGATTTTTAAAAGTGACTATTGAAAAAATAAATATCTACTAAATTTAATGGAATAAAAGTGGATACATATGAAGAGGTTGGAATTCAAGGGAATATGTTTAAAAATATTGATCAAAATATTTCCTTAGGAACTGAGGTGAAGATAATTCCTATATAGAAAGAAAAATTTAAACAAAAATAAATTAGTAAGAAACATAATAAAACCATTTATAAGAAAATAATTACTGAAATTGGAAGGACAAAATATCCGAGGTTGAGAAAGAACCCTTAGTTTTAGTGTTTTCTCTAGGAACCAATTAGTCCCTCCTCATTCGCTATTTTTATTGTATATTTTTTTCTAAATTATATCTAATTGATTGAGAAGTATTGGTTTTTCACTACATTATAGTAAATAAGGTTTTAATAATAGAGTTTTATCTACAATTAATAGGAGTGAGAGCATCCCTTGAGGGGGGGCATAAACATGAGGTTGATCTGTCAATATTTCAAAAGAGGTGTGAATTTTATAATTCTAGAAATATATAAAGCCCCATAAAATATTTATATTGAGTTATTATCATCACACTTATTTCATTTATTTATTATTGTATTAAATTAATTTATTAAGGGGTGGTATTAGTTGATAAATGGATGAGAAAAGGGTGAGTTGAATGTTTTTCAATTGATCTTTTTTATGCATGTGATTAAGTATGTGTAGGATGCAGTGAATTTCATGATAAACATGATTTAAATAACTACATAATTATAAATTGTGATAAAAACATATTTTTTGTTTTTATGGATAACATTGAAAACTTTATTTACATCATTCTTGTTTTCTACATCAGGCTTCCCAGGTATGGTTAGTGTGGTTTAACTAAAGTCTTTTTGCTACAGAAAAATAGATGGGGTCATTTTACTATCACAAGTGGATAATTTTATAGCTATTAATGGAGTAGAATAAGTTTTATAGATGTGTTTAGTAGAATCATGTTGACCCTTTTCATTTTATTATCAATAAGGGGGAGAAACATTGATCACACTTATAGACTTTAGAATGGTTTGGGTTATTATTTTAATTAAAAAGGGAGAGTTTGTTGTTCCCAAAGACTTTGGTTGAACTTATTTTCAATATGTTAACTTGTTTTTGTTGAAGTGGTGATTTGTTTCTCCCTTCAAAATCATAGCTAGAGTGATTCAACATAGTCACAAATTTGATGATTAATGTGCTAATCATTAAAAGTGTTCATGAAAAGTGTTAGTGGATGATTGTAAATTGACAATGACATGATAGAAGTGATCATTTGTTACTTGATAAAGTATAGGGATGACTCAAATTGGTCCTAATTTGATCTAATGAATAATCCAGAATGCAAGCCTAATCATAAGTCTTTTTATGATTATAAGTCTCTATAAGCCTCATCATATGTCTTTTAGCATTTTTTTGCCTTTCTAAGCATGATCATAAGACTTTTTGGGATCGTAAGTCTTTTCAAGAATAAAAATAATCCTTTTAGTGGTTCAAATGTAAATCATTATTTAAAAAAAATTGGTAAATACATAATCATAAGTCATTTCAAGAAGGAATGTAATTATTTATTGATAAATTTAAGTCTTTGTGTCATAACCTAAAACATTGAGACTTAGCAAATTTTTAGCCAACTGAATGTAATGACCAGAACATTTATTAATAAAATTACCTTTCTATTAATGTATTATGGATATAAGAAACACATGAATGATTTTTTGTTATTGGGTTTAAACGACCATTAAGTATCATTACCTTTGATAATATAGTCAATGAAGAGTGATCGTAGAACTGAAATAAATATATGGTTTTAATAAATCATTTTGATGAAAAAAAGGAGATAATGGATTCATCTAGTAGAATTGGGTCATATGAAGATAATTTTTTAGAGATTGGAAAGGAGGTTCCATAAATGGGCTTCACTCTTCACCAAGCCCTTGCTGAGCTTCAATACATTAAGATTGAACAGAATCGCCTACGGGAGAAGTTCAAGTTAATAGAGATTACCACCCGGGCGGTGTAATTTGAGCCGCCCCAAGAGTCTATCACCATCACACGCCTTACCCTTAGGTCTTATGTGGTTATTATAAGGGTTTATATAATATGGTATTAATTAATTTTTATGTAATCCCTTTTTATAAAAAAATTTATATTCTACCAATTCCTTTATTGGAATAGTCTTTCTTAAAAATGATGAATTTGAAAAATTGATTTTTTTGGGAAAAAATGGCACTTTTGATAAATATATACATTAATGTTTTTATTAATGATATTATTAAAAAAAATCTTATAAAATATTATTATAAAAATTCCTTATCTATAAATGATTAGGTAATCAGTTTGATAAGAGTTATATTTTTATACGATAAAACAGAAAGTGAAATTTTATAGAATTAAGGCTTTAATGAATTTTTGAAATAATTAATATTTAAAAAATATTATTATAAAATTAACTTTATTAATTATAAATGAGTATATAATTTTTATGAATACAAGTGTAACTTTTATTAAGGTTTGAAAACTATTTTTGACAAAACCGTATATTTTCAATAAATGCCGGTTATCATTTAAAAAGTTAAAATTAACATATTTATAAAACTATTATATAAAATTAATATTATTTTTAGAATCAGAAAATCGAAATTATCAAATGGATAATTTTAACTAATTTTCTGAGATAATTGAATTTTCAATGAAAATTAAATAATATATAAATATATAGCGTGTTTTATGACATCATAATGACCCAATAGTGATGTAATAAATACCATAAAATAGATCTTAGACCAAATATATGTTTTAAATTTAAAATAATGTGATTTTATATTTATTTTACTTATTTTATAATGCCTTAGTTAATCCTACAAAATGTATAATATATTTTATGATTTTAAATACATTTCCTTGAGGGTGTGACTCACCTCCGCATAATAAAGGAGAATATTTTAATTTCTTTTGACCTTGGAATAATAAAATAATTTTCACACTCCCCTTTTCTAGAAACTATGCACAAAATCCATTGTTTGGTTTGTGGTTTTGAAAATTTTAGTGTGTAGTGTTCAAAACCAAAATAATAAAGAATTCCCCCTCCATTCCTATATAAACCCACCCAAGCACAAATTCCTCTTCACTCACACTCCTCAAAGCTCATCCAAACTCTGTTCTCCACTCTCCAGAGTCCTACCAAGGTTCCAAAATATCCCAATATGCCTCTCCTAAGCCTTTGGGATCAAATATCAAAGTATGGGATACTCACTTTCTTTCCTTTCTCATTTTCGTCCAAGTTTCCTTATATTTGTGTACCTTTTATTTTGTAATTAAAAATGATGGGGTATGTTTTTTCAACTCCCCCATACTTCCCTTATTATGTTTTAATGATGATAGACCCCTTTTAGTCTCATTAATCCTTCCCATGTACACCTGTAACCAGGCCGAAATTCTGTAAGGGTTTTATCTCCTCATCTCCATTCAAGCATTTCTCTTATATTATGCATCTAAAATTACATTTAATATATTTTGATATTATGATCCATGATCTCCTTATTTTCCATTTCATTACTAAATAATTATATACCCTTTTCTCTCTCATCAACCCATTTTATTAATCCCGATGTGATGTTGTCATGCTGCCAAAATTGCACCGCGATTTTCCATGCCAAAATCATTAGGTAGTGAATACCATGCCCATTTTTCTATCAATGGTATTAAACTTTATGCACATATAGTTATTTATTATATACTTTTATATATTTATTCTGAAATGCTTTGTCATGGAATAAATGATGATGTTGAAGGAATCCATGTTATATGATCTATGTGGCACACTTAAGCATGAGATTGAAATGTTTATGAAGGGTGTGCCCTGATTTCGCTCCAATGCATTGGGTAATGTTTAGTATCATGATATGTCATGTTGTTATTGGTGTTTAACTGATTCCTTTTTTGGAAATTTTTCCACCATGTTGGGACGTGGGTTTAGCAGATTCCTTTATGTTAATGATGTAGTGTTTTAAGTTTTTTCCACATTTACATGTTATGATAATCATGTTATATCATGAATTTATGTTCATGTTTCTATTATTCTCCATTGATATACATATTGCCTAAAATATATTTTAGTCTTCATGTTATGAATTTTTTACTCCCTTAATTGGTTTTATAGGTCACCCTTTTCTAATTTATGCCCTTAAATTATCTCATGTAATGCTAAGTACGAAGGAATTTTATGGTCATGTAAAAGAATTTTTCAATAGAGATGTTGTATTTTATGTCTTAAGTTGTCATGTAATATTACAATTCCCAAAATATACTATACCTATTGATCTTCTGGGTTGTATTATGTGTATTTTTACTTAATAAATCATGCTTAAATCTGTAATAAATACCAGTGTTGTTATAATTGGCATCAAATTGAGGTTTAGTTATTTTTGGGATTAGGATTAGAAAACCCTAGTGAATTACTTAGGGATAAGACTAAGTAAATGTAAAGAATCCCTAAATCTTGGTGAGTATAGATTAAGTAGTTTATCATGAAAATATATCCTTTTAGGGATATGAACTAGTAGAGGTTGCTCTGGAACATATGTATCTATGGGTAAAACCCGAAAATGCTGCATTGATCTAAACTCGAAGAGGAAATGGTGCATGAAAACGGGCCTTATTGGACTCTTTATTTGAAACTCCTAGTGGATTTTCTTCAGTAAATTCATAAGATTAGTATGAAGCATTATTAAGGGAATAAAAAATCCCATAATAATATATGTTAGAAATAGATCATGGATAACTTAGACTGAACCCTATAAATTCATAAGTTAAGGATATAAATGTAATTTAAAAGATATCCCTTTTTGTCATTGGATTCCCCAATATTTGTTTAATAGTTTAAAATAATTACCCATAATTTTCCTTTTATTCTAACCAATGGACGGTAACAGGAGGACTCAGTGTAACAACCGATGTGATTATTAATGTGATGATTTTTCTAATGAGATGCCCAATACAATGGGAGTAGGAATAAAAAACTTTTTCATGATACTCTCTCGGTTAACTCATTTTTCAAATAGAAACATGGGTCAAGTGGAACATCCTACCCCCCCCCCCACCCATAAGAAAGAACAAGTCACAATCGAGAGCTTCATGGGACAATGACCTCCCACTTTAAATGGATCACCTGATCTCTCAATCGCTGAAAAATGGATCAACTCCATTGAGAAGATCTTCTCCATCCTTCAATGTTTTAAAAAAGAGAAGGTTCTTCTGGTTTCTTATCGTATGGAGGCTGAAGATGATCAATGCTGTAAATGAATCAAAAATACGAAGCCTGAGGAAGTGATTGAGGCGATGTGATGGAAGGATTTCCAAAAAAAATCAATAAATATTTTCCTCGCACCCTCCTTCTTAAGATGGAAATAGATTTTCTTGCACTCAAGAAAAAGGACGATGAATCTGTTTGGGAATATGAGACAAAACTCACCAGACATTCACAATACACCTTTGATTTTTTCATTACCCTTGAATGAAGTGTTGACCGCTTATTTGGTGGAATATAACCTAGCCTACGGAAATACCTAAAGATATATGACTTTGAAAGCTGTGAGAAGATAATTTGATGTTCCCTCAAAGTTGAGATTGATATCGAAGAATATCAAGGGTATATTTGGGATAAGAACAAAAATGTGGACTTAATTTCTAGAAGCCCGATGGAAAAATATAATAGTGCTAATAAATTGTAGCACCCCTCTTGCTAAAGGTGCAGAAATAAGCACCCTAGAGATTACCAGAAGGGGAAGAGGAAATCCTTTATGTGTGGGAAGGAAGGCCACCAAGCTATGGATTGCCGATAAGAAAAATACACTATTTTGACAGAGGAAAATAATTCTACTTTAAATCCTCAATGAATTGATCATTTCTACGACTTCAAATAATTAGGGCACTTTGCAAATTAGTTCCCTAAGCCAAGTGTTTTCAGAGGCAACCCAAAACCTCCAAGGCAGCAAGGGAGAGCTTTTTCCATTAAAACTTCCAATAAGAATCCTGACAACAAAGTTTTGATAGGTATGATAGTTATTCATTCAAGAATATAAAATGTATTTTTTTTATTATGGTTCTATGAATTCTTTTATATCTTTAGATTTTATTAGAACAGTCCAAACACCACCACAAATCATGGAAGTAGAGATGTCGGTGTTAATGGAAGATGGGGAAATTATTGAATCTCATGAATATAACTCCTCCCCTCTCACAATTTGTGGATTTAACCTACTAGTGAACCTAATCATACTTCCCTTGGTGGAATTTGATTTAATTCATGGAATGGATTGGATTTCCCTATATAGAACCAACATAAACTATCACGATAGGGAAATCGCTCTCCATATGGTAAATCGCCCTGATTTGGTACAAGTGAAAGGTGGCAGATGAATCTTCTTTAGAAATATCATATAAAGCATATATATTACTTCCCTATGATCATGCATATCTTTCTTATATGATTGATTTTAAGGAGGGAACCATCCTCGAAGACATGCCTATTGTGAGGAAATTCGCTAATGTATTTCCTGAGAAATTGTATGGTCTTCCTCCTAGAAGATATGTTGAATTTTTGATTGATCTTATACTTGGGGAATTTCCAATATCCAAGAATCTCTATGCAATGGAAATTGTAGTGTTTGAGGAGATAAAGAAAGAACTACTGGAGAATTTGGATAAAGGGTTCACATTCCTAAGTTCTTCACTTTGCGGTGCACCAGTCCTCTTCATCAAGGAGAAGTATGGGTCAATGTGCCTTTGCATTGATAATCAAGAGCTCAATAAAATAAAGATAAATAACAAGTATCCTTTTCCATGAATTGATGAATTGTTCGATCAGCTACATGGAGCACAATACTTCTCTAAGGTGGATATGTCGCCAGAACATTACCAAGTAAGGGTGAAAAAGGAGTATATCCCCAAGACTGCTTTTTGTACAAGGTACGGGCACTATGAATTCATTGTAATTCCTTTCAGACTCACTAACGATTCAGTTATCTTCATGGAATTTATGAATTGAGTATTTATATATTTCCTCAACAAATGTTTAGTATTCATTATAAAATATATTCTAATATACTCCAAAACCAAGGAGGAACATGAGAAGTATATAACCACTATACTAGAGACCTTGTGATTAGATAAGATCTATGAAAATTACTACAAGTGTGACTTCTGGTAGAAAGAAGTTTCATTATTGGGTCATATCATCACAAGAAATGGGATATCTATAGATCCTTCAAAAACAAAATAAATTAAGGGATGGCTGAGGCCAACATCTGTGATGGATATCCGTAGATTCTTGGGGTTAGCTGGATATTATCACTAATTTGTAAGAAATTTAGCATGATTTTCAAACCCTATTAACATGTTATCTAATAGGAGAGTCATGTTTACTTGTAATGATGAATGTGAAGAAAGATTCATGGAGTTGAAGAAGCGGATTATCACTACCCATCTATTCACACTACCCCCAAGTGTAGATCTTTTAGTAATCTCCAGTGATGCTTCGAAGAAGGGCATGGGATGTGTGTTGATGTAGAATGAAAAATTATCTTCCTATTCATCTTTCCAGTTGAAAATTCATGAGAAAAACTATCCCACACATGATCTAGAGTTGGCAGTTGTGATCTTTGCATTGAAAATATTGCGACATTATCTCTTTGGGGAAAAGTGTGAAATATATACATATCACAAAAGTCTCAACTATATATTCACATAAAAAGAGCTAAACATGCACCAATGGAGATGGTTAGATCTCATCATGTATTGCGACTAATCAATCCATTAACACCCTGATAAAGAGGAAAAGGTGGGGGATGATCTAAGTATAAAGGACCCAATGATTTTCTTATTGATGAGAATTGAAAGGGATACAATATTCTTAGATTTGATAAACATGGACATGGGAATCATAAAGAAGGGAACATCATCAAACCTTTCACAAATTATTTATCAATCATCTCTTTTGGAATGGTTAAAGGATGCTCAAAAAGATGACGTTGGAATTAATAAGAAAGTGGAAACTATCATAAAAGGTAAATCCTCATAGTTCAATTTTAATGAAGAATGAATTGTGAGATTTAGGTCAAGACTATGTCTTCCATATAATCTAAAGTTAAAGAAAGAACTTTGGGATGAAGTGTATAGTTTAAATTTCTTCATTCACCCTAGAAACAAAAATATGTATTGAGATCTCTGAGAGCACTGTTGGTGGGATAACATGAAGAAGGAGATCACTAAATATATATCAAAGTTCCTGGTATGTCTGTAAGTGAAGGCTGGGAGTTAGAAGTCTAAGGGGATGATGAAACCATTACCCATACCAACATGGAAATGGGAGAACATCTCCTTGTACTTTGTCACTGGACTTCTGAAGACATCAAAAGGAAATAATCATATCTAGGTTATTGTGGATCATATCACAAAGACTGTACAATTCATTTCAATTCTAAATGATTTCTCATTGGATCATCTGGCACTTATATACATTAGAGAAGTGGTAAGGCAACATTGTGTACCAATATTGATTGTATTCGATCGAGATACAAGATTCACCTCTATGTTCTGAAAGAGCCTCCAACACACTCTAAATACTAAGATGAACTTTAGTACAACTAATAATCCTCAAACTAATGGCCAATATGAGATGACTATACAAACACTTGAGGACATGTTGAGAGCTTTCTCAATGGACTTAAAAGGTTTATGGGACCAACATATTCCTTTGGAAGAGTTCTCTTACAACAACAGTTTCCACTCAAGCATCAAAATGGCTCCTTATAAAGTAATTTATGGGAAGAAGAGAATAACATTGGAATGTTTGGATGAAGATGGGGAATGAAAACTTCTAGGTCTGTAAATGGTCGAAGAAATGGTGGAGAAGGTTAAGACTATCCAACAACACTTCAAAGTTTCTCAGATTCAACAAAAGATCTATGCTAACAATCATCAATGAGACCTATAGATTGATGTTGGAGACATGGTATTCCTTTTAATATATCCATGGAATAGATTTATGATATTTCATAAGATGGTAAATCTTAGTCCAAGGTACATCGGCCCTTTTCAAATCCCTGATCGCAACAGAGAAGTGGCTTATTTATTATCACTCCCGTTGAACTTGTCTCATGTACATGATGTATTCCATTATCACTCTTGAGGAAGTACATACCTGACCCATCACATGTACTCAATATTTAGGTGGTACCATTGTATAATGACCTCTCATATGAAGATAAGATGGTGAGGATCTAATATCATAAAGAAACATTTCTATGAAATAATACAATTTCCCTCATCAAGGTGTTATGGAGAAGCCACAAGTTTGAAGAAGAAACATTGGAACCAGAGGAAGTGATGAGCTAGAGTTACCCTCATTTGACTTAGTGTGGGAAAAATAAATCTTGATGGTGATCTTTATTTATAGGGTAAGATTGTAATGATCTGAACATTTATGAAAAAAATCACTTTCTTTTAATGCCTTATGGATATAGAAAACACATTCACTTTTTTCTTATTATTAGGTTTAAACAACCATTAAGTATCATTATAATTGATAATATAGTCATTGAATAGTGATCACACAACTGATATAAATATAAGGTTTTAAAAAATCCTTTTGACACAAAAAAAGGAGATAATTACATCATCCAATAGACTCGGACCGTAAAAAGCTCATTTTCCAGTGCTTGGTGAGGAGGTAGCATCATTTGGATTCTCTCTTGACCAATCCCAAGTCGAGAATCAACACGCTATGCTTGAACTGAATCACCTATGGGAGAAGTTCAAGTTAATAGAGATTACCACTCGGGCAATGTAATCCAATCCTCCTCAAGAGTCTGTCACCATCTCACACCTTACCCTTATGTCCTATGTGGATTTTATACGGGGTTATGTAAAAGGGTATTATTTACTTGTTGTGTAATCCCTTTTTATAAATAAAAGTATTATCCCATCAATTACTTTATGAGAATAGTCTTTCTTAAAAAATGATGAATTAAATAAATTATTATTTTTGGGTAAAAGGGTATTTTTGAGAAATATATACATTAAGGTTTTTATTAATAATACTATAAAAACAATTCTTATAAATGATTATTATATCAATTCATTATCTATAAATGATTAGGTAATCAGTTTGATAAGAGTTAAATTTTTAAAAGATAAAATAAAAATTGTAATTTTAAAGAATTTATTATAAAGAATTAATGAATTTTTATAATAATTATTTTTTTAATAAAATATTATTATCAATTTTTTTTATTAATAATAAATGAGTATATAAATTTTTTGAAGTCAAGTGTAATTTTTATTAAGGTCTAAAAACTATTTTTGTCAAACCCATCAATTTTTAATAAATGTGGGTTAAAATTTTAAAATTGAAAATTCACATATTTAGAAAAATATTTAGACTAATGAATATTATTTTTTAAATCTGGACATTGAAATTTTCCAAAGGGGAATGTTACATAATTTTCCGAGATAGTCAAATTTTGGGTAAAAATTAAATAATATATAAATATATAATGTGTTTTATGACATCATAATGACCCAATAGTGATGTAATAAATACCCTAAAATAGATATTCAGAAAAATATATTTGTTAGCTATAAAATAATGTGATTTTAGTTTTATTTTAATTATTTTATATTTCTTTAGTGAATCCTCCAAAATCTATAATATATTTTATGATTTTAAATTCATTTCCTTTAGGTTGTGACTCACCTCCACATAATAAAGGCTAATATATTAATGTATTAAGCCCTTGGATTTATAAAATAATTCTTTCCACTCCCCTTGGCCTGAAACCATGGAGAAAACCATTGTTTGGTTTATAGTTTTGAATATTTTAGTGGGTAGTGTCCAAAACATAAATAATAAATAATTCCACCTCCTTTCCTATATAAAACCACCCAATAACCCATTCCTCTTCACTAAAACTCCTTTAAGGTCATCCTCGCTCTGATATTTACTCTTTAAAGGCCTCTCAATGTGCCTCAATCTCCCAAGAAGCCTCTTTTATGCCTTTGGGATCACACATCCAAGTAAGGGATCCTCACTTTCCTTCCTTCTCATTTTTTTCCAAGTTTCCTTATATTGTTATACCTTTTATTTTTAAATTAAAAATGATGTGGTATGTTTGAAAATATCCCCCATACTTTCCTTATTATTTTTTAATGATGAAAGACCTATTTCACTCTCATTAATCCATCCCATGTACACCCATTACCATGCTGAAATTCCATAAGGGATTTTTCTCTCCTCATTTCAATTCAAGCATTTCTCTTATATTATACATCTCAAATTCCATTTTATATGTTGGGATATTATGATCCATGACCCCATTACTACCCATTTCATGTATAAATTTTGGTATACCCCTTTCTATCTCATAAACCCATTTTATGAATCCCCGTATGATGTCGTTATGCTGCCGAAATTGCACCATGATTTTCCATGGCAAAATCATCGTGTAGTGTATACCATGCTCATTTCTCTATCAAGGGTATTAACCTTTATTCACATATAATTATTGATTATAGACATTAATATATATATTACACATTCCATTATTATGGAATAAATGATTATGTTGAATGAATCCATGTTATATGATCTATTTGGCACACTTAATAATGAGTTTGAAATGTTAATGAATGGTGAACCCTAATAGCGCTCCAATACATTGGGTAATGTTTAGTATCCTTATACATCATGTTGGGACATGGGTTTTCCTGATTTCTTTTAAAAAAAATTCCCACTATTTTGGGATAGGGGTTTACCTGATTCCTTTATGTTAATGATGCAGTGTTTTAAGTTGTTGCCGCATCTCCATGTTATGATAATCATGCTATATCATGACTTTATGTTCATGTTTCTCTTGTGATCCATTGAAATTCCTATTTCCTGACATGAATTTAATTTTTCATGTAATTCCCTGTTGAATCCCTTAATGGGATTTATATCTCACCATTTTCTTATGTATTTCCTCATGTTATCCCACACAATGCTATGTAAGAATAAATTTTGTGGTCTTGTAAAAGAAGTTTACAATAAAGATGTTATATTTTTATCTTAAGTTGTCATGTAATGTTCCTAAGACCTAAAGACACCAGACCTATCAATCATCTGGGTTGTATTAAGTTCAATATTATGTAATAAATCTTGTTTAAATGTGTAACAAAGAGCAGGGTTGTTATATTGAAGAAGTGAATAAAGCTAAGAGTTTCACACAGCAAAAAGGATTCCACACAGTTGTGATAAATGGCGACATGCACATGTGGATATGAGATTCTTAACGATCTTAAAGAAGTAACTTTTATAGAGGATTTAGAATAAGGAAATAATATATTCATGAGGACATTTAAGTAGAAGATTTGACTATGATTTTTAATGAAATATTGGGGAAGATAGATCCTAATTCTGAAGATCAAGGAGTTTCCAAATACAAATGGGAACTATATATGGGCTATATTTGTATGTATAAATATGTAGGTAATGGAATAATATGATGAAGTTGAATATTGAGAGAACATTAAAACAATATGAAATAGAATATAGAGAACTTGGTACACATTTGTATTGATGAGTATATAGATGATGTTGGGATCTATTGAAGAAGAAAGATATCTACTGAGAACCTAAGTGTTCATGATTGTTGAAAAGAATATAGTTCATTAAAGATCCATAAAAAGTCTCAAGACATGTAATGTCACTGAATATCTTAAGGGTGTACATGAGAAACCTCATCATGTAGGTTCATGGAGGGAGATTATACATCCAAGTGGTGAAAAATCAACCAATGAGAATAAGTAGATCTTTATATTTATAGATCAACACTATTAAATTAGAGAAGGATTGATTAGGTGGAATAAACAATTGAGGGTGGGTGGTATAACCAAAAAAAGACTACAGTATCTATTTATAGAGAATAGTGGAGTATGTGTTGTAAGATGATGATTTGAGAGAGAGTAGTATTCATGTTGAGGGGAATAACCAACATGACAAGGAGTTGGAGTTTTAGTTGAACCTTGTAAATATTGTGTGATGATTTATTATTTTCTTTTACTGGACATAAAGGTGAGGATATGAGATAAAATTGAGTGGATTGATACATTTAACTAGTTCAATAGGTAGTGTTTAAAAGGGACTAAATCATGATAGAAAACGAAATCATGGATTCACCCCCTCTGGCTCTTATTGATCCAATTAGATTTTTGACTAAGAAATTCATGAGTCAGGCCTTTAACACCTGTTTAGATATAGATTTTCCATTTAAGATGTGACAATGCCTTGACCCCCATTACATAAGCAAAGTAATTTTTATACACTTCTCTTATTTATTTTCAATATCTTACAAACATATCTCAAAGATATTCCCTACTATAAAACGTTAAAAATATAATAAATTATGGACGAATATATCATCAATCAATAAGATCATAAATCAAAATTCATGAACAATTTTTTTCTATCAAAGAATTAATTTAAATGAAATTTAAACTAAATCATATATCCATTAAAAATATTAAAAATTTAATTCTATGAATAGAAAAGGAATAAACTCAACAAATAATAAATTTATAAATTTCTAGATTAGATAAACATTTATGAACAAAACAATTTATAATTTAGGAATTCTTCATGGACATTCTATGTCACAAAAAATATGGGATTCCATCCAACCTGACACCCAAACCATCCCATGGCATGGACCAAATGGAATTCCCAATCCCCACTTGCTGGAAAATAGATCCTAGGTATAAAAAATACACTTTTGTGAATTATTTCACCCCTGATAAATAACCACAAACAATACTCCACATGAAACATCATACCAATATCAATATCCATTAAAAGAGATATATAATAGTTTCATGTTTAACATTTTAAAACTTTAAAAAAATCTAAATATTCCAAAAAGGAATGGGATCCAATAAGACCATAACCCAAAACCTCTATGAAATGAAAGGACCATAACACTCAAGCTACCACCACAACACCTGCAAGAGAGGAACATCGGCAAAAAGATCCACTATCACCACGATGATATGTATAGCCTTTACCTGGGTAAAACATAACATGTTTTACACACACATTAGGGTGTACATAGGGTTTGAGCCAATTCCAAATAGGATTCCACCAAAAATAAAGATTTCATTCCATAACATTAAAAGATAAATTAACATGAATGTTGTAAAAAATATAACTAAAACATTTTAAAGGAAAACATTTTCAAAAAAATATTTATTTGAAATAAAACATAAGAAAGGTCCACCATGTTCTAATAGTGAGCACCACATTATAAGATATCAACATGTTACAATAAATCCCTATAGGTACTATCACTAGTGGGAACCTAGGAACCTCGTATCTCTGTGAAACATGGTATAACAAACACAACCCACAATGTACTCATTCACAATCCACTAGAGATTAATCTATCCAAAATTATAGTGGTCTCTAATCATCATCATTTTTTAGTTATTGTTGTATTTTCAATCCTATTAGAAGAAATTGGACCTCGACCCTGCTAATACAACTAGCGTATCAGTCCTAGTTCACACACCTAGATACTTTGGATTCCCTTTGTTCTCAATTTCTATTTCACATGTCACCTAAATCATCGCTTTCAAATACATGCATCAATTAATATGAATAAACATTAAGAACCATAATCTATCATAGGAAACTCCCCCTTTAAAATCCATATTCTCACCAAAGCCATTCCGAAACACACTTCTCACCACATACACAATTTATTGAACATTTTTGAGAAGCACAACATAGAAGAACATAGGAAATCTAACCAATTTTAATTGAAAAATAACTTTTCAAGCAATATGAACCTCAAATTCATTATGACACACAGTTCACACCACATACATAATCCATAAAACACATTTAAGGAACCAATAATGCATTCCAAAATCATTTAAAAATTCTAAAGCATGGAACCACCTACCTCAATCTTGGAAACTTTCAGAATCCAATGGAAAACCACAACTGCACCTCAATAGGATCCTATAAAGCGATTATTGAACCAAAACCATCATTATTAAACACAAATAAACTTGATTCAATGCATTTTAGGGAAACCAAACCACTAGAGAAAAGTGAACCCAAGAATGAGGAATAAAGAACCCTAGAAGAGGAAGAAACCAAGGGTGAAGGGACTTAATTGATGCTTTATTAACAATCCATGCTAAAACCACATAAAACATGAAGGTACAAGGGATAAATGAGAGGAGGAGGTTCCTAGGGATTTAAATACCAAATTGGAGAGAAAGGTTAGGAATTGGGGTTGAATTCAAACAGGGAAAAGGGTAATTTCTTGATTTTTAGTGACCAGGATAGGTCATATGGTTTGCCCGATTGGTTTTCCAAATCATGTGGCAATCGTACTTCCCTCTTTTTCCAAGAGTAATTAGGTCTCATGGTTTACAAGGGGAGGTTTTATTCCCATGAGGTAGACCATGAACCCACGAAAATGCTATCGTCTTGGGTGCATGGTTTCTCCTGGGATGCCACACAGTTTCCCCAAACTATGCGTGAACTGTGTGACACCTGCTGTCGGGTCCAAAAAAATATATTTTTCTCCAAAAACACCTATAAGAAAATTGGATAATTACAAGAAAAAAATAAATAAAATAATAACTCAAAATAAAATCACATATGTGAAAATTCTCCCCACCATGAAAACATTCCTCCCATATAAAGTCAACCCAAAGTCTCATCATAGAAAAAACTGATACTGCTCATCAACCTAATAATTATTCTCCCACATCTCATACTTATAATTTACATGAATCCAAGGAACCTGGACCAACAGTATGGACTTCCCATGAAGCACTTTCTCTTTGGAACCCACAATCTACACTGGGCCACTCGAACACAAAAAAAAATGGTTAAAACTCTAACTCTTCCCAATTCAAGACATAAGATAGATCTAGATTATAGTTTTTTAGTTGTCATACATGGAAAAAATCATGAATTGATGTCAATTGAGACCACAAGGCTAACTAGTATTCCACCTTAAGAAATATCTCTTTATTCTCAAGAGGTCCTATATACCTCGGTGTGAGCTTCCATTGCTTACCCAAATGACGGTGAATCAAGCGAGGTGCTACTTTAAGAAACATCTAATCATTAATTGATAATCCCATGGCTCAATGCCTCTAGTCAGCATAAGACTTGGGGTGAGTCGGTGCTTTTAACAAACACCTCCTGGTCAATATAACGTTTTTAAATGTTTCATATACCAAGATCAGTCCCAACAATGAGGTTTCACCCACCTTTGCCCAGTAAAAGGAGACAGACATAGACGACCATAGAGTGCCTCAAAGGTAGTCATTCACATTGAGTATTGGTAACTGTTTTTATATGAAAACTCAACCATCCCCAAATGGATAACCCATAAGCCTTTGAGATCCAATAATCACGCCCAAAGCATGTCTTCCAAGATCTAATTTTCCTACTCTATCTGACTATCCATTTGTGGGTGGTATGTCGTACTTAAAATAACATGAAACCCCCATGCCTTCTAAAGAACATCTGAAAACTATGAGTCCAAATAGGGGTACCTGTCTAAAATGATAGTTGAAAGCATACCATAAAGCCTCAATATATCCTAAACATATGACTAGACCAACTCATCCACCTTGTATGAATCACTAGTTGGCATTAAATGGTTTAATTTGGCCATACGGTCAGTCACTACCCAAATGGAATTCCTCCCCTATGGTTTACGAGGTATGCCAATAAGGAAATCCATGGAGACCTTATCACACATCCTGGTAGGAAGGGGTAAGGGATAAAGGAAACCAGAAAGTCTCTAGTGCTCTTCTTTGAACAACTGACATGTATAAAACTGATATACAAATTTAGTTATGTCTCATATCATAACCATCTACCCGAACTAACATCACACATCATAAAACATCTTGGTGGTACCAATATAAATGAATCACTGAGATTGGTGGATATCCTACATTACCACCTTCTTCAATGAAAATGGAACCAAAAAACAACCCTTGAAAATAAAAACTCCATCTTGAGATAATGATCAGCTGCATGGAATCTCTCCACCATTTAGGAGCTTCATAGAATGTTTGAAAAACTCATCACTTGGATGATCTTGCTGAATCAACTCCAGAAGGGAAAGTTTCAGCTGAACACTGTCCAAGAATGCACCTCCACTATGCTCCTTGGATTCCAGATGCATCAATGAAAAAAATACTAATTTAATACCATTGATCTTTGAAATCCTTAAAAACTTTCACTATAACATTTCAAATCAATGCATCAGCTACCACGTTACCTTTACCTAGGGTGAAGACGATATCAAAATTGAACCCCTAAAGGTACTCGACCCAACGATGCTACCTTAGATTCAAATACTTCTAGGAGAATATTTAGGTCAATATATTATGGTTATAGTAGAATAAAAACTTCTATATGAAGAGATAATTATGCCACGTCTTCAAAGAATTAATTAAATACTCAAAATGGTTGTACATGCTTTGAAAAGATGTATTTGGAAAACATGCCTCTCTAAATATGACCTAGTGATACTCAAAAAGAAATTTTATCTTGGATAATGACCTCACTCCTTAAGATGACTGAAAAGTTCATAAATATGGGGAAATTGTATTTTTTCTTGATCGTCACATTATTAATCTTTCGGTAATCAATACATAACCGAAGAGAACCATCATTCTTCTTTACAAACAAGGATAGGGAGGTCCAAGGTGATATTCTCAGGTGAATGAATCCTTTGTATTAAAAATCATCAAGTTGTACCTTTAATTATGAAAATTCAATGGGTTTCATAAAGTATGGGGGAAAATATATCAGTTGTGTCTCCAGCGCCAAATCAATGGTGAACTCCACATCCCACCCTAGAGGAAAACCTAGGAAATTAGTTGAAAAAACCTATGAGAACTCATTCACCATAATAGGTAATACACCCAAAGAATCTATCATCATCCTCCAGTATGAGTGATCATATCTGAAAATAAAGACTACCCAACTCTTGAAGTGGAGGTCCAACATGTCCCGACCAAGGATCCCATTCACCCTAAAAAACATGGGTACTTACATCAAGAGAAAAAACTCACTCACCACTGATAAGAATCAATGTGCGCCAAGAAATGAACGATTAAATTCATACTAAGGATTAATTCAAATAAGTACGTCTCCAAAACTCAAAAATTATATTCCTGATTGACCGTTAACATGACGAGTGCACAAGACAGACACTTGGAACCTACATCTCACTTCTGACCACAACCCCATTTTGAACCGTTGAGCCTAAAGCTACTCATTAGAAACCACATTAGGTGTAAAACAAACAGATTAGGAAAAATTATTGGCATCATCCTTCATGGATTGATCACCCTAATTGATATCCATAAATTATTAGGTATTGGTGAAGGCTATGGTCTTAGGACAATGACTCTCATTGAAGGCGACCTTGAAGTCCTTCCAACCTATCTGATCGTGATTTCCAGATTGAACCAATGAGTCCCACCACCTCAGACAGGAACCTTATAACCAGAACAAAGCACATTTCACCATGAATACCTCTTGAGTGTTAGAAAATCCTAATATACTATCAATATTATCAATTCTATCCTCTACTTCTTGGGGATCTATTCCACCACTAAGTGAATAAGGCTAGTTCTTGAGGAACTTTGGGACTTGTCCTTTTGTAGGACCTGTTTTAGCTTCCCCAAAATGAGTAGGCCCAGAGCCTGCTCTATGACTCAAATCATGGACCACATGAACCACAATTTCCACTATTCTTTGATCAAATAGTGAGAGAGAACTCTCTTTGTCCTCTTCCTGCGGTCCCCTAGAAAGTCTCTATAGAGGTATCTTGCTTCAAAAACTGATAAACACAACGAAACCATCAATTCAATCATAATTAAAAAATATTAAATGTTTTTTATCAAAAAAGAAATTCAAACACTTCTATATATAAAAAAAACCATACCCAACATAATAATGAACCAAACCACTTAACCCCAACTAGGGGTTCAGGAAAAACATGTATCTTGTATGTCATGCCTAGAGGAGAAATACAAAAAAATTATTAACAACCCATAGAGACCAAACTTCTTTTATGAGGTGTGTTTCCCAGCCACCCCACTCTCAACCAGAGCCTCAAGCCCCAAAAATCCTAGCTCTGCACTATCCATACTCTTCCAAACTATCATGACCCAAAGAAAGGGTGAAACATCCTTTGATACAAATTTCTCACGAACCAATTCGAGGTTCCATCCAACCCAACACTGAAACGAGCAAATTTCATGGCTTGAAAGTCATTCCCGATTCGCATAGGAAAGAAAATAGTGTCTGAGTATCAACAATACACTTGTGGGAATGATTTCTCCTTTGATAAATAACTAAGAACAATACTCAATATGAAACATCATTCCCAGATCAGTATTCATAATGAAATAGATACAAAAATATCGTGTTAAACATTTTAAAACTTCAAAAAAATAAATATACCAAAAAAGGTGGGGAACCAACTAGACCATAACCAAAAACCTCCATGAAACGAGAGGTCCATTTCTCTTAAGGCACCACCAAAAAACCTCTAGAGAGGAACACTATCAACATGATTCACCATAGCCACGATAACACATCTTAGCTTTACCTTGGTCAAATATAACAAGGTCAATACACACCTGAGGGTGTATATAGGGTTTGATTCAGTGATCAGTATAATGCCACCAAAATAAAGATTCCTTTCTATTACATTAAAAGATAAAGTAACATGCATGTTCAAGAAGGAAAACAAGAAAATTTCTAATAAAACTTTTTGAAGGAAAACATTTTCAAAATAATATTTCTTTGAAATTAAAATGGGTGAAAGGTCCACTATATACCGATGGTGAGAACCACATCACAAGATATCACCATGTTATGGGAAATCCCTATAAGTACTAGAACTAGTGGGACCCTAGGAACCTCATATCTTGGTGAAAGATGGTAGAAGAACCATAACCTAAATCATCCTCATGAATTAGAAAATAGATATGAATCTATCCAAAATTATAGTTGTCTCTGATCATAATCATAGTTTATTTTGTGTTGTATTTTAATTATACTAGAAGAAAATGGACCTCATCCCTATAGATCTAACTAGTATACTAGTCTTAGTTTAACCACCACGATACATATTATTCCATTTGTGCTCAATTTATATTTCACATGTCACATAAATCACCACTTTCACATACACACATCAAGAAGTATGAATACACATGAAGAACCATAATTTTTTTCTAAAACCCCTTTAAACCCCATATGCACACTAAAGAAATTTGGAAACAAACATTGCACCACTTACATAATTTATAGAACACATCTGAGAAGAACAACATAGAAGCATTCATGAAATGAAATCAATTTCATTTGAAAAATCACTTTTCAAGCCATAAATAGCTTAGAACCTTTATAAAACAGATTTCGAACCACACAAATAATCCATAGAACACATTTAAGAAACCAAGAAAGAATACCAAAATCAACTAATAATGATACAACATGGAACCACCTACCCCAATCTTGGAAACTTCCAAAATCCAATGGAATCCCACAAGTACACCTCTAGAGTACCCTATAAAGGCATGATCAAACCACAAAAATCAATATTAAACCCAAAGAACCATGATTCAACCCATTTTTGGGAAACCAACCCATTGGAGATAGAAGAAGTATATAAGGAGGAAATAAGAACCTATGAAGAAGGAAGAAACCAAGGGATAAGGGACTTACATGATGATTTTGTAAAGATCCACACCAAAATCACCTAAAAATTGAAGGTTCAAGGGAGAATGGAGGATATGAGGAGGCATATAGGACTAAAAATAGTGAATGGGGGATAAAGGTATGGAATTGGGGTTAAATTTGAAGAGGAGAAAGGATAATTTTCATATTTTCAATAACCAAGACAAGTCACATGGTTAGCCTACATAGTTTTCCAAATCGTACGACAATCGTACATGCCTATTTATCTATGTGGAATGAGGATACACAATTTTCAGGGGGAAGTCTCATGCCGGTGTGATACACTATGTGTCCTAGATAGTGGCATTGTTTAGGGTGCATGATAGGTTGATGCACAGTTTCCCCTAAAAATGTGCCAACCATGTTCCATCTGCTATCGGGTCTATTGGACTCCTTATGCTTTAATCATGTTTTAATGATCACAAATCCTTTTAAGCATATTTACTCTATTTGAAATCATGTGTAGAGATGGTTGGTTTCCTTATTAATTAAATAAACTTTCACAAGATTATGATTCCTAAAAATCATGTTTGATTATTGTAAACTACATTTAATTTTATTCTACAATGCTTTCCTCTATGAATGATTAAATATAATTTATTTGGTGAATATTACTTCTTAATACCATTTATAGATATATTTCTATGTTAGAGAAACAGTGAGTCTATCACCATTTATGGTTTCCTAGAAAAGGACCAAACATTGTGACCCAGGCACCGTGACCCAGACACCGTGACCCAGACACCGTGACCTAAACACCGTGACCCAGACACTATGACCCAAACACCATGAAACCATGACCCAGACACCATGATCCAAACACTGTAACTAGTTTCAGATCTCATGAAGTCTATGACACCAGTTCCTTGCTACCATTACTAAGACAACATTCAAAGTTTGGAAAAGGATCAGACATCATGATCCTAACACTGCATCTGTGCTACCGATTACTGACTCAAGGAAAATGTAGCACCACGAATCTCTCACTACTCAAAGGTAATGAAGAAGACACCATTTCATGGTGACACCATTTCCAAGTGATACAGCTTCCAAAAAAACCATGAAACCGTTCTTTAATCTGTTTTTTCATTTTTCAATTTCATTTCTAATGGTCATATTTGATTCATTTAAAGGCACTGACATAATTAATGTTTTTTTGTAGACATGTCACCTGACAATATGAGGTACGAGGTGCAGAATACATTCATCTTGATAGTTCCAACAAGTGCACCCATAATTAAGAAGGAAGATAACATGGGTTACAAAAACATACAAAAGTCGAGCGAGCATTTAAAAAGTGAACTAATTCATGGAACAAGATATAAATAAATAACACAAGAATCACTCAGTATTGACTCCAAAAAAGTTTACTACCATAGATCAGAGAAAAAATCATCTTTGTAGTACCAACTCCAAGAATAACATGAGCTAGATATTCAAACTTGAAACTAAAGCACCAGACTTGTGATATATTGTTTTTCACAAGAAGACTCGATACTCGCATATGCTTCATCCTACAATCCCATATCTGCATAGAATAACACTCAAAGCACTTCTAATCCTTTCTCATCCTATTTGATCTATTGTGTACTATTTTTAGCTTTCGAGTAGTGTGTGTGTGTGTCTGTATTAAAAACACGCACTATCTCTTGTATTAAACTGAATGATACAAGATATCCTTCCTCTAATACCTTCTTACATATGTTTACTCACATGGATAAGTGTGGAAGAGGTACTTTTGTGACCCAGTTGATTATACCCATAAAGAACTATGGAAGAGGTCATGTGACCTCGATAGTAATGTGTACTGTTGTTTACCCCGATCCAATGTGTGAATAATGTATATTAATTTAACTTCTTGGTGGAAGGTGACCACCAAGTTGAGTGGATTAGGTATCGACTTGATAATGAACCAGTTGTTTAATCTGTTGTGTATTTTAATTTAGTTTTTCTCTATTTATAGTATATTTCAGAAAATACTTGATTTTATTTTTATAGTTAGTCTTGGATAGAATCTATAACCATTTTTCCTTATTAGAATAACTTCAAAAGTTATATCAATAACTCACATTGATATTACTAATAATTAATCAATCTTAAGAGATGTTATTTGAATAGTCAAACTATTATAACCATATAACCTTGATTAACTAGGTTGTATTATTTTTAAATTCGGGGAAGTTTTCAAAGAACCAATTTAATTACAGAAATTTTTATAAATACTCAATTAACCCCCCTCTTGGGTAATCTACTCCAACTAACATTTTCTATGAGAGGATATTATTATTGTTGAGTATCTGTTTTAAAATATGTTCAACTATCATATTAGTTGTACTTTAATGATCTGTTTATATCTATTAATTTTAAATTTCTAGATATTTAAAGGTATTTATTTCTAATGGATAATAGACTCAAAGGTGCTATAACAAACAACCAACATTCTTTAGTGGAACTAATTATTCCCAATAAAAAATTAAAATGAAAATTCATTTAAAAATTATGGGTTTTGAAATTTGGTCTTCAATTGTAGATGAGTATAAGATTCCTTCTATTTATAAAACTACTTGGGATGACCCAACCATGACTAATTACAATTAAAATTTCAAGGCAATGAATGACTTATATTTCTCTTTAGAAGATGAGGAATTTAACATAATTTATTCTTGTAAAACTGCCCATCAAATTTATGACACTTTGTCTATTTCACATGAAGTAACTTCTAGTATTGTATAGATGAGACTCAACACTTATACTATTTAATATGATAACTTTAAAATGAATCCTGGTGAGCCTTTTTTTTATATGTATCTTTGGTTCAACAAAATTTTCAACACAATGATTTATCTAGGACAATAATTCGCTACCAAAGAACAAATCACAAGGATTATAAGATTTCTACATGACAGATGGAGAGGAACTTCTGTCTATATTAGATAATCATGGGACATCAGAAAATTACTTGTAAAAGAACTCATTGGGAAACTAATTACATATGAAGAAGAGCTAAAAGTCAACCAGGAATAAGAGGATGAACCCGAGAGAAAATAAGTGGCATTTAAGACCACTACCTATCAACCCAAAGAAAAGGAGACCCTGCAAGTCTCTGTAGAAAGTTTCCACATTGAACAATATTCACCCGATAGTGATGTAGAGATGGCTCAATTACCCAGAAGGTTTAATAAATTTTATAAAAAGAAGAATTTTTTTCAGAAAACCTAACTTCAAAGGAATCCACTATATATAATAAATCTAGGTTCTTCCATCCTTACTTTTCGCCTCCACAAGTAGCCACATCACAAGAAAAAAAATATCTTCCCGCAAATACCCCCAAACTATCTGGCTCTTCTGCCGACACGAGTTCTCTGAGCACCAGGCCTTTCATTCACGTCTTTCTGTTTACCTACTCTTCTATCTGCGCCTAGGGTTTCGACAGAACTCCGTTCAATTGTGCACTTCAGCCGAAATCATTTCCATGAGCTCGACTCTGACTCTGCGTGATCCTCTTTTGTCCCCTTCACCTTCGGCTCCTCTGCCCTCAACTCCTCCGTCTTCGACTACTCATTTTTCGGAACTTCCATCTTTAGCTCCAACGTCTATGGCTCATCTGATTCGTGATTTCCGTCAGGTATTGCTAAGGTACCATCTGAATTTTTACTCTTGTATCCTCCATTCCCTACTTCGTAATCACCGACTCGTGATTTCAGTCGGCTGTTGTTACGACACCCACAACATTTTTACTGTTTCTCCTTGCCCTTATACAAAATGTGCAGTAGCCGTCTCTTTATGGTAATTCGACATTCATCAAACCTGCTGCTCCATGCCCTCCATACCACATTTGACTTATCCACCGTCTCCTAATATAGGTTTTCACCACATCCTATTTTACTTCAAGGCAACTTCTCATTTTTCTCTAATACATCCTCAAACATGTAATTTATTCCCATTATAGTGCCAAATGGTAATCCCCTTGATCACTTTATGATTATGATTTAAAAGGCACTACTTTTTTATAGGAATTTTTTTTTGCATTATCATTGTCCATTTCACAAGTTGATGTAGTGACATCTAGTCTGGTTGATTGGGTTTGATGCAAAATTATCTATTTTCAAGCTTCTCTAAAAATCTAAGGTTGGACACCACCTCTATTTTCTTTATAAGTGGTTTTATGTGTAAATGAATATGTATAATTACTGTGATTTTTTCCTTTTTCTGGTTTCTGATATCTGGATTCTATTTATTTCCGGATATGGGGAAAATGAAATTTCAGTTTAAGTATTTACATGGAAATCCTGGACTTCTTTGTATGTAATCTTATTAAATTTACTAAACAAATTATTTGTTTGATATTTTCATCTCTCTTTATACTTGATTTAATCATGTTCCTTGATGTAGTGATATCCAGTCAGGTTGACTGTGTTTGATGCAAAATTATCTGTTTTCAAGATTCTCTCAAAATCTAAGGCTGGCCACCACCTCTATTTGATTTGTAAGTGGTTTTATGTGTTAATGAATATGTAGAATTACTGTGATTTTTTCCTTTTTCTGGTTTTTGATTTCTAGTTTCTATTTATTTCAGGATATGGGGAAAATGACATTTCAGTTTATGTATTTACATGGAAATCCTGGACTTCTTTGTATGTAATCTTATTCAATTTACCAAATAGGTTATTTGTTTGAGTTTTTCATCTCTCATTGTGCTTGAATTAATCATGTTGTTCATGTTTGGGCAAGTGGGATGGCTCTCTACTTAGTTTTGTGAATTCATGGTTTGGAATATTATCCTTTTAATGTCTTATTTTAAATATTGGTCAAATATAACATCATGTTTCCCTTTATTCGGCCTCCTCGAGCCATTATAGTCTTATGGCCTACAAGAACTACCGTCAATTATCTATTATGCATGGATATAAATTGATTTACATCACTTTTTTGTAAACTATATAGTCATTGAATAGAATTGTAGGATGGGTTCATTGATTTTTTATTTATAGTGGCTAACATGTATTGTATTTAAAGAGGTAGATGCCCTGAAAAACTAAAATCATGAAGATTTTGATTTCGTGTTTTTATGGAACTCCAGTGGGGAGCCGGAATAAAGGAACTGAGAGAAAAAATATGGGGCTCTAGATCAACCGCACTACACAGATCCTCTATGTCTAGATCCTCTGTGTCCGGCTCATCTTCATCCAGCTCCTCCGCATCTGGATCCTCTGCATCCGACTCCTACACCACCTAATATTCTAACAGGTATTGTATTTAATGTGGTAAATGCCATGGAAAAATAAAATCATGAAGAGTTTGATTTCGTTTTTTTAGGGAACTCCAGCAGGGAGTCAGAATAAGGGAACTGGGAGAAAAATATGGGGCTCTGGATCAACCGCACTATATATTTTCACATGTACAATCTTTACTAGAACCATTTACAAGTACTGTAATGCTCTTTTATCTATTTATTTTTCTCTTCCATTAAACCATATTCTTCTATATTTTTATTCAATTTTCTATGATTATTATTTTTAAAAATTATTAATATTAAATGATTATGAAATATTATGTTTTTTAATATTATGGTCGATGATCTTATTATGTGTAGTAATAAAAAAATCTGAAAATAATTATACAGTTAAAAAAAATGCAGATTGTATCACTTTGTTGGTTGGTTTTGGTCAGTTATGTGTAAGATTTTTACCAATAAGTATCCAATGTAATGGGTCATGGGTAGACCTATCAAACTTAGAGAATAAAGGGTACTGCAAAATAGAATTGAAACAATGCAAGACCCAACATATTTCATTCTGATAACTCCTATTAGGTATGCCATTCCACCATTTATATTTTCATTTTTCACTTATAAAAACCTCTTCTAAATTAGTTTTTTCAATCCTTATTCTTATTTTTAAACATTATAGTGTGCATAAAAATGTGTTGGAAGCTTTTGAAGTTGATGATTCAGTAAAATGTACAAAAAAAAAATTGTTCATTCTACAACCAACTGACTGTCAATGATAGATAATTTCATAAATTTCATTATTAAAAGAAATAAATTCACATTAAAACATACTTTTTAACCCTACTATATCTGATAATTATAGTAGTGAATCTTCTTGTGTAAGTATAACCATTTACCATAACCAGTTACAATTTTTTTTACCTTGTCCATTCTAATTTATTTGAAAAAATACCACTTCATTGTAATATTAATTTTATCCTTGAATGATAGGGACATCAATGAAGTATAACTTTGGGTGTCAGTTGCAACCAAGGGACTGTAATTTTTTCTTTGTTTCAAACTATTCCTTTTATGTTTCCAGTCAAAATGGTAATAATTTAATATTTAGTTATGAATTCACTTTTTTTATGAAATTGTTCAGAAACAGGATTTGGAACAACACTTAATAGGTACATTTCATAACCAATACAGTTTTTAAAATTCTATGATTATTCAAGACATGATTACTGCATGTTTTTAACACAAGTACAGGTTCCACTGCATAGTCTTGAGTTTGATCATTTCCTGTAACATATGATACTATTTTAGTAGAGGGTGCCATCATTATGTTTTAATGTTTTTCAAATGGTTTTTAATTTAATTTAAAATTTTGGCATATTTATCTTTCATACCCTATAATTGTGACTGCCAACTAAAACAGCCAAATTGTTATAGAGGATGATATATTAGTAAGTTTATCTTCTAAATTCATTTTATTTAAATGTTATAATTAAAAAAAATGTTTCTGTATTTTTTTAAAGAGGCTTACAAATTAACTACAGCGTATAGGGAGATTATGCCAATATAATAACACAATACATGGAAACCTAAAATGACTCCTCTATGGGTACATGCCATGAAATTATTCAGATAAAAGAGATTGATCTATATGCTTTTTAGGTAACTATATATTACAATTACATAAATTTCATTAATAATCCTATAAAATTCAGATAACAACAATTCTTTTTAACCTTATTATATAAGATCATCATTGTAGTGAATCTTCACAAGTATTACCATTGACCAATAAGAGGATCTAATTTTACGTTTTTAATTTATATTTACTAGAAACTATATTCCACGTTATTGTAATATTAATTTTAAACTTGTGTTGTAGAAAAATGAAAGAGCTGGATGTTTAGGTGTCGGCTGCAATAGTGAAATTGGATTTCTTACAACTACAATTATTTCGTCTACTCAGGTATATGTTTTTTTTTCATCATTGTCTTTTATATTCATTACATAATTGGAGTATAAAATGTATATTTTTTCATTTTTATTTACAATGTTTATATTATTAAAACACATTTCATTTGTTGTTCTCATATGACAATAGGTAAACATCAGAATTTTTCTTCAGAATTTTTCTTTTCTAATGAGTATATATTGTGCACTGAACAATATTCCCTGCTTATTTTTTCTCAGATAATATTAATTGTTGTATGGATTGACATTACTATCAACCAACATCCCGAAGTGTTGGTCTACTACAGAAAAATCATACAACATTCCTGGTAGGCTATTACTGACATGGAATTATGAACAGATATTTCGTATGGAAGTGTTGGTCAACTACTTTAGTTTCTAGGTTCTTTTTCTTCTAAGAATATCCTCTATGTAGAAAAATATGTCTCATTATTTTGATAGTGAGGATGGTATTCAACATAGTGAAAAGACCTCTCCAGACTGCGTCGTTACGACAAGTCATATTTATGAATTGCACACCATACCAAGGGGAGATATAACCAGGAAAAACTGAAAAAATCGACTGAAATCTGATGCTACAAACACAAGGTAACCATACATATTCACTATTCATATTCTTTTCATTATTGTTTTCAGAAATACAATTGTAGTGCAATACGTATTACATTAGATAGAGTACAGACAATTCATTTAAAATGTATTCTACTACTAATTTTCTATTTTGATATTATTAGTATATCCTGTGTCATGGAAAATACCATTGCACCTGAAATTTTTCCAGTATTCAAGCTATACAATATTATTTTTCTAACTGTTAGGATGTATCAATTATTGTTCACTTATAGCATGTATCATTTGTTTGTTCAATTATGTGTTCAACTATTATCATGTATCATTTGTTTGTCTCTGGTTCTCTAAATAAAATAAAATTGAATAAAAATTCTATTTTTCCCATGTTCTTTGGGTTTGGGTTGAAAACAAGTACAAAGATGTGCAAAAATAATTATAACTGAGTTTTATTAATGAGTAACCTCATTTTTTTCTATATTTATTTTTCCAATGTTACATAACATATTTCATGACCTAACCCTTTCAATACTTCTTTGATTTTTATTATTCATTGTAGTGACTGAGGTCTATGTAAGGACTTTTGGAGTCTGTACTCTTCTGACTTTCACCCTCCATTTCTTGTGTGCATTCAACCTTGAAAACCGACTGCTCTATTTGGATACTTTTCAATATTTTATTTATTTTCTTGGTCATTTTTTGACTGAATACCTAAGATATCGCACAATAGACATTAAGAACCTGGTGACTGTTGGTATCTTTACAGGTATGGAAGTTCCAACTGTTGTATTGAGTTGAATTTGAATTTGTATTCACAACTTTTGTTTGATTGTTTTGAAGGGACATTTTTCATTTGTAACTCTGAAATATCATTGATTATTGTACTTTGATGAAAGTGGTTTCATTGATAATTTATGGAAAATTGACTACTGGGATCAAAACTACAAGTTTGTTTCAATAAAGGACCTGGCCAGTTATAAATACATTGTACAAAATAATTATTTTGGTTATTCATTGGAATAAAAAAAAAATTTGATTCCCGGTTTTCATTTTACCATCTCATATTAATTGAAACTCTTCATCCCTCTCCAAGAACGTCAATATTATGGATGTTTTTGCAATGGAATGCACATCACCCAAGCCACCTCAAGAGAAACTAAAACCATAAATTGAGGTTATTATAGTATTTCCTATTTGATATGCTTCTCTTTGTTTATTTCTATTCCTTATACAGTTTTGAGATCATCTATAATTTCCAGGAACCAAGAATTATATAAGGGGAATGCAGGGGGAGTTTCACATAATGATAATGATGGGTGGAGTTTGAAGGGAACAATTATAGGTCTCGAAAACTATGGTTACTGCATCTGTTTTCATCCTGTAATGCACTACTTAAACCAACTATTAATTCTGTTAGGAAACTCACTACATATTCTGTACTATGTACCACTGGAAAATGAATTTTTCATATTTCCAGTTTCTTTGTAGTATTTCATACATATAACAAAAGTTGTACTTTCATATTTATTAATCATTCATTTTCAATTCAATAATCTGTTGATCTATTTTCATTCCTCACTGACCAATTTCATTTTCCATTTTTTTATTGTTCTTTCTCTAATGATTACCTACTGTATTCGTACCATTATTTTCATCTTTTTTTTCTCAACAATATGTTGGGTTAATTGACAATAAGATTTTTTTAAATGATGTTGAACCTTATAATTTTACAGGAATGTGAATAGCCTCATGCATTTGCACGGGTGATGTACTAGTATATGATCAAAAGGGAAGCTGGAAGAAAGATTGTTAAAGAAACGACAAGTCTGATGAGATAGTATGTTATGAATGTAAGTAAAAGGGACATGTAAAGGATGACTATCCCAAGCTCAATTATAAAAGGAAATATGAGGAAAAATATATAATGTATAAAAAGGAAATGAAAGAAACTTGGAGTTCTTCGAAGGACTGTTCAAGTGACTCAGAGTATTCACATGATGAACAGGTTAACAAAGCCAATATGTGTTTCATGACAAACACATATGAGGAAAATTGTTTGAAGAGATTCTGTAAAAGATTATGGTACATGGACAGTTGGTTTTCAATACACATGACTAGAGAATATTCATGTTTCAATAACCTAATAAAAATTGATGGTGTACATGTCACCTTTGGTGACAATTCCAAAGGAAAAATCATTAGCCTTGGACAAATCGGTAACTCTAACTATGTTTTAATTTCCAAAGTACTTTTTTGTTGATGGACTGAAATATAATATTCTTAGTATTTCAAAATAATATGATGATTTATTTCATGTTAAATTTGAAAATTATTCTCGTAATGTTTTTAATTCTAATAATGATTTAGTATTTTATTCATTAAGAAATGAAAATGTATATTCTGTTAACTTATATTCTTTAGTTTCTCAAAATGATTCATGTTTAAGTGTATTTCAAAAAAAAATATTGGCTTTGTCTTAGAGGACTATGACACTACAATATTCTCTACCTTAGAAAGATAACTATAAAATGTTTAGTCAAAGATCTACCCAAACAAGAGTTTCTAAATGATAAAGTGTGTAATCCTTGTCAAAAGGGAAAGCAACACAGAATTTCCTTGAAACCAAAGAAAGAAGTTTTAACTTATCAACCTCTCGAGTTGGTTTACATGAATTTTTTGGGACCATCTAGATTTTCTAGTTTAAATTGGAATTACTATGTTTATGTTCTTGTATATGAATTTTCAAGATATACTTGGACCTTCTTTTTGGATCACAAAAGTGAAGCCTTCTCTCATTTCACCAAATATTCTAAAATTATAGTAAACATTAGTGTAATTAGAATTAAATCATTAAGAAGTGATAATGGACATGAGTTTTAAAATCAAGAGTTTGAATCCTTTTTCTCACAAAATTGCTATAGTCATAATTTCTCTTCCCTTGGAACCACTCAAAAAATGAGTTGTAGAAAGAGGAAATAGAACCTTACAAAAGATTTATAGAATAATTCTTAGTGAATATGACTTACCTATTTAATTTGGAACTTAATTTGTAAATACAAAATGCTATATTATTAATAGGGTATTGATTAGAAATATTCTTAAAATAACTCCATATGAGTTATGGAATAATAGAAACCCCAATGTAAGTTAATTCATAGTCTTTCGTTGCAAAGACTTTATCTTTAATGCAAATGAAAATCATGAAAAATTTGTATCCAATACTGATGAATGAATTTTTCAAGGATACACAATATCTAGTAAAGATTATAGAGTATTAAACAAAAGAACTAAATGTGTGGAGGAATCTCTCCATGTCATGTTTTATGAGACAAATGCACGTGGGCCTAAGACCTATCTAGAGAATCTTGAGGATGATATTTCAAATCTGGACATCAATGCTAAATTTTCTAACTATCCTATAAAGGAATCTGTAAAAACTTATAGTTCTAGAAATTCTCCATATTCAAGTCATAATGAACCTGAACCTGTTGAAGAACCTAAAATCACTAGCCCATATTTTTTTAGAGCTATTAGAACCCTTAAGATCAATCCATTAGATGTTGTTGTATGTGATTTAGATAAAGGAACACAAACTAGAGATTCTCTTAGAAAAAATATTGGACATAAAGTATTCTTATCACAACTTAAACCTAAAAACATTAATGATTATATCACTGATGAATTTTGGGTGATTGATATGCAAGAAGAACTTAATCAGTTTGAAAGGAACAATGTTTGGAAACTTGTTGACATATCCACAGACATATTTACCATAAGCACTAAGTGGGTGTTTAGAAATAAGGTAGATGAAGCTGGTAACATAGTTAGAAACAAAGCTTGATTTGTTGCACAAGGCTATAGTCAATAAGAAGTAATTGACTATGAGGAGATCTTTGCACCAGTATCTAGACTTGAATCCATCAGAATCCATATTTATTATGCTGCCCATATGAATTTCAAAGTCTAGAAAATGGATGTCAAAATTGAATTCCTAAATGTGTATATAGATGAGGATGTTTTTTTTGAACAACCTAGTGGTTTCATAAATCCTCACATTCTAAATAATGTTTTCAATTTATCAAAAATCTTTTTGTGGTTTAAAATAATCTCCATGATCTTGGTATGATAGATTAATTACTTTTCTTATTTTCATAGGTTTTACAAAAGGTATACCTAACCCTACCCTTTTTATAAAATGAATTTCCAATGATGTTTTAGTAGTTCAAATTTATGAAGATGATAATATTTTTGGATCTTTAAAAAATTATTTATGTATTATGTTTTATAAAATGATGAAAAATGAATTTGAAATGAGTTTAATGGGAGAACTAAATTTCTTTCTTGAATTTAAAATCTTACAAAATAACGGTGGTATTATTTTAAATCAAAGAAAATACACTAAGGATCTTCTAAAATGTTTTTGCTTGGATAGCACTAAATTTAGTGACACTCTAATGATTACTACTTGTGTATTAGATCTTAATGAAAATGGAAAATCTTTTGATCAAACCACTTATAGAGAAATGATTAGAAGCTTACTCTACTTAACTTCTAGCCGACCTGATATTATGTTTTGTGTATGAATGTGTGCTTGTTTTCAAGAAAAACCTAATTAATCTCAATTAAATGTTGTTACAAGGATTTTCAAATGCCTCAAGCATACACCCAATTTCGGACTGTTATACCCTAGAGGACAATCATTTGAGTTAGTTAGCTATTCTGATGCTGATGTTTTTGGTTGTATGTTAGATAGAAAAAGAACCTCTAGAACATGTCACTTTTTAGGAAAGTCTCTAGTATCATGATGTAGTAAGAAACAAAAATTTGTTTCATTATCTACTACCAAATCTGAATACATAGTTGTTGGTAGTTGTTTTGAAAGTATTTTGTGGGTGAAACACGCATTAAAATATTACGGATATCAATTAAGACATGTACCAATAAATTGTGACAATAAAAGTTCTATTAACATCACAAAGAATCATGTTTCACACTCCAGTACAAAACATATTGATGTTAGACATCACTTTTTGAGGGACCATTATCAAAAAGGTGATATTACTTTGGAATTCATTGGAACTGAATGTCAGCTTACTGATATATTCACCAAACCATTAAATTCTGAAAGGATAGATTACAACATACATGAATTATGAATGAAAAATATAAATTATAAAGTCTACTATTCCAAAACATATTGTCTCATAGCTTACTGTGTCACAGTTTACGATTTCATGATTTAAGATTTCACAAGTAACTATCTTAGAATTACTGTCTAACTCTCATAGTTATATAGATTATTGTCTTGAGGTTAATTTTTATGTTTACGGTCT
Organism: Viscum album; assembly: GCA_963277665.1. Taxonomy (NCBI): domain Eukaryota; kingdom Viridiplantae; phylum Streptophyta; class Magnoliopsida; order Santalales; family Viscaceae; genus Viscum; species Viscum album. The sequence continues at coordinate 454,299,194 of OY728166.1, read as the reverse complement.
TGACGTTATTGTCTATCGGTTACTGTCTTGTACTTACTGTCTAACCTGATACGGTCACACCGTTTGGAGTCACACTGTAAATATGACACTGTGACAATTAGTTCTGGTCTCATCATAATGACTTTTTTCATTTTCTTTGTATTTTATTACCCATATAGCTGTGTTGATTATTTTATTGTTTTTATCCTTTGATTTTGAATTTTCGATGCTTGAAATCCATAAATGATGAAATCCAAATATCATTCACTCTTTTCTTCACTTGATCTCTCTTCTCTCAAAACTAAAAACCCTCTATTTCAAACTATAAGTCCTCCCCCAGCCCTTCTCTCTCTCAATATCTTGAACCCTCATTGAATGCCCAGAATGAAATGCACATCTTCATCAACTCCATAAAAGCACAGATCTTATAATAATGTAAAAAAGATCACCGAAGGTAGCACCCTAAGGACTGTTGAACTCAGATCTTGTTGATAGAATAGTAGTACCAAAAAAGTAAATCCATACTAAGTGGTTGCTGACAAGTAATTATTTAGATTCAAAAATACTGGAAGAGTAGGGATGGATGAACTGGTTCACAAAAGAGACTAGGCCAATTTATCCAAAACATTTTTTTTCATTTTTATCAGTTTTTCCAATTTTCCTTCAATACAGAAGATGGTTTTGTTGTAAAAAAGATGGATTAATATCCAAAGATGTACTTTTTCTTCAAGGTTATGGGCTGCCTTCCTAAGGATACCTCATGAAGTAATTTTTAGGACTACTAAAGAGGTACTCCTCCTCCAAGTGATATTTTTGTCTTAAAAGAGTCTCTAAGATGTTTGAACAAAACAAGAAGAAAATAATAGAAATTTCTTCTAAGTTGGATAGTAAAAGGATTTTGTTATTTATGTTTATCCAGGATCTAATTAGTCCATGGAAAGGATATTTTTCTACCCTCAATTATCAAGTTGTATTCTTGATACATATTATGAAAAATGTACACAAGATCAATCTGTGTAAGTATGATATACTTCACATGAGTCAATTGATTAATACATCTTCAAAGTCTATCTCTTTGTTCTATTCAAGATTTATCTCTACAATGTTGTATGCTAAAAGAATGGTTGGACTAAATAAAGAAGTCCTCAAAGACCATGAGTTCTATATCTCAAAGGTTATAGTTAAAAGGGTGAAAATAAATTAGAATCCTTGGAGAAAGTCTTTGGTGGAGGATAATTAAAGGATATATGAAAATATTAATCCAGTTGAGCATCCTTCAAGACATAAGAACATTTCTAATCTTGGTTTGGAACTAGATGAATTTTTTTATTATCTTGATGAAGAAGAAGAGATAGTTGTTTTACCTATGGAAGTAACTGTCTCGGATAAGGAAGACAGTGATCTACCTATTCCAAAAAAATTAGTTTAGAAGGAAGAAAATGTTTCTAAAATAAGTGCTGATTTAGAATAAGAACCTAATTCTAGGAAATAATTTGTGGTTAGTGTAAAATAAAATGTTGTTCCTGAGTAGCATCTAGAAGAATAAATTATTATTGAGGAATGGGTTGTTGTTGAGGAACATTTAGATGAACATGATAATCCTAAAATTATCCAATATCCTAAGGAAATAATGAAACAAGACTACTAGATGGATATAAAATAAATGCGTGAGGTTATAAGAGATTAAATTTTAGAAACAGATCATGTAACTGAATTACTCAGTCCTGAGGGAGATTCACCTATTGAGGGGGAGCAACACCCCATTCTAGAAATCTTTGAAGTTCATAATCCTATTGATCAAAGCACTATAGATACCTGGTATAATTTCCCTAGCTACTTTGATTTGGATAATGCCCATGAGGCCTCAATTAAATGCATATACCTTTCAAATATGTTTCAATTGAAACCGGTTTCTGCCTTATAAGTAATCTCTTCTAAGGAACCCGAACCTGTCTTAGCTCCTGTTCATGGAACTTCACAAGAACCTTATTCTTCTGTAATTCAAAGTGATTTGAAAGCCTTTGGAGTTACTTTATTAGCTAGATTTGAAAATATCATGAATACACAGCCTTATCCTATGAAAAATCTTTTTGAAAGATAGGTTGTCTTACTGTTAGATAAAATCATATGGAAGATTCATCCAAAAATGATTCATGAAATACAAGAGGTTATAATTTAGAACAAGAAATTGAGTGATGACGTGAAGTCTCTCCGAGATATGGTTTAAGATATGAAAAAGTTTTGCAATTAGTACAAGATCATTTTTCTCATCCTATAGAGGTTGTTAAAAAGATTCCCTAGAAATTTTCATCCTTGATTCAACCGAACATGACATCCATATTTGACAAAGTTGTTGAGAGAAACATCTAGAGAGTCAAGGAGATGCGTGAGCTTGTTGTTGGTCATAAAAAAATGACTGATGAGTACAGTGGATGTCTAAATAAAGTTCTAAATCTGATCAATTCATTAACTTCATCTGTTACAACCTCTAATGCCTCTAGATAGTCATCTCAATCCATTGAAAGTGATCTTCTTGGAACTATTATCAAGGAGTAACTTCAATCAGGGTTAAGTGGATTTGATATGGAGAGTTTATCTATTGTTGTCAATAATAGTGACATAATACTTGATTTATTGAGGATTCATTCAAATATTGGAAATCATTCTCAGGAATAAATTACTAAGAATGTGGATTTCTACTTTAATAGAATTTTCTCTAAGCATGACATGACCAATAATTTCAAATATCTTGTAGAATACCTGAAAATACCTCATATCACTCAAGCCTTCAAGACACAAGTCCAAAAGCTAAAATACTTCACTACTCTATTGGAAAAGTTCTTGGAAAACAAATATGATTTCCAGAAGTAAATACAGTACGATGGTGAGATCATTACTTATTTCATTTAGTTGTTGAAGCCTCATGTTAAGTTTCAAAGCACTGCCATTGTGGATCCTATAACTACACCTTTATGACTTGGTTTAAATCCCTCCTCATCCACTTGTTTTAAATCTACCTAGATGTCTATATCTCAGGCTTTGAGCTAGATTGGAAATGTTATCCTTGACCAGAACTTTCCCCGGTCTTCCACCAAACCCACTTTGGAACCTTTAGTTTTTGAAGGGCTCCCTCTTCCTTCTCTGACATTTGGCTCAATTCCGTCTTCAACCTCTACTTCTGCTAATGTGGATCCTTATTATTTTTCTATCAAGGGAAAATAGAAGATATCTAGTGTTTAAGAAATGTGAACAATTTATATTGATAGGGATGTTTTGTACTTTTGTCTACTGCTTGTAATGTCATATATCTTTCAATATACTTCCATGAGGACTGTTGTTGTCTATTCTTTTATTTTATTTCCTTCTGTTTCTATTTTTGATAATCCCAAAGGGGAGATAAATCACACTAATAATATTAATCTAATTCATATGGTTTTTGATCATAAAAAAGGGGGAGATTGTTGGACTTCTCATGTGTTAATCATGTTTTAATGATCACAAATCATGGTAACCCTATTTACTCTATTTCAAATCATGTGTCAAGATGGTTGGTTTACCTATGCTTTAAATAAACTTTCACAAGATCTTTATTCCTATAAATCATGTTTTATTATTTTAAACTACATTTTGTTTTGTTCTATAATGAATTCCTCTATGAATGATTAAGTCTAATTCATTTATTGAATATTACTGCTTAAGATTGTTTACAGATATTTGGCTAAGTCTGAGAAATAGTGAGCGTGACACCGGTTCTGGTTTTTGGGAAAAGGACCAGACACCATGACCCAAGCACCATGACCCAAACATAGTAACCTAAACACCATGACCCAGACACCGTGACCCAGACACCATGACCAGCTTCAGATCTCATGAAGTTTGTGACACCAGTTCCTTGCAAACATCACCAAGACACCATTCAATATTTGGAAAAGGATCAGACATTGTGATCCTAACATAGAATTTGTGCTACCAGTTCCTAATCTCAATGAAAATATAGCAACACGACTGTCTTACTGGTCAAAGTCAAAGAATAAGACACCATTTCATGGTTACACCATTTCCATGTGACATCATTTCAAGAGAAAATGTGACACCATTCATTAATCTATTTTTTCATTTTCAATTAAATTTCCAACGGTCTCATTTCAGTCATTTAAAGGTACTGACATAATTAATGTTTCTTTATAGACATGTCACCTGATAGTATGAGGTGCAGAATACATGCATCTTATTGGTTCCAACGTTTTCACCCACAGTTAAAAAGGAAGATAATTCAAGCTATAGAAACATACAGAAGTAGAGTGAGTGTTTGAAAAGAGAACTGATGCATACAACAAGATGTAACTGAAGAACACATGAAGCACTCACTATCGATTCCAAAAAGACTATAATACCATAAATCAGAGAAAAAATCATCTTTAAAGTACCAACTCCACAAAGAATGTGAGAAAGATCTTTGAACTAGAAACCAAATAACCAGACTTGCAATACACTATTTTTCAGAAGAAGACTCAATACTTGCATATACTTTATCCTACAATCCCATAAATTCATAGAATAACACTTAGAGTACTTCTAATCCTTTCTCATCATCTTTCCTCTGTTGTGTATTGTTTTTAGATTTCGAGCAGTGTGTGTGTATTTCAGTATTAAAAACACACACTATCTCCAATATTAAACGGAAAGATACAATATATCCTTCCTCTCATACCTTCTTACATCTATTTACTCCCACAGATAAGTATAGAAGAGGTCCTTGTGTGACCTGGTATTTTATACCCATAAAGAACAGTGGAAGAGGTGGTGTGACCTGGACCGTCCTGTGCACTATTGTTTACCACAATCTAGGGTGTGGATCAATTTTATTAATATAAACTACTTGGTGGCAGGTGATCACCAAGTGCAGTGGATTACGTATCGTCTTAAGACTGAACCACTTGTTTTATCCTTTGTGTTTTTTAATTTAGTTTTTCTCTATTTAACTGTATATTTTAGAAAATACTAGATTATACTTTGATAGTTAGTCTTTGATAGAATTTATAACTATTTTTTCATATTATAATAACTTCAGAAGTTATATCAATAACTCACATTGATAATACTAAGAATTAATCAATCTTATATGATTTTTTTGAACATTCAAACTATTGTAACATTATTACCTTGATTAACTGGGATGTTTTATTTTTAAATTGTGGGACGTTTTTAAAGAACTAATTTTGTAACATAAAGTTTTATAGATACTCAATTCACCCCCTCTTGAGTAATCTACTCAGACCAATAGGGTCCAAAAACTCCATTTTTCTCCAGAAACTCTCAAGAAACCCATGGGATAATTACAAGAACAAAAATAAAGAACAATGTTCTTAAAATAAAATCACATATGTTACATTCAATAAAATTACTAAGAATGAACATATATTTTTTATTTTAATATCAGCTCTTTCATATTATTAATTTACATGGCATTTAATATGAACTCCTTCGTATTCAACTTATGCAGTATTTAATGAAAACATTTATAATTAAATTAACATTAAAAATTTTATATAACCACTTTAAATAAATTAAATATCACATTTTTAATTTTATTTAAACCATTCATAAAATAAATCAAAACCCCTTTAAAAATGGTCTAAAAATATTCCAAAATAAAATATTTCAATATAAAAATTTTACATTCTCATTTATAAACAATTAATAAATTAATATAAAAATTAATATTTCACCTTATATTATATTCTATAAACACTTTATAAATTATTTACCATGTAAATTAAATTTAATCCTATATCATGTCTATTAAAATATTTATGGAAAGGTTTGAGTCCCCCATCTAATTCGTCTAGGGCCCATTTTGAGAATTTTCAAAAAAAAAACTAATTTTTCTTTAAAAAACTACACACTATGCCCATTTTGATATAGATTCTTACATGGTGAAGGGATAAATGAAAAATCATGCCATAGGGAAAACCATGATGATTTCTATGTCCACTAAGGCCATTTTATTAGTACAACTCAACAAAGTTTCTATTAGCTTAAAAAATCAGGATCATTTTGATAAGTCCATATTTTTTTTGTTTAATGGTCATATAATAAACTATGATTATTTTCAGAAACTTTTTTTCCTAGTAAATAAATTTTAGCTATAATATTTTTAATTCAAACTATTGAGATTATATCATGGTCTTATTTTTCCTTGTCATGGTTCTTATTCACCATGGCCATTTTACCAAAAAACAATGATATAGTGTCATTATCTTACGAAACTCTATTTTCACAAAACCTTTTTATAAAACATTATATAAACCTTGGAGTAGTTTTATAAATTTTATAATTACATTACCATTTTCCACTTCCCAAAAGTTCATGGTAAGAAAATATTGAACATCCATTCTTATTTTGAATGGAACATTCCATGGATTTTGTGATTATCATTTTTTTGTCTCTTCACCTATTTGATAATTTGATCTAAATGAGATGGAAGTGGATCTAATACCATTTACGATATTTAATGGGGAAGAAAGTTATCCAATTAAAGTAGGAAAAATTAACCAAGAATGAAATTTCACAATATCCCATTCATATTAAATAGAAATAAATAAATGAGGAATGACATACCCTTTCTTTGCTCATATGAATCTACCCAAGCTCATTGGAATGAACTAGATAAAAATAATTGAGAATATTCCAGTGAGATTATTCCTTCTTTGGTATCCATGGGCCGTATAAATCTATCAATACTTGTGAAGGATTATCTCTTCCTGGAATTTTTCTAAAACCTTTGAGTTAATAATAAAGAGAGATGTTTCATGAGTTAAAATTCATTATATATTCATCCGAGGACTTTTTATAGAAACAAAAAATTCAACCATTCAAATATAAATGTTTCATGAGTTAAAACTATATCATCCTTGTTAAGTTGTGTTCTCTTTTATATTTAAGACACTATTTTTCGGGTTTGAATGGTGCGAGAGGTGATCAATGTGTTTTTCTAAAGGACTTGGGATGAATACTATCTACATTATCCAATTCATGTCATGAAATATATATTCATGATTTAAATGATTTTTTGTAAGAATCAATGATTCTAGTTTAGGATGTGAAAATAGTTAAGGTAATTAAAATGTTATTCACATCATCACTGGGGTTTTCCAGATTTTAAGTTGTGGATATTCATTTTTCAGCTTATAGTACATAATAGAAGTTCATGTCATGAATTATTTATATTATATTTAATTATATGTATTTAACACAAAAATAAATTCTCATTCTCTTTTCTATACATTTTCCAAAACAATAGCTCTTTTCCATGTGTTTTAGGGTAAATCTGTCTCTTCTGAACTTCTCATTTTGGTGCTTAGATCTATATGTTGGTTAGTTGCTCCTATTTTTATAACTATGATCAATGTATTATAATTTTCATAATTTATATATGAATTATTAATGATTTTGGGATTAATTTATAGGATTTATTGATCTTGTGATTATTATTATCCAATCTCTTCTAGAACACTTGTGAAATTGTTATTTGGAGGACGAATCATATGGGTTGTGGTGTGATGTGTGAGATTCTCAAGGTATGTGTTGATATAACTTCTCTTCCAACCCATAACCATTTTGAAATTCAATTATAATATGTGAGAATAGATGGTAGGGCCTCTACCCATTCTTTTTGTGATCTTTCCTTATAGTGTGTTTGGATCCCATCATGATTGGTGTGTGACCCGAGTTTAAGGTAGGTGGTTCTGTGGAAATCATATGTTGGATGAAAATTAAATACTATTGATTTATCTAAAGGTTTTATAACTGAATTAGTATGATTATTGATTTATTTATCTGTGTGTGAAACTTTTTTTGGAGAATAGATGTGATTTCCCTTTTTTTATAAAGATTGGTCTTTTTCAAATTTTTATGAAATGGATTCAGAAATTGAGTTTCAACAAAAATATTTGATAAATAAATATGTTTTTGGTATTGATTATGAAATGTGAAATCCCTTTTAAATTTATTTGATATATGATACACATGTAAGATATAGGTACTCAGGAAGAAGGTTGAGTACTGGTCCTTTTCCATTGTTATTATAAGGGGGTTCACATTCTGGGGTGCTCCTTTATCCCTAGATTATATATTCATTGGATCTAAAAACATGATTGAAACTTTTGGGAGTTCAATTTTAAGGTTGTTCTTCTATTACCAATAATTTTATACATGATATATTGGGACATGAGTGTACATACTAGTCATGAATGCGATTTAGGTATGAGTGACCTAGCTAGTTTGACCTTATGTTATCCAAGGGGTGTTTTCATTTGCATGTTATCTTTATACTTCATGGTTTGAAATGATATGGAACGTTATTTGATTAATGTAAATGGTTATTGAAATTATAATTTGAAACAATTTAACCCAGTTTTCTAAAATATTTGGTAAAGGGGAACTATTTACCACGCTTTTGATATAAAATTGTTTAGCTGTTTATCATGCATTTTTCTCTTTTTATTTGGTAATATTGTGATTATTGTACAATGAATTGATATGGAACACCCTTGTGAAATCATACTAATCCTCTTTATCTTACACCATGCGCACTCCCTTGGGGGTTTTTGGACCCTATTTTATCTAATATATGAAAGGTAAAGGAACCATAGTGAGGCGATGAGGTTTATGTTAGCTAAGCATGGGTAGCTGGTGGTGAAATGGTGGGTTGTTTCCCACATGTCAGATGGAGTAACAGTTTATAGTATTTTTTATCCTTATTGGTTGTTTTATATACATATACCTTGGTTTTAGTCTTTTTACCTTGGTTTGTATTGAAAGATCACTGTCGTGGGCGCCCTCAAATGATTAGTGTGATTTTGGGGTACTTAGGTGCAGCAGAGTGGCTGACCAAGGTCGTCTCTCAAAGGAGGAAGTGAATTAAAACAACTTCTAAAAGGTATTCTAAAAATAAAAGATAATAGAATTAAAACACTACTTAAAAATATGGGGTTTTTTTATAGATTATAAATCTAGAAGAAGTTTTCTAGAAGAATATTGAATTTTTTTAATTTTGAAATGAAGTTTGATTAAAAAGACACAATAAGAATATGTTTTTTAGACAATATTTAAAAGACGTAATTGATCTAACTCTACCTCTTCATTCAATTATTAATAATTATCATTTAAATTAATATCAACTTAATTATGATCCCTTAATTTGTTAAATCTCGAACCCTACGAGAATTAACTTTACCACGAAGATGAAGTGAATTTAACCCTAGGCTAACTTCGGAACATGCAATCGCACCACCCTACTTTGATTGATGTTATATGATTAGCTTATGGTCAGTGGCAAATTAAGGTACATTTAGCCTCTTGAAATTAGAATTAATTGAGTTTAGGGATTATATTTAAACACTACAAATTTATCCCTTATGGTTTTGTATAACCGATTAAGTTCGCACTCTCACAATTTACAAAAAATATCATCCTCATGTGTTTTTGTGTTAATTGTTCAATTTATTGATTAGTTTCAATTAAATTAAAAACTCAATTAATTGATCAAATTATGTGAATTAAAATATATCATTTATTCAAAATAAATGAATGTAGAAGGTAAGAGATAGATCAATTACTAAAAGACTACTCTTCCATGGGTGGCGTAATCATCTTACAAGCGAATTGCATTTGCAACGGTTTATAATGGGTATAACCCAATAACGCTTCTAATCAATAATTCCAGACCAAAGAGGAAGATTAATAGAAGAATATATTTAAACAAAACAGCAGAAAATAGAAGAAATAAAATAATAACAAAGAAGTTTAAAACACAAATGAAAATATTACAACATGAAGAAGAGAAGGAGGCTTCGATGAGGGGATCCTTGCTTTAAGAGCTACCCCTCTTACAATGCTTGGATAATTTGGGTGAAACCAATTCTCCTCTACCTAAAATCTCCTTATTCACGTCCCAACTCCTCCAAATGATAAACACACTAATTTATAGAGTGGAGGGGAGGCTAGGTTTAAAGAGGTTTTATGTGTGAATGGGAAATCACAACAAAATATTTTAATACATATGTAACCGCCCATTTTACCTCCAAAACTCGTGAACCAGCTCTCATTTTAGAAGGATTATTTGTGAGAAAATGCATCCCAGAGATCCTCTCAAAATTTGGGCCTCATCCAAGCACGGATGAAGACGTTATGGCCCAAATACAGAACCTTTTTCCATTCTGGTGAGTCCAGACCAACTTTGACTTCATGGCCCATTTTAAACAACCAAATGCACTCTTTAGCTCTAGTGTCCTGAATAAATATTGTGGAAGTGTAAGTTAGTAACACAGTTACAAAATTTCAAATTCAAATAATAAATATAAAAATATTTATCTTCGAAATACTACAGTGCACAATAAAGGGTAAAACTGGAATTTTCAACAAATTTTCAAATGAATGATCAAATCCCAAATATTTTATAAATAAACATATTTAACACAATGCAAGGAAATTATGTCATTTATTATCAATAAAATATTCAACAAAATAGTGTTTTATCAACTCCCCCACACTTACCCTTTTGCACTCCTGGGAAAAACCTCATATCAAGTAAACATCAATATCAAATCAATTTTTTTTAAAACACATATCCTTGAGATCCAACAATTACATACCAAGAAACAAAAGATATCATGCCTCATAAAAAATCATTATTTCACATTCTCCATTTATATCATTAAATATATTTTCACTTCATTTATCTTCCCATGCACTAAACACTTACCTCACTTGAATTTTCTCTTATCACACAAATATCAATTTTTTTTTGCAATGACTTTCTCATCCAAAATCATACAAGGGTCACCATAGGATTGATAAATTCCTACATCGCCACTCGATGTTAGTAAAATACATATGTCTATCATGTGGACTTTTCAGGGTTGTTCTGTGACTTTCGGTTGGTAGGATTAAGGTGTGAAAAATTTTGAGGCTCAATGAGTAGGGTTTGACTCTTTTTGAAGCAAAATTGCATTAATCTAATTTTTACTTAAATATCATCTTCTACTCAATCCCCATAGTATCAATTCAGCTTCATCATCATGAAAAGTCATAGAAAGTTTACACCATTCATCATTTCATCATCAAAAATGTCAATCTTCTCAAACATGATTTTCTTGAAAGCTCTAGATAGGCATAGCTTTCCACCTCAATTAGAAGCTCTAGAAAAGGAACAGCTTCACTTGTCAGGAAAGCTCCAGAAAAGGCACATATTTCAATATAATGATTTTCTTCAGCAGCAATCACATCTCTTTAGAATTTCATTTTCCACCCAAAGTATCACAGAATGTGGTAGCACAATACAAGACAACTTCCCCCACACTTAAGCTCAACTAGATTATGCAATTTCACCCTAAGAGTTGGTTGGATAGGAAAAATTGGCTTGTAATGTGGCTAACCTAACAGGTTGTTCATGGATTATAAGGGCTACAAGGATTAAATGTTCAAGTTAGAACATTATAAAAAAGGATTCTTTGAAATAGGGGCTTTAATACCAAAAAAAATATCGCAATCATTTAAACATAAGTACCTCAAACCCTCATGTTTTGACATACACAAATCAAAATCTAGTTAAATCAAGCATGTTTTGGTTCTATCAAGAAGTGAGGTGAATGTAAAGAATATTAAAATAATGGTTTAGAAGCCTCACAGTAAAGTGGTTTCAAATATAAAGACAGTGAGATGTGGCAAGGAATTCAAAATTCAATGTACTTTTCATGAAATTACTAAACATTTGAACTTGAAACAAAGTCATTTTCAGCATTCATTTAAGCTCAGTTTCATGGGATAAATTGTTTCACTCATTGATATGCATTTAAAAATTGTGATTAGAATCATTTCAGCTCAAAAATTTCAAAAACACAAAGAAAATTGATAAATAAACACACAAAATATGAAAAACAAACAATTTTTTTGTTTGTTTTTTTAGCAGGAAAACAATTGAAATTACTAAACTAAAAGGTTCCCTCCCCCAAACATAAAATATTACATTGTCCTCAATTTGAGTCCATGAGATGATATATGCACATGAAATGCAGAATTTTTAAATAGGAAAAATAATATAAAAGTGAAAGGGTTAGGAACATCCTAATGTGCTCAAGTGACGATGGGGTCATGCAGTGTGATAAAATCCACTGCATCAGTAGGAAGTCCCTAAATATATCTCTTTAAACATTTACCATTGACTGTAAATCTCCTTCATGTGTCCTCTTGTGTGATCTCTACTGCACCATAAGGAAAAACATTAGTCATAATATAAGGACCTAACCATATGGAACTCAACTTACCAGGCATCAGCTTCAGTCGTGAACTATAGAGGACTTTCTCTCCAACATGAAACTCCTTTTTTTTGGATCATTCTATCATGACCTGATTTTGATTTTTACTTATAGAGCCTTGAGTTCTCATATGAAGACAATTGAATCTCCTCAAGCTCTTGAATTTGCAGCTTCCTTTGGATTCTAGCTTGGGCCAAATCCATGTTGCATTTATTTATAGCCCAATAAGGTCAATGCTCAACTTCCATGGGGAGATGACATGCTTTCCCAAAAACAATCCGAAATGGGGACATACTAATGGGTGTCTTGTATTCTATACTATAAGCCCACAATTCATCATCCAAGTGCTTGCTCCAATCCTTGCTATTTGGCTGCACGGTTTTCTCTAAAATCTGTTTCGACTCACGATTTGAAACCTCAGCCTGGCCATTTGTTTGGGGGTGGTATGGTGTTGATGTTTTGTGTGTCACCCCATACTTCCGAAGGAGGGAAGCCAAATTCTGATTGTAGAAGTGTGTCCCTTGATCACTAATGATGGCCTTCGGTACTCCAAACCTACAAAAAATTTGTGTTTTGACAAAGTCCACAACAACATGGTAATCATTAGTCCTGGTAGCCTTAGCCTCCACCAATTTACTCACATAATCAACAGCACCCAAAATGTACAAAAAACCAAAAGAACTAGAAAGAGGACCCATAAAATCGATGCCCCATATATCAAAAATTTCACAGAATAGTATGGGTTGTTGGGGCATCTCATGTCTCCTAGAAATGTTCCTAGCATGTTGGCAATGAGAGCATGACTTACAAAACACATGGGCATCATGGAATAAGCTAAGACAATATAATCCAGAGTCCAAAACTTTCCTAGCTATCCGTTGGGGTCCAAAGTGTCCACCACAAGCAACTGTATGACAAAAATGTAAAACAGACTCCAACTCATGATCAGGAACACACCTCCTAATAACTTGATCACTACACATGCGCCATAGGTATGGATCATACCAAACATAATACTGAGACTCATTTTTTAATTTTTGTACTTGATGTTTCTTTAAATTTGCAGGGTTTCCAGAGGAAACAAGGTAGTTAACTAAATCTGCATACCAAGGATGCAAACCTGAGATGGAATAAAGATGCTCATTGGGGAAAGTGTCCCGAAGTGGTACTTGGTCTAAGGTGTCATCCTCTAGTGTGTGAGTAATCCTACTCATGTGGTCCACCACCAAGTTTTCTGACCCCTTTTTGTCCTTTATCTCAATATCAAATTCTTGAAGAAGGAGCATCCATCGGATCATCCTGGGCTTTGCATCTGGCTTCTTCAAGAGGTACCTCAGAGCTGCATGGTCAGAAAAAACAACTACTTTAGAGCCCAATAAATATGAAAGGAATTTATCTAAAGCAAATATGACAGTAAGAAACTCTTTTTCCATGGTTGTGTAGTTTTATTTGGCTGAATCCAGTGTCCTCGATGCATAGGCGATCACATGTGAACGTCCCTCCACCCTCTGAGATAAGACAACTCCAACCGCAAAGTTGGAGGAATCACACATAAGCTCAAAAGGAATATCCCACCGTGGGGGTTGTATGATAGGTGGAGTGGTCAGATACTTCTTTAGCTCATGAAAGGAAGTCCTGCAAGAATCATCAAACACAAAATCAGAATCCTTTTGATGTAATCGTGACATAGGAAGAGCAATCTTACTAAAATATTTGATGAAGCGCCAATAAAATCCTACATGCCCTAGTAAAGATCTAACATCACGCACACATGAAGGATAGGGTAAGGATGAAATAATGTCTATATTAGATCTATCAACCTCTATCCCATGTTTTGACACTACATGCCCTAAGACAATTCCATGCTCTATAATGAAATGACACTTTTCAAAGTTCAGGACCAGATTCTTCTCAATACAATGATTCAATACATTTCCTAAACTATTTAGACATTCATCAAATGAGGATCCATACACTATAAAATCATCCATAAATACCTCTATGCAGATATCAATAAAATCAGAAAAAATACTCACCATGCATCTCTAGAAGGTACCTAGGGCATTACAAAGTCCAAATGGAATCCTTCGGTAGGAAAATGTGCCAAAGGGATAGGTGATTGTAGTCTTCTTTTGATCCTCCAGAGCTATAGGAACCTAAAAATATCCAGAAAATCCATCCAATAAACAATAGTGTGTCTTCCCAGCTAGTCTCTCAAGCATCTGATCAATAAATGGGAGGGGAAATGGTCTTTGCAAGTGGAATGATTTAGTTTTCAATAATCAATACAAGCACACCAACTATTTTGTACCCTCATTAGAACTAACTCATCTTTCTCATTTTTAACAACAGTAACACCACTTTTCTTAGGAACAACCTAAATAGGACTTACCCACTGAGAATCTTAAATGGGATATATTATACCTTCCTCGAGTAAATTTTCAACCTCTTTTTTAACAACCTCCAGAAGGGTTGGATTGAGTCTCCTTTGTGGTTGCCTCACTGGTTTAGCCTTATCCTCCAAAAGAATCCTATACATGCAAATGGAGGGGATAATACCTGATATGTCAGCCAAGGTCCACCCAATTTCCATGATGTTATCCCTCAAAATATTCAAAAGTTTTTCTTCATGTTCAAAAGTGAGATTTTTAGCAATGATAACAGTTAATTACTCACCACTTAACAAGTATGAGTATTTGATATTTGGTGGCAATAGCTTGAGTTTTAGTGTAGGGGGGTGGTGTATGGATGGGGTCATAGAAGGAACTGAAATATGTTCACAAAGAGCATCAGTATCAGAATATACATCATCAAAATCAGTGAATAAATCATCAAATACATCAGCATACTCAACAGCCATGTCATAATTAGTGTTCACATGATCAAAATCAGAATATGATTCCATTTCAAAATCAAATCTTAGAGAGCCTTGTTCCTTAGAAACAGGTGTGGAAGTACTCTTAGACATCAAACTAGAACCAATACTCATAATCTCCCTAAGCATAGGACAATCCAATTCCATGGTGTTTTTACTTGTTGGTTCAAATGGGAGATAACAAATGTAGAATGATCCTCTGAGGGGTACTTCATGAAATCCATAACATTTAATATCACAACTTCATCCCCAAATTCAAGGTAAAGTGTACCCTCATTTACATTTATAATATTTTTGCAGTTTTGAGGAAGGGCCTACCTAAGATAATGGGGGCATGAGAACTTACCTAATCATCCTCCATTTTGAGCACATAGAAGTCTGATGGAAAGATCATGTCTCTTACCCAGACAAGTAAATCCTCAAGGACTCCCTCTGGATATGTCGTAGCTCTATTTGCCAATTGGACCACTACTCTCATCGGTTTGAACTCACCAACCTGTAAAGAAGAGAATACAGAGTGAGGTATCAAATTTATGGAAGCTCCCAAATCACAAAGTGCATCAGAAAAGTGAAACTCCCATTGGTGAATGGGATGGTGAATGTCCCTGGATCCTTGCACTTTGTCAGCATTACTAGAGTTGGTGTAATGAGTGCTGACACATTACTTCCAAGATTGATCCTCTCATTTCCCTTGAGCCCTCTTCGATTGGTACAAAGTTATTTTAAGAATTTCGCATACCTTGGAATTTTCTTAATGGTTTCAAGTAGAGGAATGTTGATCTCCACACGCTTGAATGTGTCCAAAACCTCCATTTGCATTGCTTCTTCAGCCATCTTCTTGGTTTGAACAACCCTGTTTGGAAAACGAAGGGGTTTAGGAGGAACATCATCAATCTTTTTCTTACCTTTATCTTTCTCCTTGTATTTCTCATCAGTTGGTATGGAATGTGGATTATCTGGAGTTGAGGTGAATCCCGGTGGAATGGTAGGTACAGATGTATCATTCATTTGCTTCCCACTTCTCAATGTGATGGCACTAACATTACCCTTGGGATTTGGAGTGGGTTGGGAAGGTAGATTTTCGGAATTATTACTTACAAGTTCATAGAGGGCGGTGGAAATCTGGCTCATTTGAGTCTTCAACTCCCTCATCTCTGAACCTTGACTTTTCAGCTCATTCTGTTGATTAAGAACAATTTTCTTCAAAAGGGCATCGGTTCTAGAATCTACCTTGGGTGGGGATTTCCTTTTTGTTGGCTTGTTGATGCTTGAGATTCAAATCTCATTTGGGGTTGTTGGAAACCCTGCTGGTAAGGTGGAGGCTGCTGGAAGTTTTGTTGAAATGAGGGTCTTTGTTGTTGTCTAGAGCCATACCTCATTTCTGATTGATCCTTCCACCCTTGGTTGTATGTTGGATCAAACTTCTTTTGTGGATATGGTTGTTTTTTTTGATGCTGATATGGTCTCCCAGGGAACACTGCTGCACAATCTTCTGTTTCTTGGAGTTGTGGGCAATAGTCAGTTGGTGGCTTATCTTAGTGAAAATTCCACAAGGCCTTGAAGGAGGGGGTTGGGATGTCTTTTTTTCCAAAGCAATATGTCTCACTAAAGCTGTTAATTCTTCCAACTTGGTATCAATCATATTAATTTCAAGAGAAGATGGACTTACCTGATGTACTCCCCTGACATGTGGTGTACCTCGATCACCAAATTATTGGGAGTTTTGTGCCATTTTGTCAATCAACGCATGTGCATCTACTGGGGTCTTTTCCACCAATGATCCTCTAGTTGCAGCATCTAACATGCTTCTCTCCATAGGTGTGAGTCCTTCATAAAAGTATTGGATGAGGATTTGCTCACTGATTTGCTGATTTGGGCAGCTTGCACACAAATTCTTGAATCACTCCCAATACTCATACATTGACTCCCCTTGTGCTTGATTGATCCCCGAGATCTCTTTACAAATAGAAGTGTTCCTCGATGCTGGAAAAAATCTCTGCAATAAGAGATGTTTCAAATCGTTCCAACAAGTTATATATTCAGGTTGTAAATAATACATCCAGTATTTCGTAGCTCCATCAAGTGAGATGGGAATGCTCTTAGTTTGATTTGATCTTCAAAAACATTTCTTGGTTTTAAAGTTGATAAAACCACATTAAATTCTTTAAGGTGTTTATTGGGACCCTCACCAGAGAGGCCATGAAACTTTGGAAGTAAGTGAATTAACCCAGATTTTAGTTCAAATTCCGATTCGAGATTTGGGTATGCAATACAATATGGTTGATAGTTAATATCAGGTGCAACCAATTCTCGAATGGTTCTATTAAGTTCATTTCCATTATTTTCAGCCATTGGTTCTTGTTTTATGGTTGAATTTAAATTGCTTCCAATTTAAATGTTCTGATATTGGAGTAATTCTCCAACTGGTTGAATGTTGAAACTTCCCGTAGACTGAGAATGTCTGATTCGAGCCCTAATGCTACGTTCAATCTCAGGGTCAAGATCTAAGAGATATTCGAGATTAGTTCATGTCATAAATCAAATAAAAATGAAAAGAAACAAATTGGACCATAGTAAAATAAAAATAATAAGTTGGAGTTGATATTCCAAAAAGAAGAAGAAGAAAATAAAAGAAGAAGAAGAAAAAACCAGATTGGGTAAAGAAGGAAGAAAGAAGAGAGGAAGATAATAAAATTTAAAATAAAATAAATACCTCTAATTGGTTGAAATAATTACTTGCATCCCAAGAAATGGATCTAATTTGAAAGAGCACTTTCGTGGGCACCCTCAAATGATTAGTGTGATTTTGGGGTACTTTGGTGCAGTAGAGTGGCTGACCAACGCCTCTCAAAGGAGGAAGTGAATTAAAAAAACTTCTAAAAGGTATTCTAAAAATAAAAGAGAACAGAATTAAAACACTACATAAAATGATGGGTGTTGTTTATAGTTTATAAATCTAGAAGAAGTTTTCGGGAAGAATATTGTATTTTTTTTATTTTGAAATGAAGTTTGATTAAAAAGACACAACAAGAAGATGTTTTTAGACAATATTTAAAAGATTTAATCGATCTAACTCAACCTATTCATTCACTTATTAATCATTATAATTTAAATTAATATCCACTTAATTATGATCCCTTAATTTGTTAAATCCTAAACCCTACGAGAATTAACTTTACCACGAAGATGAAGTGAATTTAACCCTAGGCTAACTTCGGAACATGCAGTCGCACCACCCTGCTTTGATTGATTTTCTATGATTAGCTTATGGTAAGTGGTAAATTAAGTCACATTTCCTCTCTAGAAATTATAATTAATTGAGTTTATTGATTATATTT
Source organism: Viscum album (assembly GCA_963277665.1). Taxonomy (NCBI): domain Eukaryota; kingdom Viridiplantae; phylum Streptophyta; class Magnoliopsida; order Santalales; family Viscaceae; genus Viscum; species Viscum album. The sequence continues at coordinate 454,280,685 of OY728166.1, read as the reverse complement.
TAACACTACAAATTGATCTCTTATGGTTTTGTATAACCGATTAAGTTCGCACTCTCACAATTTACACAAAATCTCATCCTCGCGTGTTTTTTTGTTAATTGTTCAATTGCTTACTTAGTTTCAATAAAATTAAAATATCAATTAATTGATCATATTATGTTAATTACAGTATATCATTGATTCAAAATAAATCAATGTATAAGGTAATAGATAGATCGATTACTAAAAGACTACTCTTCCATGGGTGGCGTAATCATCGTAGAAGCGAATTGCATTTGCAACGGTTTATAATGGGTATAACACAATAATGCTTATACTCAAGAATTACATACCAAAGATGAAGATTAATAGAAGAATAAATTTAAATAAAACAGAAGGAAAGAGAAGAAATAAAAGAAGAACAAAGAAGTTTAAAACACAAATAAAAATATTACAACATGAAGAAGAGAAGGAGGCTTCGATGAGGGGATCCTTGCTTCAAGATCTACCACTCTTACAATGGTTGGATAATTTGGGTGAAACCAATTCTGCTCTATCTCAAATCTCCAAATTCACGTCCCAACTCCTCCAAATGAGAAAAACACGAATTTATAGAGAGGAGGGGAGGCTAGGTTTAAAGAGGTTTCAAGTGTGAATGGGAAATCTCAGCCAAATATTTTAATACAGATTTCACCGCCAATTTGACCTCCAACACGCATGAAACATCTCTCCTTATAGAAGTATGATTCATGAGAAAATGAATCCCCAAGCTCCTCTAAAAATTTGTGCCTCATCCAAGCACGGATGAAGAAGTTATGGCCCAAATACAGAACCTATGTCCATTCTGGCGAGTCCAGCCCAACTTTGACTTCATGGCCCATTTTCAACAACCAAATGCACTCTTTAGCTCTAGTGTCCTGAATAAAATTTATATATAAGTAAGTTAGGAACACGGTTAAAAAATTTCAAATTCTACTAATAAATATAAAAATAGTTATCTTCGAAATACTACACTGCACTATAAAGGGTAAAACTGGAATTTTCACCAAATTTTCAAATGAATGATCAAATCCCAAATATTTTATAAATAAACATATTTATCTCAATGTAAGGAAATTATGTCATTTATTATCAACAAAATATTCAACAAAATAGTGTTTTATCATTTATCGCTATCATTTTTGTCTTTGGTTATGTCATATTTATTTTATGGTTATAAATATATATTTATTTATTTATATATATTCCATTTATCTAATTTCAGGTCAGGAAAATTGTTTCTTTTGGGTTTTGATGTATGCTTGAGTGCTAGTCTAAAACTCGTAGGTATTAAGAACTCCCTTCAGGTCTTTCTATAGACAATTTCTAGAGCCTATTTGAATGGTATTTTTTGGCCAGGTTGTGACAATTTGGTATCAAAGGAGGTTATGATCCATGATAAATCGGTAGACATGAGATAGGATTGTCGAGACATGAGGGGTAGGTTTGAGTGAGTGACTACCAATCTCTTATAATGATGATCCTTAATCCACCATGGCATGTGGGGATTTGTGTCTAACGTGTAGAGTTATGACCTTGATCTCAGTCAACTTATGATCTTCAAGTTTAAACTAATATTTTCCTATTATTATATTGTTTACTTTTATTTTTTGGTATGTTGAAAACATTCCTATAAGTCGTCTTCCATTGGTTCCATAGTAGAGTGGAATAAAATATTCCCCTTAGGGGAATCCTTCTTTGGATAAAAATATCTTATAGGGTATCATATGGGTAGTTCTTTTCATGGACCAAAATGTTCCATGAGTTCAAAACCTAGATATTGAGGTGCAACTATGAGTTAGAGGAGATATAGATTGAGCATGATAGATCCTATGCAGGAATCCCCAATATTTTAAGGGTTTTAATGAACCCTCAAAAGATGGAGGATTTTTTGGTAAAGGATCAATTAGGTCTTCAAATTCTTATAGACACTTGATTATATCAAGGTGAGATGTTGTACATTTAATCTAAAGGGTCCCATAAAAGTGGTGGTAGGATTTCATGGTTCTTGAAAACCAGTATGTGGGATTGAACTTGAAAGGATTAAACTGAATTTTAATTTTATTATTCTAAACATAAGGTCTAATGATAGTGAAGTCTCTGAAGTTCCTCTCTTTTTAGTAGGGAGAGTTCTTACTGTCAGAGTGAACTAACCATATTTTGGAGATGTTTTATTTTTCTCTATAGGTGGTGATGAATGATTAACTGAAATCTCAGAAATATCTATAGGGATTGCAACTAGACATACAATCATAATTATATATACTTAACCCTTATACCTATGTTGATATGGTTGAAAAAATATATGATGAAGAAAATTGACATAATGGGAAAGATTAAAATATCTGGATTTTATCTTCCACCACATTTTAGTTTCTATATAACACAAGAAAAGAAAAAAATGTTGAATGATAATCATGAGGATGGTGGAGGTGGTTCTAAGAAGTAATTCTCCTTGGTAACATCAATAGTATCCAGTAGTGTTTTCTTGGCCTACTATCAGTGTTGTAAGGTAGGCCATAGCTAATGTTCTTATCCCACACCCATGATGGTTTTCAATTCTTGTGGTCATCAAGGCCATCTATAAAGGTTCTCCCATGATTTTTCCATGCCCAATTTTAGTCTATGATTATTGACTCCAAAGGCCACTATGTTTTACTTAAAAGCTTTAAAATACACATGGATCTATAAACATGCCTTATGAGTGAATCAGCTTCCCACATTAGATTAAATTTTTGGGGTTGTTGATGCAGGTCCAATAATAGTGATATGTACCATATTTTTTCATCTTTTATAACAACCGGTCTATTTGATATAGGTTCCTCACATACATGTATATCTCATCATTTTTCTAATATGATGAAAATTTCAATGGAGATCATATTTATCATTATAGAGTTGGATATGCCTCCTGGAAGAGGAAAGAATTGAGGTTTCATTGTAAATATTGTGATTTTTGATAACTAATATTGTGTTGTTCTGCGATTTCTTAGTTTCATATTTGGATTTATTCGATGTCATCATAGGGATGAATTGGTTAGTTTCTCCTCATGCTAAAATTGATTGTTATCATTAGCTTGCTTCATTTTTTCAACTGATGGGTGCTCTCAGGTGTTTCAAGGAGAGTGAGGCCAAAGGTTTGTTCATGTAGGACCCTCCCACTTAGATATTTTTAGTGTATTTTCTTCTGTTTCAGTTGATCTCAATGTTTTCCCATATTATTGATTTTCCCTTGATTGTTTAGGAGTTCATTGATATTTTTCCTAATGAGTTCTCTAGTATTACTCTATAAAGGGTGGTAGAGTTTTTGACTGATCTGGTGTTAAGTAAGTAACTAATTTCTATACCCTACTTTCACATGGAACCTAATGTTATAAAAGCGTTTAAGATATAGTAAGATAATATACTTGATAAGGGATTTATTCATATGAGTGATTCACTATGGGTGGAACTCATACTATTTTCCTTAATGGATGGTGGTCTTTTTATCTCAGTGTAGACTCACAAAAGTTGAACCAGGTTACTATTAAGAATATGTACCCTTTATCCATGTGGATGACCTTTTTTATCAGTTAAAGGGGGAGAAGTGGTTTTCAATGTGTTTTGACAAAAAATATTAGATTCTCATTGTACTCGATGGTACATTTTTACGATGAGGGAGTAGTGGCCTCACATATTTCATGAGTATCATTATAACATGTGACATTTTACAAAAAAAAGGTTCTATGGTGGTGATAATTGAAACATACTAATTAAAAACACTCACTTTTATATTTAAGAGGCCATTTTTAGGTTCGAGTAGAATTAGAGGTGATCTGGGACTTTTTCTAAAGGACTTAGGCTGAAGGTTGGCTATAGGAGCTGGTTCATGCTGTGAAATATATATTCACAAAGTGAATGAATTATAGGTATAATCCATGATCCTAGTTTCATAAGTGAAATCCATTAATGATATGAATATTTTATTCATGACATGAATGAGTTTTTTTTGGGATTTTCAGTTGAGGTGATGAGTTTTTCTCCATACAAGCTTTACCTGAAGATCATTATGTGAATCAATGATTCAAACTATGAATTATTTCTTTTTGAGTGAATTATAGGTGTTTATAACCTGAATCATTTTTTATTATCATTCCTCCTCGCTTCCTTGAAACCTATGTCTAATCCAAAAACGTTTTTCTGAATCCATCTCTTCTGTGGTTTTTCTTTTGGTTCTCTTACCTCCAATTTGGTTGGTTTCTACTATTTTGGTAAATGTGATCATTCTCTTCTTATTTTCATTATTTATATGTGAATTTCCCATGGTGTTGGGCCTTTTTTCTTTTATATGTTGATCATGTGATTATTATTTTCTAATATCTTCTAGATCCACTCTGTTATTGACTTCTAGAGACCATATTGCAATAACGATAACTCCAGTAAACCAGAGCACATTATTAAATTATTATAATTGGCATAGATACAAGGGATCTAATCCCAAATAATCAATTATTTTAGTAGTCTTCGTGGACCAGATATATACATGATAATAATTTCACATCGAGAATATAATATAAAGCATAAAAAAGTAAATAATCATTATCCTTGAAACCCATTCATAGATTTCATCATCATATCCTGGGGAAAGAAAAAAATAATTTTGATCCAAAATTCTCAGTAAGGGTGTGTAAAATGGAATCTGTTATGAGTAAATAAGGTATAATAAATATATAAAACAAAATTACTAAAAATAAATTCCATTTAATCAATAAATTGGGTATGAAATGCATCCATCTATAATATAAATGCAGTAATATCTTGTTTAACAATAAATAAATTCTCAATGAAGGAAATCAACAATATTGAAGTCATGATCCCAGATAGAATTATATCTATATTATCAATACCTAACACTACGATTGTTTAATCAATGGGTAGGTATACACCAAAAACCTATTAAATTTGGCAAAATGATTTCAATCCTGATACCTATCGATGCATCGATAGGCTATCTATAACAGAGACCCACCCATAATTTCATGTCTAATTCATTCCTCATATATTGAATGGTCAATGAAATTGAAAATCTATATTTTTTATCAATAATTTTTATATTGAGTAATGAATATGGATTTATCTTGATTTTTCCCAGTCAATCAAAAAACATTCATAGTAAAACACAGTATATATAAATGGTAAAAATTTTAAGAAATAATCATATATGTGACACAAATAATATGGATATTTAAGATAAATTTAATTTACAATGATCACAATAATGTGAATGTTTTAATAAAAATTTAATCACCATAATATTAATAAGAGATGACAAATGGTTTTTTAGAAATATAAGCTTTGTAATAAAATTATTTTCTTTGTAAAAATAAAGAAAATTGAAGTGAAAATTTAAAATAAACTCTCATTAAATATTTTTATTTATAAAAAAAATTAAATCAAGTATAAAAAATATCATAAAATGGTTATGTTAGTGGGGAAGTCCTTTAATGTCATATATGTCAAAATTATTCCTTTGGTATTTTTTGAAAGAAATCCTAGAAAAATATTTTAGAAAACATTATAAATATTCCATTAAAAAAATTTAAAAAACCAAGGATAATTTAAAATATACATAATAAATCATTTTAGAAAAAAAATAACTTTTGTAAAATAATTTTAAAAATATAGACATGGAATAAAAATGTATCTGGCCAAAAGAGAAATAAGGTCAGATTTCCTTTTGAATGTTTCATTGCTTGATTCATGTCCCAAAGAGTGCGAAACTTGGAATAAAAAATATAAACTCCTTAAATATGAAAAATATAGTAAAATATATGGTTTTTATGAATAATATATTATAATATTTCTTCAACAAAAATAAAAGCAATCCAAAAAAAGGGATACTGTAAAATAAATCCTTACCTCTTTAGTATCTTTTAAATTTTAACACCTTTAAAGAATAAAAATTAATTGAAAATATAATAAAAATTAATAAATAGGTATTTATGTTAAATATATCAAATGTGTATTATATACACCACATAAAAGTGAATATGTGCATAACGCCAAATATATCTCAATGGAGTATAACTTGAGATGAAATCCCTTTCCTCGCACTTCCATTTAGTTGAACATGATTTGACCTCATGTATAATGGTTTTAAAGAATTTATTAATTCATACCAGAAATATATTAATATTTATAATATCATATATGATCCTCATATATGATTGTTATCACCTGTTAGCTAATAATATTTCATTATTACTATTGTTTCAGGTGTTAACTACTTCATTTTCTCTTAAATGTTTTATCATAGAAGTTCTGATTCTTGTCTATAAGATATATTTTCACCATATGTATAGTGATATTAATTTAATAAATACCATATTTATTCATTATATACATTTTTATATTCATTCTAGAAATTTGGACAAGGAAAATGATTCACATCGCATCATGGAGATGGTAGGTTGTACATACGTATAAGTGAAGTTATCATTTACTTAATTGGTGGAAGGGTAAGTAATTGGATGATATTTTTATTTTAAATAATAAATTTTATTTCATAATTATCATATATATTCATTAATTCCATAATTATTACTATCCATGTGAGTTGGTGATGGAAAACAAATTACATCAGTTCGTGAGGTGGTAGTTTATCATACACATAAGTGATGATATTATATCCTATTTGATGGAGAAGAAGATGGATAAATATTATGAGATAGACATAAAAATATCTTAGTATATTTTAGTTACTATTTTTATTATATTTTAATTATTAATAAAAAATTTAAGGTGGTAAAAGAATATGTAAAAAAATAAAGATCTTGGTGAAGATGATTACCTATGATTAGAAAAATATCATTTAGATATCTTATTAATAACCCTAGGGTTGTTCTTTTGGAAATAAAAGTAGTACTAGAACATGTATAATGATTTTTGGAAGGTATTTTGGTAGGTTTTTATTGAGATAAATATCTTAAGATATGTGATTAAGTAAGGGAAGTGTGTTCCCTTTTCTAATTGAGGTAAGTGGCACACTCGTAATATTTCAATGGTTTGAAATTAAAATTTGAATTAATTTTCATGAAAAAATGTATCAAAAATGACGCATATTCAATTTAGATAAGTTTAATGTTTAAATTCAACAATAAAATTTTATTTCATAAAGTTTCTAGTTTAGTTTAAACCATATCTTTTTAGGTTAACACTCAGTAAACCAGTTTTAACCTTAAAGGTGGCAATTAATTTTTACTATTTTTACTATTCTTTATGAAAAAAATTCAAGTTGAAAATTTTAAGTAATATTTGTTATTATTATTCTAAATATAAAATATATTTTATCAAATTTAAATCATATAATTTATGGAATATAATTTAAAAATAAAACCATAATACATGTTAAAAAACAATTTTTCAAGAAATGACGTTTTCAAACATAAAATAGTCTTAAATTAACTGTAAGATAGTAATAATAATTATATGGATTTGAGCTCTTCTATTCACATATATAATCTATAAATATAATTTAAATCACTCATCATTAAATATTAATATAATTAACTAAAATCGAAATTCATTACGCCTTTAAAAAAATAGTTTTCTGAAAAATATCCCCTTTAACTCAAAATGATCTTATCATTATTTATATAAATTTAGTAGTTAATAAATTATTTATTATAAAAATTTAAAAAATTATAATAAATAAAATGAGGAAAATTTAAATACTAAATTTCCAATTACTCATAAATGATTGTTTCTATAAGAAAATTTTTAGAATTTATTCTAGGATTGTTTTGACCAAGTAAGGTTAAAATTGACATTCATCCTCTCATATTAGAATTTATATGATATAAAATATTAATTTTTTTGTTTTATTATTGTTTAATTATAACATAATTTTACCTTACTATAATTTAAGCTCAGGTATTAAATTTTCCCACATCCAAAATTTTCATCCTTGAAATTTTCATGGATATTAATTAATATTCAAATGAGGGTGGTTCTTATTCATAATATCCTATGGTTCCCATATTTCATCATCCATTTTAGGATTTATCCAGTGAATGTTTACCAATCAAGTCTTCTAATTCATGAATACTTGTTCTCTAGTTTCATGAATCTAGATATTCTCTTCATTGTAAGATTGATCTGGTTCCAATTCTACTTCTTTAGAGGTGAGAACATGCATTGGGTATAGGATGTACTTCCTTAATAATGTGATATGAAACAATCTTGTACTTTATAGTGACTTATTGGAATTTCAAAATGGTAATACACAACTCTAATTATTTCAAAAAAATTAAATTTTTTGATGCACCTGGGGTTTAATTTTTCTTTCTTACAAAACCTTATAAAACTCTTCCATGGAGATACATTCAAGAAAATGTGATCTCCCACTTGAAATTCCAAATCTTCCCTAAGGTTATCAGCATAACTATTTTTAATTATTTTTAATTCTTTAATATGAGTCTGAATTGTCTTTAATTTTGTCATTGTATCCTCAATTATTTTTGGCCCTACATGATTCCATTCACCAAATCCATCCTATCTAGTTTTAGTATGACATATTTTTACATATAATGCTTCATATGACTCCATTTGAATAATTTAATACAAACTATTTCTATAGGAAAACTATACTAAAGATAAATAATTATCCCAAATACCATTAATGTTAATTTAATATAACCTCAATATGTCTTATAATGTCAAAATAGTCCTTTTGAAATTTTCATTAGTGTGAGGGTGATAGGCGGTGCTCAAATAAAGATCAATATCAAGAGACTTCTGAAGAATTTTTCGGAATTTCAATCTAAATCATAGATCATGATCATACATAATTAAAAGTGTTATTCTATGAATTCTTAAGACTTAATTAATATAATGTTATGATTGGTTATTAATAGTTAAATCTTATATTATAGAAAAGAAATGTGTAGATTTGGTAAGGCGGTCAATAATAACACATATTGCATCATTCTTCATAGGTGTATTTGGTAATCTATTGAAAAATTCCATAGTAAGGTCGTCCCATTTCCACATATGAATAGGTAGAGGTTTCATGACTCCTATAAAATATTGTCTCTCAACCTTCACCTGTTGAAAAACCAAGAATCATGAAACAAAATAAAAAATTTCCCTCTTCATATTATCCCACAAAAAATGTTCCCTAAATTGACAATACATCTTAGTGATACACATGTGTATAGATAAATTCAGTTTTTTAGCATCATATAATAATTTTATTATTAGATTGGGTATAAATATAACATATAAACTCTTTCCAAATTTTATAATACCTTCTTCCCAAATGAAGCTTGTCAATTTTTCTTCAATCACGACATTAATTTTCATTTAAAAATTCTCATCATCAGGTTAAAAAAATTATATTTTCTAATAAATATGGTTTGGAAGTCATTATAAAAAGTTGTTATGTATCCCCTTCCTTAATAATTCCCATATCATTACTTACTAGCTCCTCGAACATAGTATCCCTTTAAATCCTTATTTTTGTCTAAAATCCATGATATCTTCTACTCTATGCATTCGCTACCTTATTTTCCTTCTATGGATGGTAGTGTATTGATAAATAATAATACTTGAGTATGTTGAGCCATTATATTTGCCTCATGTTGAGTTATTTCTTTTAGAATATGTATTTTTTTTACTCTTATGATCTGTTTATATATCATATCTTTCACTATATAGATAATTTATCCATATCTTTAAAGAAAAGATTACATTCACCAACTGAAGTTCATCAGTGGTATAGTTCTGTTCATGAGTGTTTAACTACCTTTATACAAAGGAAATAACATTATCATTCTACGTAAGGAAACAACCAAGTTCCTTCTAGATGAATCATTATATATCAAAAATCCATCATTTTTTGATGTTAGATTCAAAATTATAACATTGAAAAATCTTCTCTGTAGTTATTTAAAACATTATTAACATTCATTTTTCCATGTAAACATTACTCATTTATGTGTAATATTGGATAATAAGTTATCCAATTGAGAAATTTTTTGAACATATCACTAATATTAACCTTATTAAACAATGACTCCATGTACCTCAGTTATGTTCATTGGTTTAGGCCATTCTATGAATTCCTTTTTCATCAGATGACTAACTGAGATTCCATCCTTGTTGATAGTATGTCCAAGAACAGAAATAATCTAAACCTATAATTCAAAATTATTAAATTTACCATATAAACTTATTCCTCCAAGAGTCTCAATAATTATCCACAAGTGATTCTCATATTACTCATAGCATTTAGAATACACCAAGATATTATCAATAAATATAAAACAATTATCAATGTTCCTTGAATAATATTTTCATTATATCGATAAAAAAGTGGTTACAATAGCTAATCCAAATGGAATTACTATAAACTAGAAATATTCATACCTCATAAAAAAATTTCCCTCAAAATATCTTCTTTTTTTACTGGCAATTGATGATACCCATAATGAAGGTCAATATTTGAAAAATATTGAGCTCCATGACATTAAATAAATAAATCATCAGTGAAAGAAAGATGATACTTTTTCTTTATAAAAATATCATTGATTTACCTATAATCAATTCACAACATCAAAGATCCATTATTATGCTAACTAAAAAGAATAATTGCTCCCCAAGGTTAAACACTTGGGTATATAAATACCTTATTGCACAAATCCTCTAGTTGTTTCTTTAACTCCCCTAATTCCATAGTGGCTACTCTATAGGGACTCTTTGATATTTGTCTTGAGTTAGGGATTAAATGAATGGAAAACTCAACTTCAGAATATAGTGGATTTCCATGTAATTCCTAGGAAACACATCAATTTATTCTTATATGAAAGGCACATCCTCAATTTTAAGATTAAATTTTCCATCCATTGGTTTTTTATTCTCTTCTTCCCCAAGAATCTCATTAAGAAGCGATACTAGGGTGGACTAAGATGTGAACTATATGGTGAAGTCTCCTATATGAAGATAAGGAATACCACATCTTCATCACAAATCATAATCTCGTTCTCTTGAAAAAAGAATTATATTTTGAAATTTAGTCCATAACAAGGATTATTTAGAAGTAAACAATAGTTATAATAATAAATTCTGATAATAGGGAATGTTAATGTGTCATAATGGGAATCTCTCGATGCATCCTTGTTATAGTGAGACTTCCCCTATGTGTTTTGATTGAAAACTCCCTTCTTGCTGTGTTGAGGAAATATAAAATTTTATTATAAAACAAAAAATATATAAAAAAGTGTGAAGATAAAAAATCAAATAAATCATTATATAAATATTAACACATAATTAAAATACCTTCCAACCTATCTTTTGGAACTTTGAACTAAGTTATAGTAATCACATAATCTTATAATTCTCCTCTTAGACTCTTATGTGGTTGATTACCTTGATTCTTAGGACATTTCTTTGAATAATGGCCCATTTATTTATAAATGAATCAATGGATAATAGAGCTCTATTTTCTTTCCCTTATATTAATAGGATATTTAAACCTTATCTCCACACTCTTAACGAACTCCCTTTCCCTTCAATCATTTTTATGATGTTTCTTTCCTCAATTATCACATGGTGGAAATTCATTCATTTTATTCTTTTAATTTTACGGTTTACCCTTTTTTAGTGTTCAAATGGCCTCTTATTCTATTTATTTCCCTTTAATATATAGGATCTAGAAAATTACATCTCAATTTGGATGGTGCATAAAACTATTTAATTATATGACGAATTTTTTTTAGAAATAAGTACCCTTCAGAGACATGGATTAATCCCCTATGAGAAATCATCAATCATGATTTTATGTGTTACATATGTAATATATATAATTTTTGAATATTCATGTAAATGTAGCCTCATAATCTATAACACTTTCCTCTTCCTTTTTATTTAATTTGAGGAACGTTCTCTTGATCTTAGTAAATTTCTCATGATGGAAATATTTTTTAGATAATTTTTCTTTAAAATCCCTCCATTATAGGTTTTCTATCTCATAATCCTACATATTATTCTATATAAATGACCAAAATTGTTCAAAATCTCCTTTTAGTCAATATAATTCTAGTACAACCTTTTTTATTTCATCGCATTCCAAGTCCATAAATGTGTTTTTGAGGAACTTAATCTATTGCTCAACTACCACTGGAATAGTAGTTCCACTAAAATATAGAGGATTCTATCATATTCAGCTATCCAATATAGGTATATAATGCTATGGAACATCATTTTTCTCTATACATCTGAGGTTATTAGTCATAAACAAGGTTACATGCCTTAATATAGTCATGATCTTATCAAAATCAACACTAGTTCTATCGGTTTGCTTTGTAGGAACATTTCGACATTAACCATGAGTATTGGTAAAATTATTTCATCCAAGTTCCATTTCTAAAAAATGGAATCTACTAAATTTTTTCATAACATTAATAATTTTAAATAATAATATATATTTCTAAATATAGTGTAACACTTAACTTAAATTAAAAAGTTAATAATTTTTAATCTCAGAATCATAAACTTGGTTTATTTGGGAAAATCTTTAAAATATTTTCCAACATTTCATAATGGTTTGAATTAACCCAAGAATATCCCCCAAAAGTGTCAACCCTATCGCACAATAAGGCAACATTCACTATGCACTATAAATATGGTTTAGATATACTCGACGAACTCTTTTTATGGTAACTACCCATAGATGCATCTGTATCAAAACAACATCCATTGGTATTATCCATAAATAGATGTACTGTTTGAAAAAAATTCATAATATATATCAAAACCAATGATTTTGGATATTATCCTATACTTTTATTTTTATTCAATGTCATTCATATGGTTATGTTCCCTAATTTATGTCTTCCTAAATATAATTCCCAAGTTCTATACTAAAATTTATCTAATACCAACTATGAAAAACCTAACTCATGTAACCTAGAGATGGAGTTTAATTTATTACATTACAATAGATACTAGGGATATAATCCATAAGGACCAATAAATTTATCAGTCTTAGAGAACCATATATATACATGATACCAATTTTACATTAGGAATAAAAAAAAAGAAAATGATTGGAATCCAAACTCATTCAAATATTTCATATTCATATATTAGGGAAAGTACAAAAACAATGGTGAGCTCAAACTCTTAGTAAGGTTGAGTATAATAGAATATTTTATTATTAAATAAGTCATAATCAACATATAAAGGTAAATAATTTAAAACATGTGTCATTTAAACAATAACATGATCCATAAATGAATCCATGGATAATATCAATGCAGTAATCTCATGGATAATAATATCTTAATTACCAATGAAATAAATATATAATATTAGAAATTGTGATTTCAAATATCATGATATATATATATATATACTGTCAAGACCTTATTCTAAGACATTTGAATCAATGCGTAGGTAAACACAGAAAAAACCACTTAATATGGCTAAATAATTTTTCTCATGAGACCTGTCAATGCACCAAGGGAGTAACTATATCTAGACCCACATATAACTAAATTTCCAATTAAATAATTATATATTGAATAATCAATTAAATTTATAAAAAATAATCCTGATCAATAAATTTCTATATTGAGTAATGAATACAAATTTAATAATATTTTCCGCATTCAATCAAATAAATTTCATAGTAAAACATTGTATGTAATGATGGTATAAGGTTCAGAAAAAAATTATATCCATGATATAAATAATATGAATACTAAAGATAAATTTAACGTAAAATTATCATAAGAAATTTAATTTCTTAATATAAAGTTAATGGAAATAATATTAATAAGAGATAAGATATGATTGTTCGTTCAAAAGAAATATTGGTTTTTAAATAAAATAATATCCTTCAAAAAAATAAATAAAATTGAAGTAAAATATTAAAATATGTTCTCATTAAAGAGTTTTATTTTTAAAACAATTTAAAATATTTATAAGATTCTGAATATCGTAATATTGTTATGGTGGAGTCCGTTAACGTCGTATACAGTAAAAACATTCCTTTTGACATTTTATGAAGAATGCTGAAAAAAAACTTTCAAAAAAAATTAGAAATATTAATTGAATACATTTTAAAAATTTAAGGATAAATTAAAATATCATTACAAAATCATTTGAGTAAATAAAAATAACATATTTAAAATAATTTTGAAAAATATAATCATGGAATAAAAATATACCTGATTAAAAGTGAAATAAAATGAGCTTTTCTTTTAAAAATTTCATTTTTTTGAATCAAGTAAAAAAAGGGGGAAAGTTGGTATAAAATATTGGAAAACCTTAAATATTAATTTTATAAGAAAATATTTGGAGTTAATCAAGAATACATCATAAGATTACTTCAATGAAAATAAAATAAATCCCAAAAAGAAGAGATTGTAAAATAAATCATTACCATATTGGAAAGATACATCCGGATGAGCCCATAAGGGGCGCTCTCTAGGGTTTCTTCTCCTTGTCGTCGCCACTGCCTTGCTCCTCAGGTCGACTATTCATCCTTCCCCGGCTCGGCGAGACCGCGGTAGCGGTTCCATGCTGCGGTGGAGTCGTTCCAGCCTCACGGTTTGTGGAATCTCTATTCGTTCTCTACAGTGTGTGTGGGGGGGGGGGGGGGGGGGTTATGCCTTCTATAGAGTTCGGCTTAGCGGTGACGGGATCTGGTCTGAAATAGCGTCAACATTTGGGTGATGTTTTTTTTCGGTCCTTTGCAGTCATTTCTGCTTTGATGCATTTGTTTTTGTGAGTTGATGCTGGATCTGATGAGTTCGTTGATGCTGGACTGCTATTCGCTTTGGTTTTGTTGGACTGGGTTCGGATTGTAATCTGAAATTGGTTTTTTCCTTTGGATGACTCTTTGAATCTTCTGCGGCGACGCCTGAGGGGTTCTCGACGGTGATGAACGTCGAAGGCTTGAAGGTGACGATGAAGGGTTCGATGGCAGCTACACAGCTGGAGGAGTGGTATGGTGCTTTATCATAGTTCTCGACAGTGATGAAGCCGGTGATTTGTTCATGTCGGTAGCAAAGACCTCTGACGACTCTACTCGTGGGAAGGTGATGGTAACAACGATGAAGGTTTGAGTGGATGGCGACGACGTGATGATTAATGTGATTTGATGATGAGAGAGATGTTGCAGTGGACTCGACGTGATGCCTCGATGCAGGTTTCTCGGGCAAATCACGTGATTTGCGGGATCTGCTGTTGACGCGGTGGTGCGCGATCTTCCTATTGTTTTGGTTTTTGGGTCACTGTGCCCCTGAAATTTGACGTTCTAATGTCCATCTCGCCCATTTTATGGTGTAATTCGGTCGGTTCCCACTCTACCCTTATGGAAATACCAAAAAAATGATTTGGAGGAGGACCATATTGGAAAAATTTAAATTATAACCCCTTGAAAGAATAAATTTGAATTGAAACATTATTTATCATTAAATAATAGTTATAAATTTTAAATATATAAAATATGTGTCATATACACCATATAAATGGGAATAGTTTTATAATAACCAATATGTCTCAATGGAGTATAAATTGAGATGAAATCCCTTACCCCATGATTCCCTTTATTTGAATGTGATATAACCTCTATTTAATGGTTTTAAATATTTCAATTATTCATAAAATAACAGTATTTATATTTATAATATCATATATGATCTTTTATAACATATTATCACCTTTTCGCTGATAATATTTCATTATTACCATTGTTTCGGTTGTTAACTACTCATTTTCTCATACATGTTTTGTCATGAAAGTTCTAATTCATGTGAATATTATATAGTTTAATATTATCTAGAATTATATTAATGTTTTAAATATCATATTTATTTATTAGATACATTTTCATAATCATTCTTGAAATTTGGACAAGGAAAATGAATCACATCGCTTTATGAAGACAGTAGGTCGTATGTATGCATGAGGGAGGTAATTGTTTCTTTAATGAGTGAAAGGGAAAAAAATTGGAAGACATAATAATTTTAAATAATCAATATTATGTCATAATTATCATTTATACCCATTATTTCCTTCATTATTACTATCCATCTGATTTGGTTATGGAAAACAATTTGCATCGGTCTTCGAGGTGGTAGTTCCTCTTAAGCAGTAGTGATGAATTTGTTTCCCATTTGACGGATAAAGATATTTATAAATATTATTACATAAACCTAATAAAATATTATTATATTTTAGATAAATTTTTTTATTTTTTTTAAATATTAAGGAATAATTTAAGTTGGTAAAAGAATAAAAAAAATAAAGAGTTTGGTGATGATGATTACATCCACTTAGAAAAACATCCTTTTGATATCTTATTAAGTACCCCTAGCATTCGTATTTTGGAAATTCCAGTAGCTATATAATGTGGATAAAGATTTTGAGGAGGTATTTTTTCTATGAAAGGTCAATATAAATGGATTAATAGGTATTATGAATTGAGGGGAGGAAGTTACCTTTTAGAATTGAGATGAGTGGCACCCGAGTAATTTTTCAAAGATTTAAAACAATTTCAAGTCACTTTAACAGAATAAATGGATCCAGAATGGATAATATTTGAATTATAAAAGTCTAAGGATGAAATAAAACAAACCAAAATTTTTTTAATCATGTTTTTAGGTAATTTTAACCCTTATCTTGTTTAGGTAAACCCCAGTAAACCTATTTTAACCTTAACTGTAGTGATTATTTTTTACTGTTTTTTCTATTAATTATAAAAAAAATTAAGTTGACATTATTACCTAATATTATTTTTTATAATTAAAAATATGGAATATATTTTATAAAATTCCATTCATAGATGTGGATGAATTTAATTTAAAAATATACACACCAAATGTGTTGAAAAATTGTTTTTCAAGAAATGCATTTTTCAAGCCTGGGATGATCCTACATTAACTATATTACAATTAATAATAATTATATGGATTTAAATTAATATATTTAGATTTATGGTCTATAAATTTCATTTTAATTTATTTATAATTAAGAATTATTTTAATTAATTTAAATGGAAATACATTATACCTTAAAAATAATTTTTTAACAAATATATCTTTTTACCTCCAAATGATCCTATATTTATTTATATAAAATTTATAGTCAATATATTATTAATTATATATATATATATATTAAAACATAATATTATAAATAAAATTAGGAATATTCAAATACAAAATTTTAATTATTCATAAAATATTATTTCTCTAGGAAAATTTCAAAATTTTATTCTAATATTATATTGACCAAGTAAATGTAAAATTGATATTCATAATATAAAATTAGAATTTTGGTGTCAAGAAATATTAAAATGTTCCATGTATTTAAGTTTTATTAAAATATAATGTATACTTACTATAATTAAATCTCATGACTTATATGAATCTTGTGGGTTATGGTGTCGTGTGTGAGATTCTCGAGTTATATATTGATCTAAATTTTTCACCAAAATATTTTATTTAAAAACTTAATTCTAATATGTGAGAATCGATTCTATTTCCCCTATTCATTTTTCTTGCTTTCCTTTTCTTACAGTGTTCATGGATCCCTTCACAGTTGGTGTGCAACTCAGTTTGAGTTAGGTGGTTCCATCTCCAACCTATGTTTGATAAACATTAAATTCTATTGATTTATTTAAAAGGTTTAATAAATGAATTAGAATGATTATTTATTGATTTATTTGTGTGTGAATTTTTTATAAAATATGGTTGCTCCTTATTTTGTTAAAAATATATTTTTTAATGTTTTGTGTAATGGATCGTGAAATTGGGTTTCATAAAATGTTTTTGATGAAAAATAGTTTTTTGGTATTGTTTATGAGATGTTAAATCCATTTGAAATTGATTTGATATATTCCACACAATGGAGCCTTTTGTATTTAGGTGGAAGGTGTAGTATAGGGATTTTGTCATTTGTATTGTAAGGGGGTTCATGTTTTGGGATAATCCACCATTCCTAGATTGTAGATACATTGGCTCTAGGAACTTTATTGAAACTATAGGGGGTTGACTTTATTGGGATTTCCTCTATTCCCTAGGCTTTGAATCATGGGATCTAGGGACATGAATATGATTATTATTCTTGATTTTGATAGACGTAAAAGTTTCTTAGCTAGCTTGATCTTATGTTATCCTTGGGGTGATTTCCTTTTTTGAATTTGAACTACTTTTTTATATAAGAAAATAAATTCTTTATTGATGTAAATTGTTATTAGAATTATTCTTTGAAATTTTTTTACCTAGTTTTGTGAAAGATTTTGAAAAGGGTAACTATTTACCATACTTTTTATATAAAACTGGTTAACTACTTTTCATTCCTTTTTTCGATTTGAGTATATTGAGATTGTTTTATAGAGAATTAATAGGGAAAACATGGGTGGGATCCTACTAATCTTGTTTTTATGACACGCTTAACACTCCCTTGGTGGTGTGTGTCCCTTGTTTTAACTGATGCAGGAAAGAGAAAGGTTTCATAGTGAGGTGTTGAGGATTTTTTTCAACTACGTATGGGTAACTCCTAGAGAGATAGTGGTACATTTCCCATATAACACATGTAGTAGAAATTATTAGTCTTAATTTTCCTTATTGGTTTTTTATAGAGGTGAACCTTGGATTTATTCTTACTACCCTAGGTTTTATAACTACCATTATCACTATTTACTTATGGAATATTTATTTTATGGTTATATATATGTTTATATATTCCTTGTATCTTGTTTTAGGTTGGGAAATTTTTTCTATCTGATTTTCATTGGATGCCTGAGTGCAAGTTGCAAACTTTTGGGGATCGGTAATTCCCTTTGGATCTTGCTGTTATCTATTTCAAATCACGTTTTAAAGGGTTTTACTAGTTGGGTCATGAAAAAAACTCTTTGTAAATCATGAATTTTCATTTATTATTTTTTTCATAATGTTTAAATAAATATTTTGGATCTTAAAACTCCTCTAGATCATCACCACATGATGGTCAAACTGGGTATGATAGATTAAATTAGGAGAGGTTAACTGAGCCATATGATATCACATATATTGTAAAACTGTTATGCAGAACACCATGATATAGTGACCGTCACTATTTAATGGTTTACCCTAGAATAAAATATAACATGTTCAAAACCACCCCACCACAATGTTTAATTTAGTGCATATTTCCAATAAGTGTACATTTATAGTTATTGGTTTCTTGATCTCCAGGGAGTGGACCTTCGTGGTTGTTGGGTGTCTGATCACTAGAAAAAGGACCTTAAAGGTTATTAGGTTCTTTGTCAGCATGGGGAGGACCTCAACTGTTATTTTTTTCTTAATAAATTTAGTAAGGACCTTCATGGTTGTTGGGAACTTTATTACTCTAGGGAGGAACTCCATGGTTATTGGTTTCTTGATCACCGCGAGGAGAAACTACATGATTTTTGGGTGTTTGAGCACTATGGGATGGTTGTATGTGTTTTTTTGGGTCATTGAACACCATGGTTAGGATCTCTATTTATCTTTGTTACTTGATCCAAATAGGGAGTACCTCAATGTTTGTCGGGTGGTTGATCACAATGGGAGGGAACTTCATCGTTGTTGGATACTTAATCAAAATGTGAAAGAATTTTGTGGTTTCTTGTTGCTTGAATAGGGAGGACCTCTGTGGTTGTTGGGTGCTTGATTAGTATGATGAGGACCGTTATGGTTTATTGTTTCTTAATCACCATGGGGGGGAACAATGTGGTTTCTTGTTTCTTAATCACCATGGTAAGGACCTATGTGGTTATTTATTGTTAGTTTTTTAGTAAGGGGATGACCTCCCTCTCAATTGAATATTATATCCCTAGAAGTACCTATGTAATTGATACCATATAAAGGTCCTCCAGGGTTGTTTTACTATTCTTCACTATAGGAAGGACCTCTATGGTTACTAATTATTATTATTATTATTGATGGACCTTTGTGATTGGGTTTCATGTTGTCTTGTGGAGGACCCCTATGATGATTACTATGGGAAAGACTCTATATTTTCTCAGTGTGTTACATGGGGGAGGGAATCAATAGTGATTTTTTATTTTCCCTCTTCATTAAGGAATTTGTTGATATGAATATCAATTATTTCCTTGATCATGTATGTAGCTTCTTACTATTTATGGTTTTAATTTTACCCTATGATAACATTTAGATTTGATATCAGGTCTCAAGGATGTTGATTGCAATGAAAGGAGTGTTATCTTCCTCTTGAACCTCAATATATGGTTACCCTTGTTGGGATTTCCTTTATGGTTCCTTAGTCAGTTTGACTGGGCTTGGGGACATAGTAACAAACTCTTGGTAAATCGGTGCTATGCCGTAGTGATGATAAAAATTATTATATGCATCCCTCTTATACATCTATTCAATATTAATTTTGATATAGTGAAATGACTACCTAATTTACCTAAATTAAGGGTGGTGAATATTCACTCTCTCTCTCTATCTCTCTCTAGGGAGTGACTCCAAAAGTTTATTAATGTTGTAATGGGGGTTAACTTTCCTATACTAGGTCATTGTTGAGGTGATAACTGTTATAGATTTTGATACTCCATACTTTCTTGAGTTGTCCCCGTAATTAGAATAATATCATTATGATGGTGTTCTTACACCATAGCATTAACTACTTGGTTCTATGGGTACTTAGTGTAGGATCGTTTTCATTGGTGCTTTTGAAGGTAAACTATTAAAATCAATTGGTTCTTATGTTCTGGGTGTCCTTGGTTTATGATTCATAGCAACTCAGGCTAACCTAGAAAAATACAAAGCTTGGATATAGAATTTTACTCCTTGGGAGGCATTGGATATGAAAACCATTTGGATTATATGAAAATTAAATAGGAAATCCATCAGAAAAATGTTATAATTAGGAATGCATGGTTAATCACTTTGTTTGTGGGTAAAGCATTTCATTCTAGGTTCACCATTTTTTCCCAACCTTTTTCTCATGGGCCCATTTGGTTATTTTCTTAGGGTGATGTGTGTATTATAATCAAGAGGATGTGAGGTAAAATTGTAAAATAAAGGATTTTATTGTCTAATATTGGAATTTATCATATATATATGCAAAGTTTTATGAAATAATTCATGGTAACAATACCGATCACCCTTTTTTGTGAAAGTGATTGACTGATACCATGCATTTAAATTAAAACTGTATGAGGGGATTATATTTTCTCATAGTTAATTTAACTTTTCAATTTATCTATAATCTAAATCTATGTAAGAGGGATCTCTAGAATTAAAATTCATCTATGGAGGTGTGAACTATTGACTATCTCCATTCATTTTTATTTTTGTTTGGATAATTACAAATATCCCACTCTTAGTTTATTAATGATTATTTTATATGGGTTTAGTTTCTATATATTTTATCATAATTTATTTTATGTGAATTAAATTTGGTTAAGTATGTTTAATGGTTTTGGTTTTTCTTATTAAGAATTAATGAATAAATTTGGTTTATGTTTAATTTTACTAATTTTATTGGATGTAATATTTCTATTTTTTATTTAAAATTTTAAATATAATGATTTATCATTACTTATATTAATCAATTAATGCATGGAAATAGAGTTTTCATATTAAAATATTGTATATCACATATGATTAAGATATATAAGATGATATTTGAGGCGACATGAGATATGTGTTGAATAATTGAATTTATGTAACGAGAAGTCAAAGGAATTATCTCACATATGAATCATATGTTTTTCATGTATGAATTACAAGTCTTCAATATATGAATCATTCTATATGTATGACTAATTATACAAAGTATTAGAGTAGCATAAAGGGATATTTTTTTTCAATATATGAATCGTTATACTACCATGTAAGGAGAAGTTTTTTGTTCATGTAGGAATGAGTTATTGAGATTAATTACTATTTAAAGAGAGTTTAACAACAGGCTATCATGTTTTATTAAAAGGGGTATATCTATGTTGGAATTATAAGATGTGTTAGAATACTTCAGCATTATTCATCACACACAACGATAGATAATATGGGAATGTTGTAACTAGGGATTGAGATTATCTATCAACACATGAATGTTTGAAATGAGGTACTGATATTATTTATTTATTACTATCAAAACATTGTGATTTTTTTAATCAAGTATATAATTACAAAGAACCTATATGAAGTAATAATTAGACCATACGTGTAGGAAATATCATTGAGATTCAACTTAAGTAATAATCTATTAAATTATATCTATAAATTAAATTGAAGAATATAGGAATGAGGATATAAATCAATTACCAAATATCGAAGTGTTGAAATATTTAAAATCTATATTCATTCCACAAGCTACCGATATGGCTTTACTATGAATTTACTAGTTCTCCAAAAGATACAGTGTTCCACTTCTTTATTAAAGGGTTGAGAATCATAGTTTCTACAACAACATCCCATGCACTACTTATTATGGTTTTATTTTCATTATTTTATTTCATTGTATATAATTGTTTTACACTATAACATCATTCAAATAGTGATTATACCACCATAAAAGGTATTGTCTTGGTTATGCTCACCGGACCAAAAGGTAGTGCACATGTTATTATTAAACCATATAATAAACATATATCATACAGAATATCCACACTCTTGGGTAGAGAGTCTGAATAGTAGATTTTGGATTATTTGGATTTAAACTACTATAAATCCCTCATGTTATGTTGTATACATTACATCATATAATATTTACAAAACACGCACAAACACTGTAATATTTGTTTATGATTAAATTTATTTTTCCATAATTCTGTCAAATTCTGTATTTTTGTCTAAAATATTCTGATTTAATTTAAGATATAAAATCCACCCCTATAAATTATTCTGATTTATTTTACGATATAAAATCCACCCCCTCTTATATCTGTAACTTCTCTCATGTGGGATATAATAATTGGTATCTATGAAGGCTCCTATTTGGGATATTTTTCTTTGATTACTTAATTTTTGTTGTCTTATATCTATTTTGAGATAATATGTATCCTATTACATAAAAAATTTAAGGAAGAAATCTATTTTTAGTTACTGAATGATGGGAGGTATTTGCTATCACAAATCCTCAATGACCACCACTTTACAAGGGTAGTGAATATGCTTTTTTGAAGGAGATTTAGACAACTAAGGCATAATGTACATAGATATTACACCATTTCACATAATTAAGAATTAAATATCACAAATTAATGAAAAAAACACTAGAAACCAACTCTTTATTGTATTTGGAGATCAGTTATATAAACATATTATCACACTATATTTCATCAAATTATCCCATAAAATTCTCTACACATGACTTTATTATAGATATATTCATGTATATAGTTTTTTAGGGAAATGGTAAAATATAAAGAGTAAGATCAAATACTTGGTAAGGTAAAAACTTATCAATCAATAAAATAGGATTAGATCATAATCATGAAACAAAATAATGATGTGAGATAAATATCTAATTGAAAAGAAAATATAATCATAAGAGTTGTCTGTAAGGAATGATGTAAGTATATATTACATAGAAAGGATCATAATAAAATCATAACATATACCATGAAATAATAATTTACAATCATGGGACAATAATCATGATCCATGGGGCATAACATAAGCATGCGACACAAATATAATCATATAAAATCATAACCCTATGAATATAACTAGTTATAATCATGTCAATGAATAAAGTTATAATCATAGAAAATCCTAATAGTTCCCACATATGTAGTTGTGAATATAGCTATCCTCAATCATGTACACACATAAATATGTGAAAATAGCTAACCATATTCATGTCCATGCATAATGTTGTGTATATTTGTAACTGTAATCATGACCATTCATATCATCATTGTCTAGTGGAATATAAAGATTTACTCAATTCACTATATGGATATAGCATACAAACCCATCACATAATTATAATCCATATATATGTGTGTGTCATGTGAAACCAATCATACATCTTATCATGAAAAACCCACAAAAAGAAAATTGGGTTCATAACATTTTCAAGTGGTATCACATAAAATAAAATCAAGAATGAGATTAGTTGATACAAAAAATTTGATCACTGAAAATAGTTATATCATAAAATAATTATATTGTCATTCAATGAACATAATTACATGGTAGATAGATATTTTTTTAGGTACAAATAAAAATTTCAGAAAAATCATAAAAGGAATTTTCATAATGAATTTTTAACATTGACATAAAAATAAAGTTGTTAAGTCAATTTCAAAATCATTTTCCATAAAATGGGTGTCAATAAGAATTTAAAAACCTTTAAAAACTCCCACTAATTGAATCATGAAATTATATAAATTTATATAATAATAAATGTGCACTGGAAGATATAACATGTACAAAAGTTAAGAGAAATTATTTTTTAATCTTTTTCAGAGGTTTTAAAGAACCTCACATCGATGAAAGAGTTGTAAAATTACATTTTGAATAGAGATACAGATAATATGAATGGTTTAAATATATTACATATTATTATTTCAAATAAAAAATAAATAAATAGTATGAACTGATATTTACTTAGAGTAGAAAGAGGCAATAGAGGGGATGAGAATTATTTAAAACAATGTCATGCTTTTAAGAAGAAATAAATAAATAAAACACAAATATTTGGACATGAAATTTTAATTTACGTATAGTGTAATGCCCAGACCATAGTTACACAAATTCAGTGCATTATTACATAAAATTGGAAATATCACAAGGAAATCATGACTTGAATGACCGATCAGTTTAGTATTATTGGAAACAATATTCATATATAAGTTCAACTTTACAACATGAAAATAAATACAACACAAATTTATTCCATTTGAAACATCCAAGCCTCCTATATAATTCCTGAAAGTCACTCATAACTAACTTCTTCATATCCTAGGAAAATGAAACATACAAAAGGGGTGAGCTCAAATGCTCAGTAAGGGTAAGCAATACATCGGAAGATAACATAAATATTAAGCATGGTGAATAATTGAAACCACATGTCTTTACCAATAATAAACATGAATACTTTTATGGAATGAATATGAGCTGATTAAATAATGCCATAATAAAACATAATCATGGGTATTCTACTAGTCGAATGACCTCATGAACCATCAATATTATTTTCATAATGAGGGAATGTGTAATGTCGGACATTCTGAAACATTTTGTCAAGGCCTCGACCAAGACGTCTAAAAATGAATAAGGCCTCGGCCAAAACCATATATCAAAATTGGGAAAGGCCTCAACTAATTCCATGTCTAGTTGTCTCATGATATCTACCGATGCATCGAGGAGCTATAGAGGGCTCCACCTGTCACTTATTAAGTCCAATACATTCCTCATATGAAAAGGTTTAAACATATCATAAACATTCATATTAAAACTCGCATACGAAATGTCAATACTTTAACCATAAACCATGAATGGTATCAAAATAGCACATCCACAGTCAAACATATCAAAAAACCTTCAATAGAATATGGAAGTTTTGTATCATAATAAAACAACATCAAATAAACTTAAAATCCATCAAAGGATGTTGACATATATGAAATCAAAACCCTTTTTAGAGAAATATCTCTTTCTATTTTGAAATCATTTAAGAGTCACATAATTATAAAGAAAACATTTAGTTTGAAAATATTCTTATAAGCTTGTAAGGTATGCTTTGATGATGTTATAACAGCGGAAAATAGCCGCACCCACCGTATATTTTTAAAAAACATTCTTACCTTAAATTTGCCGAAAAGGTCAAAATGTAACTTGTTTGGAAAACGACGGAAAGATTCCTTTCAAAACACATAAGGGTATAAATGACTTTAACCCATTTACTAGTAAACAGTAAAAATGTTTTGAAATACATTTTTAAGAAACATGGACGTGGATGATAAAGTGGTCCCAGTAGATAATTACGTATAAACAACCTCGGATAATGAAGAGATTGTAGAATTAACCCTTACCTTGTACTTTTCCTTGGTCGAGGGTAGGATAACCTCCTGTATAATTATGAAATAATTTTTATTAAATTATACAAGAATCATATAAATTAATATGATATCTTATATGATCTTTTAACATTTCTTTGTTAATAATATCTTAGTATTATTGTCGTTTCAGGTGTTAACAGATTTTTTTTCCTTTATATTCTTTGTTATGTGAGTCATATTTTTTATGGATGGGATGTATCGTTTTCATATCCAGAATGATATCAAGTCTTTAAAAATTATTTTTAATCATCAAATGAAAATTAGTTTTGAATGGATATGATGGGGAATCAATCTCATCGCGTTCGTGGAGACGGTAATCCGTACGTACGCACGAGCGACAATATCATTTTTTTGATATTAAAATAATATATAATTGTATGGTATATCATATATACAGAATCATTATCATGTAATATTCATTATTTACATCAATTACACATCATTATTATACGCATCCAAATAATAATTTATTGAATAACAATTACACCACGATGTGGAGACGGTAAGCCGTACGTACTCACGTATGGTGACATGTAATTAAAATGATGGATAGAATAATGCATATGGATATTCCATATTTATAATAAAATCAAAATATATAGAAGATACTAGATTTATTATTTGATAATGGAAATAACAAATAAAGTATAAGTGGAAGAAGAAAAGAACTTGAAAGAGGGTGGGGAAATTATTACCTCTTCTTCGGGTTCTTACTTTTGATTTGATCAAACGGGATCCTTAATATGGCTTTAAGACTAAAGGAAGGAATCTAGGATGAATTTAGGGAAGTTTAGAGGATATTTGGGCAGGGGTTGGCTAAGCCAAAAGGCTATGAAGGTGTGAATTTGAGAGAAGGGGGAGTGCCCTTTTATAAGAGGGGTGAGGGGCACCTTAGGAAAAGCTAGATATATTATTTTATAATAAAATAATTTTCGGTTTCTAATGGCTCCAAAATAGATCAATTAAATTATAAGGTGGTGATGGGACGAAAACCACTCAACCAATATGTTTTAGACTAGTTTGGGGCCCTATATTAACCTTAACTTTTAGATTTAACTTATAGGTAAATAGTTTGACATTTACCATGTCCCTTTGTATTTTTATATTATATGGTTAATAAAATTACTATATACTTCCAAGATAACCCTAAAGTTGTTAATTAATGATACAAATATCATTATATAAGTCCTTTGTCTGAACCTTAGATTTTTAGGAATAGAATATCAATTAATAATATAATATTTGTTTTAAAAACCCTTTTATGTCAATTTTGACACTATTTGGTATTTTTTTTCTAAATTCATAACAACATTATTACTTAGAATAAAATTCATCTAACCAACCCTAATATGTCATATTAACCTATAAAATTAGTGAAATTCAAAAAAATTCTCAAATTACATTTATTTAGGAATTTAAAATATCAATTATTTTAATATTTCATTAATAAGGTAATTACTAGATCACCATTGTGTCATAAATAAATTAAATTATTTAATGTCTAAAAATTATAAATAAAATAGAATTATATAGGAAATATTTTTATATTTCTAATTAATAATTATAATCTAATTTATTCTATGTGTAACCCTATATTATAAATGTTTTAGTTATTAAACTTTTATTTTAACTCTTTGAACTCTTCTTTGAATTAAATAATAATAAATGTCCTAATCTAATCCAAGTGGACGAAAGAGGTTCATATTTTATTCCTAAGGTTGTTTTTGGTTGAACTCTACTTATCCAATAGAATTATTAATGTGTTAGGGTAATAATAATATCATTTTTACCCTAAATTACCCTATTTACTTTTAACAGTGGAAAATAAAAGTAAAAAGTTACTATTCACCAAAAAATATTTTTATATTATTGAAACACATTTTACTCCTTGATATTAACCGTGTCTCTCGTATTTTCAAAATTATACTCACAGAAGCAGTAAAATTATGTTTTATGTGAATTTGCAAATTCTCCTAGGAGGTGGGTAAAAGACGGTGAAAAGTTCAATAAAATTATTATATATATAAAATTATTATAAACTGACTCCATTGAATTACATTAAACTTATATAAGTATTATATATCTATTTTGACCCAAAATAAATTTAAATAAAATAAATAATTATTTAAATAAAAATTCAGTTTTAAACTATGACTCAATGTGTTTCACTATTCATCAAAAATTGAAAGTTTTCAGAAAAATACCAAAAATTCACCTTAGGATAATTTCGATATTCTAAATCCAAAAATGAAGTCAATTTTGAAAAATAAAATTTATAAAATTTCAAAAAGTGGGTATTACTATTCATTACGGCTAGTTTGATTGGTTGTGGTGTGTTTGAACTCAAAGTTACGTACAACACATGCTACTAAATTATTAAATGATAAATGTACCATGGAAGCTTGGGGTGTTACATTCTACCCTCCTTAAAATAATTTTGTCCTCGCAATTTCATAAATATTACTCCATAACGACTCTGGTTGTTCTTCATCATAAGTTCCTCATGTTCTCATGTTGCCTCTTCCATCTTATGGTTTCTCCATAGAACTTTTACCAGACAAGTCGTCCGGTTTCTCAGCACTTGTTCTCTTGTATCAAGAACCTTGACAGGATCTTCACAATAAGACAGATTGGGTTCTAGTTCTAATTCCTCATAGTTGAGTAAATGCAATGGGCCAGGCATGTATTTTCTCAACAGTGATACGTGGAACACATTTTGAACTTTGTAGAGATTTGGCAGCATTGCCAAACGATAAGCTACAGCCCCAATTCGTTCTAGAATTTAGAAAGGTTCAATGTACCTGGGACTCAATTTTCCCTTCTTACCGAAACGTATAACACCATTCCATAGAGATACCTTCAGGAAAACATGATCTCCTACCTGATATTCCAAATCCTTCCTTTGGTTATCGGCATAACTCTTCTTCCTACTTTGAGCTGCTTTGATGTGGTTTTAGATTACCTTCACCTTTTCCATCATTTTCTCAACAAGTTCTGGGTGTACAAGTTTTCTTTCACCAACATCATCCCAACAAGTTGGTTTGCGACATCTCTTTCCATATAACACTTCATATGGTGCCATCAGAATACTTGAATTGAAGCTATTATTATAGGAGAATTATACCAGAGGTAAATATTTATCCCACATACCATAAAGTCAAGTGAGAATGAGCTCAACATGTCTTCTAAGTTTAGAATAGTCCGTTCTGATTGTCCATCAGTTTGGGGGTGGTAGGCACTGCTCAAACGAAGCTCAGTATCCAGGGATTTCTGAAGACTTTTCCAGAATCTTGAAGTAAAATGGGGATCACGATAAAAAACAATCGATAGGGGTACTCCATGAAGTCTCACAAATTCATTAATATATAGTCTTACTAGACGTTCAAGTGGTAGATCTTCTCTTATAGTAAGAAAATGGGATGACTTGGTAAGATGATCAACAATGACCCATATCGCATCATTCCTTCTAGGAGTCTTTGGTAGTCCTATAACAAATTCCATCATAATATTATCACATTTCCACTCAGGTATGGGGAGAGGTTGCATGACTCCTCCAGGCTATTGCCTTCCATCTTTATCTTGTTGACAAACCATACATCTTGACACAAAATCAGAAATCTCACTCTTCATGTTGTCCCACCAAAAATGTTCCTTCAAATCTCTATACATTTTGGTGTTCCCAGGGTGTATCGAGAAATTGGAACTATGAGCATCGTCCAACAATTCTCTTTTTAGATCAGGTATATCGGGAACACAAAGTCTCATCCCAATATTTAAAATTCCATCTTTATACAAAAAGTCACTCAATCTCCCATCATTCACAACTTTAATCTTCTTTTTAAACTCTTCATCACCAGTCGGAGAAATATTTACCCATTCTAGTAAATATGGTTTGGCAACCATTTGAAAAAGAATTGATGTTTCACCTTCCATGGTAATTCTCATATCCATCTTCACTAGATCCATGAAAATAGGATCCCTTTAAACTCTCATATTTTTCAAAACTCTATGCTACTTTCTACTCAAATCATATGCCACCATATTTTCCTTCCCTGGGTGGTAGTGTATCGGGAAATAATAATCCTTGAGTAGTTCAATCCATCTCCTTTTCCCCATGTTGATTTATTTTTGTGAGAAAATATACTTCAAACTCTTTTGACCAGTATAAATCTCCCATTTTTCACCACAGAGATAATGTATCCAAATCCTCAAAGAAAATATTACAGCTTCTAACTCAAGATCATGAGTAGGATAGTTTTTCTCATGAATTTTTAGTTGTTGTGATGCATAGTCAATAACCCTATCATTCTGTAGATGGACACAACCAAGTACATTCTTTGAAGCATCACTATAAATAAAAAACCCATCATTCCACAATGTTAGAGTCAAGATAAGATCATTGACTAATCTTCTCTTCAGTTCTTCGAAACATTCTTCACACTATTTTGTCCAAACAAATTTAACCCCTTTACATGTGAGCTTCGTTAATGGGTTAGCCAATCGGGAAAAATTATGGATGAAACGTCGATAATAACTTGCTAAACCAATAAAAATGTGTACCTAAGTTATACTCATTGGTGATGGCCATTCTTGGATTGCCTTGGTCTTAGAAGGATCGACAGAGATTCCATCCTTCAAGACAATATCGCCAAGAAAAGAAATCTCCGGAAGCCAGAATTCACAGTTGCTAAACTTCCCATATAATTCATGTCTTCTAAGAGTCTTCAAGATAATGTGCAACTTATTTTCATGATCTTCGTATTTTTTTTGAGTATACCAAGATATCATCAATAAATACCACCACAAAATCATTGAGATATTCCTTGAAAACTCTATTCATTAGATCCATGAATACAGAGGGTTCATTAGTCCATCCAAAAGGCATTACTGTAAACTCGTAATGCCCATACCTGGTTCGGAATGTTGCCTTCGGAATGTCATACTTCTTCAAACACAACTGATGATATCCAGATCAAAGGTAAATCTTTGAAAATTATTGATCTACTTGAATTTAGTTGATTAAATCATCAATGTGAGGTAGGGGATACTTGTTCTTTATAGTTATAGCATTGATCTCCCTGTAGTCAATGCAAAAACTCATAGATCCATCTTTATTCTTCACAAAAAGGACATGGGCTCCCCATGGAGAAACACTAGGGCGAATAAATCCCTTATTAATCAATTCCTCTAGTTGATTCTTTAGTTCCACTAATTCCACAGTGGCCATTCTATAAGGAGTCTTCGATATGGGCCTTGAACTAGGAATTAAATCAATGGAAAAATCAATTTATTGCTTTGGAGGATGTCCAGGTAAATCTTCTGGAAAAACATCAACATATTCTTTCACAATAGGTACATCCTCTATTTGAACATTCCTTTCCTTACCCACAGTTATTTCATTCTCTTCCTCCCCAATAATTGAATTTATTTGAGCTATTGGGGGTGGATCTAGATAAGAATCAGGTGGTGATGATTCTTCTATAAAGATAAGGTGTTCTTTAGCATCATCATCAAAAATAATAACCTCTTTCTTATTACAATAAATTTTTGAATCATGGTTCGAAAGCCAATCCATAATGAGGATTATATCAAATTCAATCATGGGTATGATGATGAGATCCGTAGATAATGAACATTTGTATGCCCTAATGGGAACTGATTAACAGAACATTGTAGAAATGATACTCCCCTTAGGAGTTTTGACTAACAACTCCCTTGTTAAATCAAATTGTAAATACCTAATTCTCTTAGAGAACTGGGAAGATATGAAATAATGCGATGATCCATAATCAAATAATGCATTTTCTAAACTTGAGGAAACCATTAAATTACCTTCCACTACGAATTTCGGAGCTTCAACCTCAGCAGTAGTGATCACATAAGATTATCCTTGATCCTTTGGTCTTTTCTGAGGTAAGTTTCCCTAATGCTTAGGACATTCATTTGAAAAATGTCCCTTCTCCTTGAAATTGTAGCATTGAACATGGGTAGTGTCTTTTTTTCCCACACAATCACCATTAATATGGCCTTTCTCTCCACATTTGTAGCATACACCTTTTCCTTTTAGATAGGCACCATGGTGCTTCCTTCCGCAATTATCATAGGGTGGAAATTCAATTCTTCCCTTCTTCCCAGTTTTCTTATTTCCTTTCCCTGAGTGTTCAATATATCTCTTCTTCTACTGCTTTGATTTAAAGTCATAAGACTTAGATAATTACTTTTATGTCTTGATAGCACACGAGACAATATCTTCGTATGATGAGAAGGATTGTGATACTAATGCTCGACAGAGAAATGGTTTTAACCCATAAACGAAACGATCAATATTACTTCTTGGGTTAATGTATATAATCTGATTCATGCCTCGCTAACCTTATAAAGCTAGCTTCATACTTTGTGACATTCTCATCCTCTTTTTCCCTCAGACTCAGAAATTGTCTTTCCATATCCGCTCGATGGTCATGAGGAAAGTATTTTTCTATGAAAATTTATTTAAACTCCCCCCATTCCATATTTAATACTTCATCATCTTCCTTTGTGTTTTTAATCAATGACCACCATTGATCAACATCTCCAGTGAGGTGGTAAACTGTCATGACAACTTTTTCCCTTTCACTACTCTCCAAACCATGGAATATTTTCTCTAAGGAATTTATCCATTTCTCAGCCACTAATGGATTTGTACTCCCATTGAATGTCGGTGGTTTTTCCCTCATGAATCGATCTAACATTTATCCTCCACGTTTTTGATCAAGGTGCTCTATACGGGTAAGGTTATTATTCATAACCTGAGTGAGTTGTCCCAGTATGGTGATAAGTTGATCAGCACCAGTTTTATCCCTAGCTCTATTATAATTATGTTGAGCAGGAGTTCAATCCCTACATAGAGTGCATGCATTGATACGGTTTCCATTCCTTCCCCTAGGTTCTATTTCTAAAAAATGGAATACACTATATTAGTTTATGAATCACAATACATAAATCCAAACAAGTAAAACACTTAACATAAATTAAACAGTTTATGGATATAATCCACAATCATAAAAAAATTTCTTTGAGGAAGTATATACTCATAAACCCTATATAATGGTTTATAAATAAAATGAGAATTATCCTAAGAATATCCCCCAGGAGTGTCGTAACCAAGAGTGCAGCAAGGCCCGTTGTCGTGCACCAATTCCCGTTCGAGTCTAGCTCGAAGCGGTGTTTTCAAGTTTTACCCCTAGGTACATCTGTGCCAGAGCCACCCCTACCTACTCGTATACAGATAGGGATGTATTTCTCGGAAAACTCACATAATTTCTACATTAGCAAAATTATAGGAAGTTCATCTATATTATCCTTGAAGTCTTTCTTAGGGTAATGTGCTCTAATCAGAGTTTATCTAAATCTAGCTTCCAAGGTTTGTATGACACTTCCTCTGATACCAACTATAACGTCCTGACCCTAGTTACCTAGAGTCGGTGCATTATTACATAACATTGGCATGATTACAAGGAAATCATGACATGAAAGACTGATCAGTTTAGTATTATTGGAAACAAGATTCATACAAAAGTTCAACTTTAAAACTTGAAAAGAAATACAACACAGATTTATTCCCTTGGTAACATCCAAGACTCCAAGATAATTCCTTCAAGTCACTCATTAATAACTTCTTCATATCCTGGGAAAATGAAATATACAAAAGGGGTGAGCTCAAATGCTCTGTAAGGGTAAGCAATACAGCAGAAGACAACATAAATATTAAGCGTGGTGAATAATTGAATCCACATGCCTTTACCAATAATAAACTTCAATATTTTTAGGATAGGAATATGAGATGAGTAAAAAAAATCAATAATAAAACATAATCATGGGTATTATACTAGTCGAATGACCACATGAACCATCAATTTTATTTTCATAATGAGGGAATGTATAATGCCATACATTCTGAAACAATTTGTCAAGGCCTCGACCAAAACCATATATCAAAATTGGGAAAGACCTCAACCAATTCAATGTCTAGTTGTCTCATGAGACCTACCGATGCATCGAAAAGCTATAGTGGGATCCACCCGTCACTTATTAAGTCCAATACATTCCTCATATGAAAAGGTTTAAACATATCATAAACATTAGTATTAAAACTAGCATACGAAAAGTTAATACTTTAACCATAAACCATGAATGGTATAAAAATAGCACATCCACAATCAAACATATCCCAAAACCTTTAATAGAATATGGATGTTTTGTATCATAATAAATCAACTTCAAATAAACTTAAAATCCATCAAAGGATGTTGACATAGATGAAATCAAAACCCTTTTTAGAGAAATATCTCTTTCTATTTTGAAATCATTTAAGAGTCACATAATTATAAAGAAAAAATTTATTTTGAAAATACTCTTATAAGCTTTTAAGGGAAGCTTTGATGATGTTATAATGGTGGAAAATAGGCTCACCCTCTGTATAAGTTAAAAAACATTCTTACCTTAAATTTGTTGAAAAGGTCAAAAAGTACCTTGTTTGGAAAATGACGGAAAGATTACTTTCAAAACACATAAGGGTATAAATGACTTTAACCCATTGACTAGTAAATAGTAAAAATGTTTTGAAAGACATTTTTAGGAAACATGGACGTGGATGATAAAGTGGTCCCAATAGATAATTACGTATAAATAACCTCGAATAATGAAGAGATTGTAGAATTAACCATTACCTTGTACTTTTCCTTGGTCGAGGGTAGGTTAACCTTATGTATAATGGTGAAATAATTGTTATTAAATTATACACGAATAATATACATTAATATGGTATCATATATGATCTTTTAGCATTTCTTTGTTAATAATATCTTAGTATTATTGTTGTTTTGGGTGTTAATAGATTCATTTTCTTTTATATTATTTTGTTATGTGAGTCATATTTTTTATGGATGGGATGTATCTTATTCATATCCAGAATGATATCAAGTCTTTAAACATTATTTCTAATCATCAAATGAAAATTAGTTGTGAATGGATACGATGGGGAATGAATCTCATCACGTTCATGGAAACGGTAATCCATACGTACGCACGAGCGACAATTTCATTCTTTTGATATTAAAATAATATATAATTGGATGGTATATAATATATATATAGAATCATTATCATGCAATATTCATTATTTACATCATTATTATACTCATCCAAAAAATAATTTATTGAATAACAATTACACCACGACGTGGAGACGGTAAGCCGTACGTACGCACGTATGGGGACATTTCGTTCAAAGGATGGATAGAATAATAAATATGGATATACAATATTTATAATAACATCACAGTATATAGAAGATACTAGAGTTATTATTTTAGATTGTAAATAACAAAGAAAGAATAAGTGGAAGAAGAAAAGAACTTGAAAGAGTGTGGTGAAATTATTACCTCTTCTTCGGGTTCTTCCTTTTGATTTGACAAAAGGGATCCTTAAGTTGGATTTCTAACTAATGGAAGGACTCTAGGATGAAGTGAGGTAAGTTCACAGGATATTTGGTTAGGTTTGGGCTGAGCTAAAAGGCTTTTAAGGTTTGAATTAGAGAGAAGGGGAGTCCCTTTTATAAGAGGGGTGAGGGGCACCTTAGGAAAAGCTAGAAAAATTATTTTATAATAAAATCATTTTTGGTTTCTAATGGATCCAAAATTAATTATTTAAAGTCTAAGGTGGGTATGGGTCGAAAACCACTCAATAATTAGGTTTTAGACAGGTTTGGATCACTATATTATCCTTAACTTTTATATTTAACTTGTAGGTAAATAGTTTGATATTTACCATGTCTCTTTGTATTTTTATATTATATGGTTAATAAAAATACTACATACTTCCAAGAGAACCACCAATTGGTTCATTAATGATACACCTATCATCATATAAGTCCTTTGTCCAATCCTTAGATTTTTTGGGAATAGAATATCAATTAATAATATAATATTTGTTTTTAAACACTCTTTTATGTCAATTTTGATACTATTTGGTATTTTGTTTTTGATAACTTCATAAGAGAATTATTACTTAAAAAAATTCATATAACCAACTCTAATATGTAATATTAACCTAGAAAAGTAGTGTAATTCATAAAAATTCTCAAATTACATTTATTTTTGTATTTAAAATATCAATTATTTTGATATTTCATTAATAAGGTAATTACTACATCACTATTGTTTCATAAATAAATTAAATTATTTAATGATTAAAAATTATAAATAAAATACCATTATGTAGGAAATAATTTTATATTTCTAATGAATATTTATAATCGAATCTATCTTATGTGTAACCCTATATTAAAATTGTTTTAGTTATTAAACTTTGATTTTAACTCTTTTAACTCTTCTTTTAATTAAATAATAATAAGTGTACTTGAACTAAGCTAAACAAGAACATGTTATAAGGAATGAATAAATAAGAACATGTTATTGTATAGTTATATAATATCATTTAAAGGATAATAATTTTTGAAAAAATATTTTATTAAATTGATAAATTATCTTTATTAAGTGGTGTTCGAGAAAGAAATAAAAAATGCTTAAGGAGTAGTTAACACTAATGTTTCACTGTTGAATTTTCTTTTAGTAAAACTCTTGGGAATGAATGTTATTGGAATCCTTCATATAACCAAATGTTACCAAATGTGGGATTGGATTATTTTTTAGATAATTTTTTAGGTATTTATGTGGAACCATAAGTAAAGGTGTCTTTTAAGGTGGGTAGAGGCATGGTCTTTATATAAGTGTGCTTGAGTGGTGTTTTTGAAAATAGTCATTAATTAATGTGTAAGGAATTTAATTTATCATATAAAGCAGATAAAAAGTGGGAAAAAATAATGTATATAGGTCTAGAATTATATCATACACACAGTGTAGGGATAATGTAGGAGATATTTTAGGTATTTACTACTTAATTTAGCTAATTTTCATCATTTTACCGTTACCGTGATAAATTACTTTCATATCATGAACATATTTTAATGCCTAAAAATAAAATTGATATTGCTACCAAATTTGGAAATTCTAATTTTAATTATCATATCAATTTTATTTGATTCAATTTCAAAAAATTATAAAAAAAATTAATATAAGAACACATCGTGCATAAAAAAACACTCTAAAAATGTAATTTTAAGTATAAAAATGATTTTATTCTTATTTATTTCTAATTAATAATCAATAGTTAAATGTTAATTTCTATTTTTTATATTTTTTATCTGTAAATTTCATTAAAATAATTATTTATTAGTGATTAATTATGATAAAAACTTGTTATATATAGAAAAAAATCATCCAAAAAATTCTATTTTGTTTCATGATTTTATTCCTAATTATTCAAAATTGTTTAATAATTTACTAAATATTGAATTTATTCAGTATATTTTTATTAAAACACCCTTTAAATTTTATTAAATTTATTATTTAATGTTGATTTTAAATATTAAAAATAATAAAATAATCACACTAATATATATATATATTTCAAAAATAACATTTATTAAGATGATAATTACATGTTTATATCATCCTTAATTATTCTTATAAACCCCTAAAGATATCCATATAATACATAATGGTATGATAAATAATGATATTAGTTGTGAGTGGTGATTCAACTAACATGGATCTCATATTTATTTTCATGATCTTGAATTTCTCTTGAAAACTATTTAGCTCAACCCGTACTTGTTGAAGTTCTTCTTAGTCTTGGTATTTAAAAAACCCAGGTGATAATAAATCCTTTCAAAGATCAGAAAAAATCCTTATAACTAATACTTATACTACTTTATATCATTGTTTTACCTTTTTACATCTATTTTTTAATTCAGTTACTTCTATTTATACCCACTAATTTAGTAACTATGTTATAATGATCACATTCTAATTAAAAAATATCCAATAAAATTATAATTAATATCATTAAATATTTTTATTTATAATTATGGTTTGAAATTACATATTACCACAACATTATCATAATACCAATGACCATAAAAGCCCAACAATAATATATATAATGATCATATTATATCTCTATATATTAACTTACATACTTCATGAAAATCATACATCTCGTCCTCTTAATTATATTCTAAATATTTTTAATTATCATATATTTTTACTTGTTGTATTCTTTCCAAAGTTATTATTTATGGTATAATCATCAAAATGGATCTAGATGAGTAATATTTCTATCATTTTTTATTTTTATTTAAATATGGTTTTATCCTTTTTTTTAATTTTTCTTAATTATGTTTTATTTGGATAACTTATAATGTATTAAATTTATTTTAATATTTTTTAACTTGATTAAATAAATCAATATGATTTTTAGTATGATCTCTTCATGTAAGCCAATTTATCATAGATTTAAATGGGAATTTATCAATATAATTTTGGGGTGTTATAGATATAATGGAGGTTTTTCTAAATAATTTAGGTATTGGGTATTGGAATATCATGGTTAGAATATAATAATTGATAAAATTTGATCTTGATATTTTGGTTATTAATAATACCACTAAACAAATTTTAAATTACATAGTCATGAATTATCTTTATTTTCTTATTATTTAATGTGTTTATAGTCATATTTCTATTTGTAAAACTGATTATAATATTTAGAAAACTCTAAAATTAATTCATCAAGGCACTAATAAATTTCATAAAAATAATGTTAGTATATATTGGATAGAGTTTCAAGACATATTAATGCTTTATCATGAATGTTTTTGTGATATATATATTACAAATTTAATAAGATTATTAACCACATGACCGATCTTATAGAGACCATGATAAATAAAGTGTTATTTAGAGAATTATTGGATCACTACCTAATAAGATTCATTCTAAGAAGGTTTAGAGGAATTAAATTAAATAATTTTCTAAATATTCCATGCAAAATCTTTTTTGATCATTATTATAGTTTAATCTCTAATTGAAAAATGTTGATAATAAAGTTAATCATGGGAAGAAGGTAACTGATTTTTAGTATACTAAAGATGTATCTTTTGATTCTTCTGATGATAGTGTAAGTTGTTCAAGTAGTGACAAAGGTAATGACATTAGTCATGTTGAGTAATGTATATAAGGACTTATGTAGAAAAAAGGTGTTAAGAAGTAGAGAAATAAGTACAATAAGGATTTTAGAATGAAAGGTAGAAAAATAAATCCTTATTTTAATGTGAGGTGTTATGAATGAAAAAATATGGTTCATAGAAAATTTTAATGCATGAGGTTGATAAATGAAAGATAGTAAAATTAGGAAAATATAATGGGTAATAACATTATATTTTATTCATAGAGCTATATTTAGGATTTAGATTCAAGTAAAGAATTTGGAAATAACAAGGGAACTAAAAATATTTATTTCATGCTCTACACGAGGGAGGTTAGTGGTAATGGTTTTGATTTTATTATGACTATAACATTGGTTATGATTATGAAAATACCAGTGTTAATGAGTTATATGAGATATATAATTAATATAAATAAGAAATTTAAAATCTTATAACATTACATGATAAATTGAGAAAGTAACATAAGAAGGTTGTTAGAGAAAATATGAATCATATTCTAGAAGTTGATATGATGAAGGATGATTACTCAGTTTATGTTTCTAAACTCAGGGAATATAATGGAAATTCAAAAGAAAGATTTAAAAATACTACTTTAAGCACTAAGAGTAAATTTTATGTTGATTGGGAAGTTGTACAAAAGGATAATGAATATCATAAGGTAGAATTAGAAATATTGAAGGAAGCTTTGTCTATGTTCATTGATGTAATAAAAAATATTGAAGAACTTATATGTTTACAAAGGATGTGTAGAATAGGGAAGAAAAAGAAATACATATTCTACAGTGGGGAGGAACCAAATTTGTACAGAAATTACTTTTTTAAAGGTATAAATGAAGGTATTTCTCCTACTAATTTTTTTAAATGTTGATCTTTTGGTCATGATGCTAGTGATTGTTCTTCACAGTTTTTCAATCTCTTGGACACAAAAATGATTTTTTATCTAATCCTACATTCAATGTTAAATTGAATAATCCTTCCATAAAATATGTTCATAATGGATCTTATTAAAATACTATTGTAAATAATATGGTCTATATGTATAGATAAGAATGTTTAGATAACAATCATGCATAATCTTATTATTATACCTACTAGCATGTTGTTATGATATTTTGTATGCGCTATTTTGGGTTTTTATCACATACTTTACTACTTATATTTTTCATTTAGTTATTTATGAGTTTAATATTTATATCTTATGTATAGGATAATTACTTTAACTATTTGTTACTATATTAATTATTTACTTGACATTTATTAATTCATTGAATATATTTTAATGTTTCATGGATCCTTTTTGTAGTTATTTTCATTCAAGAGGACTTTAAATGATTTATTTACACTATCATATCATTTCAATGAGAAAATATTGTATTAAAGAGGATAATATCTTTACTATTATAATTTTTATGTTTATATTTTAATTAGTTTCTATCCTTTTTAATTATACATGAGTTGAGAGAGATTTGTTTCTTTTTTTTATCAAAACTTTTAATGGATATTATACTTATATCATTTTTTCATGATTTTTATTATGTAATTGGAATTTATTACTGTCGAACCTACTAGTTTGGACATTGAATTATTATTTTTTACCATGAATTTATTATTTATCATATGGGAAAATGATTCTTTTAATTTCATGACACAATTTATTGCATTTTAAGTTGTTATATTATGTTAGTTTGAATTTATATTGGTTTTTTAATATTTTATTTACTTTTTTTCTTAAAAAATGGCGATAGTTGTTCAAGTTTTGAAATTATCTAAAAGGTTAAGAATGTTTAGTGTCTCTTTTTATTTGTTCATTTGTATTTTTATAATTGAAAATATTTATTTTTCTAGTTCATTAATTATAATTTTTGGTGTGTTTAGGATTTATCTTCTTTTTTTTAATTTAGTACATGTGAATTTAATTTGGTTCATTGTGTTTAATGGTTTTAGTTTATCTTATTAAACATTCATGGATTAATTTGGTTTGTGTTTAATTTGGTTGTTTTGTTTGATTTAATATTTATTTTAATCTGTTTTAATTGAAAATAATGTTTTATGATGTATCATTTCTATGTATGAATCGATTAATACATAAAAAATACATTTTTTTCTAATATTACTGATCACATATGATTAAGCTATGTCAAAAGAGATTAAAGGTTCTATGAGATATATTTAAAAGATATAGATCAATAAAGAATAAGTTGATGGAATTGGATCTTGTAGAAATAATAATTTGTTCATGTATGATTCATAATTATTCCATATATGAATCATTATTTTGTCATGTATGATCGATTCTATGAAGGATTAAATCAGTGTAAGGAAATATTAGTTATCATGTATTCATATTTATATTGTTGTGTAAAGGGAAGTGTTTTGGCCATGTAAGAATAAGTCACCAATATTAAGATATATATAAGGAGAGTTTGACTGTATGATATCACATCATATTAAATGGGATATATCTATATAGAAATTATAAGTCATTTCAGAACACATCACTATAATTCATCGCATGTTGTGATAATTTAAATGGGAATGTTGTGACTATGAATTTTGATTATCTATCAATGTGAAAATATTTTAATTATGGAAATGAGATTATTTCATTATTTATTATCTAACAATTATGATTTCAGGTTCATGGATAGAATTAGGAATAACCCATAAGAATTAATCCTTCGATCATTTAAATGGGAAATCTCTGGGAGATTCAACTAAAGGAATTATCTATTAATGTATTTGAATAAATGAATCAAAAGAAAATAGACAGTGTTATATGATTCCATTAATGAATAATTAAGTTCTATAATGTTGGGAAGTCTCATGTATTCCACATACTACCAATATTTTTTTCTTAGAACTTTCTTCTTCACCTGAAGCTACAATATTATACTTCTCTATTAAAAGGTTGATAATTACGATTTCTACATTAGTGCCCCATTTACTACTTATTTAGGTTTTATTTTTTTAGTCTATTTCATCATACTAAATTAGTTTTTACAATAA
The DNA here is from genome assembly GCA_963277665.1 of Viscum album. Classification (NCBI taxonomy): domain Eukaryota; kingdom Viridiplantae; phylum Streptophyta; class Magnoliopsida; order Santalales; family Viscaceae; genus Viscum; species Viscum album. The sequence continues at coordinate 454,238,503 of OY728166.1, read as the reverse complement.
AACCATTTAAACATGGTTGATACTACCATAAAAATCTACCTTATAGGTTAGGATCACCTTATGAAACTTCAGTACACAAGTTATGCTTGAACCTACTAAAATGTGTAAGTTATGATTGCTCCTATAAAAGGATGGGTTCTATATACAACCATGTTAATGGATGGGTTTGTGGTTCACCCTTGTAATAAAATATATATTAGTGGATATCCATTATCTTGGGTTTAGTGTGTGAAAAGTAAACATAGGATACTTCAGATTTAATCTAATATAAAAACCTTGTGTTGCCTTATTTACTTTACTATATACAATATTTATATACTCATTTTAATACTTGTTTATGCTTAAAATTTTTATGTTTAGTTTCCACTAAATAAAATATTATAATTTAAATTACTATAATTATTTTAAGATAGAAAATTCACACCTCTTATCATCTATTTTCTATCTCTCAAGTGGGGCCTAATATGATCTCCTATGAAAGGAGATGAAAGGTGTTGTTATATAAGGATTGGACCCATGATATTGGATCGCTATACATCCTTGTGAAGTGAATCAAAACCCATATAGTTTTATTCTATAAAAAAAGAAAAACATACCTTTTAAGGCCATTTGGAATGGGTTGTACCAATGGCTTTTAAGATCATTCATCTATGTCCAATGGTGTGACTTTTAAGCATGTGTATCTTGGATATTTTACATGCAATTTAAAGTCATGAAGAGTGGACTAATAGGTTATGTAAAACCATCAATAGTCTCATTTGGGAATTATGAATGAGTATACCTTTCTAGTATACCTTAATAGATGAGTCATGTAAAGGTCAGGAAAGGATTATACCGAGTTAGAGGCCCATTTATACCTCTATCTTATTAATAGGAAACATGGAATATGGAATGATTATTGATGGACATGGGAACATTTTATTAAAAATATAATGGGTAACTTAATTTGAGGGGGATTACATGGGTATCCCTGAGATGTTTAATGCTCATTAACAAAGGAATACTAGATTGAAAATACTCTATGGCTCCTGGTTTGGGAGGAAACCGTTGTTGGATCTCTTAAAATATTATATATTTCCATTATTTGACAATCATACCCTAATATAAACTCCCTTTTTCCTTCTTTGAATATGAGAGTGACCCCCAAAACCCACCTCCAAGGGGCCACAGGTTTCAGACTAGCATAGAGGGTGTCAATCACCCAAATATGATTCACTACACTAATAATCATAGGAAATATAAGTGGAAATTCCAATAAACTACCTAATAAATTAAATAAATCCACCATACCACAGTCCATGAAAATGTCATATAGATACAAGGAAAAATGAAAAATACTCCTACGATAATGACTTTTCATCATCTCTAAGCGTAGAGCTAGTAAGGCCTAGGTTGGTCCCTAAATCCATTTAGGAAACCAAAAAAATTGTATATATAGGTTTGAGAGTATATGTATACTTGGTAGTATCATACCTAATACATATCATACATATGTGTAAGAAATATCCTAATTCTTAAATTAACATATACTAGAACCATCATGCACATATACAAGGAAACTACCATCCAACCTCACAGAGGCTCACTCACCATGTATTGGATCCAAGTGAAATAATATAATATGAAAAGAATAACTATAAAATGGTGACCCATAACCACTTTACCACTTATTTTTTCACTCTCACACCCCAATAGAAAACATCATATTGCTCCCAATTCCTTCTAGAGCCCTTCTCCAGTAGAATGTAAATATATCAATTCACAACTGATGTGGGTCTAACTATAGACCTACCAACCTCCAACCTCGTAAGTTATAACATTCTTGTTGGAAACAATAAAAAAAATATAAGTCTATATATACGTCCATCGCTATAGGCTATAATGAACATATGAATGACATCAAACTAATTCCATCTTCCTTCCACGCATGACCCCCACCATTAACCAATTCTACAACCACATCTCATCTACCTCAAAGGTTCCAACATCATATCAAATATTGAATTTAAAATAAATTATAACCCATATTCATATACCTACCTCAAGACATCATATTCCATACTATACCTTGAAGGGAGAGTAGGGAAGGTGGAGTAACCAACCATCCATTACCTCACTAATGTGGATGTCCATGAAAACACCCAGAACCAAAAACATTTGGGAGTTAATAATATTATCGAAATTGAAAGGGGTGAATATGAAATTACAAGAAAAAATTATATTATAGCGACATAAAATCCCAACCTATGGTTTCACACCTAAAAAACTCCGCCAAATCCAACAATAACTATCATGTTACACCAAATTCACTCCAACAAACATTTTCATCGCAATAATTCAAACTGGTATCAACCAAACAATTAAAATAGGCATGACTAAATTATTTAATTATAATTAATTAAATCATTCACCCATTTATTTATTAGATATTTTATCAACCACATTACTTTCATTATGTCACTGAATTTCATATTTAATTAAAAACCCTTCTTTATACATAAAACACATTCATTTAAGTCATTAACATTCCATTCTAATCATTAATATATCATTAATATCCCATAAATTATTAAATTCTATCCCACATCTATTTAACATGTTCATCATTACCAACCATATATTCTACACCCCTAATGTGACACTACCATTTCACTATTGTATGATAACTTAATTAATTGTGATTTATTTTTAATTTTTTTAAAGTTTTCTTTGTGTTTTGGATGTTTCAGGAAAACCCAAGGAGAATTTTGACTAGATTTTAGTAGGATATATCATGGAAAAGGGATAGTGCATAATATCCTACATTTTTTACTTTTTGAATCATTAGGAATAGGGTTACTAACTTTTTTATTAGGGGCTACGGTGCAAAGGGTCTTTATTTTCCATTAAGTTTTTCATTGACATTGTCTAGGGAGGGGTGGTTGTACTATGGTAGGGTATGCCACATCATAGTGAGGGTTCCATAGGAAAGGATAATCCATGGAAATGGGTAGTTATTCCATGGAGTACCAAGACTTGGGGTACTCAATTCTACCTTATGGAGGCACACCATACCAAAGGGGTGAGGTCGTGTTGTGGAGCTCGGTTAGGTAAGTTCCTAAACTATGGAGGTTGAATAAAATTACATGGTGTTTATGGCCTTGATAGGTTTTTTATACTAATTTAAGGAGCACCATTCTATAGGCCATGGGATTCACCATTATGGGTTCCTAGAGAGGAGTGTCGTGTTGTAGGATGAGAAGGCCATGTCATAGTGGATGTTTTTATAATGGAAATCATTATATGTTAATTTTTTTATTTATTCTCATACGTGAAATAAATTATTTTTAAATTATGTTCAACCTAGAATTTATGAAATTTTATATGAAAGGAATTGTATATAAACTTTTTTGAAATCATATTGGGATTGTTTTGGTGGTTGTTTTTATAAAGGAAATTTATGTTCATTACCCGGTTTCATTATTCATGCATGTGAAAAACCAACTCTATAAATTATTTTCAAACTAGAATTTGTGAATTGTTTTATAAAAATAACTACATAAAATATTTCATGAAATACTATTTAGAATTTTTTTATAACAAATCACATGTACACAAGTGTGTGTATGATGTTCTGATGTTTCTATACGGGCACCCAAGTTGTCATATCAATTTGGATTTTCTTTATTGGGTCTATTGGTGGATGATCTAGGTTGTAGAAGTTATCATGTGTCTTATGTATTTGGTAGTATATTTTTGGATTGTTTTAGTTTCGGTATATTTATGCATCATCCAATTCATCGAGTTGTGCCTTTATTTATGGACCTTATTTTTTAGATATATGATGTTATTTTTTACACTATTTGTTATTATGTGATGTTAAATTTTGTGGATTGTTTTTATTCCTTAATGGTAATTTCACTTTTACTAATCTTATCTCATTTGGATATATATGTTATTTATTCTATGTTTGGTTGGTTTCTTTATGTGTAAATATTTATTCGATGTGTATTGATGTCCAACATATGGATAGGTAATGTTATATTCATGATACTTTTTCAAAAAAAATTCATTACAATATAGGAGTGAAATCATTAAAATTTAATTACTTTTGTTACATTGATGATTTTCTCTGTATCATAGTTATTAAGAACACACTTTAGGCCTTATGGAGATCCAGGTAAAATGACATGGCAGGTCGACCTAGGCTGGTTCATTATAAAATGGTATGACATCCATGTTCTTTGGAAGGACTGGGTTCTTAGAGACACCTATTTTTATTTTAGATGTTTGGAAATATGGATATATGAATATAAAAACTCAATATTTAGGAATTAGTGGATTATAGGTAGATATTTCTCAGTCCAATACTCGAGTTACCATGGGTAATCGAGATTTAATTATTGGATTTGATATTTTTATTATTATTGTTGATGGATTTTGATCTCAATTGATAGTTTTTTATGCCATTATGTTACAATATATAATTTATGTATTCCTATTTAGTTTAAGATGAAAATAGATGAAGAATCATTGTTTTATGGTTATATTTCATGACATGAAAAATTACGAGGAGACCATGCACTTGGTTCTAGAAACGTTTTAGGGACTATTGCACAATTGGTACAAGGTTCATCAAACCATGAGTATAGTTATTCATCATGTATGGATTTTTCATTTGGACCTATTGATTATTAGACTACTGTTGCGTGACTCTTAATATTAGAGAGTGAATCAATGAGATTTTTTTGATGTGTTGGCGTATTTTTTTGGTTTGAAGGATTTTTTTTATGGATAAAAGAGTTCATGAAAATTGTTCATATTTTAAAATGAGGCCTTAGGAATTGTTTATAAAATGAACTTGGTTTTTCTGATTTTTTTTGTTTTAAAACTAGTTTAGTGGGAAATTTGTAATGTATTTTGACACTCTTGCAGCATGTTTTAAAGAGTGTTCGGTTTTAAAATGAAAACCATGATGTTTTTTTAAGTTTTAAAGTAAACTTGGTGGTTTCCAAACCAACATTAACGTTTTTTAATTCCATAATAGGTGAGTCAGTATTTTAAATCATAATTTATTTGGGAAATGAAATTTTTTATAGTTTTCTAAAATAATACTTTTCAATGAATGTGTGATTTTCTAAAGTGATTTTTGAAATCTATATTAAATGATGATGTTTTTAAACAAGATAATTGTTTTCAATGAGTTATTCTTGATAATAGGTGTTTTTAGATTTATACCTTAGTTTTTATTATTATAATTTTGATTTATTATACTATGGATCATGAATTTATTAGGTTTATGAATCAAGATTTTTGGATTGTTACTCCTAATAAGGTCTCAATGAAACCTAAAAATTCTATCACTTAGGGTGATCCTACGGGTGATTCCTCCTATCATTAGAAGTGAGTATTTTAATGATTAACTTATAATAGACTCCAAATAGAGGTTTGGGTGTTGTGATATATTCTCATTTCCCTATGGTAATATCTTAGAAATTATTAAATGTGTTGTTTTTAGTGATTTTATTTGAAGATCATGTTGGTGGGGAAGCAATAATTTCTTGATCCTTCATTTGGTTGAGCGGGTAGTGAAGGTCTATGATGATTTTTTATCAATTATTTGGATAGTTCCTCACTTGTAACATAGATATGTTGGTGTGGAGGTCCTATAAATGTTAATCCCTATTGGTTTTGATTTCTTAGTGCATGATTGAGGTGGTCATTCGATTCACAATTAGTAATGTATTTAGGGGACGTTAGGGGGTGGAATTTTGTGAAATTATGTAGTTTTTTATGATGTTATATATTGGTATTCCATATAATGACAATAGAGTTTATTTTTAGCATATATAGTGAGATGGATGAATGGACGGTGATGAATTGACCGGTTTATAAAATTTTAAAGATTATATCAAAGTTTAAAAAATTAACTAGTGAAAAGTAAATTATGAACATAAGGTATTTTTATAGTAGTTCAGATAAAAGCGATCCTACATATACTCTTTAATTCCTTTATATCCCTAAGAGAAATGAAACTTTCTAAAATACTTATTTTTATGGGGATTCATAGCCTAATTATATCTTCCTTTTCTAGTGGAAGTAAAACCAACACAACTAACCTTTTAAAGGGGTATCACAACCCATCCCCACTATATTTTTAAACATGGATTCGCAACCCAAATTTTTTTACATTTTTCTCACCTAGATCCAAAAACCATAATACCTTTTTAATGGGTAGTATAACCCAGCTATCTTAATTTTGAATGAAAAATAATAAAATAACTCTATTAACATAGAAAATATAGGAAGAATACAACACCATTGAACTAGAATAAAATAGTGCAGTTATGTATGTTTAGTAAGAGGCATCTTTAATATCTAGGGTAATTTAGATTTTCAAGATGGATTTTTTCCAAAAACGAATGACACAGTAAGGGTAATAATTTCACATGTACACCACAATAAATTCTTATAGGAATATTTTCAAGAATTAGTTCCATTAAAATATATTTATAAATTTTATTCATGCTCAAAAACTTTTAAAAATGATAACAAAGTCCATATCATCTTTATTAATATTATCCATTTTAGTTTTTATTTACCCAACAATAGCTATAATTTTCTCTCTCAATGATAATGAACCAATTTATAGCTAAGAAAAATAATGTTAACCTATAAAATAAAAACCATTATATCTATATAATGGTTATAATAAATGAATATATAATTAATCTTAATAATAAATAATACTTTTAGATATAGATTAATCTTCCTTAAATACTTTATATAGTTCTAATATAATCAATCCTAAGAGTTAGTAACAAATACCAAGAATTTTGAATTTGAATTTTTTACTGTTAATATGGAGCATTGATTTTAAATATTCTTCTTCCCTTGTGATATGCACTTAATTATATATAAAATAATACTAATAAAATTATTTTATGAACTTAGATGATGTAATTTAAACCTCCAGTTTTATCAATTTATCATATTTATAAAAAACCAAAAAACACTAACTACAAAGAGTAGAATAGTGGTAATTAAGGGTTTGATCCCACGAGGATAATTTTTATATAATTCTGTATCGTATTCATTATAATTATTAATAAAATTAAAAACAAACTATAATGAAAAATGTTTGGAATTCATACTCGATGGACATGATAAAGAGAGATGAGAATAGATCCAAGGATTTTTTTCAGAAATAAAAGGCAGTTCAATACAATTTTGGAATGTAGTCACTCTATTGGCCTAGATACTTCTTAAAGAATTATAGACTAGCCTATAGATAATAAATAAAGATATATATTCCCTAATTTCCCTTTAATTGAGGTAACCTATCAAACTAATATACACTAATTTTAATCTCAATGGTGGAAGGAGAAGTTAAAGGCTGGCTCTCACTCTCCTCTCCCCTTATTTACCTTGGATATCCTCCCCTAGGAGATTAACTATTGATAGACTCCTATGGAAAAAATATGGAATAATTATTAAGTTAATACTTAATTAATATTAAAATCATAAAAAAATAAATAATATCATGTAATAGGTACGCATCCCCTTCCTCGATCTCACCCTCCCCTAGAACACCTATTAATTAATTACTAAAGTCTCTACCAACATGAATAAACTATGAATTAAAGGGATGATAATAAGAAATTTGGATCTTTAAAAAAGTGTCATGAAATAATTAATACATACATGAATTACTTTCTCAATAAAAATAGGAATTCATAATTATAGGATGAAAGTATAAAAGAAAAAAAAATTCCTAGTGATACAAGATCATGGCCAAAGACAACTGTTATCCCCCAATCTCACTTTAGACATCAAATATAATTCTCCCATTTTCATCCTATGTTAAATTATTAAACAAAAAATATCAATCCCCCTTTTGATCAAATAAATTATTTCCCCTTTAGTTCCTGGGGTCAGATTCTTCTTCACAACAACACTTTTTTTCTATTTACAAATAGTAAACTAAGATAAATCTCTCACTTATATTTAGTTTATATTTTTATTTTAGCTCATTTTTTCCTCCCAAATTTAATTTTTCAACCATGATATCCACCTAAAATATCTATAGTGATTTTGGATGATTCTTCTCACATATTAAAAAAAATATTTTGATTTTTCCCTCTTAACTTATACTCTTTGATTTATCATGTGATTCAAACCCCTCGGGTGTAGGTGGGGCCCTATATACATTTTCTCCCATTTTTACCCCAAAATCATCTATCAATGTGTTTATAGCCTTAATATGTTTTTATTTATAATTTTTAGATAAACCAAACCCTACAACATGGGTGCAAGTGTTGTGTAAGGTTAAGGAGTTTTACCCTTATGCAACACATAGGTGTCGCTTAAGGGTAGGGTGATTAACTATTACCTATGACCTACATTTAGATTAGGAAGGTCTTAACATCCTTAATGAATTTGGAAGACCCTTACATATTTTTAAGACCCTTATGAAGGTGGGAATACCCTTATGCAGTTGGAAAACCCTTATGTAAGTGGGAAGACCCCTATACAGTGGGAAGACCCTTACACAGTTTCCATTTTTTAGTTACCCTGTGACGTAAGATGTTCATTACGGCACAAAATTCGTGTATGAAATGAATGTATATGAAATCAGCTTTCTCTCACAAAATAGCCTCAATCTTCCTTTCAAATCATTTCAACCAATTTAGAACACTCTGCAATTTAGTTCCAATCATAAAACGTAGCATATTATTCATTTTCAAAGCCATTTCCTTCGATGTTTTCCCATGGTGAAATTGTTGAATGATATCATAGCATATTTTTATTCAATAACTATATAACATGTCTGAAAGGATAAAAAACAACCCATGATGTAGATTTATCCATCATTTCGAGCTTCCGAGCCGACTATGCCAAATAACCATGGCTACAATGTAGTGATGCTCAATTTTCAAGTGATGTTGGGCTCCCATACTGGCCAACCATAGAGGTTACATGGTGCAATGTGTGGTGTCTATGGCATAGAGAGTGTATGAGTAAGGTGACACATGAATTGGGTTGATACGATAGTGTTTTAGTAGGTTGGAATTGTAACACCCCAAAAATTGTATCTCATATAATTATAATATTATGCTTTTATTTTGTTTAAGTTTATTTCTAACCAAACAAAACATATGAAATGAACACAAGGCTTTTTTATTTAAAAAAGACACTGAAGTGTTTACAATATACCAAGATCAAAAGGGAAATCATGATAACCAAATATACCTACTAAAAACCCTATTAGAACTACTGGAAGGCCTCCAAAAACAACAACAAGACCCGGTAAATAAAGGAGGTCCTTCGGGTCAGTCATAGTAAAGAACATCACCACTATAATCATGAAAACCGTAATGAGTATCTATGGTATGGAAATCACCATCTTTGTCTTTTGTCTTGAGTTAAGGAAACCCTTAGGCGTGGTTTTATAAGGTATCAACTCGATCGTTTCCTTGGGTGACCGTTTGAATTTCAACAGCAATAATAATAGTCATTGACCTCTTAGTAAATTAATTGAAAACATTTAAGTATAATTTAGTTTTCCAAATATTTAAGTTATGCATTGGAAATTATAAAACAACCTATAATTATGAACTTTAAAAAGGACATGGAATAATACTTTGAACTACACTTAAATGATTTTGAAATGAGATTAGTAATTCAAAAACCTTGCAAATATTTCAAATATATTGTAAATGTTTTCATTACTAAATCTTAAACAATTTTTTAATTAAACTATGTTTTATGTATTTTAAATAAACTATGTTTGATACTAGTATAAAATTTTTCATGTAGATATATTACATTTCAATTTATAAACTTTTTATATTACAACTTTAGTGTTTATAAAAACTTTTTTAATACTCTTAGTTAAGACAAAGTAGAATTTAATTTATGTTCTTTAATATATCAATGTTTAAATAAAAAGTCACATTTTTCCCTTTATAGTTATGAATGTATCATTTATTCTTGTGACTTTATAATTTTGAAAGTTGGTGTTTATAAAAAAAATAGGCCCACTGGGGCTATCCCTTTAGTCGTGCCAAGGGAGGTAGCTCACACTAGGTGGCTAAGCCTATCCCCTAGCCTCATCTTAGGTTGTACTGAGTGTGGTCATAGTTTCCCTAAAGGGAACACAGGAGTACAAGTGTTCATGAGCGCACCACTGTGGGTGCGAGGCCACGATGAGGAAGGGGTAGGCCGAGGCCTACGGGGGGAGGTAGGAGCCCGTGTATAAGGCTCCCTGGTGTGTTCTGTGATTTCTGACCATGATCCGGGAGTCTTAGGCTTATAAAGAGGCCGCGAGAGTCTCTCCAAATCGATGTGGGATGAGAATTTTTAGGAGAAAGGGGATATGAGCCATTGGATCATGTCACACGTGATATGGGTTATCCATCGCAGTCTGGGCCTCAATTCCTGTGAGCCGTGGTTTCCTCCACGCTTTTTGTATACCATTCGATCTATCATGATCAAATCGTAACCGTCCGAGTCTTTTTAAAACAACGTGATAACCAGAGTCATATGATCCTTCACAGAACTAATCGCGACCATCCATCACTTTTAAAATACACGGAATTGTCCCAGCCATTGGATCAAGGCCAAAACAAATCACAACCATCCTTTCTTTTACAGTTTTCTTTCTGCAGCGTCGTCGTCTTCTCCCCGACATACGTAGAAACAATAACCTCTCTTACTCCCACTTGCACCATTTTTTCTTTACCCTTGGCAGCCAATGGAACCTCCTTTAACGCATATTCTACAAAGACCATCTCCTGATCATTTAAAATACCAAAGAGGCCTCCAATCTTATTCAAGTGTCCTTAAAATATTTTGTAAAGTCTTGTATAATATAGTTTAGATAAGAAACCCTTTTTCACCCAAAGAACCCCTGAGTTCTTCGACACTCAAACCTCCAGTGAGCTTCATCTAGTCTTCCTCGAGTTCTCATCCTCCTTGAATCAATGTAAGGGAATTTATGATCAGTTTATCTGGCTATTTGGGTGTATATAAAAATACATGTATACTCATGAAGATATACATATTTAACCCAACGGTTCAGTTAAAACATTCCCTTAAACTGACCCTATGTTTTCTATTTTTGAGTCCAGGAGTTTTTATGAACATAAAAGTGTATTTTACACATGAAAAAAAATAATTAGGTACTTTATATATATATATATATATGCAATTGTTTGTAAAAACGGTTTATGAATATATAAATTCATGTATGATCATATGGTCTTGGTCGGAAACACTCAAATACCAGACCCTAGGTCCGTCGGATTTTGGGTTATGCAATCTTTCCAAACATGAAAAAATATTGTCTTTCCTCATGAAATATATATATATATATAACTTATATATCCAAAAATACTTATGTAAAACCTTATGGTTTTTCATAAACCCCCTTATATCTGGATTTATGATTTTCTAAAACTTTGAGTTTCAAAGTTAATGAAGAGCTATAAAATTCAAGGAGTTATATTTTGTATAAAACTTTTATATACATTACATACCTGATTATGTATGTTTTAATATATATATATATATATATATATAGCCATGAGTTTTTAAAAGAACCTCCTTGAGGTTCAGTTTCAAGTCCTCTATACTTTAAGTTTCAAAGATGAGGTAGGATTTTGTTATATTTTCACATATATATTCATATACAGTATATAAGGTCTCATACAATAATATAGTTTTTTTATCTCACCTTCTGGACCAGTTATAAAATCCTTCAACATTGAACTTCTATGATTAGTGGATTTTTTTGATTAATAAGTAAGTAACAACTAACTTTGGTGTATGATCCATGAGTGTACTCAATTTACACGGGAAATATTCATGTTTACAAAATCATATATGTATATACATAAGTATTTTAAATAAGTAAAACCTTTAAATTTTACTATATGACATTAAATTCAGGAACCCATGATAATTTTATGACATATGGGTGTTAATGGGTGTTTGGTATTGGATGTGGTTTAGTTTCTTGCTTAATATTTTTGAAATTATGGTGTGTTATAAAAAATAATTTTTGCAACAAATGTTTGAGAATCAAAAAGTTCTAAACCCTAAATGAAATGTTTTGGTTATCTTTTAATTAATTATTCATCATATGAAATTACCAGATACTGTTGATTAATATGGTTTTAGAATTTATCATTATATGTGACAAAATTTGTATTTCTTTTAGTGCATTAGTTGTCATCACATATTCCAAAATCTTCTTATCATATTTACCATTCAGTGACATAGTCAGGTAGTTGATGGAATTTTTGTTAAAATATAAACGCGTGATTCACTTTATATATATATGTGAATGTTACAGGATGAAATTTAACCATTATGACCAATTGGATTAAACACTAAATTTCTCAAGGTGGTATGGGACACTTTAAGTAATGTGAAATAAGGAAATAAGAAATATAATTACTCAAGGTCGCATGGGACACTTTGAGTAGTGTGAAATAAGGAAAAAAGAAATATAATTACTCAAGGTGGTATGGGACACTTTGTGTTATGTGAAATAATGAAACAAAAAATATTTGGCACTTGAAATGGTAAGTAATAAGTAATTTACTAAATCAGAGTGGTATATTCACTTTGATTCAGAGTGATGAAGAATTCATTGGACATCGTAAGTGTCGGGTGGAGACCGCTATAGCCCCTCGGTGCATCGGTAGGTCTCATGAAACAAACTAGGGTATTGGCATAAGGCCTTAACAAAATGATTATCTATGGTCTTAGCATGAGGCCTTGACGGTATGGTTATACTGTCCAGCATTATGCATTCCCTCATTATTAAAATTATATTGATGGTTCATGTGGTTATTCGACTAGTATAATACCTATGATTTTTTTATGTTATGGCTATGAAATTTAATTAAACAGAAAAATATTTTACCAGTAGAATACTCTTGTTTAAAGAGAATATGTCCATGAAAATCAGAAGAACTAAAAGTTATGGCAATGTATTTATGCCATACTCAGAGAGTCTTTTTCCAGTGCCTGCTTCTCAGTAGTAAAGAATGAAATTGAAGTTTTGATTTAAGTGTAACTCTGATCATGTAATACTCTTAGCAATTAAATTTTATACCTGCATATTCACACTCCATACTTATTAAAGTTAGAATGTCTTACACTTATAATTCTTAATGATCATGCCTATAATTGAATCATGTGCCCTTGTAATTATATCTGTATGTTTTTAATTGTGAACTTATATTTCTTATAAAATTGTTATGGTATGTTTCAGGTGTTACATCATTTTTAAGAAAATGTTTTATGGAGTTTTTAAATAATTTTTTCAAAAAAATTATTGGTTTATTATGTTATGTTTTAAAACCCCTTACTAGTCATTCGTATGCTCACCCTACATTTTTATAATAAAATTTTCAGGTGATAGCTTTCAACAAAAGAATCTTTTAAGGAGTAGTTGGTTTTCTAGAACCTAAACCAAATTTGATCCTCTGTATGGGACATTATGTGTAATTTATCTGTCCATGTTTTTGGTAAAAAAAAATTGCACTTCATGTTATGAAGGTACTAGCTCTGGGAATTCTGGGGCTGGGTCCTCACGGTTGTTATCAGAGGATTCAGTTTAGATAACTCTATAAAACTAGAACTGAAACAAAGAAAAATTTACTTAATCATTACTAAATATGTGGTTTTCTTAATTTCTAGATGGAAAAAGAAGGTACTAGTCTTCTGTCTCTTCCCAATGAGGCCCTAGAAACCATAATTTCTATAGCCATCCACGAATTTTTTTTAAACTCTTCCCATATCCGTATGATATGAAAACACCTCTATGACGTATCACACTCTCCCTGAGTACTTCAACTCTAACGAGGAGTGGGTTTGGACTATATTTTCATGATGAAAACCCAATTTTTATCCTATACACGTTGTGGGAAATACTTTGAAGGACTTTTTAGATGCTCCACCATAGCGCAAGGCATCTCATCCCTCATGGCCTTCCAAGAAGCCACAGTAGCGGGAGACCTCTGTGCATCATATATGTGTCAAGTCTTGTCCTATGTCCATTTGGGTCAAGTAATGGACTTCGAATTTATTGAATTTAAAGCCTCCCGTTATGTGTACAGACATCAAGTACATACTAACTTCTCTCAAATATACACCCATCATGTCAGACTATGGAGACACCATAAGTGCACCCACGATATTGAACCAGACTACTTGGGTTTTATATAGTCCAAGGGATTGAGAGTTTTGAAATTGCTTTGGGGATTCATGTAGCTGGGAACTAGGAGAACCATTACCCTTTTTATGTATCAATGGTTATATGAGAATATAACTTTTTATCTATTATTTCTACTATATTTTCATCATTTATACTTTGGGGTGGATTTCAATAAGTGAACTTTCATAATTAATTTTCACATAGAAGGACAAACCCACATTTTATCCCTTCCTATTGAGATACGGGAGGTTATTATGGTCAAAACCTATGAGGAATAGTTCCTACCCTTCGTAAACTTGCAAAGAACGTGCAATCAACTTTACGATATATTAAAAAGTATGGACATTCCCTGCTCTTACCAGGGGAATGCTTATTTATACCACCACATAGCCACATCCCAAATGTCCGAGTACAAGCGAAGGGGAAAATACTACGAAGGGATTTTCCTATGCTTCACTCTAGCCCGGAACTTCACAACTATAGTAATATTTCAAGAGGCTTCTCCAGAGGGAAACAATTGGGAAACCTACATGTATCAATCCCTCAGTTTCAGATTATATGACCATGTATATATCTTAGATATTATCAATCGGGAGATAGTCCGGTGAATCCTTAGAGACATTGTCCATTCAGACATCTCCGAATTTTTCACCGTCTAAGCCTCACTATGGAAACCCAAATTCAGTAGGTGTGAGTTCAACCCTTTCTACCCGAGGTGTATCTGGGTTGGGGAAGTAGAGGAGTTGAACACCAATCTGGGAATTCACCTGGACACACTGGAAGATCCTCCATAATGGAGGATGTGGTGAAGTTTGTGAGGGAGTCTTTTAATATGGTTATGTGGAATGAACTGCGAGGAGGTAATTCTTTGTAGGGGGAATAATGTAACACCCCATGACTTGTATCTCATATAATGATAATATTATGCTTTTATTTTGTTTATGTTTCTTTCTAACCAAAAAAAACTTATGAGATGGACACAAAGCTTTTTATTTAAACAAGACACCAAAGTGTTTACAATATACCAATATCAAAAGGGAAATCATGAAAACCAAATATACCTACTAAAACCCCAATCAGAACTACTAGAAGGCCTCCAAAAAAAACAACAAAACATGGTTAATAAAGGAGATCCTTCGGTTCAGTCATAGAGAATAACATCACCACCATAACAATGAAAACCGTACTGAGCATCAGTGGTATAGAAATCACTCCTTCTTTTTTCTTGAGTTAAGGACACCCTAATTCATGGTTTTATAAGGTATCCACTCGACCGTTGCCTTGGGTGACCATTTAATTCCAACGAAAATAATTATAGTCGTTGTATGATTGGTGAATTAATTAAAAAAATTTAAGTATAATTTAGTTTTCTAAATATTTATGTAATGGATTGAAAATTATTAAACAACCTCTAATTATGAACTTTAAAAATGACATGGTATAATATTTTGAACTACACTTAAATAATTTTGAAATGAGATGATTAATTCAAATGAATTTCAATTATTTCAAATATGTTGTAAATGTTTTCAATGCTAAAGCTTAAAAAATGTTTTAATTAAACTATTTTTTATGTCTTTTAAATTAACTATGTTTGATACTAGTATAAAAGTTTTCATCTAGATATATTAAATTTCAATTTATAAACTTTGTATATTATAACATTAGTGTTTATAAAAAATTTAGTAATACTCTTAGTTAAGACAAAGAAGAATTTAATTTTTGTTCTTTAATCTATCAATTTTTAAATATAAAGTCAAAATTTTTACTTTATAGTTATGAATGTATCATTTTTCCTTGTGAATTTATAAATTTTAAAGTTGGTGTTTATAAAAAAAATATGCCCACTAGGGCCAGCCCTTTAGTCGGCACAAGCGAAGCAGCTCATGTTAGGTGGAAAAGCCTAGCCCTCAGTGTCACATACATGACATATTTTAAATGTATTTTTCATTTAATTTAAATTCATGATTTTTTTTGGGGTTTCCCAAGATTTTATGGAGGAATGGGTGAGTTTTCATGAATTAGGCCAAACCGTGAGCCAAATTCCAGATTTGAAAATAAATTTTGTTTCTTTTAAAAAAAATTTATTTTTTTAATATTTTTCTCCCATTCCAATTCATAATGGTCTTCCACTAACATATTTACACCACCATTTCAAATTGGATCCTTTATAAATCCATAACCAAGGTGTATATGGGTTTTTTAAGGGATTGGGCCTGCCCGAAATCCTAATTCCAGTTTTAAAAATAAAATTTGTTTAATTAATAACAAATTAAATGTTAAGGATTATCAGTGATTCAAAGCTTCACTAAATCCCATTGAACCCAGCCGCATTCCCAGTATCCTCCCAGCCACTTTGGAGCTCATATCCATTGCGATTGTGTGAAGAACATCTTAGGGGTTCTAAAATCATCCAGATTTTAGGAGGTAAGTTATTTCCATCATAACTCTCTCAATTCTTACTCTTTTTCCTCC
Source organism: Viscum album (assembly GCA_963277665.1). NCBI lineage: Eukaryota > Viridiplantae > Streptophyta > Magnoliopsida > Santalales > Viscaceae > Viscum > Viscum album. The sequence continues at coordinate 454,221,819 of OY728166.1, read as the reverse complement.
ATTCCAGTATCTAAATTACGTCCTCATACTTGTTCTAACCACCCCATAATTGTGGCTATTTTCAATTTCAGATACTTGTGTATTTAGAGATATTCCTTCAAGATACCTCAAGTAAGTTAGTCCATTTCATTCCTCTTTCAAATTACTTAGGGTTGCATTCAATTTGATTTGGGATTATTCCCTTTTTATTGAAGTACCAAATGACCATGGGGTAGGGTTTCGAACCTAGGTTTTAACCATGGGTTTTCATGGTCAATTCCTGTGGTTTTAGGTTTGTTCTAAGTCTCTCTTGGTGCGGCAGTGGTGCGACTTGATTTTCGCACGGTGATTCAAGGGTTTTCATTACTTTGGTAGGTGACTCCAATGATTATGAAATATCTGTGATTATCATGGTGTATTTATGATATTTTCATGCCTATTTAATTTGATTAATGATTCAAAAATGAGTTTTAGTGGTGTTTGTATTGCAAGTGAAATTTTAATGCAATTTCATTTGAAATTTGGGGGTTTCTCGTATAAATCTTTTGTTGGTTCATTAAGGGATTCCCCTATAATTATTTAGTTGATTTTATTTAATTTTATTAGGAATGAAAATAATTTTTAAATTTTATTCTTCTTTATTTGTTTCTGAGAAATTGGTTTTGGGTCATGTTTGTAAAGAAATTGATTTTTGAGTAGCAATTTGGTGTTGAATTAGGTTCTTTACATGGCTATTCTATGTGATGCTTATTGGGGGTTATTTTATAACTCATTTAATGGGTTTAAAGAAATGTTTAAGGTGATGTAAATTATTTTTTGGTTAATGTGAGTATGCACATGTTGTTAAAGTGGGGTTTTCAATAAATTTTGGGTGCAAAACAACAATAGATTTGGAGAAGTTGTTTTTATTGAAACTCAAAGTGTTTTGATGTGTGTTATAAATGGTATAAAATGTGTATACCTACTGTACTGGGTGTATGTGAATATTAGTGTTATTTTACATGAAAATGGATATGAGTTGAATGATTAAATATTTTGACCACAAAGGGGGAAGCCCGGGTACCTAGGTGGGGTGGATGAGTACTAGTACGGCTAGTGGACCTGATGGGTTTGGTCCTTGTTTCACCTAGAATTTGGAAACGAAAACTCTAACTAAACTCTATGGATGGTAATTGGGGACCACTAGGTTATGGATATGTTCCCTACTAGTGGCTCGTGCCTGAGAATAGATTTTACTATGGTCACTTTACCCCGAGGTATGAGGTACATGGGGCCCGAGACTATCTAGTGCCTAGGGGTGTTCCTGATTTTGTTGCTCATTGTATTTGTAGTATTTGGCCATGTAATGGGTTTTTTTGAAGTAATTTATATTAACTAAAATTTATATTTAAATGTGTTAATATTTTGAAAATTTTAGCTTGAAAACTGTTTTCAATTGAAAGTAGCATTTCTTGGAATTTATCACTACTTTTTTTCCATATTAAAATTGCTTTCTTTTTCACATTGAATTGCATGATCTTTGGAATAATTAGGTGGTATACTATTGGGATTAGGCTCACACCCTAATTACACCCCTTGGGTGTAAGTAGAAATTATTATGCTTGACTCAGGTAAAGGGAAGGCTATGGGTGATGGCGGTTCAGGGTGTTAGTTCTCATCTTTGGTGCGGAGTTGTGGAGATCGCTTATTGGTGATCACCCCTTGTCGTGTGGAGTCCTTGGGGATATCTTTCTATTATATTTATTTTTATTTGTAAAACTTTTATTGTTTTTAAACCAATGTATTCAGTTCTAGTTTTTTTTAAGACTTGTTTGGCTTGAAAATTTCAGATTTATATTATGGAATGTTTTTAATGTTTTATGCTTTCATACTAGGGTAAATCATTCCCAAACCTCAATTAATGATACCCGGGAACTTGTTCCAGCACGTGGGGATAGAAAACGCCCTTCGGGCCTTGTCACGGGCTGGGTTTTGTGCCAGTATTGGTGGAGACCAGATTCAGTTTGTGACAAAATGGTATCAGAGGAGGTTCTGGTTAACTCTTTGGGTCATGTTTTTTGAGGAACAGTCGGGATAGTCTGGAGTTTGGATTTTTGGGACTTGGTATTTTGGTTATGGGTAGTTTTCCTGATCACCAAACCTCATGATGGGATTCGAGTAACCAGGGGAAGTCTGGATTTATATGAGTCCTTTGGATTTCTTGGATTGATGATGATTAGGGTAAATGAAAAGAGAGTTGGGTTAATGGTCTTGGTGAGCTCGTAGGGTCTGGAAAGCCATGTGGAGCCAGGGATATTCACAAGAACACTCTCTGTGATGGTGAAGTGATTGGAATATGGCCGCCAACCATATGTCTAAGTCACCCACTAAAACTAGTTTCCTCTAGCATTGTCTTGTGTTCTTTAGTTTTCAAATCTTGGAACTTTTGTTTTAAAGTAACATGGTTTTAAGAAGCATGATGTTTTTGTGAAATGATTATCTAATAAAGAGGGAATGTTTAGATTTTTGAAAATCGAGAACTGAATTTTCATAATTGTATTGGAATGGATAATATAATTTTTTCACCTCTTTTGAAAGAAAGAACTATGTCAAGGTTTGTTTTGAAAAAGTGTTTCCAATAGAGTTTTCTAAACTATTAAAAGGTGTTTTAATGGAATGAGATATTTTGAAATTAATGTGTATGACTTGAAGGTGAGTTTTCATTTAAATGATTTTTTCTTTCAGAAAATCATGGTAAAATATAATTTGGGTTTGATTTCGTGGTTAACGGTTTTGAGAAAAAAGAGGTATTGGTTGACTGTTTTGGTTTTGAAAAGTGGAAATAATTTTTTATTTTAACCTTTGGTATTTCCATGAGAAACCAAATGCATGGGGTTATATGGGATTATTGATGGTTTATGGCATGTATGGATGAGTTCTAGGATGGATATGAGTAGGGTGCTTAGTGTGGCACAGAAACATTCATGTGTGAGGCACATGGGGTATCATTGGTGGATACGCTAACCGCTGAACTATTTATTTTCAAAAAGATGATTTTAAATGAGAAACGTGATGTATTTGTGACTAGTTTGGGATGGTTTGTATTATGTGTTTTTTTTAAATGTTGTCATTGTGGGATGTTTTGAGTCCAAGAACCCCTCCTATTTATATTGTGTTTTGGGTTTGTTTTTGGTCGGTAAGCTGTGTTGAAGCGCCGGTTAGTGGTCTATTCTGAGAAAAGTTTTTGGGATGATTTTACGGTGGTTTTGTTCATGTGTTTGGCTAAATTATGTGGTATATCTCGACAAATGGACCATCTAGGTTGGGTCCTTGGGTTATATTTTTGGATAAGGTACGCCCCATTAAGCGTTAGTGCATAACTAAAGTGCAGCCCATGTTGTTTTTCTGTTGGAAGATCCTCTAGTTGATCAATGTAAGGAATATTTTTCTTGAGATTTTTAGATTGAGTCTACACCCTTTAAATTATTGTTTTTGTGTATCCTCTTTTAGTGGGAGATTGATCATGGAAGGTTGAAAGATCCCTTAGCTTCTTAAGTTTCCTGATTTGCAGAAGGTGGAAGTTGTCTGGGGTTGTTAGCATGGATGAGTACCTGGATGGTGTATAAGAGGTCCTATCGGTCCTTCATAGTCTCTTAGAAGAAGGAGTTCACGTTAACCTACCAGTGTGGGAAATATAGACATGAGAGGATATTTTGGCCACTTTCTAGAATTGTGTGTTTTTGCGGATGTTGTATAAGGTCCCACTCCATGCATTGTTTATATCAGTCTCAATGGTCATGTTCAGTGATGCCTTATAATTTCATGCACTCGACTGACTGTAAAGGTGAAATTCAGGCAATCCTCTGAGAGTTTCTTTATGTTGGGAGAATGTATCCCATTTAAAAACTTCCAAATCTTCCATTTTAGAGGAAGGTGATTATAGGTGTTATTTACTTCTATAGTTTCTCAATCGAAGAAACAAGGTGTGATGTGTGTGCATTTTCAAAGCCCTTGTTTTAGTGAAATATTGAGTTAGGGTAAAGTGAGGTTGGAATGTGTTATGTCTTGGAAATCTTATCGGGTATTTCAATATAGTTGTTGGTGGCACTGAAAAAATAATTCTCATTCATGGGGTTTCCAAAACCTATCGCGAGGTCGAAGATGCTTCAATCATTTGAGCTCCAGCTATAGGTCTCGAAGAGAAGTTTACTCATAGTCAAAGGAAATCCTAGGGTCATTTAAACCTGTGTACAATGTCGTATCCTTAGTTTGAAAGATAGGATGATTTTAAATCTCTAGTGTCATTATCTTTCTTCTGTTGTTCCCATTCGGTGGAAATAGGTTGAGGGCCTTGTACCCATGTCATCACCTAATGTCATCCCCCCTTGGTTTCCATTGAGTCATTAGAGAATGCTTGGAAATTAGGATAGACATACTGAGGACATAGTTTGTGCACGATTAGTAGTGACTGTGTGCTAGGAAGCCATGTAGAAAGAAGGATCTTCATAGTTAGTGCATGGTTTCCCAAACCCCGCAGACTAATCCTGTGCCCTTCCCAAATCATTAAAAAAAGTTGGGTTTTTTTGTGTCGGCCCATGCTGGTCGGTTAAGATGGTTGGTTCTTATGGTGTGGATACCCACTATGATTCTCATATGAGTTCCTTTGTAAAATTTGAATCGAATTCTACCCTTTTTTCTAGGGATTTTGTTCAGGCCTCCTATGTTAGTGTCTTGATTCTGTCTCGGAAAAATATAGGTTGTCTCTTATGGTGGGGAGCTTATTTGTGTCCCCCCGTACCAATAACTCATATTTATCTATTGTCTTGGATTTCCGGTAGGTAGTCTCATTCGGAACTATCTAGCTACCAACATCTTCCTTGAGTAAACTTTGGGATTGTAGAGCTCCCAATAGTTTAGCTAAAGTAAGGTAAGTGTAAACTTGTTAGAAGTTGTTGTTCGCTTGGGTGAATTGCTTGAGTTTTTTTGGATAGTGTTTGAGGATTTTTCTTTTGGGATAAAGTATGAATGTGATTGATCATTTAAGTAAAGTTTTTTATATTTTTTTTGTGAGAGTAATCCTTTCAAAATTTATCACTGGATGTGTTTTGGACCTTGGGGGCGAATCTTGGCAAAGAAGTATATCTTGGTTTATCAGTTGAGTTTGGTTCTTGTATCTGGCCTTGTTGTGGCTTTTCGGGGACGGAAAGATTTCATGGTGGAGAGAATTGTCACATAAATGAAATATTTTAAAGTTATTTTTCATTTAATTTCATTTAATTCTTTGTTTTTATGATTTCCTAAGCTTTAATGGAGGAATGGGTGGGTTTTCATGAATTGGACCAAACCGTGAGTCAAATTCGAGATTTAAAAATAAATTTTGTTTATTTTATAAAATTTTAATTTTTTAATATTTTTCACCCATTACAATTCATAAATGTCCTCCCATGACATATTAACACCGCCATTGCAATTTAGAGCCATTAGAAATCCATAACCAAGGTGTATATGTGTTTTTATTTAAGGGATTAGGCCTGCCCGGAAGCCCAATTCCAGTTTTCAAAATCAAATTTGTTTAATTAATAAATTTTTAACTTTTAAGTATTTTTTGGTTATTATAAGCCTCAACCAATATCATTGAACACAGACATGCACCCAGTATCCTCCCACCCACTTTGGAGCTGATATCCATCTTGATTGAGTACAGAATATTATAGGGTTTCTAAAATCAGTCAGATTTGAGGATGTAAGTGTTTTCCATCATAACTCTGTCAATGATTACTATTTTTACTCCATTACAGTTTCTAAATGACCTCATCATCCTTTTTATAACAACCCCTGAATTGTGGCTATTTTTAATTTTAGATACTGGTGTATTTGGGGATATTCTTTCAAGATCCCCCAGGTAAGTTAGTCCATTTCATTCCTCTTTCAAATTGCTTAGGGTTTCATTCAATTTTATTAGGGATTATTCCCTTTTTCTTGAAGTACCAAATGAACAAGGGGTAGGGTTTCTAATCTAGGGTTTAACCATGGGTTTTCTTGGTCAATTATTGTGGGTTTAGATTTGTTATAAGTCCCTCTTGGTGCGGCGGTGGTGCGACTTGATTTTCGCATGGTGATTCAAGGTTTTTAATTATTTTGGTAGGTGATTCCAATGTTTATGAAATCTTTGTGATTATCATGGTGTATTTATGATATTTTAATTCCTATTTAATTTGATTAATTCTTTAAAAATGAGTTTTTTTTGTTTTTTTATTGCAAGTGAAATTTTAATGCCAATTTCATGTGAAATTTGGGGGTTTTCATATAAATATTTTGTTGGTTCATTAAGGGATTCCCTATAATTATTTAGTTGATTTTATTAAATTGTATTAGGGTTGAAAATAATTTTTCAATGTTTTTCATTTTTGGTTGTTTTTGAGAAATTTTGTTTGGGTCACGTTTGTTAAGAAAATGATTTTTGAGTAGCAAGTTGGTGTTGAATTAGGTTCTTTACATGGATATTCACAGTGATGCTTATTGGGGGTAGTTTTATAACTCATGTAATGGGTTTAAATAAATGTTTAAGGTGCTGTAAATTCTTTTTTGGTTAATGTGAGTATGAACATGGTGTTAAAGAGGGGTTTTCAAAGAGTTTTGGGTGCAAAACAACGAAATATTTGGAGAAGTTCTTTTTATTGAAACTCAAAGTGTTTTGATGTGTGTTGCAAAAGGTATAAAATGTGTATAGATACTGTACTGGGTGTATGTGACCAGTACTGGTGTTTTACATGAAAATTGATATGTGTTGAATGGTGAAATTGTTTGAGCACAAAGGGGGAAGCCCGGGTACCTAGGTGGGGCAGATGTGTACTAGTACGGCTAGTGGACCAGATGGGTTTTGTTCCTGTTTCACCTAGAATTTGGATAAAAACAACTCTAAATAAACAATGTGGATGATGATTTGGGACTAATTGTTTATGGGTATACTCCATACTAGTGGATCGTTCATGAGAACGGATTTTACTATGGTTACTTTACCCTGAGGTATGAGGTACATGGGGATCGAGACTATCTAGTGCCTAGGGTTGTTCCTGATTTTGTTTCTCATTTTGTTTGTAGTATTTGAACATCCATTGGGGTTTTTTTGGAAGTAATTTACAGTATATATAATTTATATTTAAATTCTTTAACATTCTGAATATTCTAGCTTGAAAACTGTTTTCAATTGAAAGTTGCATTTCTTGGATTTTATCACCGCTTTTCTTTGCATATTAAAATTGCTTGATTTTTCACATTGAATTTCATGATCTTGGGAATCATTTTGTGGTATCCTATTGGGGTTAGTCTCACACCCTACTTACACATTGTGTGTGTAAGTAGACTTTATTATGCTTGACTCGGGTAAAGGGAAGGATATGGGTGATGGCGGGTTTAGGGTGTTAATTCTCATCCATGGTGTGGAGCTGTGGAGATGGATTGTGGGTGATGACCCCTTATCATGTGGAGTCCTTGGGGATATCTTGATATTGTATTTATTTTTATTTGGACCACTTTTATTGTCTTTAAAAAAATGTATTCAGTTCTGGTTTTTCCTTAATACTTGTTTGGCTCGAAAATTTCAGATTTATATTATGGAATATTTTTAAAGTTTTATGCTTTCATACTTAGGTAAATCATTCCAAAACCTAAATTAATGATACCCAAGAACTTGTGCCAGCATGTGGGGATAGAGAACACCCTTTGGGACTTGTCATGGGCTGGGTTTGGTTCTGGTATTGGTGGAAACTAGATTTGGTTCGTGACACTCAGCCTCAGCTTAGATCGACCCGAGCATGGGAATAGTTTCCCTGAAGGGAACACAGGAGCACAAGAGCGCATGAGCATGCCACCATGGGTGTGAGGACACGGCGAGGCATTGGTAGGCCAAGGATAGAGGGGGGAGGGGGGAGACCATGTAGAAACCATCCTGGTGTGTGATGTGATTTCTGAACTTGAGCTGGGAGTCTCAAGCTTATTAAGAGGTCATGTGAGTCTCACCGATTCAATGTTGGATGAGGATTATCAGGCGAAAGGGATCTGATTCATTGGATTGTGTCACATGCAATTTGGGTTGTCCATTGTATTTTGGGCCTCAATACCTGGGATTTGCAGTTTCCTCCGTGCTTTTTGTGTACCGTTCGATCTGTCACGATCTAATCGAGCCCATCTGAGACTTTTTAAAACACTAAGATAACCAGAGCCGTCTGATCTGTCGCAAATATAATCATGACCGTCCATCACCTTTAAAAACCACATATGCGCCCTATCCATCAGATCAAGGCCACAAAAAATCTCTTTCATCCATTCTTTTACGGTTTTTTCCACTGTGGAGTCTTCTTCTCCGTGACATGCGTAGCACCAGTAACCTATCCTACTCCCACTTGCACCATTTTTTCTTCACCCATGGCATTAGTTGGCCCCTCCTTTCATGAATCTTACACAAAGACCATCCCCTGGTCTTTTAAAATACTAAATAGGCCTCAGATCCTTTGAAAGTGTCCATAAAATATTCTGTGAAGTCTAGTATAATATACTTTATATAATCAACCCTTTTGCACCTAAAGAACCCCTCGGTTCTTCCATACTCAAACCTCCAGTGATATTCAACTAGTCTTCTTCGAGTTATCCTCCTCCTCTAATCAAGGTAAGGGAATTTAGTGTCACCTTTTCTTGTTATTTGTGGGTGTATGTAAATACATGTATACTCAGGAAGATATATATATTTAAACCTACAGTTTAGTAAAACTTTCCCTTAAACCAACCCTATGTTTTCTATTTTTGATTCTAGGAGTTTTTATGAACATAAAAGTTTATTTTACAAATGAAAAGGCTTAATTAGGCACTTAATATATATATATATATATGTTATTTTTTGAAAAACGATTTTTAAATATATAAATTCTTGTATGATCATATGGTTTTAGTTAGAAACCCTAAAATATCAAACCCTTCGTCCTTAGGATTTTCGGTTATGCAATCTTTTCAAAATTGAAGGAATATTGTCTTTCCTCATAATATATATATATATATATACCTTATATATCCAAATATAAATATGTAAAACCTTACGATTTTACATAAACCACCTTATATCTGGATTTTAGATTTTCTAAAACTTTGAGTTTCAAAGTTAATGAAGAGTTGCAATATTCTCGGAGTTATATTTTGTATAAAAATTTTATATACATTACATACACGATTATGTATGTTTTAAAATATGTATATATATAACCATGCATTTTTAAAATAACCTCCTTGAGGTTCAGTTTCAAGTCCTCTATACTTTATGTCTCAAAGATGAGGTAGGATTTTGTTATATTTTCACATATATATTCATATACAGTATACATGGTTTCATACAATGATATAGTTTGTGTATCTCACCTTCTGGACCAGTTATAAAATCCTTCAACATTGAAATTATATGATTAGTTTATTTTTTTTAATTAATAAGTAAGTAACAACTAACTTTGGTGTAAGACACATTAGTGTACTCAATTTACAGGTGAAATATTCTTGTTTACAAAAACATATATTTATATACATAAGTATTTTAAATAAGTAAACCATTTAAATTTCACTCTATGGTTTTAAATTCAAGAACCCCTGATAATTTTAAGTCATATGGGTGTTAATGGGTATTTGGTATTTTTTTTGTGGTTGAGTTTCTTGCTTACTATTTTTCACATTATGGTGTGTTATACAAATGCATTTTTTTCAATAAATGTTTGAGTATTTGTAAGTTTTAAACCCTACATGAAATGTTTGTTTTACCATTTAATTAATTATGCATCAGATGAAATTCCTAGATACCATTTATTAATATGGTTTTAGAATTTATCATTATATGTGACAAAATTTGTATTTCTTTTAGGCCTTATTTATCATCACATATGTCAAAATCTTCTTATCATATTTACCATTCAGTGACATAGTCATGTATTTTATGTAATTTTTATTAAAATCTAAACGCATGATTCACTTTATATATATATATATATGTGTGTGTGTGAATGTTAAAGGATTCAATTCAACCATTATAACCAATTAGATTAAACACTAAACTCCTCAAGGTGGTATGATACACTTTGAGTAATGTGAAATAAGGAAGCAAGAAATATAATTACTCAAGGTGGTATGGGACACTTTGAGTAATGTGAAATAAGGAAACAAGAAATATAATTACTCAAGGTGGTATGGGACACTTTGAGTAATGTGAAATAAGTAAACCAGAAATATGTGGCACTTGAAATGATAAGTAATTAGTAATTTACTAAATCAGAGTGGTATGTGGACTTTGATTTATAGTGGTGAGGAATGTATTGGACATAGTAAATGTCTAGTGGGGCCCGCTATACCCCCTCGGGGCATCAGTAGGTATCATGAGACAAACTATGGTCTTCAAACAAGGCCTTGACAAAATGATCATTTATGGTCTTGGCATGAGGCCTTGACAGTATGGGTATGTTTTCCCGCATTATGCGTTACCTCATTATCAAAATAGTATTTATGGTTCATGTGGTTATTCTAGTAGTAGAAAAACCATTATTGTGTTATGTTATGGCTATGAAATTTAATTAACCAGAAGAATATTCGACTAGTAGAATACTCTTGGATAAAGAGATTATGTCCATGAAAATCAGAAGAAGTAAAAGTTATGTCAACATATTTATGCAGTACTCAGAGAGTCTTTATCCAGCGCATACTTCTCAGTAGTAAAGAATGAAATTGAAGTTTTTATTTAAGCATAAATCAGATCATGCAATACTCTTAGCTATTAAATTGTGTACCTGCACATGCACATGTCATACTTATAAAAGTTAGAATGTCCTTCACTTATAATTCTGAATGATCATGCCTATAATTGAATCATGTGCCCTTGTAATTCTATTAGTGTGATTCTAATTGTGAAATTATATTTCCTAAACAATTATTATGGCATGTTTCAGGTGTTACAACATTTTTAAGAAAATGTTTTATGGAATTTTTAATTAATGTTTTCAAAAATTATATTGATTTATTATGTTATGTTTTAAAACCCCTTACTGGGCATTCCTATGCTCACCCTATGTTTTTCTCATAAAATTTCTAGGTGACATCTTTCAATAGAAGAAGCTTGTTAGGAGTAGTTGGTTTCCCAGAACCTGAACCGTATTCGATCCTCTGTGTGGGACATGATGTGTAAGTTATCAGTGCATGTTTTTGGTAAAAAAATCACACATCATGTTATGAAGGCACTGGATCCGAGCATTGTGGGTTCGGGTCCTCACAAGAATAGTACCAAGATGTAGAGATGTCCCACATCAGAAGAATCATCAATATACCCCCACTATTTAAATGAACACATTTCCATTTCCATACATCAATTCAGATCAGTGTTGGAGGATTCCCTAGATCAACGTGCACCTCCCTTCACTTAGGAATCATACCTCCCCCACTACATGTAATTTCCTCCCATGTTCCAGTGCAATATTATTCCCATGCGATACACCATGCTCGAGTTATACCTTCCTCCTCCCAAATACATATGGCGTTGCCTATGGGTGACTTGGCCAGTGACCCCACATGAGGTAACCATGTAACTTTCTTCCCCATGGGTTGAGGGGTAACTCGTGTTGGACCATTAGTTCACCTAAAAAAACACAATGAATACATAGAATAATTTATAACTTATAAAACATGTATTTTAATTCTTTATAAAAAAGATCATTAAAAAATAAAATAGCCTCAAATTAATATTAGCAATTAATAAATGGGTAAAAAAATTAACATTGATCAATTATCATTTTATAAATTATGCATAAAATCTTACTATTAAAATATCCCAAAAATAACTAATTTGTATGATCAAGAATATATATTCACTATGAATTAAAAAAGGACACCCTCATTTTATAAATATTTAGAATTAAAAGTTAATGAAACTAAACAATTATCAATGGGGGAGAGATAATTTTCAACATTCAAATTTGAAAAATAGTTCCAATTGTTTACTATAAAAAAATTATTTGATTTTTACCATGATAAATAATAGAGTTTATCCTTTTATCAATTCAAGCATCTCAATTCATAATTATTAAACATACCATGTTGTGATCTACCTCACCATTTTTTCCCTCTCTCATCACTAATGGTAAAATAAATATGGATGTTCCCTTATACCTTTAGTGTATATAGAAAACCATTCAACATGAAAATTACCCATATTATCTACTTAGGGTAGAAAACAATCACTAAAATCATGAGGAATTAAAAAGTATTATCAATCGACTCTAAGACTAACAGACTGTGGGTAATTGATGAATAAAATAGTTAAATATAAAAAATGTGGTTACAATCTAACTATAGTGTATAATAATATGAATAAATTCCAATGATATTCTCCTCTTAAAAAATTGACAAAACTCACTCCCCTAATCTAAAGGTAAGTCCATAAAAATGATTATAATGAAAAAATGTGACCTCTAGAAAATTTAATTTTTTCATTTTTTTAATTTTTTAAAAATTTATCTAGAAAATTTCTCGCATCCACCACCCAACCTCAAATGATAAAAATCATTGGTTAAGTTATGGTGGTTTTTGACCCTCCACAACTCAACCCATTTTTTCAATTTTTTTATAATAGAGGTGTGAACAATAAATAGACTAATAAATGGAATAACCCTTTTCTAAAAACAAAGAAAATTCCCAAAATACTTTCTTCTCTAAAAATGCACATCTATTTTTACCATGAAGCCCCCCCACACTAAAACATTTATAATAATATAAAAACTATATTAAGGGTTGGAATGGATGAAATTGGATTTTAATGTGGCGCATTCCTCTCAAAGGACATAATAGGTCTCTAAGGGACTAAGTGGGATCAATTAAAAAGTTAGGCCTCAATGATAATGGATGAATCCATAAAATGACTCCGTAATAATTTATTTGAATATTTCACAATCATCACTTTGACATGATAAAAAAATAAGTCCTAGTATTTTTCAAGTCCTAAGTTCTATCATGAAATTTAATAAGAAATATTGGAAAAATTTGGTCTAGAAACCCCTCAGGAATGGGAGAATATTATTTTGAAGACAAATACTCGTTGCATGTGTAATTGTAATCAAATTAATCAGCATAAATTTATGAAATTAAAATAATGAAATGTGGAAGTGAATTTTTTATCTACTTGTGACTAAAAAGAAACAAAAATGTTATAGATTAAATTCAAATTCCCATTTTTAGCCCAAATCATTCATTTTCCCTATCTAGATTATTAAATTCCATGAACATGTAAATTAAAACATGGAATAGTGGGGTTCCTAAAAAATTATAAGTATCATTTATTAAAATAAATCACTAATCTAAGAGTGGGTATTCATTTTTTGAATTATTATCTCAAAAATAGATTTTTCGAAATACAGAAATATAAAAAAGTAATTAAAATTAAAACTTACTCCCCTTGTCATGAATTTTTTCATCATATTTTCACTCTTACTTTTGTCCTTCATGAACCTAAAAAGGAAATCAAAATATTGAAAGCATAAGGTTTATTCAATTTATGTTCAAAAATATAAGGGGTCACTATATCCCAGAAAAAAAAATCCTAAACTAAGTCTAAAGAATTAATGTAAATGAAAACTAAGGTTACCTTCCACAAGGAACTTTTATTAAGGTTGTTAAGATAAATATTACCTAATAAATTAAATAATAAGAGTAGGGTATAAATAAAAATGTGTTATATTGAATCAATTATATCTTTTATGAGTGTCTAGTGTATCTCTTGTACCATCCCACCTTCTAAAGATCTATTTCTCACTTGGTGGAGGGTTCTTAGAAGTGGATATCCCCAATGATTGAAATAAAAGTTCACGGGATGTCCAAAATGGGTACCAATCCACATTTTCCTCATTTTATGGCTACATTTCACTATTTTCAATATCAAGATACTATAGTTAATCATTCACCCATTCTTCTTCTTCTTCTTATCTAGGTTACTCTACCCCAATATCTATAGTGTAATCCTAGAGTTTAGTACCTCTTATTTGTTCCTCCTCCTTATGTTTTCTTCTTTAGTAATGGAGGGTTCCACTTTATCCTCCTCCTTATTAAATGGGTAGGTTTCATTTCTGTAAAATTCATAATAATCATTAAAATAGAACTTACATTAGATTTGGATTCATGGCCATTTGTTCATCCAAATGGATTTTAAATTCCTTATTCAATTTGAACCTAAATCCTTAGTTTCTTCCTTAAATTATTTAGCTTCTCTAGACAAGATTTCTTATAGTAACAATTATTTTTTAAATTCAAATTCCATGCATTATAGTGATTCTTCATGACTTGGGTGTGGTGGTGGTTCCCATGGTTTGTATTTAAACTCCCATATTTGGTTTTTTATTTCCCTCTTCATTTCTTCAATATTCTATGAGATGTGTGAGAATTTTATAGACAATTGAATTTGAGTTATGGTTCCAACTTCTTCTTGAGATAAAAAAACACCATTCATTTAAAATAAAGAAAAATTGAAAAAAAGAACCTAATCTAAAATCATAAAATATAAAAGAGGGAGAGTAAATTTTTTTCTAACTACTAAAATTATACATATTTTTCAAGGAAATGAAAATAGAAATTAATAAACCATGAGGAATTAATTAAATTCTCTAGTAATATCAATTTAAAAAATTCATAAAAATACAAAATACACTAACTTTAAAGAGTTTAATCGTGGTAAGTGCATACTTGATCCTGTGAAGAAAAGTTTTATATAATTAAATATCTTTAACAATTTCATGATTAAAAAAATTAAAAATCAAATAGAAATAAATAAATTTATATTTGATAATCAATGGAAAATATTAAGATAAATGAGAATAGATCTAATGATGGTTATTTAGAAATAAAAATCAATTCAATCTCATCTATGAATGTAGTCACTCTATTAGCCATGAAATTATAGAGATATTTCTATCCTGGCCTCTTGAAATTAACTAATAATATCTAAGCCCATGTGTCCCTTTTATTATGGAAACCTATAAAACTCAATTGGATTCATTTTTGTTTCAAAGGTAGAAGATGAAGTTAAAAGTTGGATCCAACTCCCCAATTCCCTTATTTACATTGGATATCTAACCCTAAGAGATTCACTTTCATAAAAACCTAAGGAATAAAATATGGAATACTTTTCATGCTAATACTTAACCAATATGAAAATAATCATAAATTAAATATAATCATTCACAAGGTACACATCCCCTTCCTTAATCTCACAATCCCTTAAAACACCTAAACATTCCTGACCAGTCTTTGAACCAAAAATAATAAACTCTTTATTATATGGAAGTGAATATGAAATATATTACTATAAAAAGGTTCTATGAAATAATGAAGACATGCATGAATTTATCTTTCAATAAACATTGGAATTCAGATTTACAAGATGAAAACTAAAGGGAAAAATAAATTCCTAACCCTGCACCATCATGGTTGAATACAACCATTCTCCTCTACTCTCACATTATATTATAGATAGAAATATCAAATATTAATCACATGTTAGATTTTTAAAATATCACTTGAACTCCCTCTATGAATTATATAATGTTTCGGTCCTTTGACTCTTGGGGTTAGTTCTTTCTTCATAGTAGTAGTATCCGCCAATTTATAGGTAGTAGACTAATACAATTATCTCTATTATATTTACTTGAAATTTTCCTTTTCACTCATTTTTTTCTCACACTGTGATTTAGATAATCGTGGTAACCTCCTCAAACATCTCCATGAGGCTTTTGAAGGTCTTCTCAAATGCTAAAAAAATATTTTGAATTTTATTCCTCTCAGCTTCTACTCCTCGATTTATAGTGTGCTTCAAAACCCTAGAGTGGATGTGAGGCCCCATGTACATGTTACCTCACTAATCTCCCCGAAATTAGCCTATAGAGCATGTATAGATCAAATATTCCAAGATTTGTGATTTTTAGTTAAATGAAACCATATAACTTGGATGGATATATCACATAAGGGTAAGGATCATTACCCTTGTAAAGCTAATTGGTGTTGTTTAAGGGTAGGGATAGTTTCTCGTACATAGGCCCTGAATTATCCTTACACAGGTGGGATGACCCTTATACAGTGGAAAGACCCTTACATAATAGGAATACTCTAATGTATCTATCCTTTTTAGATACTTCATAGCATAAGATGGTCATTAAAACACAACATTATTGAATGGAATTCATGGCTATAACATCACTTGTCTCTCATAGTGCAACATATATCATCCTTGTAAATCACTACTTCCATTTTATAACCCTCCAATACATGTTCCCAATCCTATGATGTAATATTTTTTTTTGAGAAATTATCCTTTGTTTTCTCATGGTACATCCTTTAGAATATGTTGAATCCTCTTTTTCTTAATCACCAAGAAAATAGGGATAAAGTGATACAGATCAACCCGCAGTGTAAATCCCTCCATTGGTTTGAGGTTTGGAGTCAACAACATTGTGCAGGAATGATTGTGGTGTATTGATGCTTGATTTTATAGTGGCACTGAGCTCCCATACTAACCATATGTGATGGTTCCATACTGCATCGAGTGGTATTTGTGGCATAATGAGTGTGTGTGGAAGGTGAAGCACAACATTGGATGAAAAGGTATTATTTCAATAAGTTGGAACAATACATGAACATAGATCTTTCCCACATCAGAAGAATCCTCATTCATCCTTTGATACTGAATTGATTATGTTCCCTTTACCTAGAATTAAGTCAGATGGGGTTCGGAGGATGACCTATGTCAATGTGCACGACCCTGTGCTTGTAAAGAATTCATCATGCCGCCATAAAAATTTTCCTCTCAAATTCCAGTGCACTCTTATGCTCAGGAAATTTTCCATGCCTAATTAATGTATTCCTCCTACCATATTGGGTTGGAATTCCCTATGGGTAGCTTGGCTGGCAGCCCCATACGGGGCTATCATGTGGCTTGCTTCCCCTTGGGTTGAAGGATGGACTATATTGGACCATTGTTTTACCTAAACACACACCAAAAATTATTATATAATTGTATCTTATAAAACATTTATTTTAATTATTATTATTTCTTCTTAAAAATTTCATTAAAATTTTGTAATACCTAAAAATTATTAATTAAAAAATAATAAATGGGTAAAAAATGAAACTAAAAAATTAATTTGTCAAATATTATGTATAAAAACTAGATCATAATTCTCATAGTATTTAAATAATTAATAAGTAATTACAAAATAATTAAATCAAGGAAAAATAAGTGATAAGAATATATAGTGAATTAAAATAAAATAATAAAAATAATAAGATAGTATCTTTTTAGTTTTTTTAAACCAAACTATTTAGTCATATGAAATCACTTATGAATTTTGAAATAACATAAGATATTTTGTTTTGTATGGAAGAAAAATTTCATAAGATATGAATTTTTTATGATAAATTATTTGATATGATAAGTGTTTTTTGTATTATAAAAAAATTCCTAAGAAAAATTTATAAGAAAGAGTTTATATATGATATAAAATAGATTCAGTATGATACATTATTTTTAAAAGATAAATATAAATCATAAGATAAGATATTTTCAAGAAGTATTGAATTTATAAGAAATAAAAAATGCAGAAGATATCTACATAATATATGATTCTCATAATACTCAATATCTTCATAACTTATCAGAAATTTCATAAGATAATTTTAAACCTATGTAAGATAGATTTGAGTAATATAAAAAATTGTTTTTTAATCTAAAATTATTTCATAAGATCTATGATTATCATATGGTTCATAATTTTCATAAGTTATAGTAATTTTTTAAAAAATTCAAAAAACCCCAAAAAATTAATTTCTTGCAAAATAAAATAGAATTTCCAAATAACGAATAATAAAAAAAACAATTAAATAATGAATAAAAAATGAAGAATAAATAAATTCAACATTACTATTTTCTTATAAAACTAGTAAAAGCTTCAAAATGTTTTATTTACTTATGATAGAGTGAATAAAATGAGAATTTATTAATTATAGATGAAATAAAGTGGCTAGGTGACACTAAAAATATTTACTTTTTATAATTAAAGAACAAATTATCTAAAAAAATTATCCCCGTTTTTGCAATAATCAAGAAGTAAATAATTTTAAAAATTCTCCCACATTTGGAAAAAAATGATCTTAAAATTAAATAAATAGAACACTTTATGTTTTTGTGAAAAAATAAAAAAATAAGAGAAAATATAAAGACTAAATATTCAAAAAGATAACTTATCCTTTTGATAAAGAATATAAATATTAAATTACCTGATCACATGCTAAACTTTAATTTCATCATTTAAATAATATTTTCAAAGTAGAGTTTAAAATATATTTAAAAAACTCACACTGTTGATTTTAATATATTTTAATTAAAATATTATTAAAATAATCTACATCTTCATGAATTTATGAATTTTAAAAATATACACCAATGAAAAATGGAATAGGTAATAAATATATTATTTCCTACCTTTAATTAATTCTTTAATGTAACCAAACCAGTTTTTTCAGATTTTCTATTCCTACTATGTAAAAAATTGAAATAACATCCCTTTTAAAGGAATTTAAAATGGTATGTGGATCTAAGAAAACATGTTAATATATTCAAGGAATTATTAATTTTTTTTGAATTAAATTAAATGTTACTAATAGAGAATTTCCATGCAAGTGAACCAAAAAATAAAGATAGTTTACATAATCACTGGAAATAAAATAGATCCATATAGATTCATTTCAAATATCATCATACCAAGTTCATACTTTATTTTTTCAAAAACAGATAAATATATGGGTTTATTTAATATTTCATCCAAATGATCATCAGTATAAACATATTAAAAATATATTTATAATTTCTATAATGATCTCAAATAAAATGATATCTATCATTAATAATCATAGTTATATATTTTTATAAATGATTCTCATAAATTAAAATAGGGACTGAGTTGTCACATATAATATGAAACTTATCATAGTAAACATAAAAATGAGTAAAAGTTTGTTAAATCCATAAAAATTGTGTACAAAAACATAGAGCACAAATATATTCAACATAAATTACAGATAATGAAATATAAAGTTATTAATTTCAACTCTTATACACTAAAATTTTACATAAAAAGTGATACGTTCAACTTGTATGTTTTCTATCAATTTTACGTCCTCCAAAATCAAAATCAAAATAACTTTTCAATTCAAAGGTGGTTCTTCCATGATATATAAACCAATATTTAAATAAAAATTGTCATATTTAATGATTATTCTAATAGATTTTAAGTGTCTTTCCTTAAGTTCGTCTTAAAATCTAACATATATGCATACCGAAAATATCAAATTTGGTCTATATGTAGTTAAATATAATAAACCACCAATCATTACACAAAAAATTTTATCATTAAAAAAATTTATAGATTTATCAATATATTGTTTATGAAAAGTACTCATAGAGGTGTCTGTTCTTTTACTAGAATCATGAAAAAATAATTTATCCAATTCCTTAGCATATTTTAGTTAATTAATAAAAAATCCATCATTCCTTTGAAATATTTTATGACATATAAATAATTTAAATTCTCCCATAAGACTCACGCCAAATTCAAATGTCATTAAATCTAAAAATTCTTTACAAATCATTTCACTTGAAAATCCAAATACTGTCATCATCAACATAAATTTTTGAAATTAAAATATCTTTAGAGTTCTTCTTAATAAATAAACGAGGGTCTAATTTTCCTTTTTAAAAACTATTTTTCAAAATTGATAGAAAAAATATTTCATACCTTTCTCTAGGTGTAACATCATGTTGATGTTTTCAGGTACTCCAAAACCCCTATTTTGATCATGCGTTGGTTGGGTCTCATTTAGGGGTTCTTCAGCTAAAAGTTTTGAACCTTTTGGAAAAATTTGTGTTGTACATGGTTGAAAAATTATTTTCCTATACCGTGAACACTACTAGAGAAAAACATGCCAGCTCAAGCTATCATGGTTTTTACGGTTGGTCCAGGGTTTGTAAAATCATGCATCCACCTAAAATAAACCATGAAACTCCACTAGTAGGGGTTCATGGTTAGGGAGCATAGTTTGAAAACATATGTGGCCTTACCGAGGTAACTATGCATGCATGATTTTATTATTCTAAAAATTGGATAAAACTTCCCAAACCCCTATTATAGCCCTCGCTCAACCCTAACTCTCCCTATTTCATTCTCCAAGGTTGAGGGGGCTCTGAAGGAAGAATTCTGGATCCTCCAAACCCTCTCTAAGGTGGATTGAAGCAAGGAAATCTTTGGATGTTCCTTTCCTAGAAATTTTTCTCTTCACGTTCATTATCTCTCAATCTCTCTCTCCTCCTTAGGGTTTTTTAGATATTCGTGTTGTTGGAGGGTTTAATCCCTATTTTTACAGATCTTTAATCTAGGTTTTATTCTCAGATCTCCTTGGTCAATGTTCTTTGTTGTAGTTTCTCGTTACAAGCATTATGAGACTTGATCTCCTTGTTTTGGTAGGTGGTTTCATTTATGTTTTTATAGTTGATTTAACATTAAATTTCATTATTTAAACCAAATTACTTTCAATTGTATTATGAAAAAATAATTTTTCATAAATTGTGATTTTTATTTTCTTTGGTGCACAATTTGGACCCCCCCAATTCCATTGAATTGGGGTGTGTTTGGGGAATTTGATGAAAAAATGTGAAATAAAATTATGGAATTTAAATTGTGAAATTGATTTGGGAAATTGATTTCAAATTGTTTTTGATAAAAATATATTAATTATTTTTCTAATAACTCATTTCTTTTATCCTAGAAAAAGGTATGATTTGATTAAAATATTGTTTTTGGTTTTAAAATGGGACATGGAATAATGAAATGAGAAAAGGATTAATTGTTTTTTTAAACAGTTTTAAATTAAATTTCTTATTATTGAGTGTTATCAAAGCACATGAAAGCCTATGTATTTAGTGATTTATTCATTACAAAACTCAATTGATGCTTTACAACTCTAGTAAAATATAGTGAAGAAGGTCACATCACCGATGGGATGGTGAGTCCTCTTTGACCAGTGTCTGAAGAACATGTTTACACATATTACCATGATCACCTATTCAAGTGTATGAGGATCCCATAACCTGGAACTATCATACCTCTTAAAATATGACCATGTTTCTCACTGTTAATTCTTTCATATATATGGAATTTTTTTTAAACAATTTTAAAAATTCATTATGAATTTATACACATTTTTATTAATAAATTATTTTTAAATATTTTCCATCATTTGAAATTTAAAGCATGGTTTTTTTGAATTATTATTTTATAATTACATAACTATTTATTTAAAAAATGAATAGTCTATTTGGTTAATTATTTTGTAATCTTCATATTTAATCCTTGGTGATACCCTACTGGGATTTTACCTCACCCCCTACCTATGAATTTGGGTATTTATAGATCATCTTCTTCTTGGTTTGAGTAAGGGAAAAGTGCTAATTAAATATGTTTTTTATTGTTGATCTTTGGGTCTTGGAGAGATTTATAAATTGGGACTATGGGTTTTTTATCTTCCTATTATGCTGGTACATTGTGGTTGTAATTTGAGTTTTTATGCCTCTTTTTCATTGGGTACTATTCTCCCTATGGAGTTTGCTTTTGTGAATACTGTCTTTTATCTCTTGATTTCATTGTGTTTGTGGAAAATTCATTCCCACTTTCATCTAGTATGATTCTTGGTTCTAGTTTCCAAACAATGGGAATCAAGAACACCCTTCCAGCTATGTTAGTGCTGGCATGAGTATCAGAGTACAAGGGTATCTGGGATGGTTTTTGAGAAAGTAGTATCAAAGGAGCAGGTTAAACTTATGTCCTTGATGTTAGTATGTAGTTGAGTAATATTGTCAAAAATTAGTTGGTAGTTATGACTAAGCTCTTATTCATCAATCACTTTAATGATCATTAAGTCACCATAGGTGGTGTGGGAAGGACTTCTTGGGGATTAGTTCTAGTCTTTTCTCTAATTTTATTGGTATAGATTGAAATCCAAATCTTTTTGTCTATCTATTGGGATTAATTTCTAAGATATATATGTTTGAATGTTAATCTGATGTCTTCAATATTTTCTACTGATGTGGTGTAGCATCAATCCCCTAGAATATGGGAAAATAAGATCTATGAGGAACTTGTTGATGAACAATAACAGTTTAATCCTCCTATGGACTAGAATCTAGTTGAGTTCATCGTAGGTGTTGCCCAAGCTCTATCATAGGCCCCTATACCCATTCTCATTCAGTCTTTATCTATGGAACATCTAAGGGATGTGTTACGGAACTGTACTTAGGATTTCCTTCAACAAATTCCACCATCATTTCAAGGATATAATAATCATAAACTAGCTGAGGATTGGTTGAGATATATCAAAAATCTATTTTAGTTCTTGGAAACACCTAATGAAATCAACCTAAAATGTACCACCTTCAAGATAGAGGGACCTAGTATGAGATGGTGGGGCATGATGGTAATGGTGAAGAGGCATGAGGTATTAGATTGAAGAGACATCAATGTTATTTTCACTTACTGGTTCTATATAGAGTCTATGGGGTTGGATAAGGCATTATAGTTTTTCCAACTTGATCTGGCTGACAAGACTATGGAAAAATATAAAAAATGATATGTTGAGTTTGTGCAGTTTTCACCTAAAATTGTATCAAATGGGAAGATGAATACCAAATAGTTTGATATGGTACTTTGATATAATATTCCCTCTCATGATTTCTTTCTAAACTTTTCTTCTTATGCTGATGTGCTGGACAGAGCGTTGATGGTTGAAATTGTCTTTTTCTGGAAATTTAAGGTTTATAAGAGTTATTTTTTCTCCCATTGGAAGTTATATGACTTACCTTAAAGGGAAGAAGAAATTTGATGATTCCCATGGTGTTTCATGGAACAAAGGTTTTTCTATACCTTCTGATGTTCCTGGAAGAGTCCATTCGATTGGTTACCAGTGTGGAAAAATTGGTCACTTGAAATGGGTTTTCACTAAGGAACCCAAGATATGTGGTTCCTACGGAAGATTAGGTCACTTTAAAAATATCTAACATGTATATTCCACTCTTCATACTATAACAAGATCATCATCGCCTGATAAAACTATGGTGCAATCATATGAATCAATAACAAAGGGGTTCTAGCTATAGGAATCTAGAACGAAGCTTCTACACATAGTGGAATAATCTATAGAGGGAGAAGATACGGTTCCAGTGACTTTGGGAGGTTTCATCACTATAGCTTCATCATGAGTGACTACTTTATTTGATATTGTGCATCTCATTCATTTACTTAATCCAATATTTTGAATTTTTTTTAATCTTCATACAAATATTTTATCTTATGTGATGGATATTAGTACACCCCTCAGAATAGAGAGAAGGGTCCATGTAGTCCTGATTGTGTTTTATCCTTATCTGATATCAAGCTGTCTTGGGATTTTCTTGTTCTTGACGTGAAAACACTTGATGTAATATTTGAGATTTATTGGATCATTACCAATAAATCCCAAATTTATTGTTATATTTAATGGGTCTCCTTTACTTTTTATGATATGTTGTGTCATATATTTCAAGTAGAATGGGACCTAAGGTCGAGTAGAGTCGGATATTCTTAGCTAGAGTTGGGAATAGTAATATATGTGTTTTCTTTTGATCCAGTGAAGGAATAATTGATAGGTGATCTCCCTCTAGTTTCCATCATGTTTCCCAACATTTTTCCTTATGAATTGTATGGTTTTTCACTGGCAAGGAGGGTAGAGTTTTATATTGACTTATTTCCTAGTAATTGACTGGTGTTTATTCCTTCTTACCACATGGAACCAGCTAAAATGAAAGAGTTCAAGACTCGGTTGGATGATCTTTAAGATAATGGATTTATACACCCAAGTGTGTCACCTTGGGTGGCATCAGTTCTCTTTTCTAAGAGATATGGTGGATCTATTCACCTTTATGTTGATTGAAAAAAAATCAATCGAGTTACATTAAAGAACATGTATCTGTTTCCATAAATTAATGATCTATTTGACCAATTGAAAGGGGAAAAGTGGTTCTTGATGATTGATAGTTGATAAACTTAGCATCATTTGAGAATAAAATAATCTGACATTTAGAAAAATGTCATTCAGTGAATGTATGGTCATTATGAGTAACTCATCCTGAAATTCGTCTAAATAATGTTCCTTCAGTTTTTATGGATTTAATGAATAGGATTTCCCATGAGTATGTTGATACTTTTTCGTGGTATTTAAGGATGAAATAATTTTTTACTCTATGTCTGAGTAGTATCATGTGTGTCATATGAGATTTGTTCTGGAATTGTGGAGAAATCACAGAATTTATGTCAAACTATAGTAATGTGATTTATGGATTTTGGAAGTGAAGTTCTTGGGACACGTGGTGTTGAAACATGGTATATAGGTTGATCTTAAGAATCTTACAGCTGTTATGACATGGTAACAACCATGAAATGTTTTTTAGATTTTAAGATTCTTGGGTTTAGCTGGATATTTTCACCAGATCATAAAAGACTTCTCAAAGGTGGATTATCTAATAATTGATCTAACTCAAAAGGCGTAAAAAAAATTTGGATGAAAACTGTAAGAATTATTTTATGGAGATGAAATAGATTTTGACTACTATGCCAATGTTTACTCTTCTAGAGGCCAGTCAGGTCTATGTGGTCTTTTGTGATACATCAGTTTTAGGTTTTTGTTGCGTTCTTATGCAAGGTTATCACATCGTTGCTTATGGATCTCAGTAGATCAAGACACACAAAAAGAATTACCCAACCCATGACCTTGATCTTGAAACTATGATGCACATGATTAAGAGTTTGTAGCATTAACTTTTTAGATAAATTTTTACCATGTATTCTGAACACAAGAGATTGAGTTATAACTTCTCTAAAAAAGGATTTGAATCTCTTCCATAGGCGTTGAGTGAAATATCTAAAATAATTTGACTTTGATATCTCTTATACTTGGGGAAAGGGAATGTAATCACAGATTATTTGAGTAGGAAACTTACAACCTGGTCCATGAAGGAATCTTCGAAAGAGTGGAACCTAATGGATATTTTTTCACAGTTTCATATTGGAGTTCGGGAATCCAAAGAAAAGGTTTCCTTGGCTGGTGTTCAGTTGACCTCTACTCTTCTTGAGATGATTCTTCATGAACAACATCTTGACGACGAGTTATGTAGCATTAAAGACTCTCTTTTTAGTGGGGAGACCAAAGCTGAGTGGTTATCCTCCATGGATGGTATTCAATGTTATTGGAACTATTTTGTGATACCATTATTGGTAAAGAAAGATGTGATGGGGGTTTTCATAATTCCCTAGGGGCAGTGCACCTAGGAACTGTGATGACATTCTATGACATGCGACATAGATTTTGATGTCCAAGTATGAAATGGGGCATTGTTGATTTTGTCTCTCATTGTTATAAATGCTAAAACTTCAAGGATGAGCTCCAAAAACCATTTGGTTTTCTATAACCACATTATGTTCAGACTTTGGTTTCCACACACCCATAGAAAGAAGAATGCAATATTGGTTGTGATCAATATACTAACTGAAATTTCTCACTTTATACCCATTCATGATATAATAAAAGTCAACATGTTGGGAAATATCTATGAAAAAGAGATAGTTAATTTACATGGAGTTCCATATACTATAGTCACTGACATGGATCCTTGGTTTACTTCTAGCTTTAAGAGAGGCCTTCAACAGGAATTGGGAACTCAGGCTCATTTGAGTATGGCATACTACCTACAGTCGGATGGTAAGACATAAAGAGCTATACAAATTCATGCGGATATTCTTTGTGACTTCGTTCTTGAATTTACTGTTGATTTGAATGACTATTTGGGGATGGATTAATTTTCTTATAAAAATATTTATCAGTCCGTGGTCAGAAGGAATCCTTTTGAGGCCTTTTTGGAGGACCTTTCTAATCTCCATTATGTTGATGGTAGATCGGTGAAAGTTCATTGGTTGGACCAATCTTGGTTCAAAAGATAAAAAAATATTCAGTTGATTTTTCAAATAATGTTGATGGAATAGATCTGTTATAAATATTATGTTGATCATCATCACAAACCATTGGAAGTTTCAGTTGGTGACCTGGTGTTCTTGAATGTTTCACCTCATTTGGGTAATTTAGGACTTTGGAGGCAAGGGAGACTTGCTCCACATTTTGTGGTACCTTTTGAGTTTTTTGAGAAAGTGAGGAATTTTTCTTACTATATACCACTTCTTCTACAGTTGACATCAATACATAACGTGGTCCTCAGATTATAGCTCCAAAAGTATTTTTCTGAACCACCACAAGTTCTGAGCTGGAGTGATCTTGGTGTCAATCCTAACTTATCTATGACTTATAATCCTATTATGATAATTGATTCTGAAACCAAGCTACTTTGTGAGAGGACGTTAAATTTGGTTTGAGTGTTATGGAATCATGCTTCTGATACTATTGAGATGTGGGAGAGTGAGGCATTGATAATAGAGAAATGACCTCATCTTTTTGACATTGAAGCTTCTTTACATTATTTCTATGGAAATAAATATTCTATGGAGGGAAAGATATAAAATCTTGTTACCATTTTCAGGTACTCCTTAGTCCCTCTTTTGATCATGATTTGGTTGGGTCTCATTTAGGGGTGAATCGGGTAAACTTTTGGAAAATTTTGGATCATTTTGGGTTATGCATGGTTGGTGCATGGTTTTCCCAAACCACGCACCCTACAAGTGGAAAACATGAAAATCCAAACAGTGGGGGGTTTTTATAGTTTGTTCAGGGTTTGTCAAACCATGAACCCACCTAGTAGAAATTGTGTAACCCCACTACTAGGGACATGTGGTAAGGGGCACATTTTTACAAACCATACAACCCTGCCTGGAAAATCATGCATGTGATATTTTATTATATTGAAAATTGGTTAAAAATTATTAAACACATATTTTGACCCCCTCTTTTCCCTTAATCATCCTATTTTGTTCTCCAACATTGATATGTCTCTCAAGGACCAATTTTAGATCCTCAAACCCCTCTCAAAGGTGGATCGAAACTAGGTGGTCTTCATTTGGTCCTTTCTTGGTAAGTTTTCTCTCCATGTTCTTTATCTCCAAATCTATCTTTTTCTCTCCCTCTCCTCCTTAGGGTTTGTCAGATATTTGTGTTATAGGAGGATATAATCCCCATTTTTTGGATTTTTAATATAGGTTTTATTATCATATCTCCTTTTTCTATGTTCTTCCTTAGAGTTTCCCATTATAAATTTTGTGAGACATGATCTCCTTGTTTTGCTAGGTGGTTCCTTTTAAGAGTTTACAATTGAATTATCCCTAAATTTATTAATTTAAATTAAATTAATTTCAATTTTATTGGGAAAATATATATTTTTGTAAATTGGGATTTGGATTTTCTTTGGCATGGAATTATGAAACCCCCCCCCCTCATTCCATTGAATTGGGGTTTGCTTGAGGAATTTTATGGGAAATTGTGAAATTATACTGTGGAATTTAATTGTGGAATTCAAATTGTGATTTTTTTAAAATTGATTTCAAATTGTGTATTATAAAAATAGATTAAATTATTTTCATAAGAACCCATTGGTTTTATCCTATAAAAGGACATGATTTGATTAAAAACCATGTTTTAGTTTTTAATGGAAATTGGCATATTTAAATGTGAAATGGGTTGATTTTATTTTTAAACATTTCTAAACTAAATTTCAAATTATTGAATGTTGTTAGAGAACATGAAAGACTATGTATTTAGTGATTCATTTAAGACAACACTCAATTGATTATTTACAACTCTAACAAAACATAGTTTAATAGGTCACATCCCCGATGCGATGGTAATGAGTCCCCTTTGACAAGTTCCTAAGGTATGTGTGTACACATATTGTCTTGATCATCTATTTGAGTGTGTGAGGATCCCATCACATAGAACTATCATGCCTCCTAGAAGATGACCATGTTTCTCATTTTTAATTCTATGATATATATTCCATTGTTTTTAATATGGTTTAAAAATTTCATGTGAATTTATATAAATTATTTTGTATAAATTTTTATTAATCTATTATTTAGAAATATTTTCCTATAATTTGAAATGTAAATAATGATTTTTTCAAAATAATTTTGAAATTCCATGTCTTTTAATTTAAAAATTCAAAGCTATATTTGGTTAATTATTTTTTCATCTTTTTATGGAATCCTTGGTGAGACCCTACTAGGCTTTTAGAACATACCCTAATTGTTCCTCCAGGTGTTTGTCGATTATCTTTTTCCAGGTTTGAGCAAGGGAAAAGAGGCACTTGGATGTGGTTATTATTAATCATAATGTCTTAGAGAGATGTGTCTATTATGACATTGGGTTGTTTATATTATTGTTTTTTTATACTTTGTGGTCGTACTTTGGGTTTGTATATCTCCTTGACTTTTATTACAGTTCTCCCCATGGAGTTTTCTTTTGTGAATATTTTATTTTATCTCTTTATTTCATTGTGTTTTTGGTAAATTAATTACCACTTTAATCTTGTATGATTCTAGGTTCTAGTCTCCAACCCATAGATAATTAGAACACCCTTCAATCTTTGTCGGTGTTGGCCCAGGTATTAGATTTATAGGGTATTCATGATGGTTCGTGACACCGGGGGCCTGTTTGAGTTCAAAATGAGCTCTATAAAGTTTCTAAAATATTCAGATTATTTCATGTTCAGAACAAGGGTTTTATTTTAGATATACCTATTCATATATTAAACCATTATTAAATGTGTATTTCACATCCATTTGATAATGGTTAAATCAAGGATGATCAATATAATATAATAAAATACTAATAGATTCTAACCTAATAAAGGGTGAAAATTTTTCTTTATAAAGAATACCTTATTCTTAAAAATGATACTTATAAACTAATTAATATTTATTTTTAATAATATATACACATTCCTCAAGTTTGT
The DNA here is from genome assembly GCA_963277665.1 of Viscum album. Classification (NCBI taxonomy): domain Eukaryota; kingdom Viridiplantae; phylum Streptophyta; class Magnoliopsida; order Santalales; family Viscaceae; genus Viscum; species Viscum album. The sequence goes on along the minus strand of OY728166.1, from coordinate 454,192,775 downwards.
TTCTAAATGTCCATTTAGAAACAATAACTTATTAATATTTAGTTTGTTCTACTAGAGTACGAAAGTTATTTCTATAAAATTTATTTAGATCTTATTCTCTAGTTAAAATCTAATTTCGACCATTAGATTCTCTAGAAATATCTTTTAGAACATAATTAAGAATAAAATAATAAAGATCATAAAAAATTATAAAAACATTTCTGGTTTGAAGACCAGACATAACATCACTAATGACTTTTTCTATAAGATGATCTTTATTTTCCATCCAATATCACTCATGAGGATGATGCTCCCACTAAATAGGTGAATTAAATTTTGTATTTTTATTTCATCTAAAATAAATATCACTATAATATTATTCAATATGATTTTCATTTAATGATTTATCTTTTAAATATTTATTCATAAAACTTATAATTAATAGATTCTGTAACATCCATGGATTATTTTTTATAGACTCTATTGGATTTAATAACAATTAAATATCCAAAAATATCCATTTATTAAATTTTCTATCATATTTATCCAAATAATATTTATATTAAGGATAAAAAATTTACAAAAAGAATCATAAAATAAAAATATTTGATTTTATTCCTTTCTATAATTCAAAATGATTCCTCTTCAAGATAAGTCTGAAAAGAATTATATTGGAAACATTGAAATTTTTATTCATAGATTATTTCTTGAAATATTTAAGTGATTCAATATAATTTAATATGGTTCTAGACATTTATTGTATAGTATTAATTTTTTCCTTTCAAATTCAATATTTTTTATGGGTTCTTGGCATAGAAAAGTTATGAAAACAACCATTTTGTCCACAAAGAATTTCAAATTATAAATTTACAAATTTCCCTCTTCTAAAAAATTTTACATTTACTTTTTTAGTTACCTCCAAAAGTAACATTTCCACCATCATAACTAATATAAGATAAAACAATAGATATATATCTAATCATGTGCTTGGGGTTGCAACTATTCATATTGGAAGTATCTTTCTTGATACTTCCAATACATAAATCCTATAAAAATATATTTAAGAAATTTTTGGTACACATTAAACTTTGGGTCCAATGGGATTATTAAATGAATTTTTGGGAAACCAAATAGATTTTAGACATGAATTTATAGGTAATATTAAAAATAAATAGTTAAAAATAAAAGCTTTTGTGTTCCCTAATGATTAAGGAAATTGTAATGTATATTTACTTGCATAATTACCTTTCAATATACATCCAAGATAAGTGAAAATTGATACATTTCCTTTAAAATTGTTAAAAATTAATGTTTATACATTTTAGGTAATTATAGATCTTATCAAAACCTATGATTATTTATATATATATTTTATTTCACATCATCATTTTATCATAACTTTATCTACCTTATGAAATTATGGATAGATCTTTCTTCAACTATTAAATATTATTTATGAGCCTTTAATTTTACTTATCTGAAATTTTAAAGTCATCCCATAAGATTTTGGAACTTTCTTTCTTATATTTCATTATTCTTAGAAAAATATCTTTATACTTATCATATTTTTCACTAATTTTCTTGACTTCTCAAGAAATAAACATATTTTATTCAACACTCTTTTTAAGTATTTAATTATGTTCCCTATATGCATAATAATTTTTAATAATACCATTTTTAACCTATTAATTTCTTCATATAACTCACCAATAATAGGTTTTTCATAATTAGATAAAGTGGAATCATAATCAAAATCACTAACCTAATTTAATAAATCTATGAATCACACATTCTTGAATTCTTTTTTTATTCTAAATTCATTACTAAAATCCCTATCCTATATATAGATGTAACCACTCCCATATCTCTCTTATCATTATTATTCATTATCTTATTATTTATTTCATTCTTTAACCTCTAGTATTTAGGATTGGTATTCCCTTTTCTTATATATTCACAAAAATAACTTTAATAACTCATTTGAAACAACATTAACCTTCTTATATCTATTATGATAACCACTAGGATAATCCATCCTACTTTTTAAGGAACCCTTTATATCTTTTGAATATTCCTTTTACTACTTGAGAAAATTCATCTCTTTGACATTATTATAACTCATATTCAAGAAAATAAGTAGTAAATTTTTTAGATTTAAATGAAGAAAATTTTCTTTTTTTAATCACTTCATCACCAATATTTTTATGTTCTAGTTCATATTAAAATAAAGAACCGATAATTTTATTAAGGGAATAGTATTTGATGTTTTTTCCTTCATCAATAAAAACTTTTTTAGCATTCCATTTTATAAGTAAAAATCTAATAACACTTTGAAAAAGAACAATATTATCTAAGATTTATCTAAATTAATCATTATATTTATTATTCTAGTTAATCTATGAAATAAATTTTTACAAATTATTCTTCACTCAATTTAAAATATTGATATTTGACTCTTAACATTCTAAGTATTTTTATTTTTAAATTTTAGTCTCCATAATGTGTGACCTGTATAATTTTCTATACATCATGAATAGTTTTGTATTCTGAGATGTGACTAAACAATGTTTTACCAATTAACCAATATAAAATGATAATTACATTATAATTCAAGAAATATGAAAAAAAATCACTACTAGTCAAGGTATTTTGATTAGTTTTATGAGTTGGTATGATTTTACTATAATAGATTAATGATCATTGATTAGCTGTTTTAGGAAAGATTACATTCAATATTTTCAATATCCATAGTTAGTATTATCAAATAATGCAGGTATATAAGGAATCAAACCATTATTTTCACTTAAACCTACCATCTCAAATTATCATTTACCTTAGATGGTTAAGTCTATGAAGTCTTTAGAAATATATATATATATATAAGAGAAGTGGATTATAGTTCTAAAAAAGGTAACTTTTATGATACCAATTTCTTTCCCAAATAGTGATATAGTTGAATATCCATGTAAGGGGTGGATTGACTATTATACATGAAGATCCATTTGGTTTATTTTTTTATGATTATTGTATTTATGGTTAATATTTCTTTATGAATGTTTTTTTCTTTTAAGATAAAATGAGTTATTGTTGGCGGTTAAGAAACTTTTATTATGTATTGTTGATGAAGGCATTTTATAAAGTTTTTCTATAGTGTAAAGAATGTTTCCTTGATAAGTCAGATGATTCTATGGAAATTGTTAAAGTTATAATATAATTAAGATATTCATGTTACCTGTTTTGTTTGTGTAAAGAGTGATAAGGTGTATGATGTTTTTAAAAAGACAGCTTGTATATATTCAAGTTGAAAAGTTAAAGATTCATGTTGTACAAGGTTCATAGTTGGAAAGTCATGAAGGATGATATTTTATGAATTTTATAAGATCAAGTCCCTCATAAAAGGTTACACCAGACCAAGTTTTTATGATAGAGGATTTTTTTACTCCATCTGAAGAAGAGTCGATCAGTCTATCATATAGACCTTTACAAATATCATATAATGAATAGGTAAAAATTTTCAATGGATGGACTTTTATGAATTATACTGGTTAGAGTTATATTTTAAGAAATTTTCTATAATTATTTTAATAAATAACGATGAAAATATAGATATCCATTGAACAAACTGCTAAAATGTTTGAAATTATTAACTTTTACAACCTTTCTTAGGGTAGATATATTTGGGAAGACTATAGGATGAACAATGAATAAAATCAACTAGATAGAGAAAAGTGATTATCAACAGAGTAAGACTTATAAATCCATTCTAGGAAAATAAATCTCATGTGAAGCCTAAAGGGAAGTCCAGTTGTATCGGATGGAGAGTAGTGTACAGATTCTATCATATAAACCATTACAAATACTATCAGATGGTGGAAAGCTCTAAAACCCATATAAATAAATTTTGGGAAACCATTTGATGGATTAGTTATTACAGAGTTCATTTTATAGATGAAAATTAAACCAGAACGGGAAGTTCTTAATATAATTCCTCAAATAGACTTTCATCAGATAATGTTTTGAGAAGCTTTAAAAAAATTGTAAACTTATCAACTAGGATGATGTTGAGTTGTTTTTTAACATTAGTTTATCTATATGAGTTTATGTTTGAATAAGTTTTTTGATACTGGAACATTTGGAAAGTCTAATATATAGTTTTATATAAAAAGTTATATATTTTTTGAAAGGCGGTCTAATGAAGCTAATTTTAGAGGGAAACTTTAAATTTTAAATTTTGGGAGCCCTCTATTTCACCTAAATTTTTGGAGGATGTGTCAATATAAATGGGTGAAATTATAGTATGAATGTACACTATTTATTCCTGAGATAGAATTTAAGTGATAATGATTTTTTTAATTTTGAAGTGTGAGTTTCCCATTGACGAATATCATGATGGAAGAAGTTATATCGGATGGTGGTATACAAGATGGGGATTGAGGTGAATTAGATGGAGTTATACTGGAAAAATAGAAAAGCACAATGAATGAAGATTGTGTTAGGTATATAATTTATAGATAATGTTTGGTTATCTATTTTTAACTTCTCTCATATTATGTAGTATCTAAAGTTGAAAAAACATTGTAACTGATGGGTCCATTATAATTACCTAGTAGGATACATATGGAGTTTGACTGGAGTTGGATCACTTTTATTCACTTCATATCCTATTTAATTTTTATGGACTGATGGTAGTCAACATGATAAGAACATAGTCATCCACAATGGGGGTGAATATTATAAATCTTTTTTCCATTATTTACCTTCTAATATTTAGATGAAAGTAATGTTGAGATATAAATTTGTGAGGATTGAAACTCCAACAATTTACAGGGGTCAATTTCAAGATAAAAAAAAATTATAAAAGATCACTACTGATCCAACCCTCCTAATTAATGGTGTTTATATTCCTTAGAAATTCTAGTGGTATTAGAGTATTCAGGTTCCCGGTACAAGATCCTTTTATTTATTATCATCAATAGTATCAAATCAGTTAATAGAAAAGGTATCCATACCTTTTAAGACAAAATTTATGATGGATGAAAGAAATAGAATGATACCCTCTCTTTTTTCCCTTGTCTGGGTGGTGATTTATGCAACTATAGTTGGGTTTTCACCCATTGAGAATGATTATCCGATGTCATTTTTTGAACAAAAGAATCGTGAGGTTAATGGGAAATCATGTAATTCTATTCTTATTTCCTTATCAAGTTTTTTTATATAAATGTGATGGGTCTCAACATAAGAAATAAAACCTAGAAAAATCTTGAAAGCATCTCTGAGGGAAATGTGAAAGTGAAGGAAGAAAAACTTATACTGTGGAGAATAAAATTCAACGATATCTTGATGAATAAATATGAAAAAGTTGGTGAATATTTCATTAGAGTTAATGAAATTTCCAAAAATATAATAATATTTATGGATGTCTTTAAAGATTCAACAATAGATAAAAAAATTATGTGTAACATTCCATACATGTTTGATCCAAAAATCTATAATTTATAAGATAAATATGATTTATCTCTTATTAGATTACATAACCATATTATTGCATGTTAAAATAGGAAATAATTAACATTCATGAAGAATATTAAGTAGGAAATATATTTTGAATCTATGAGGAAGATTAATATCCAAGAATCAGAACTTGAGTTAGTGGTCCTCAATGAATCATAAGACAAGGAAGATTTTTCTGAAATTAATGAGAATATTTTCCCCTTATCTCAAGATATTATCAACAAGGAATAGGAAAGTATAAAGGGAAAATATAAATTAATTTTTCTGAGATTTGATGCATCATATATTTTTTGATTAACTTTACAAAGATGAAAGCAGGATAATCTTATTATTATGATTGTGAAGAAAATCTCAATAGAAAGAAGTAGAGAAAAATTTATATGGAAGATAATAAATCCACTAGAAATATAAAAAAAATTCACTGGAAACAAAATAAGAATATTGGGAAAGGAACTTTAGTAGAGTTCTTCTAGTAATGGTTCATCATAATTTAAAGCACTATAAATGATCATAACCTTCATGTATAATGTTTAAAGATAAGAACATACTTCAAATTTTGAAGAAGATAAAGGCAAAAAAATCTATAGGTAATTTCATCTCATATTTGAACTGATGGTATGTCTTCAGAAAAAAAATAACTCAAGAAAGAATCCAAAATTTTGAGTAAGAAAATATAAATTAAGAATAAAGAAAAAGAATTGTTTCATAAAAATAAATATGTGTACATAGAAGAAATTAAGAATCTCATGTTGAATGTTATAGAATAAGAAAAAATAGTGAAATGTCTTGATAAAAACTTATTTCTAAGGAAAATAAGCTACCTAAGACACAATAAATATGTATTAAGGTTGAATATACTGTATAGAATACGAGTGAGAATTTTATCAAAGATTCATAGGTAAAGGTGGATGCATCTTAATCTGCTGGAAGTAATCATCCCAAGAATAAGGTGACATCTTTAACCAATAAACATAAAAGTTCATTTAAATATACTAACCATGCATGTGAAATAATAAACACTAGTAATGTAAAGACCTGTAAAATTCAAGGGAAATTTTTTCTTAATTTTCTTTGTAATTTTACAAGAACGCAGTTTCGGATGGCGCCTGATTCCGAGGCCCGGTGTGCCCGGAATCAATTTCCGAAGTTTAGCTCGGGTACGTTCCGTGAACGAATGAGCGGGTTTTTCTATCTTTTGAACCGGTGCACGGAATCGAAATCCGAGGGCACCGATGGAACTGCAACACCGGTAATTGATTAAGAAGATCTTTTTCGGAGTTGGGTTTTCACAGGAGGAGTTGTTAAAAATTTGTGGAACATAAAATAAGAATTGAGTTACAATTTTTATTTCTTTTAAGTGGTTTATCCATTGAGTGGAAGTTGGGGTAACCACCCAACTTCCCATGAGAGGATTAAAGGTGAGGTGGGGCCCACACGAACCCCACCCCTTTCACCTTCCTTAAAATCCCTTAAACCTCTCCTCTCATTAATTGGTAACTCTTCTTAACATGTTTAACCCCCCTTTAATGTGAGACCACTCACCTTCCCCTCTCTCTTCTTTAATTCATGCCACCTAAACATTAATTAATTTGAAAACTAAGGATCAATTAATTAAGTTTGTTGGTTTTGAATTTTGTAATTTTTAATGCATGGCATGGGTAAATAAAATAAGGTGGAGCCTTATTTTATTTTGGTTAGAATTGTTGTGTTAAGAGGAAGGGAAGAGAGCATTTGAGTTTTGAAGAACTTCCTCCGAAGAAGAAGAACGCTTCATCTCCTTTGTTGAAGAACGTGAAGAACACCAAAGTTTCGACGAAGAATGTCGTCTCATCTTGCACCTTCTCTGCACGTCGAAGAAAGCGAGACGCCGCATTCTTCATCAGGCGATCACCGACGACGTGCCTTCTCCTCTTCTTCCTCCGCATCAAGGGAGGAGACACCACCGCAGGGAATGTCACCTTTGACGACGACTCACCCTTCGACGTCAATGGAATCAACACCGATTTTCTGCGACGTCCGATCATCGCGACGCTTGCCTCTTCCGCGGCTCGACGACGTATAACGTCTTTGCAAGTTAGGGGTTTGGTTTTTATGTTGTGAATAATTTTTGACGTTCTTCAATATTAACAGCTAACTGTTATCAAAATAACGGAGGAGTTCAGACCACACAAACACGGCCGAACCCCCTCCCCTTTTTATTTTGAAGGTTATCTACGTGGCTTGAAATGGAAGTGACACAGTGTCGTCGCTCCGTGCGGGAATTTAGAGAATCACGACGAAGAAGAGCGGCGCCGTCGCACCGCGCCTTGAGGCAGAACGAATCCGCGGTCGGAGTCAGGCCACGGAGAAAGGGGCGCAACGCCGTCGCGCGGCGCCGGAAAACCACGAAGACGACGCGATTTTTTTTGACGTGCGGATCGACGGTTGACGACAAATCGGGTTGAAATGGAATTTGATTCCCTTCGCAGTAAAGATCGGTTTCCGAGAGGATTGTTGGTGAAGGCGGTAGGCGAAACGGACCACTGGATCACGTTCGGTGGTCCGTAGGAGGCGGCGGCGGTGCGCCGCGGCTGAGCCGTGGCGGTTGGACGTTAACCGGAACGGCCGGGCCATTCCGGGTTTGAAGTGGCGCGGCTTTAAGCCGCCCCAGGTTGACAACCGGGGGGGTTTGTAACCCCTCGCACCCGTCGCGCCGCACCAGTGCGAGGCCGGCCGGGCCGGGCCATGCAGCCTGGTTGGGCCACGCCCAGCTGGGCCGGACCCGGACCCGGTTCGACCGACCCAGGGGGGTTGGGCCGGGCCGGGCCCAGACCCCCGTTTTCGGACCTCTTCGGTATTTTTCCCTTAACCTGGGTTGTGATCCTCCGATCGACACACTGTTAGCTGCGATGCGATCTTTGGATTGAGACGGTCATTTCGGTATATTACACTCAAGGTTTTGGAGTACTTTGGGTTCGGCCAGGTTGGTTCGTACACAAAACCAACCGGGCCCTCGGAACGGAAACACTTATATCTTGAGCTCCAGACGTCTGATTGATGTGCCGTCGACTTTTTTGGATTCCTCTTGAGGAGACGGAACTTTTGGCATACTTCGCCCGAGGTTTAGATGCAGTTGGAGTATGACCGGGTTGGATTGTACCTGAAATCCAACAGGGCCCCTGGAACGGAAAAGCTGATATCTTTCAGACCGGACGTCCGTTTGACGAACCATCAGCGGAGTTGGTGATCATGTTGAGAAACGGTCCCTATGAGTATACCCTTTGAGAGTTCGGGGTACAGTTGAGATACGACCGGGTTGGTTCGCACACAAAACCAACCGGGCCCCTAGGATGAAAATGCTAATAACTCACAGACCGAGCGTCTGGATGACGCGCCGTCTGTTGCCTTGAGACCCCTATGACGAGGCGGTTCGTTGAGATAATTCTTCATGGGACTTTGAGATACTTGGAGTATCTACTAGTTGCTCGTGGAGCGGACCCTCCCAGAGAAGAGCGTACGGAGTACAGAGACCGTGTAGCTGGTTGTGACCTGATGACTGTTTGTCCGATTCGATTCAAAGTGACTAGCATAGCCCATTGAGGAGCACTACTTTGTGAGGTGGTAGACCCATGACGGAGGAGAACTATTGTGTGAGGTGGCAGACCCGCGGTACTCGACAGGAAGAGTACCTCTGTAGACTATGAGGGGGAGCACTATTGTGTGAGGTGGCAGACCCATGGCGAAGGAGCACTACTGTGTGAGGTGGCAGACCCGCAGTACTCGACAGGAGGAGTACCTCAACAGTCATAGGTTGGTGAGAAGTACCTCAGAGACATGACATGATCACTGTACTCCCAGAGACAGAACTCTTCAGCAGTTACGGTTTTGATAATGAAAATCCTGGTTTGAGCTGAGACTTTTGACCTTTGTGTTTACCTCATGATTGAGATGGGTCACTTGATAACTTAGGTATATGTATGGGCATATACCTGGGTAGTGGTTATCCATTGATTTCATGATCTTGGTGTTTTCTTCATGATTGAGATGGGTTACTTGATAATGTAGGGCTTATACCTAAGTAAGGGTTTTCTGTTGATATTCTTCTTTGTGTTTATCCTTGTTGGTTTTAGAGAGACCTTGAGGGTCTGGGGGTCCCTACTTAGTATCGTTATACTCACCCCTGCACGGGCTATGCCTGCACCTCATTGTGTTGGTTTCAAATGACGGGCAGTGCTGACGGAGGCCGAGTGTTCGAGGACTGGACGGTACTCAGAGGAGGTTGACGGACAAGAGCGTTGTGGAGGCTATCTGTACCTACCCTTCAGGTAGGATCCATAGTGGACAATCCGCGAGCTGCGCTATCTGTACCTACCCTTCAGGTAGGATCTGAGGAGGATGACCCAGGAGACACTTCCGTTCTTCCAGCTATTGTCTTTTTCTGTTGTACTTTTGTTCAGTTGTAGTTGTACATTCAGTTGGGTTTGTATTCTGGCCCATTTACTTTTCAGAACTTTCTTTTGTACTTAGTGTTTTTCTTCCGCTTGTGCTCTGTGGTGTTTGTTTACTTTTATAAATGCAATGCCTTCCCAGTTATTGGGATTTACGCCTTTGGTGCTAGTCGCCAGCCCCTGGCCTATGGAAGGCGGTCTTGGGGTAGTCACGACATGGGGCCCGAGGGCGGGTCGTGACAAATTGGTATCAGAGGAGTCGGTTCTACCGCATAACTTATAACTCTGATATTTTCTTTCTGTGAAGAAACAGTGTTTAGGGTACCAAGTATGGTTTTTAGTTTAGGGAGTCCAGTATTGGTGCGGGCGGCCGACGTATCCATACACCAGGACCCTGACAACTGATTTCTGACTTTGTGCACGAAAACACTGATTGTGTGTGTGTTTCCAGAAGTTTTATTTAAATATCAGCTCAAACCAGGTTAGCTCACTAGGTATAAATCGTTTGATCGTGTCACGTTGTTTCTTTCAGGATGACTCCCTATGGACAACCAGCTAGAGCCCCGAGAGTTGTTTGTACTGACAGCCCGCCGAGCGACGTGGCCTCAGTACATGGCTCTATTCCAGTTGAGGCCCCAGCGGAGGCACCAGTGGTACTACTACCCATTGGGCCACCGATGCCACCATCCCCAGCAATAGAGGGGGCACGTCGCTTGAGCACACTGCACGAGTTCCAGCGCCAGATGCCACCTAGGTTCAGGGGAGAGACGGACCCGCAGGCGGCTGAGGATTGGCTGGAGGCTGTGGTGAGAGTCTTCAGGCTAGTGGGGATGCCAGCAGACTTCATGGTGATCCTTGTTACCAGCCTTCTTCAGGCAGCAGCAGGAAGATGGTGGAGCCTGATGCTCCAGATGCATGACGAGGCAACACTTCTATGGTCAGACTTCGAGAGCCTATTCCGGGCAGAGTTTGTACCAGCAACCCTTCGAGCGGTGCGTATACAGGAGATACTTTAGCTGCGGCAGGGCAGCATGACAGTGGCGTATTATTCAAAGAGGTTCACAGACCACTCACGCTACTCCACAGATATGGTATGGGACCCGTTCTTCAGGGCCCGAACCTTCGAGAAGGGGCTCAGGCGAGAGATTAGAGCTTCTGTTGTTTCTCACAGCATTCCGACGAAGAAAAGGGTGTTGGAGTGAGCCCTCTTAGTGGAGAGTTTCCTTGCTGAGCAGTCTCCAGCAGCAGGACCCACCACTAGCCAGCATGCGGCAGAATCTTCTATAGCAGGTAGTATACAGATGACGCAGAGGTCCAAGAGGACCAGACCTATAGGTGGTCGACCGCGTGACTCAGTGCCGGTAGTGTGAGGCACCAAGGGGAATGAAAGAGCCAGACCTGCCATGCAGTGTTACTCCTGCGGCGGGATTGGTCACATGACACGTGACTGTCCGACCCGTCATGCAGATGACCAGCAGTTAAATGAAGAACCTCCCAGGCAGAGGCAGAGGTTCGATCAAGGCAACCCGCTAGGAGATGAAGGCCGAGGGAGAGGAGCTGTCCATGCAGCTAGAGGTGGACGACGCTTCGAGGTGTTTCCACCACCACCACCAGGAGGTCTACCCCGACCGCAGGGAACAGGTGGACATGGGAGAGCTCAGCTTCAGGCAGCAGAAGCTTACGACTACGGAGATCCAGAAGTGGGTGGATGGGAGTGGAACTAGTGGTGTATATCTAGTTCCATATTGTTGTTGTTGTTACATTTGTGTCTTTGTACCATGAGCTGCAATAATATAAAGACACTTACCTTTATGACATTTTCTTCCTTCCTTTTTGAGTACTAAGAGGTTCCGGTTTAAACTGTTGACTTGACCCTCACTTTCGAGATTCCTACTGGAAGAGATCCAGTGACCTCACGCTGATGCCGACAGTGTGACTTGACCCTTAGAGGTGAGAGTGACGGTTGGATCTCTTGGTAGTAACATTGAGGCCTTACGATGTCGTCCATGGCATGAATACATCATTCATGTCTGGATTGACTGTATTAGGCAAACAACGTGGTTCATCATGGGGATGAGACCAAATTTATCTTATCAGAAAAGAAGAAATCATAGAAGCTCTTGTGGGACCAGAGATGGTCCAGGACACGACAGAGTAGGTCCAGGTCATCCAAGAGCAGATGAGGAAAACTCAGAGCAGACATAAGCCTTATGCTGACAAGAGGAAGAGACCACTAGAGTTCGAGGATGGCGACCACGTTTTCTTACGGGTCTCACCTCGTCGTGGAATTACAGAGACGTGGCCAAGGCAACAAGTTATCTCCGAGGTTCAACGGAACTTTCTAGGTCCTCAGCAGGGCAGGCGAGGTGGTTTACCACTTGACCCATCCACCTTAGTTGCACCGGGTGCATGAAATCATCCACGTACCTCAGCTGAGGAGATACGTGCATGATCCTTCACACATCATCGAACTCAGGGAGTTGGATGTCGATGACAGGGCGACTTGCACGAAGATTCCAGTGGAGATTGAGGATCGATAGGAGCGGGTCCCACGTGAACGATCGATTCCTCAGGTGCGATTTCACTGGCAGCACATTAACCTCCAGGGGAGCACCTGGGAGCGGAAGGCTTAGATGCGTGCTCAGTACCGACTTTGTATCCCTAGTTTGTGTTAAATCTTTACGAGGACGTAAAGCCCTGAGGTGGGAGTAATGTAAAGGCCCGTAAAGTTCAAAAGAAATTTTTTCTTAATTTTCTTTGTAATTTTACAAGAACGTAGTTTCTTACGGCGCCTGATTCCGGGGCCCGGTGTGCCCGGAATCAATTTCTGAAGTTTATCTTGGGTACGTTCAGTGAACGAACGAGCGGGTTTTTCTATCTTTTGAACCGGTTCACGGAATTGAAATCCGAGGGCACCGATGGAACCGCAACGCTGATAATTGCTTAAGAAGATCTTTTTTGAAGTTGCATTTTCACGGGAGGAGTTGTTAAAAATTTGTGGAAGATAAAATAAGAATTGAGTTACAATTTTTTTTCTTTTAAGTGGTTTATCCATTGAGTGGAAGTTGGGGTAACCACCCAACTTCCCATGAGAGGATTAAAGGTGAGGTGGGGCCCACACAAACCCCACCCCTTTCACCTTCCTTAAACTCCCTTAAACCTCTCCTCTCATTAATTGGTAACTATTCTTAACATGTTTAACCCCCCATTTAATGTGAGACCACTCACCTTCCCCTATCTCTTCTTTAATTCATGCCACCTAAACATTAATTAATTTGACAACTCAAGATCAATTAATTAAGTTTGTTGGTTTTGAATTTTGTAATTTTGAATGCATGGCATGGGTAAATAAAATAAGGTGGAGCCTTATTTTATTTTGGTTAGAATTGTTGTATTAAGAGGAAGGGAAGAGAGCATTTGAGTTTTGAAGAACTTCCTCCTCCGAAGAAGAACGCTTCATCTCCTTTGTTGAAGAACGTGACGAACACCGAAGTTTCGATGAAGAACGTCGTCTCATTTTGCACCTTCTCTACACGTCGAAGGAAGCGAGACGCCACATTCTTCATCGGGCGATCACCGACGACGTGCCTTCTCCTCTTCTTCCTCCGTGTCAAGGGAGGATACACCACCGCGAGAACATCACCTTTGACGACGACTCACCCTCTGACATCAACGGAATCAGCACCGATCTTTCGCGACGTCCGATCATCGTGACGCTTGCCTCTTCCACGGCTCGACGACGTATAACGTCTTTGCAAGGATGGGGTTTGGTTTCTATGTCGTGAATAATTTTTGACGTTCTTCGATATTAACGGCCAACTGTTATCAAAATAACGGAGGAGGTCGGACCGCACAAACACGGCCGAACCTCCTCCCCTTTTTATTTTGACGGTTATCTACGTGGCTTGAAATGGAAGTGACACAGTGTCGTCACTCCGTGCGGGAATTTAGAGAATCACAACGAAGAAGAGCGGCGCTGTCGCACCATGCCTTGAGGCAGAACGAATCCGCAGTCGGAGTCGGGCCACGACAAAAGGGGCGCAGCGCCGTCGCGCTGCACCGGAAAACCACAAAGACGGCGTGATTTGTTTTTGACGTGCAGATCTACGGGTGATGAAGAATTGGGTCGAAATGTCGTTTGATTCCCTTAGCAGTAAAGATTAGGTTCCGGGAGGATTGTTGGCAATGGCGGCAGGCGAAACAGACCACCGGAGCGCGTCCGGTGGTCCGTAGGAGGCGGCGGCGGCGGTGCGCCTCCAGAGAAAACCGTCGCGACTGAGCCGTGGCGGTGGGACGTGAATTGGAATGGCCGGGCCATTCCGAGTTTGAGGTGGCGCGACTTTAAGCCACGCCAGGTTGACAACCGGGGAGGGGTTGTAACCCCCTGCACCCGTCGCGTCGCGCCAGCGCGAGGCCGGCCAGGCCGGGCCGGTCCGGACCCGGACCCGGACCCGGATCGGGTTGACCCGGTTCGGCTGACCCGGGGGGGGGGGGGGGGGGGGGGGGGGTTGGGTCCGGCCGGGCCGGGCCCAGACCCCCGTTTTCGGATCTCTTCGGTCTTTTGCCCATAACTTGGGCTGTGAACATCTGATCGACGCACCGTCAGCTGCGATGCGATATTTGGATCGAGATGGTCGTTTTGGTATATTACACTCAAGGTTTCGGAGTACTTTGTGTTTGGCCAGGTGGGTTCGTACACAAAACCAACCGGGCCCTCAGAGCGGAAACACTTATATCTTGAGCTCCGGACGTTCGATTGACGTGTCGTCGACTTTGTTGGATTCCTCTTGAGGAGAAGGAACTTTTGGAATACTTCACTCGAGGTTTGGATGCAGTTGGTGTATGGCCGGGTTGGATTGTACCCGAAATCCAACCAGGCCCCTGGAACGGAAAAGCCGATTTCTTTCAGACCGGACGTCCGTTTGATGAACCGTTAGCAGCGTTGGTGATCACGTTGAGAAACGGTCCCTATGAGTATACCCTTTGAGAGTTCGGGGTACATTTGAGATACGACCGGGTTGGTTCGCACACGAAACCAAGTGGGCCCCTGGGACGAAAAGGCTAATAACTCACAGACCGGGCGTCCGATTGACGCGCTGTCTGTTGCGTTGAGACCCCTATGACGATTCGGTTCTTTGAGATACTTCTTCATGGGACTTTGAGATACTTGGAGTATCTACTAGTAGCTCATGGAGCAGATGCTCCCGGAGACAAGCATACGGAGTACGAAGACCGTGTAGCTGGCTGTGACCTGATGACTTCTTGTCTGATTCGATTCGGAGTGACTAGCATAGCCCACTGGGGAGCACTACATTGTGAGGTGGCAGACCCATGGCGGAGGAGCACTACTCTGTGAGGTGGCAGACCCGCGGTACTCGACAGGAGGAGTACCTCTGTAGGCTATGAGGGGGAGCACTACTGTGTGAGGTGGCAGACCCATGGCGGAGGAGCACTACTGTGTGAGGTGGCAGACCCGCGGTACTCGACAAGAGGAGTACCTCAGCAGTCATAGGTTGGTGAGCAGTACCTCAGAGATGTGACAGGATCACTGTACTCCCAGAGACGGAGCTCTTCAGCAGTTACAGTTTCGATAATGAAATCCTTGTTTGATCTGAGACTTTTGACCTTTGTGTTTACCTCATGATTGAGATGGGCCACTTGATAACTTAGGTATATGTATGGGCATATACCTGGGTAGTGGTTATCCATTGATTTCATGATCTTGGTGTTTTCCTCATGATTGAGATGGATTACTTGATAACTTAGGGATTATAACTATGTAAGGGTTATCTGTTGAGATTCTTCTTTGTGGTTATCCTTGTTGCTTTTAGAGAGACCTTGAGGGTCTCGGGGTCCCTACTAAGTATTTTTATACTCACCCCTGCACGGGCTATGCCCGCACCTTGTTGTGTTGGTTGCAGACAACGGGTAGTGCTGACGGAGGCCGAGTGTTCGAGGACTGGATGGTACTCGGAGGAGGCTGACAGGAAAGAGCATTGTGGAGGCTATCTGTACCTACCCTTCAGGTAGGATCCATAGTGGAAAATCCGGGAGATGCGCTATCTGTACCTACCCTTCAGGTAGGATCCGAGGAGGACGACCCAGGAGCCACTTCCGTTCTTCCAGCTGTTGTCTTTTTCTGTTGTACTTTTGTTCAGTTGTTGCTATACATTCAGTTGGGTTTGTGTTCTGGCCCATTTACTTTTCAGCACTTTATTTTGTACTTAGTGTTTTTCTTCTGCTTGTGCTCGGTGGTGTTTGTTTACTTTTATAAATGCAATGCCTTTCCAATTATCGGGATTTACTCCTTTGGTGCTAGTCGCCAGCCCCTGGCCTATGGAAGGCGTGCTTGGGGTAGTCACGACACGGGCCCCGAGGGCGGGTCGTGACAAGGAAAACATGGGTTGATATAGTATGTGATAAGAATTTCAAATCAATGAAATTTAAAAATAACTCCGAAAATAATGCTTCCCCACATGAAGAGAAATCATATATTGAGAAGTGTGTTGATTCTCAATAATCATATCATAATAAAAGTCCTTACATATATTAAAGATATATGTTTAATGGATATTATTGGTATTGTGGAATATATGGACATGATGTGTATAATTTTTGGCATAATAATGAACTAAGGGAGGAAATAGTATATAAAAATAAATTAAATTTCAACAGTTTCATAATAAATCTAAAAAACTCATTAGAAGCTATGTTCTCATGGAAAAATCAATTTGTATGTATGGAATAAATTTTCTGGAAGGTCTGACAAACCAACACACTATAAAAAAGATTGTATGAAAACACTTATAGGTAAAGTTTATTATATTGGAAAAGAAAAGGATGGTGGGAAGAATAAAATCAACTAAAAATGTTTTTTGGGTTGAGACTTCTCTAAAATATAGAAAAAGGAAAAAACCATGTATTCTTAATAGTGGTTTTTCGTCACATATAACATATTATGTAAATATATTAAAAATATTAAATATCATGATAAATGTGAATTTAATTTTAGAAATTATCGTTCTATAAAAATAATAGGAATTGGTATATATGAGATTGAAGATAAAAATTTGAATTCTAAGGATGTTTTTTTTGGGATTAAGCACAAATTATTATGTGTCATACAAACTTGTAATTATGATAATGAATAATATTCATAAAATATTCATGTATCATCAATTGATTGATAGGTGAAAAATTAGTTACTATGGAAGAAATAACCAATGATAATCTATTCCATATTAGAGATCCCAATAATTCTTATTTCTTATGTTTTGAGGATTAAATTGAGTTGTTGAACTTAATATTTGGGTATTGTGACCAAAAAATTATGAGAACACTTTCAAAGAAAGATTTTGTAAAAAACTTACCACAACTGATTAAGAAATATGATTCTGTTTGTAAATCTATTTGTAAAGAAAGTATATTTAGTGGAAGATATAAGAAAGATAAAATTCAATCCACTATAATACTTGATCTTATACACTATTGTCTTTGTGGACTAACAAGACATAAATCAATAAAAGTTGAATTGAAATTTATTACTTTCATTGATGATTTCAGTCGGATGGCCTGTTTTATGTTAATGAGACATAAATTAGAGGCTACAAAGATATTTAAAAGTTTCAAAAGAGAAGTTGAGAATGGGATGGGTATTTATATACTAACTTTGAGGATAGAAAATGGAAAGAAGTACACAAGTAACTATTTGGAGTCTTATCTGAAGAAAATTGGAATTAAACACCAATAAAATGATTCCTATACTCCTCAATAAGATTTAGTAGTCGAAGGGGAAATATAAGTTTAGTTGAAATAGGAAGAAACCTTCTTGATGAATATAAACATTCAAATTTATTATAGAGAGAACCTATTAGTACAACTATTCATGTTCAGAATAAATTTGTATTGAGGGTAGAATCTAAAATAAATCCCTATGATATGTGGTATTAGAAAAAACCTATAGGGAAATAAATTATGGTTTTGGGGTGTCCTTTCTTAATAAAGATAAAAAAATATATATTTAATAATGTTTTATGAGAAGGTGGAAAAAGGAATTTTAATTGTATTTTCATATGATGGATAAATATATAAATACTAGAATAAATGAATATATATTTTTTGTTTAATTTGATATAAATTTCATTGAAACTCAGTCGACATTAACAGAAGTTATTTGGGATTATGAGTATTGTGTAATGAAATAAAAAATGATAACTTCTAATGATAAGAAAGATGATTGTGTGCCTGATCATGTTCATGCTGATTCGGAAAGTAAGACTAGAAGAAAATTAAAAAAATTATAAACTAAACAAATCAATTGGGATCTAATAATATTATCAAAAATAAGAAATATTCAATTCAAAACAGATAAAAATTGAGGCATGAGAATCAAATTTAACTAATCTCACAAGTTGAACTGAAATCCATTTTAGAAGCAGTTGATCTTGAATAATGGTCAGATGTGATGAATGATTTGTTATATCAAATTCAAAAGAATTATGTCTAGGATATTGTTCCACTACTGGAAGGAAATAATGTTATAGGAACAAAATCGGTGTTCAGAAATAAAATTATTGAATAAGGTAAATTTCAATAAATAAAGTGTGTCTTGTTTTGAAAGGATATTCATAGGTTGAAGGTGTTTGTTTTGAAGAAACATTTTCCCCTATTCAATGGATCAAAAATATCCAAATGTTTTTAGATATTTCTACCCATTAAAAATATAAAGTCTATCATATGGATGTTAATTCATCTTTCATAAATTGAAAAATTGAAGAAGAAGTTTATATTGAGTAACCTAGTGGTTTTATACATGAAATTAATGAAACCAAGGTTTTTAAACTAAATAAATAATTATACTTGTTGAAATAGGATCCTCATTCCAAGTACTCAAAACATAACAATTAACTAAAGTGGTTAATTTTTTTAAAAATGTAATGTTCATAGTAGCTTATACGTGAAGGATATGAGTACATGTACCTTGAGTTTAATTATTTATATTGATTATATAATTTTTATAGGTAATAGGTATAATTATTGTGAATAATTTTATGAATAAATGAAAAGAAACTTTGGTATGTTAATGATCGAAATTTTGAACTTTTTTCTAGGATTACACATTAAATATGAAGGAATATATATCTTCATCTCAAAATAAAATTATTCCAAGAAGTTATTAAAAATGTTTGGTATAGATGATTTAATGGAGTATTTTATATCTATTTCCATTGGAATGAATATGACAATAAATAAATCTAGGAAAAGTTTGAATCAGATGTATTTCCAAAATTTTATTAAATGTTTATTCTATATTAAAAATTTAAGACAATAAATTATGTATGCTCTAATTTTTTTCAAATATATTAGAGTGATATGAACGAATCACATATTCTAGTAGAAAAGTGAATACATAATTATATTATTGTCATATTAAATTATATCCTGATGTATAAAATAATTAATTATATATCCTTTATTAGTTTTATTAATGATTATTGTGTTGCATATTACATTGATCAAAAATCAATATCTTGAGGATCTTTTTATTGGGATAAATTTGTGTGAGTTAACACTGTACGAAACAAAGTTATCTAACTTTGAGTAATTTTAAAATAGAATATATTTTTGTCACCTAGAATCGTATACAATTGACGTCGATTAAATTTTAGTTAGAATATATATATAATGGTGAATGTTAAAAACCCATCTAAAATTATTTTTAATAATAAAAGTGTCATTGATCTCGTTGAAACTATTGTGAAAAATTCGAGATCTAAGCATATTGATATTAAATATTATTTCATTTATGATAAATTTGTTAGTGGATATGTAATTTAGGATTATAATCTAATTAAATAATAAATTTACGATGTTTTTATCAAATTTATTCCAAGGGGAATATTTAAAAAATTGAGGCTAAAACTACATGTTAAGAATCCACTACTAACTTAAGATAGTTTTTAAGGATTACCCCCGATATTTCATTGGATTTTTTTGTCAAAGGGAGGGGGAATATTTATAACTTTGTACTCTATATATTTTAAATCTTGATCTTGTGTTATTGTAAAATTAGGGAGTATAAAATTGATGGGGAGTTTATCAATCTCATGGAGCAAAAATTTATTATCATTGTGAGAAGCAATTACTTCAAAAAAATTCAAAATATAGTAGTGTGGTGTGATGAAATTATCTATGAGAAAGTCCATGCTTTGTTAAATAATGAAGAAAAATTTGTTTTTATGAGTTTTAAGAAATTATTATTTCATAATTTTCCATCAAATACAAAGGGGGATATTGAATACCCTTTAGGTTTATTTTTTATGATTATTGTATTTGTTTTCAATATTTTTTTTCTGTATGTGTTTTTTTATTTCAGGAGAAAATAATTTTCTAATGAATTTTGAGAACTTTTATTATATGTTTCTACTGAAGGTGTTTAATAAAGTTTTTCTGATCATGTTAGGATAGTTTCCTTGATAAGTCTAATAATTCTATTATGATCTTCAATTTTATAATTTCACGAACATATTAATGATACCAGATATTTTTATATATGGCTTGGGGCACATTTCATGAATTTTATGTATAGATATATTTTATAAAGTAAAAGTTACAAAGTTAAAGCTATAAGAAATGAAAAGTTCCAAGTTGAAAATTCATGGAAGGTGATGTTGTATGAAGTTCATTGGATGGATTCCATTTATTAAAGTTCCATCATACTAAGTTTTTATAATAGGGGATTTTTTACTCTAGCTAAAGAAGAGTTCAGTAGTCCATAAAATAGACCTTTACAAATATCATCAGATGGAGAGGTACAATTTTTCATTTAATGAACATGTATGAATTCTACCATTCAGAGTTTTTTCCCAAAAAATCACCTGACTAAGTTCAACCAATCATGTTGATCATATATAGTTCCATTAAATATATTTCTTTGAAGTATTTATAGATGAATTTTTCCCATGTTACTCTTGGTGGAGAAATTTAGGAATTATATGAGATGTATAATGAAAAAATATACTAGATATATAAAATTTATGATTAGTGGAATAAAATGTATAAATACATTCCGGGTAGAGAAAGTTAGTACAAATCCCAAGGTGAAGTTGAGTTGTACTGAATAGAGATAAGAGTAAAAATTCTATAGGATAAACCAATAAGAAGTAAATCAGATGGAATAAAACTTTAAATATCATATGATAGAATTTTGTGAGACCATCAGATAGAGGAGTTCTTATAATTTTCACCAAATAAAGTAAGAGTTCACTAGTCTAATAAATTCTTAATGAATTCATTAGACATACACTCATTGGATGTTGTTTTTAGAATCTTTACACGTCTTTGTACACCTTTTAACCATAATGATTTCAATATTTTCTTTCCAATTTTTTTATCTAGTCTATTTTTATGGATATTTTAATAATTTTATTGATTTTGAGCCTTTAGGAAACTTTGATTATGAATTTGATCTTAAAATTTCAAAAATATTTGAAAGGGGGTATAATGAAGATGAGCCGAGTGGGAAACTTAAATTCCAAATTTTGGAACCTTTTTCTTTCTCCAAAATTTTTATAGTAATTTTTCTTATATAATGGGATGTAAGTATAATATGAATTTGAACAATATATTCATAATAGAAAGCCAAATTACTGATGTTTTCATAAGAAGAGTGGTAATAGTTTCTAACCAACTAATCTCTTGGTTGAAGAAGTTGTACCGGATAGAGGTGTAAAAAATGTAGATTGAGGAGAACTGGATAGATTTGTACCAAATGAAAATATATACACACTAAATGGAGGCATATTGTATGGGGAGTATACTAGATGAAGAATGTATGAACAAATTTTTGTGAATGATTTTCAAAGTTTCTTATCTTATGTTGGATCTAAAGTTTAAGAAAACATTTTAACTAGTTGGAGCCAGTATATTTACTTATTAGTATATATAAGGATCTTGATGGGATTAACTCATTTTTATTCAATTCATATCATATTGGATTTATATGGATTTATGGGATTCAACATGGGGATGACATAGTTACCCACATTGAGGGTGAACCTTTTGAATCATGTGTTCATTTATTTATTTTATTATCATTTCATACAATTAAGGTTGCGATATAAATTTTAGAGGATAGAAACTTTAACAAGTTATAAGTGTTAATTTTGAGGGAAAATAAATTGTAAAATGTAACCACTAATTCAACCCTCACCCCAGTTATCCTCACATTTTTTGTACCTTCATTATGAAATTTTAAATATCATACCAAAGTTATACTAATTAACTAATTAAAAATAGGTTATGAACAAAATAGATTTTTGTAGTAGTTCGAATCAATGTGATCATATGTCTAATTTTACCTTTTCTATTTCCATGGTAGAAATGGGACCCACTAAAATACTGACTTTTGATAAGGATTCAAAACACAATTACAACTATCTTTTGTAGTGAAGGCATAACCAACACTACATAACTTTTAAATAGGAGTCACAACCCATTAAAACTAACTTATCCAACCTTATGTCACAACTCAAAATAGTTTTTCCTTTTTCAAAAAAATCAGCACAACCCAAAATAACTTTTTAATGGGAAGTATAACCTATCAATCCTAATTTTGAGTAAATTTCCATAAACTGAGTCTACATACATAAAAAAAGATAATAAAAATATCACACCACAGAACCAGAATAAAATAGTGAAGTTTATAATTTTTAGGAAGATGAAACTTTGGTATCCTTGGCAGTGTAGACTTTCATGATTGAGTTTATTAAAAAAATAATCACATAGCAAGGGCAGTAGGTTCATGCGTACAGTACTTGACCTTATTCCAAGAAAGTTTTCTTAAACTAGATCTTTCAAACTCTATTCATAGATTTTTTTCATGCATAATTTTTTTAAATGATAGCCTCATGAATATAATATTTATAAATATTAGTCACTATCATTTTTTTTTCAAACCAGAAACCACAATTTTCCCTCTAAATGACAATGAACTACTTTAGAGTTTGAAGAAACATTGATAATCTATAAAATAAAAACATATACAGAGAAAAAATTATTAAAATAAATGAATAAAAAATTAATTATTAGTTATAAATACTCATATTAATTATGTATTAATTATCATTAATAACTATATATAATTATAAGATAATCACACTCAACTGTTTGCATCAAATACTCTGCAGATTAATATTTTGAATTTTCTGCATTAAATATGAAGTGTTAATATTAAACACACTTCTTCCCTTGTGATATTCAATTGTTTTTTCATTAAATATTTCAAATATACATAATAATGTATTGAAATAATTAATATGTAAATATGAAATAATTAAATCAAGTAAAAAAAAGTGATAAAAATATATTGCGAATTAAAAAAAGTAGAAAAAGAAAAGATAATTATAGTTTAAAGAAACATTATTGATTCATCAAAAAACATGTGAGAATTTTAAAATCTCATAAGATAAAATTTTTCATTAGAAATAAAAAAAATTATAAGATAAATATTTTTTAAGAAAAATAATTTCATATGATAATTGTTTTTAATATGAAAATAATAATAATAAAATTTCTTAGGATTGATTTTTTTAAGACACAAAATAGATTTAGTAAGATATATTGTTTTTGTCAGATACATATACTTTATAAGAAATGATTTTCCTAGGAATAATTAAATGCATATGTTCTTCCTCCGAGGTGGCACGTTTAGGGTGGTGAGGAAACGGTCTGATGAGAATAATCACCAGTCACTTTTTATATTGATAATATCTTTCCAAATTTACCATTTCTGTTGTCTCAACCCA
Source organism: Viscum album (assembly GCA_963277665.1). Taxonomy (NCBI): domain Eukaryota; kingdom Viridiplantae; phylum Streptophyta; class Magnoliopsida; order Santalales; family Viscaceae; genus Viscum; species Viscum album. The sequence goes on along the minus strand of OY728166.1, from coordinate 454,169,053 downwards.
TTCTGCATCATTATTATTTAAAGAAAGGTTGAATTAACCCTTCATGGATTGGTTAATTCACCAATTTTGTATTACAAAAAATATTCCATAGTTAGATGGTCACTTCGGGTGACTGCATGGGGTTAAGTACCTGTGCAATCGGTCCTCCTTAGATATAACTTCCTCGGATGGTCTCCAATGGGTTTATTCACGGATCCAAAAACACCCAAAGACCCTAGTATCCATGATTCGTGGAAATTCTTTCCAAATGTAGGCACTCATAAGACAATGACTTGACCAACGACACATAAGGACTCTATTGGTCGATAGGATGGCTGACCGGGCTCATTGCACCCCTGTTGGGGGAGGATTACTGCCTATCCTGGGACTCTCATATAGATTTAAGTCATTTTCATATGTTCGTGAATCCTTGGTTCATTCCTAAAGAGTGTTTCCACATGCTACCCCTGGTTCATAGGATCATCATAATCATATATACATTTGATGCTACGAAATTACTACTGACTGGATCCATTCAACGAGGCACTCTTGAGTATATCATCATCCATTGAGGACAAAAGGAGATTTGATATTGGGATCAGACCCATAAGATGGGTATCCTACATATCCTCAAGAGAGGAATCAAAACCCACGTAGTTCAGATTTTGTGAGGCTTACGCATTGAAGATTCCCATTTAAGAATACATTATTGGGTGGACCCTTTATGGGAGGGAACCCATTTAAGCTCAGGCCTTCAAGTAGTCATCCTACGTATCATGGTTTTATAAAGAATCACAGTTCTCACATTTCAGAATGTGGGGATTTTTTAATCTTAAAAACCCTCTAAGCTAAGGTGAGTCATGCTCAGTGTGAGAAACTATAACATACGATAGATCCAACCAACCACATGCTTCCTCTCCTGTTGGTGGGAGAGGGAGAGACCATGACAGAAGCGATCGGGGTGACTTTGGGTGAGGGAAAGGAGCAATAAACCTTTTAATGTGAGGTGACATTAAATTTCATGCGGCCCAACCTCAGAAGATTAGGGACTTGCCTCAGTGGGAGGGCCCCAGAACACGTTCTGGGAAGGGGAGGAGTTGTGTCCTCGTCAAAGGGGGGAGCGAACATAACCCGTTCAACTGATCACCATTCCTCATTGAATGGAAAAGAAAGTGATCTCCCTTAATACCTAGAACAGGGAGGTTCATGTTGGAATCCAAAGGTTGGACTCTGGGTTACCATGGGAATGTAGACCCATGGAAATCCATGAAGCCCAAACCATTGTGGGGAAGCCTTCGTGACTCTGCTTAACATGGGTATATAGACTCAAAGTGGCATGCTGATGCACCCAATGTTCTAACCATACGGGTCTAGTTGCCTTGAAGGAGGCTTTGTCCTGATATTGGGGGAATGGTTTTCAGAGGGATTATGGAGGATTGGACGATAATGGAGGGGCGAGATTGGAACAAGAGAACATAATCCCCAAAACACCCCATTCCACATACTGATTTCTTATGTGGGACAGAAGATGATTTGCATACCATAGTGTTATGCGGGCAGAGGGTCAGTCTGTGTACTGAAGCTGTATGTGGGCATGGGTATAGACCACCACTCCCCACACTTTTACGCATCCCATCATGCTGCTTTGGGTTCCATCAGCATAATGATGCATTACATAATGCCGGGTTAAATCCATGCAGTGACACACTATGCGGAACACCATTTTGAAGGAGGGTCTGGGGGATTATCATTATAGGGGAGTTCATCCGTGAGAATTATGTGGTTCTTAGTTCACTGATTAGGTCTGTAGTTCTTTTATTATCATTCGGTTCCCCTGTTTTATGGTTCATGGCCGGCTGTACCTACAGATAGTGTGGTTCATAATTCGGGATTCACCGATGATTCAAGACTAAAGGTAGAATCTTCTCCGTGTTCTTTCTTCTAACCTCTGGGTCCCCTTTAAGCTTTCTTCATTCCACCTTTCTCAATTCCTTCTATACTCCTTTTATATAGTATCTGGGAAACCATATATATGGGCATGAAATACCATTTGTTGAGGCCTATGAACAGATATCCTAACCTACAGAAGACTCAGTCAACTTGGGTTTGCAGAGGCTACGGTTCACGATCATGGTTCGTAGAACCCTACCCGTTTTATTCATCTGCAAACTATTAAGTTCGCAAGACGGTATGCGAATGGCCTTCGGGTGCCCGATTCCTTCAGTGATGCAGTTTGTGGTCAATTGTGTTCACTGGCCATCATTCCACGGGCCAGCACCTCATGGATCATTCAACTTACTTGGTGGTTTGTGATGCAGGTAGTCCGTGAACCATTCCCAGTGATGGTACACGAACCATTCAAAATCCTTTGAAAACATGAATTCCATCAAGTTTCTTTTAAAATTTTCAACTCAATTTGATTCCATTCTCCTTGATAGACTTATAGGAGTAATTTAGTACTTCTGAAAAGTGATTGTGTGGGAATTTTCTTTCCTTTTAAAAATTTTCAAGACCCTACAAATTCCCCCCATCAGAATGGGGTCCATTCAGAACGAACATGGGACTATTCCAATATATATACGGTCATGAACTGAAATGGTTTGCGATTTAATATATGGAATCGATAAGAGGGTACCACACCTATATATAGAGGCCCATGTCATTTTTCTTTTACCATTTATCATGAAGAAAAGTTCTCTCAAATCCCCTGGCTTCCTTTACATTTGTGTATTGTGCTTCTTTCAAAAATCATGTTCGCGAACTTCTTCATACGTGTCGTGAAGAGTTATTTTTTCCATTTATCTATCCGTGAACCACATTTTTTATTTTGAAAATGTATTTTTGTAACATTAAAACAAAAATATGGATTCCGTATAGGATAATGTTATACTTCTCGTATGTCCACATACCGAGCATGAATCGGCGAACCAAACTTTAGGAATTAATAATCTGAAGATTAAATTTGAATCCAAAACCTTAGAAAAATGAACATAATAAGGCCTAGGTTTATGGTATCCATGTTACGTGAACCATTCTATTCGCATGCCAATGATCCATGGGCCAGCACCTCAAAGTTGGTTCACGTACCATGGCAGTACACGGTGAAACTCTCTTGTGTACCCTAGCAATACGTGGTGTTTGCTTCCGCACAACATGCACTATACGGAATATGCCTACCATGTACCATTTATAGGAATAATACACGAAGCCTATTCAGATATATTTTATGTCCTTTAGACATTCCTTTATAGCCTTTATCCAACCTCTTTTATTGGACTGTCTATTTGTCGGCCTTTGGATCTTTCTGTGCAGGCTACAGCGGCGACCTCACAGGCTGTCGTTGATGTTGCTGCTTCTTATGAGGCTACTAATACTGCCCATCTTTCTACTGCAGGTGAAAAATTTAATAACATGGAATCTTTGGTTGAAAAAAATATTATGTTCTTTCCATTTCACCAAACTCTGGTGAACCTTCTGGTGGTGAGCCAATAAGGGTACCCAGCATCAGACAGGCTTCCTTCTTACGGATTTGGTCTATTGTCTAACACAAAGATCCCAACCTCAAATATGATCGATCATCCTTCTACAAGGATAATTAATACCTCTACTTTGAAGGCAATGATTTCTTCCAAGGGGCAGTACCTTCAAAGAGATATAATATTTGGTTCCTTACTAAACTACACACCTCGAACTTTAGAGGGAGTACAGTAGAAGCCCGACTAAATGGCTCACTGTTACCAGAGCATTGTTTAGAAAGCTATAGTGAATGAGAATCACAGTTGGTCATCTTGGTGGGATCTTCACTCTATTGGATTGTTTGTCTTGGGCTGGGGATGGCCTTTTTGGGTTAACTAGAGTTGCGAAAAATTATGAACAGATCTATAAACTATGGGACAATATGAGGCTGCTTGGGTTTCTCATACATACACCCATCTGCCTACTTCCCTTATTTCATATATCCAAAGTAGGTGGAGTCCAAAAACCAATACCTTCCATTTTCCCATGAGAAGGTCGGCATCAGTCTTTAGGACATCCGGCTAATTTTTGAGTCCCTATCGTCAGGGACATGTATGATGAATTTCATACTCCCTCTTCTATTTGGGATGACCAGGAAAAGACCCCCTTTTATCCAAGAAACTCATCGTTCAAGAAAAGATGATTTTGAAATAATTCGATCCTAGTATTTGCAGGATGTTTCTTTTGATGACTGGTTTGGAGATTTTGTTAATAATTCTAGTTTAGAGCCTAATCTACTGAGACCTAGGGATTGTCCTACCAAAACCACCCGAAGGAGAGCGGGTACTTACTAGCCCACCCTAGAAGAGGGTATTTTTTCAGAAATAACGATAGGGAATCATCCCTGGAGTTGATCAATAATTTTGACTAGCAGCTTTCTTAGCCATGTTTCTGAGCTGGTGGCTCCTATCAGTGTAGTAATATTATGGTGTAAGAGCCTAAAATTTTATCATGGCCTCTCAGTTGGCCATCGGTAGATGTATTAATTTATCTATCCTAGTTCTGCCCAATATTTACTGCCATCTGGGTCTAATCAGTGATGGTTGAGAACTTATCAGATGAATGGGCCCTTCCAAATTATTTGGGGATTGATGGGAGCCCACATAAGAGTCTATTCCTTCATCAATTACATAAAAATTCCACATTCCACCCTCTGACTATATCTTCAGAGCCCCAGTGGGGTCATGTTGGTGTCTTGGTCTTCACAGGATAATCAAGAAGAGAAAACTGAAAAGAACGAGAAAGACTTAATGGATTCTATCAACATTTATGAACATTTCTCTTATCTCCCTTATGATTCCCTTACTGGTACTATTAAAAATAATGAATATGAATACTTTGTCAAACAAGGTTACTTATTTTCTTTGAGAGAAGGTGTCTTGGTTTCCTGAATCGGAGGGGAGATTATTTTTTAGGGATATGATGCATGCCAATTTCGTCGTCAATTTAATTGTGTCCAGAAGTTGTTCCCTCCTACTCTCAATAGTGCTCATCATAAGATGCTTCTAATGATAGCCTGCCAACTATGGATAATGTTTACCCAAGAGGACACCCAGTGTCAGGCTAGACATCTGAATCCTGGGGAATTTGTACATTTCCTCACCAAAACTATACTGAGTACTGGGTTAAATCATATCTTGATGGCCAATTAGCCGACCTTGATCCTATTGTGACAACTTCCAAGGAATACAAGGAAAAGGGAAAAGAGAAAAAAGGGAGTTGTTGATAACTCTCAACTGAGGAAATTCCTCTAAAGGTCTCTTAGTCCCCCCCGGAATGTTATGAAAGATTAGGCTATGACCTCACGAGCGGCCGAAAAATCTATTGAGGATGATTCTATGAGTCCATTATCCATTCCATATGAGGATGGTTTTCTAGTGGCCTTGAGGCAATAAGACCTTTTGAAAGGTCATCTATCTACCCATGATTGGTCCCCTTGTGATTTATGGAATCTCCAATGGACTGGGTAAGTTTCTCTTACTGACATTGGATATATGTCATCACCAGTTGAAGTTTATTTTGAGGAGGATCCAGATAGGGTGAGTTGCTACCTTAAGGACCTAGAGACCCTCATCCACTCCTGAGGTGGTCTCCACAACTACTCTCATCGGGTACTTTCCATGGTGTGACCAGAAACCATTGATGAGTATGATGATGTTGTTGGCTCTCCTATCATGGATACCACCAAAAAGCTTTTTTTACTTTCTCTCATCGTCTCATAAACGTTCCTCTTCTCGAGGTCTTGAGTTTTCAGGGACACCCTAGAAAATTTTTGGTTTTCAAAAGCTACTATGCTCCCTTTCACCAACCCTCCAGTGCTGGCCATCCTAATTACAGCTGCATTATCAGAAACCTAGAGAGTTTGGGATGAATTTAGGGTGAACGCATGAAATGAATACATATGTAGGATTTTTCAGGATGGATGCTTTGACCTTATGGGATTTGGGGGAGTCATATCTCCTACCATTATTTCATCAGACGAAGAGCCTAAAGAGGTGGCTGCTTATTAGAATGAGATGAACAAGTTTCTCCTTGCTCTTGCAGAAAAGAATTACTGATCAGACCATGTGGCTTTGATGGAAGTACTCCTGTGGCTGACGGGAGAAGTCGATTTATTTACAACCTCTAACCTTAAGTTCTTTTGATGTGAAGAAGCTAAATCCCACCCCCATCCCCTTTATTTCGTAGGGTCCTGCAGGGTCTCAAGAGATGGCTTTTTCTCCAATTTATTCTCTTAGAGGTACTATAGTTGGGGAGTGTGGCCTATCAATTGTAGGGGGTACTGTGAAAGGATACCTCAGAGCCCAAGAACACATGGAAGTGGTCATTTCATAACCTTCCATGGCATTTCCTCCTCTATTTCCTCTTGGTGATCTTATTTAGGATCCATACCCCCAACAATCAATGAAATGAAAGTAATCCTCCCTGCTATCAAAGCGTATTTTGACAGGAATCAAAAGTAATTTTCTATTTACCTTGTGATTGAACTAAGTACCCTTATCTTGTTGTATCACTAGTACTTGTATGTACTTTGACATAGGGCCTATTGGTAACTAGATGATGATCACTTAGGCATCTATAGCTCATATCCCTTTTAGGTTAGAGGAAGGATCTCTATCTTTTGTAGTTGACCAAAAATGGGAAACAAGACTATCTAAGGAGAACGAGAGTGTCGTTGACCTTTCAGGTGTGATTTATCCTGCTCAAACATTCTATATCCCAATAAAAGAAGGATATCCAGAAGTTGAGGGCTCACATGACCGTGCAGAGCTGACTCCTATGGAGAGAGACATGGTGGTATTTACAAGAGGGGATGACTCCAGGGGAGATCTCCAAGACTTACTGGATTGGGGAGGGGCTTCAAATATCGAGGATCCATTCAATCGTTATCGGGCGACCTTTTCCCCTATAGTGGTATTCACTCTAGAGGTTGATATTCCGCCTGCTCATGGTGGCTCTGGGGAAGTCACAATTGGGGAGGTTGATGTTCCAACCCCTAAAAATTTGGAGCGGGCTCTCATGCCCTTTTTTCTAGTTCTAGGAGGGCTTATGTTTCTACCCCCAGGATTTCGAGATCAGTACCCTTATCTAGACTGGTCATCCCTACATGACTTTTATCAATCACCAACCTTTAGAGGACTGCCTTGAGGGATACTATTTTGGCCAAGCATGGCCCTGAGTCTTCAGTATTCCCAAGTATCTATGGAGCACAACTAATGATTGAATATGTAACACCACCTATTTTAGATAGTATTTTTTCTATGGGGGTGGGTGGTACTGAAGCCTTATCCTCCCTATCCTTAGAATCACAATCACAAGCCTTAGAAATAATGGCAGACGTCACCGCTCTATCCTCCCCTATAATTACCATAATCGAGGTTGTTGTTGGGTTGACCAGTGTCGTGGATTCTGAATCATGTCCTTATCTTGTATCGTTCATTTCTGACTACATTTTATCTTCTTGGAGTGAATCCAAGACCAATCAATAAATCTGGGTTGATCTTCATCTCGTTCATCAAAATTCCCGGAGAAACATTTAGAGATTAATTTCTCAAACTCCATTGGCTGAGATTCCTGTGAAATTTCAAAAGTTACACTACCAGTTAGTTTTCCTGGGTTTAGATGTATTTTACTATCATTGTATTTATGATATAGTAAGGTAGTTGGTCACTGCTCGGGGTTCAACTGGTGTGCTTTAATCTCAAATTTCCTTGGAAGATTTGATGGCTTATCTTGGTGCTACACAGCAAATTATCATTGAAGAAGTTTACAATCATGCCAGAATGGTTGTAATGTTTCAAAACGAAATCATGATGATAGAGTCTTTGATGGAACAACTCGATTGGTAAGTGTAGAAATAAATACAGAAACTAGAGTGGCTTAAATAGGAGTGGGCTCTAGATGCATCAATTGTTGGGGAGGGCCGATGGAAAATGAAATAATGAGAGAGGACCGGCCTCTACGCCATGAGGGATGCGGAGGCACTGCGGGTGAGATATGAGACCCGGACTATGAATTTATTGAAGCTTCTCCAATCCATTGAGGAGTCACATTAATCATTAATTAAAATCTGCGACTCTACTAAACGTATCTTGTAAAAAATATAATCTTTCTTACAAGGAGAGGCTCCAGGTTGTGGATGTCCACCATATATTTTTATGAAATATGATGGAACCAATTTTAATTTAAATTCTTCTTCTTTTACTTTTATTGTCAAATCAATTGATCACAATTAATCATATAAAAATAGTTTTTTCCAGGTATTAATCTTAAAACATGACCAGTAAACTGAAATAATCAAATCAGGCTCTAATTGTTTCCTGAGTTGTGGGACTCAGTGAGTGTAGTTTGAATATTACTAAGTTTTTATGGAACACCTCGTGGAAATTTGTTTATTTTTCATTATTAACCAATTTTTTTCATAATCCTTCTTGATATGGGATTACTAGGGATAAATTGACTTCTTCTTAGGCCACCCTTTGCAGATTTTCGACCTAACAAGATTTACGTCTCTTTTAACGGCTCAACATTTTTACTGAACTAATACTTTACTTTTATTCTGAGATGCCCTTTCCAGATGTTCATTGTGGCAGGTATGTTGCCTTTTTGCTGGAAGTTCACATTCCTACCAATAAAAATCATTACTGACATTTTAGGTCGAACATCTTTGTAAAAACATAAAGGGGTAGGGCCTTACTTTAGGATTGTCAACCGAGAATGTTCTAATATCCTTCATACATGGGTTAAGGATTTTTCTTGACCCACAATGTTTTAATTTTGGACATTCATGAGGCACAAGATCTTTTTCGGCATACAAAGGTAGTAAAGTACTCTCCTAGGGAAGAATTTTCCTCTGATTGATGAACATTTTTGGGGGAAACATATAAAGATCCACCAGGGAATGATGTGCATAGTCAAACAAAGGTGTCCACAGAACATTGGCCTTCCATCTCTTATGTCCAGGTAGGGATTTTAACACTTTGAATTTATTTTGATGTTGGGAGCCATAGTGGGTGGCTGGTTTGAGTAATGGTGTCTGAAAATATTAGGTAAATTCATATCGGCTTTGAGTGAACAATTGTTCATGCATGGTTCTTACTTGCGTAATGGAGAGCTGGTGAATGATCAGTTCAGTTAGAATTCATTTTTATGTCTGGGGAATTTGGAAAGAGGATGGTACACAAGCTGTTATCCAGTGGTCTTCCAAATCTGGGGTGTGACAGGACATGAATGTCATCCAAGTGTACAGAAACTGGAAAGGACTCTCCTGAGAACAAATTTCCCTTTGATTGAAAATCTTTTTATAGGCGTTATATGCAATGCCTCCAGGGAATGATATGAATTGTCAAACAAAGGTGCTCGTAGGACACTATCCTTCCATTTCTGATGGATATGAAGGATTATGGAGATTAGGAACATTATAAACACGTTATGTGACCTCTTACAAGGGGTAACCCTGAACACAAAAGGGTAATTTTAGCTGAAATTATCTGGGGAACTCAAAAATGAGTGGGGGAACTCTTCTTTTGTATGCAGATCAACTTCATACATATAGATGGGGTATCATTAGAAACCTCAAAAGAAACCAGATATGAATCGAGACTGTATATTTTGATATATCCAAGATGTGTGTAGGGAGGAGAATTTAAACCATGACTTTTAGGTCCCTTGAATCAGGAGGGATGGAATGAGGATTGGAAGCCATTGGCCATACTGAGATAGGAGAGGAATCTCTTGGGGATGAATTTTCCTTTGAATGATATTCATTTTGTGGGAAACATATGCAGAGCCACAGGGGCATGATGTGCATAGTCAAACAAAGGTGTTCTCATGACATTGGCCTTCCATATCTAATGAATATGGAAGATTATGGGGATTCAAGATCACTCATAGCATGGAGTTTGAGGTATATTAGAAGTGTATCCTTATATATTGGAAACATTTAAGCAGCAATTTACTCATGATATCAGATATCCCTTACATAGATCTGACTCACATACAGGGTGATGAATTCATCCCATATTTGGGGTACCCTGTCATTTAACATCACATGGCCAGGGCATATGGTTCGTCTATGGGAAGGGAATCATGGCATTACTTTTAGGGTCATTCTGTTAGGTCCAAATTCCTGGACTGTTTTTCCATAATTCCATGGTAGATCTCTCTCTAAGATCCTTAATCTTGCATGAAATATTCTCGATTTGAGAAAAAAGGGATTATGAGGGCTCCATATCACCACCTAATAATAGAAAAATTAATATTATGGATAATTTTAGGCTCAAACCATTTCTATGTAGTTTAATGTCGTACAACAAGGATGATTTTTTCCTTGGAGTTTAATTTCGTGCACTGAGGACATGATGTTGTGCAGTTTGGAATAATGTACCGTGGATGATAATGATTTCATAAAGATCATTGAAAGCTACGTGCTAATTTAAATCAGGATATTCTGGCATTCCTTAGACGTGAGTCATGATAGAATGTGTAAACCATAGTTATGTGGTAAATTTGAATCAGGAGGGATGATGTGGTTCTTGGAATCCATTGGGCGTACTGAGATAGGATAGGACTCTCATGGGAATGAATTTTCCTTTGATTGATGGCCATTTTTTATGGAAATATATATAGATCCCTTGGGGAATGATGTGAATATTCAAACAAAGGTTTCCTCATGAGATTGTCCTTCCATTCTCAGATGGTCGTGAATGATTATGGGGATCCAAGTTTTCCCGAATTATGGAGTTTGAAAAATGGGAAAGATGTGTCTGGGAACATAAGAATACCCAAACTATGACTAATTGTGAACTACTGGAGCTTCTACATGGGTTTGACTTATATGTATAGGCGGAATCTAGATCTTTTGACTTATCATGAGTGGGGGCATATCTGGGATCTCGTGATACTGAGAATTGGGCCACACATAACTCTTGAAGAATTTCTCAGTTTATTTTCATGCGGTTAGGACCTTTCATGGACTCCCTGTACAAGTCAGACCTATCCATGGAGAAATGGGAATTTCTTTTGTACTGGGTGGGCTGGGATTCCAAATCTAGGCATCACTACATATTCTACCAGGGCAGGAATCAAGCCATGCGTAGTTCTAAACATTCCCTATACCGATCTGGCTTCGTCCATGTGTAGGGACTTGTGAGGGCATTTTTTTAATGATGGCTGGGCCGAGATTACAAATCCAGGCGTCACTATGTATCCTACAAGGGTAAGAATCAAGCCATACGTAGTTCTGAAAGTTCCATGTACCAATCTAGCTAAGACTTGAGGGTAGGAACATTTTTGTTTCATTCATTATGGGTGTCAAGTCTACCATACTTCTCTACAACCTGTTTGTGTAAGAGAATCCTTTCCACTGATCATAATCTCACGTGAGTTATACTCGATGTAAAAAACAAGGAGTGGGAATAGGGTTTCCTTCGCAAGTTTTGAGAGGTAGAGGATATGATGGATCCATTTGTTTTATAGGGGCTGGGCTAAGATTGAGGATCGAGGCGTCGCTGTGTATCCTGCGAGGGTAGGAATCAAGCCGCATGTAGTTCTGTGAGAGATCATGTAGTTTATTTTCATGCGATTAGGACTCTTTGTGCCATTTGGTTTAACATCTTACAGCGAGGACATTATTATGTGCAATTTAGAGTCATGCAGCGAGGATGGGTTCCTTATAGTTTAATATCATGTGGAAAGGACAATGACTCGTAGGTTAAGGAATTAGAGTTTGGAACATGAATTCATTGTTTTATCACTCATAGTTTAAGGTCTTAGAGTTTAGACTATAGTCCTAATACCATAAATTTTAACTTTATATTGGTCAGTACAACAACTCATAGTTTAGGGTCATAGAGTTTGGACCATGACATGTGGGTGTTATAACTCAATGTTTAGGGTCATAGATCTTGGACCATGACATGGGGTATTATAACTCATAGTTTAGGGTCATAGTGCTTTGAAAATGACATGGGGGAATTATAAATCATAGTTTAGGGTCATAGAGCTTGGACTATGACATGGGAGTTTCTATTGCGTGACGTACTTCTTCCATAACTTTTAATATGTGGGAGCCGTGATGAGTTGTTCGTCCATTGATATCAAGTTTTATGCTCCATTGGAATAGACCCTACGTATGAAATATGGTCCATCCCACTTTGGTTTATCTTTATGGGGCTTCTTCCCATGTGTCATCAGGGTTTTGAGGACTCACACCATTTCTCCTTCGAGGAAAGATCGAAGGAGAAACTTTTTGTTAAAGTCTCATGCCATCCAATTTTGGTAGATTTCCAAATGGTATAAAGTGTGAAGCCTTTTTTCATCTAGATACTCTAACTCATCAAACCATATATGGGATTTCTCATCCATGGATAGTTGATCTCGAATGGACACATGAAGTGATGGAAGTCGAATTTCGATAGGAAAAACCGCCTCTGCCCCGTATACTAGTGAGTACGGGGTCGCTGGGGTGGCATTGTGGGTCATGGTCCGGTAAGCCCACAAAGAATGAAAGAGATTGTCTGGACATGATTTATTATCCTTATCTACTATATTTTGGAATATTTTGGACATTGGTTTTTTAAGCCTCTATCTTCCCATTGGCCACTGCGTTGTAGTTGGATGAATAGTTGGATTTGATTCTATACTCCTAGTATAACTTGTCTAACTCATCAGAGAAAAAGTTGGTGTCATTTTCCATCAGTATTGTATGAGGGACATCAAATATGGTAATGTTGTTGGCCTTCACAAAGATAATTATGCTTTTCACCCCGAATTATTTAAGGGGTATGGCTTTGGCCCATTTGGAAAAGAAGTCGGTCGTTGTGAGTATGACCTTGAATTGGATGGTTGTATCAGGAGGATATGGTCACACAACATCCATCCCCCATGTAGAAAATGGCAAGGAGGAGTTATCAGTGTGAAGTAACATTGGGGATCGTTGTATGAAATTGGTATGAACATGGTAGGAATGGTACTTCTTAGTGAATACGACACAATCCAGTATCACAGTGGGCCATTAATACCCAAGCCTTCGGATTTGGTGAGGGAGATTGGTTGCTGATTGGTGTGCTCCACAAGCTCCGGTGTGAACTTCTTTCATGACTGTAGCTGTCTCTTCTCCATCAATGCACCCGAGAAGGACTCTGTCAAGGCCTCATTTGTAGAGAACATTTTCTTTGTTTACCCCATTGTACATAGACAAGTTGACTTCCCCTCTTTATACATATTTCATTCCAACCCTATCTGGTGGGAGTTCCCCCTTCCGAAGGTACTTTTCAATTGGTGTCATACAACTAGTGGTGTGACCATAAGGCTTAGAAACTGCACTAATTTTGTCAATCTCCTCATTAATGATCTGGATAAATGGAAAGAGCATCCTACAGTGGGCAATGCTGATAACCTTTTTATCCTGGTCTAGATCAGCCAAGGTCATGGCTACATTTTCCAAAGCATCGGCTTGATCATTTTGAGACTGGGGGACATAAGTCAACATTGGTTCTGATGGTAATTCTATATTCGTTTCTCGAATGTGGTTCATCGGGGGGGGGGGGGGGGTAATACTTTTTTCTTAATGGCATAGTCACTATTGACCTTCTTGATAACTATCTATGAATCACCCTTTATCTTTAGGTGTTTGGCTTGCATATGATGTTCCAATTCTAGGCCCGCAATGAGGTCCTGATATTCTTCTTCATTATTTGTACACCCTTACGAAAGCATGAAGGAGTAAGGAAGTATATAATTTTTGGGGGATATGAGTATAATTCCCAGACCTACTTTATTGATCTTGGGATCGTCCATCATTTTCCCTGACGGGATTCTGAAAGCACCATCGAAGTACATTTTCCATGTTTGGGAGTTCTCCTGGATGGATAATACTTATTCATCTAGATATCCGGCATTCAAAAATGTTGTTTCTTCTAAGGGGTTCTCTTCTAGGAAGTCTTCTAACACCTGGACTTTGATGGCCTTATGTGGTACGTACCATATGTCAAACTGTTATAGGATGGCCACCCATCGTGATAGGCATCCATTTAACATTGGAATATTTAGGATATATTTCAGTAGGTTGTAACAGGAAACTAGGTGGACCTCATGGTGATATAGGTAATTCCTGATGACTATTCTAAGGTGGTTACGTATAAAATGAGTGGTCTACCCTCAACTGGTAGCATCAACACTGACAGGATTAGGATATTTCTTTTGATATTGTTGAAAGCTTCTTGTAAATCATTACCCCACTCATACGTAACTCCTTTCTTCATGAGCCTGGTGAATGGTAAACATTTACCCTCGAGGCAGGCTATGAAGCACTGAATATAAGAAAGGTACCCCCAGATAACTCTCATATTATTGAGGTTGCGAGGTGGGGACATGCCAAGGATGGATTTTGTCTTCTCAAGGTCGAATTTGATGCCGTGATGACATACAATGAAGTCGAGAAATTTTCCATAGGTAATTCCAAAGGTGTACTTTAGAGGATTCATCATTAAACTGTGTTGTCAGAGTTTGTTGAAGACAGTTTTGAGATCGGCCAGTTTATTTGAGAGTTGTTGTGATTTAACCACCAGGTCGTCGACGTAACAATCGACGACCTTTACCAACAAGGGCTTGAAGATGCGATGCATGCCGTACTGATATGTAGTGATGGAATTTTTAAGACCAAAGGGAATCACTTTATAAATTAACACTCCCTAAGGGGACCTAAAAGCGGTATCTTATTCATCTCCTCAGTTCATATGGATCTAGTTATATCAAGAATAGCCATCCATGAAAGAGAGAGCCTCGTATCTGGCGGTTTCATCAATCAATAATTATGTGATCAGGACAAGGAAATCATCTTTTGTGGAATACCGATTAAGATCCATGATGTAAATACAGATTCTAGTCTATCCATTCTTCTTTTTGACCGGGACTATGTTCTCAAACTGGATAGGATACTGAACTTCCCATATAAAATTGGATTTGATCAACTTGTTAAGTTTGGCCTCTATTCTGGCATCATGTGTCGGTTGGGTTCTTCTAGCTTCCTGCTTATACACCCGGTGATCTTCTGGTAAGCTCAGAAGATGAGTGGAGACCTCTGGACCAAGGCCTGACATTTCAGTGTAGTTCTAGGAAAACACATTTTGATTATCCCTTAAGAAAGAGGTATATTCCTCCTGCTTTTTGACAGGCATAGTCACACTAATCAGAGTGGGTCATTGGTCATCTTTGATGCCCGCATTTATCTCCATAAGTTTGTCGATTGTGGTGGATACACCTTCTTCAAATGCGGGAGGGGAATCTTTGAGGTCTTATTATTATTATTATTCTTATTTTTCATCCGTTTCATCAACTTCAACTTTTTCCTCTTCTGATGGAGAGAGAATTCTCGAAACTAACTCCCCAATTTGGGGAGAGAAATCATTTTTTTCATAGTGAGCAAGGTGAGGGTAGTTAGGGGTCTTGTGGATGATCCCGGTGAATATTTGATAGGGATTTTCCTAACATCATTGTAGTTAGCTCTCTCTTTCAGGTCTTTGGACATGGCGGCCATAATAATGATCATGCAAACAATTGAGTCTACATCCATACTTTCAATCATGCATTCAACTTGATTGATGGGCAATACATACTCTTCCCAAAGTTGTTGGAGGGGGTCAGTGGGAGCTGTTTCCAATCCATTTGGGGAAGTAATACAATCAATGTCATCGACTAAATGTTTTTATTTCGATTCATAAAACCCCATGTCGGTATAATGTGACTCACAGGACTCAAATGGGGATTTATCGGTGTGAAAAGTCCCATTTTTTCCATAAGTGAAATATTTGACGTATTGATGGTACGATGACAGAATTGTAGTGTGCTGATGTAGCCATGGACTCCCTAATAAGGCGTTGAAATCCGCACTTTGTCATACTACTAGGAACTCAGAATCCAATATGAGGTATCTGAGCTTAGATTTAAGATTGATTTGTCCCAATGGATTCTGTTTGCATTTTCCATATCCTAGTAGAGTTGTGTTGTAGGGTGTCAAGTTGTCTTCATCATATCCTAGCCAATGAAGTGGTCGTAGCAAGAAGAGGTTGACTCTAGAGCCAATGTCAATGAAAATCCACTGGACATCAATTCTATTTATCTTGATGGACACATTTAAGGGTTTGATGTGACCTCTAATGATGGCATCTTCATCCCTATCTATGATGGAGATGATAGCGTGACATTTTTAGGGATTGTTCTCTATTATATAGACATCGGCTACTGCTACTTCTGCATTGAAATCCAGGGGTCTTGGTAAGGCTTCAATGAGAAACTCCTTAAGATCTGTTGACAGACTTAACACATCCAAGATTGATAATTTTTCTAGTACTGAATACAGCTACTTTAAAATATCATATTTCTGCTCTAAAGGTCAGCACTTCCTGACTCGAGGTTTCTCTTTCACAGACACTTTAGGGGTTTGGGCCTTGGATGTAGATGGTTCGCCCTCTATGACCAGGGTCGGTGGTGCTGTGGTCCTTTCCGGGTTTGGCCGAACTGGTCCACCCATATGCCTTGGTCGATTTGATATTTTTTCTTCCCCGGATGGATATTACAAGATAACCTGACTTGTATTTATTCTTATTGGGGTGGAGGAGCATTATGGTTCTTGTTTTTGTCTGCTGGAGCATCCTTCCGTGAGTTTTTGCAATGTTAACGGTTTGAGTTATGGCATGGCTAGAAATTTGTCTCCGTCCATAGTCATGCCTTCCAAAAAAACTCTGGCCTCTGTGGCCTCATCCTCCGAATCTCTAGTTGGGTGGGGGGAATGTGGGTTCATGGCCATAGTCTCCATCCGAGAAGGGGTCCATCAAGTGAATTAAATTAATGGATCCAAAGATCAGTTCTTGAGCTGAAAATGTTTCTGTCTGACTTTCTCCTTCTGATGGTACCGTTTGGCGGGGTGGGGCCCATTCTCTCATTTGGCGGGGAGGATCCCGTTGTCACATTTGGAGAGGCGGTTCCCATTGTTACGTTTGGTGGGGGAAATGACCATTATGTCATTTGGTTGGGGGTCCCATTATTCCATTTTGTGGGGTGGTTCCCATTGTGCCAAGTTTGCTGTTATGAAATACGCCAGTGTTAATAGTGACTTCAACTTTGGTGTCAGCCCATCTTCTTGCGCCTTCTTTTTTCCCTTCTAGCCCTTATAGGATTGTGAGGCCGAGGAGGATGATTGTGTTGTATCAATAACATTTTGGAGCATGGTTGGTTGTTTCGACTATGCTTGGAGAGTTCCATGGACTTGATTAACTGTCTTCTCGGTCATCCAATTGTAAAAAAAATTCTCCTTCTTACTAGTGAATGTTTTTCATTCCTCTTCCTCTCTTGAGCCTTAGGGGAAACATAAGCCACATGTGTGGTAGTGGTCCCAACTTGACTTACCTAAAATCCACCATCTTTTGCAAGTGACCCTTGAAAACAATGTATTCTTGGATTATGTGTCCTAGTATCCGGTGATAGGGACAGTAATTTGGATGGTCGTCGAGACCCACTTCGTCAGCTCACTTTGGCTATGGTAGCTGGAGAAAATTTCAATTCATGGTGGCTATGAAATATTCGCAGACCTAGTCATCTCGAAATGAGTAAAATTTATTTCTTCATTCATTGATTTTATTTTTTTAGAACTATGTTGCCCATATTTCCATGGTGGGGGTGGTTGTTGGTGTCCAGGGGGCCGTTCATGGTTCGGTGGGGGCCTCATAACTAGATTTGGTGTTGGGGTGGCTTAAGGATAACAAAATCCGCTTCATCTTTTCCCATTCTTTTCTCTGGGTTTGACGGGACCTCTCAGGACTTGAGGTTGGTCCATTTTAAGGAGTCTTCTATTCTTTGGTCAATGTCCGAGAAGTATCGGAACCCACTTTTTTACATCAATGGGATGAGAGGTGTTGATAATTCATCTCAAATGTTATTTATGCACATAGAGAGAATTTTATCCTAGGGGAGAGACCAGTTCAGAAAATAAGTCAGGCCTTTCCATCTGGAGATTAAGTTTGAGACTCTTTTTTTATATCGCTTCTTGCAGTTCATGAGATCACTGACCATTGTTTTAGGAAGGGTTGAACTGAACTATAAGAGAAACTGTCACTGGAGGTCCTCCCATCCTGTGATTGGGTTACCTAGAAAACAAGTATACCATACGAATGCCGAGCCCTGAAGGGTTCATACAAATCACCTGAGTTTTAATGCTTCTTACTACTCTAGAGTGCCAATCATGGAATCACAATAAAGGGCATAGTGCATTAGATGTTTTTTCAGGTCCCCTGATCCATTAAATACTAGGAATAATGGGTTTCTAAAATTTGGTGATGGCGGAACAATACTTACCCAAACAGGGTAGGGTTTTCTCTCTGGTTGTATCGAAGCATGCCTCCCCTCCATGGATTCTATTCAATACATTAGTTTTTCAACCATGTTCAAGAGCCTTTGATGCATATACTATCGGGCTTGAGCTTGAGCTGGTGTGGAAGTGGCCAAAACTAGGTGTGCTGGTGCTCCTGGAATTTTGGGTGGATACCCAGCTAGGGGTATCCTTGGTGGGTTTACCTGAATATATTTTAGCTACCTTCCCAGTGGGGGGGAGTCATGATATCCTTCCAGGGATGGGTTCAAGTAGGTTTTTAGTTTTATTTTAGATTTTAAGGGCCTTCGATCTTATCTTCATTCACCGGGATGATTTCTTGTGGCAAGGGAACCTCTTCTGGGAATACTTGCAATGTTCCGCAAGAGGAACACATCCGACAAGGTATCTCCCTCGACGTATCTCAGTATTAATTCTCCTGAGATCTTTCATTTCTTACTCATACTTGGTGAAACTTTCCTCAAGGGTGAGATACACATCCTCATGGGGAGGAGGATGAAAGTCATAGACGACCTTGGATTTATTATTCTACTTATTGGGGTTTTGTGTGGGAGGTATTGATGGATTTACTATAGGGGTTCTCAAATTTAGGACCACTCTTTGGTTCTGGGTATGCACACCATCAGGCTCGGTGTGGGATGCATCTAGGATGGATCCATCTTCCCTTTCTTCCTCTCCATCTGTTCCATTTATTATGAGATCCATGGGGTTAATGTTTACCATATATAATGATACATACAACATTGGGGGCAGTGTTCCTAATGCTGAATGGTAGGAAGGTTTTTTGTTTCCTTTGTTGGACTTTCTCCTTCCATTCTGAGGTATTCCTTAGGTTTCTTAGAAAATATTGACCCGAAGGGAGCCCTGTCCTGACCTCGTAATGCGCCTTTGTCTCAGAGAGTGTGATCCATGAGAAGGGGTGCAACGGGTGACTCCTATGCCCATTTTTCTTCCTATACGGGAAAAGATGTATGTCCACTATGTGGGGACTTGAGGTAAAAAATGCCCCCAACCATACGGGTTGGGGTTGTTCATGTCCTTCTATTTAGCACCACGGACTGGATTTTTTGGTCTTATGAGGGTATTTTGATTTAATAATTCTCCCATACCTATGAGTAGGGGTTGTTCCCTCATTACAGTGGTAGATGCCATTATCGCCACCTTTTCGATTTCATGAACTCTCGCACAGGTGTGAGCTGGGTATAGCATTGGGCTAACATAGAGTCTTTGGAAATTTGAAGACATGAGCACTACTTTATGATTGGCTTCCCTTAGGCAGTAATCCTGCTGGATGTTATTTTTTTCCTGACTCATAAGATTTTTGATGGCTTGATCTCTTTGGTCCTAATGCTTTTTAGACTTACTTTGGGGAAGTTTTTATTGAGTATCCCATCTTTCCTAAGTACAGGTTTCACTTAATCTTTTCCTTTGGGTGATGACATTTCACAATGTCATTTACAATGGGGTTTTCTGGATGGAATGACGGGTGAAGTGTAGAGTTCCATGTTCTCCTCATATCCCCAAATGTGAACACCAGTCGAGGCATTTCCAATGAGGCAATGTAACTTGTGTAGTTCATGGAGGAAAGCCAGTTCAAGGTTTTTATTTTTCATTTTTGATCATGGTTGTCGTGCGAATGGGAGATCTTTCAAGTCGATTATATGGTGAATCTCCCCTGACGTGTTGACATGGTCCGCATACCCTTCGTAGGGTAAGAATTTTTCTTTTAGACAACGAATAGTTGTCCATATATTGAGTCGAATGTCATGTGTACATTCCCCATAAAAATCTCTTGGTATGTCAAAGTGAGAAGTGGTCATAGGATAACACATCACTGGTATATTATCCTTATCTATTTGTCTTCTCATAAGCAACATATTCTACTATTGTTCTTCCGAGGGCTCCCCTACTTGATATGCCTAGCTCGACTACTTCTTAATAATTTTTTTTCCAAGAAACTGGTCTGGTGAGAACCTTATTGATATGCGGATGGTGCGAGGGTGGCTGAGAAGATGAGTGTGGCCCCATGCCATCCTTTGGTTGAGAAATACTATCACCTATTATAGATGGAGATCCTGATATGTCATGAGTCCTTTCTGAGCACCTCAGTATAAGGGGGCTTTCTCGCATTTGTTCTAGAAAGGGTAGGACCTTCTTGACAACATGAATTTTGGTTGTGGGGAGGACCTTCTCAATTGGTGGTTTAATGGTGAGGGATACTATTGGAACTTGATACCTGATCACAAGAAATGTATTCATGGTGTATACCCTGGGGAGGAACTTTAGGGTGGGCTATAGTGAGGGGAGGACCCTCTTTCTATTTGATGTCACCGAGGGGAGGGCCTTCTCGATGACTACGGTGATGGAGAGGACTACTATCGCAGCTTGATACCTATCTTCAGGGAGAATTTATGTAGGGAACATCCTAGGGAGGGCCTTCTGGATTTACTATAATGAGGGGAGGACCTTCTTGTTAGTTGATGTTTCTATGGGGAAGACCTTCACAGTAACTACCATTACAAGGAGGGACTTCTCAATGACTGTAATCAAATCAAATAATACCATCATGACTCAACATCTAACTGTAGGGAGAAGCATATCTATAGCGTATACCCTGGGGAGGACCATCACGGTAGATGAAGGAAAGGGGAGGACCTTCTTGTTGTCTGATCTTAAGGTCTAGGGGAGGGATACCCCGACGTACATTAGGATATAGGCTCTCATGATCAATCATTCTTGGCCCATGGAGTGAGTCTCGTGGGTGCTCTGTAGAGGACCTTTAGAGCTACTCGTAGTGACATTGCGCGGAGGGCCTCTATAACTGCTATTATCACTTCCATAATTTTGAAATGGATAGATAGGGTCCTGAGCCTTTATTGATACATGTTTTAGTCCATCAAGAACCCTAACTTCTAGAAGAATGGTATCATGTATGTTCTCTTCATTTTCCAGTTTCCTTTGGAACGTTTTATTTTTTAGTGCTCTCTTACAGGTAACAGGGTCTGTCTGTTGTTGGAAATGACCTTAATATACAGGTCTCTATCTTGTTGGGCCCCGTGATTCTGCCGGGATATGCCAAAAACATATTATGTTTTGGAAGGATATATTCCTTCCCTAGATCGTCCACCATGTCAGATCGGCATCCCATAGTTGGAATGGATATTTTTTTTCCTAGTCCAGTTGTTCATGTATCTTGGGATGTTGCCAATGACCCTCCTTGACTAGAGCAGGAATGAACGACTGCTCCGGAGTGACTAAATCATTTTGTGACTAATTCATTTCATTCGAGGAAACTGGTTTGTGGGATCGATTTCTCACCTTTTCCGTTGATGCAATAATTTATTTTCATGTTTGGATGATATGGTCTGGGATCTATGTTTGATCTTCCATCATTTATAGGATTTTCTAAGATACATATTTGGGTGGAACGGGTATGAAGGTCCATTATGATATAGGAGTAGGAGTCTGTGTATACTCTGTCCTCCAAGAGATGTTAGTAAATACTGGAAGTTCTCCAGTGCTTGTATAGAGGAACGAGTCTTCCACCGGTTGTCTTCTCTGGTTGACACCATATTCACCTGGTGGTCATTATATTCACGAGTTGGGGTTTTTAACTGCTCTCTTATCACGTTATTTATCTCATGGGATTTGTATTCATTTGCAGGAAATTGACTATGCTCATATTTTCTTTCTTATCTATTTGGATGGTGGCCTTGATATGCATCCGCAGGTATTTGTGCCTAGGTATATCTATTTTTTTCCCTATCTGGTTGATGGTATTGTTGTGAATCGGTAGATATATGCATCTACCTGTAGTTTTCTACTCTGTCTTAATGGTGGGACTGGAGAGCACTAGTTGGAATGTGCATGTACTCGTACTGTGCCACACTATTTCTTTGCTGGGCTTGATTAGAGGGGGTTGAGTTGTATGTTTTCTCATTGAATTCCATCGTGTTAGTATGGCGGAGTTTCTACTCAGGAACTAGGGTTATAAAGTGTTCCTGATTATATATTCTCCGCCCTTGGAAGGAAGCCCAAGGGTCCAAGTTTTCCTAGAGATTAACATGTTCCCTCTTCATAAGGTCACATTCAATGTAATAAGGCTTGGTCGTTCGGTGTTGACAGTGACGTTCTCTATCAGGGGCCCATGAGCAGGACCCCTGTGCAGTTGAGATGAAGTTATCAGCATCGAATTCATCTTCCCCCCTAAGATAAGGTATGTACTCATTGTCACATTCTAGGTAGAGGCTCATGAAAGGGGTTGAGATGACAACCAGGTCCGCCTTGTGCTAGGGTGTCATCCACGGCTGAGGAGGCATCTGGTGGACTTTTGTATACTAGAGTGATTGTATCACGGCCTCTAGCGTGGGTAGAGTACCATTTTTGTGTTACTATTTGATCAGTGTGTTGGATACCCATCATTGATGGCGTTGGGTAGGGGAGGGGGTCCTGATCTTTTTTAGGACCTCGGCCGCATGCGGGGTTGCTGATGCATGTGTCTATATTGGTCATCGGGATGTCATTTGGATCGAAGGTAGCTCTGCATAAACCTACGATATACATATATGACATACAAACCACAAATCCTCATCAAAGTAGCATTATTTTAAACATATTCATATTTGACGATTCGTATTGGCCCCCTTCGCCTCTTTTTTTTTGTTTTGGGGCAAAGGGTGTTGAGTGGGGTAAGATTTCCACCTTGGTTAAGGATTCAATTCGGGTTCACCATTTTTGTTCCACCTTCGAGGTGGCGCGTTCTGCACGTACGGAGGAAAAAAATGGTCTGACGTGCAATATCATTTTTTTTGTTATCACTAGGGTAGAACCTCCACCTTGGTTAAGGATTCACATCGGGTTCACCATTTTTGTTCCACATCTGAGGTGGAACCCTTCGAGTGGTGAGGAAACGGTCCGACGAGAATCATCACCTTTCTCTTTTTCTAGAGACGTTCTCTTGTCAAATTTATTATTTCTTCTGTTTTGACCTGTTCTACATCACTATCCTTTAATGTAAGGTTGGATTAACCCCAAAGAGACTGGTTAATTTACCCCGTACATATTACGAAGGAGATACCATAGTCTAATGGTCACAGTGGGCGATTTCATGGGGTTAAGTACTTGTACAATCAGTCCTCCTCGAATATAACATCCCCAGATGGTCTCCAACAAGTTTATTCGTGGGGATAGAAATACCCAACTACCCTGGTATCCATGATTCATGGACCTTCTTTCCAAAGGTAGGAGTTCATTAGACAATGAATTGACTAATGACACTTAAGGACTCCATTGGTCAAGAGTATGGGAGGACGGGCTCAACACACCCCTTTTGGGGGAGGATTATTGCCTATTTCAAGACTCCCTTATAGATTTAAGTCATTTTTATACATTCATGAATCCTTGGTTCATTCTTGAAATGTGTGTCCATTGGCTACACCTAGTGTGTAGGATCTTTGTAAGCATATATGGATTTGATGATACGGAGGTACTACTGACTAGAGCCATTCAATTAGGCATTTTGGATTTTATCATTATCTAGGGGAAGAATGTGATTTGATGTTGGGATTAGAACCATAAGATGGATTTCCTACATATCATCTAGAGAGGAATCAGAACCCACATATTTATGATTTTCTCAGTCATACACATGGAAGCTGTCCATTTAAAGATACATGATTGGGTGGACCCTTTATGGGAGGGATCCCTTTTAATCTCCAATCTTCAAGTAGAATTCCTATGTATCCTAGTTTTATCAATAATTAGAGGTATCATAGTTCAGAATGTGCGGATGTTGTAATCATCACAAACCTCTAAGCCCACACAAGTCATTCTCTGTGAGAGAAACAAGAGGATGTGAAAGATCCAACCAACCACATGCTTCCTCTCCTATTGGTGGGAGAGAGAGAGAGCCCACGGTGGTTGTGGCTAGGGTGACCATGGGCGATGGAGAGAATCAATGAACCTTTTAATGTGAGATGGAATTAAAGGCCATGTAGCCCGGACTCAGAAGATTGGTGACTTACCTCAGTGGGATGGACCCAGAACATGTTCTGGGAAGGGGAGGAGTTGTGTCCTCGTCAAATAGGGGAGAAAATATAACCCCTTTGACTAGTCACCAATCCTAGTTGAATGGAAAATAAAGTGATCAACCTTAATCCCTATAATGGGGAGGTTCACATTGGCATACCAAGGTTGGATATTATGCTACCATGGGAATATAGACCCATAGACATTCCTTAATAATGAACTATTGTAGGGAGATCCTTTGTAACTCCGCTTACCATGGGTATGTAGAATCAAAGGGGATAATTGATGGACCCGATGGTCTGATCATACGGATCTGGTGGCTTTGGAGGAGGCTTTGGCCTGATGTCAAGGGACTAGTTTGTAGAATGATTATGGAGGAATTGATGGCAATGGAGGGATAGATTGGAACTGGAAGAAAGAATACTAAAAAACACCTAATTTTGCATACTTATTTCTTATGCGGGATAAGGGAAGCTCCGCATACTATAGTGGTATGCGGGAAGAGGGACCTTTCAAGTACCAAAGCGGTATGGAGGCATGGGTATAGACCATCACGTACCACAGTGGTACATGTCCCACCACGCTGCTTTGGGTTCCAACTGCATACTAATGCAGTACACGGCGTTGGGTTAAATCCATGTAGTGATACACTACACGAAACACCATTTTGAAGGAGGTTCTAGGAAATTATCATTTGTGGGGAGTACATCCACAAAAATTATGTGGTTTTTGGTTCACTAATTAGGTATGCGGTTATATTATTATTATTTGGTTCTCCCATTTTATGGTTTGCGACTAGCTGTACTGGCGAAGAGCGTAGTTCACAATTCAAGCTTTGTCAATGATTCAAGATTGAAGATAGAATCCTCTTTGGGTTCTTTCTTCTAACATCGGGGTCCCCTTTAAGCTTTTTTCATTCCTCCTTTCTCAATTAATTTTTTTCTCCTTTTATAGATCTTTAGGGTAATCGTATCTATGGGCATGTGACACCATTTGTGGAGGCCCATGAAGAGATATCCTGACCCGCAGAAGACTCGATCAACCGGGGTTTGTGGAGGCTATGGTTCACTATCATGGTTCATGAAACCCTTCCCATTCGATTCTTTGGTGAACTATTAAGTTCATGAGATGGTACGCAGATGGCCTTCGCGGGCAATATTCCTTCAGCGACATGGTTCACAGTCCACTGTGTTCATAGGCCATTATTCTGTAGGCTAGCATCTCGTGGATCGTTCTGCGTATCGGGTTGTTCGCGATCCAGGCAGTCCGCAAACCTTTTCCAGGGATGGTATGTGGCCTATTAAAAATCCTTTGAAAACATTAATTCCATCATGTTTCTTCTGAAATTTTGAACTCAATTTGAGTCCATTCACCATTTTAGACTTGTAGAAGTACTTTCTTCCTTCTATAAAGTGATTTTGGGGGTATTTTCTTCCCTTGTAAGAATTTTTCGGACCAAACAACATAAGATATGAAAAATTGGTAATATATCTGTGTACGATATGATTCCCATAATACTCAATATATTTATAAGATATCAAAAATCACATAAGAAAATTTAAAACCCATGTAATAATGTGATAAAACGCATTTTTATTAAATATTCTATTGATAATAATTGTTTTAATTTCCCCAAATGAAAATTTAATTGAATATTTTATGAAAATTTTAATTTGAATTTGAATTTTAGAATTAAATGAAAATTCTATTTTTTCCATTTTTAATTTCATCCAATAATTTTATCAAAACATTTTATGTGTGTTGGATTTTAAATTGAAATTGTGAATAAGTTATAAGGACCTGATCCTTATTCAACCCGCTATTTATTTTTAAAACAAGAATTAATTTTAAATCACTCTCAAATATATTTTCAGGTTTATAGTTTTAGATAATTTGATCTTAATTCTTAACTAATAAACCCATACATTAAAAATTATATACTTCCACTCAGTATCTTTTTTATCCAAAATACAAAACTTTTAAATTGAAACACATTTTATTTTCATGAAAAATCTTAAATATTTTGAACTTGACTTCATAATTGTTCCAACTCATCTGTAAACACTATGAAAATAATTTAAAAATATGGAATGAGTAGAAAAATATATGTAAGGGACACAAAAAAAAAGAAAAAGAAACATGTTAACTCATTTCAAAACAATGAGATCATATAAGAGGGTTTTCCTATAACAAAAAAAAATTTGATCTCAAATAATCATTTACTTATATATTAAATCATCTTTACCATCCAAAGTAAAAAACACTTTATAAGAAAATGTAATGGTAGAATCATAATTAAGATGGTTTCTAAAAAAACATGATAACCATTGAAAATATTTTCTTAAAAACATACCTTTTAATATTAAATGGTAAAATCATTATTTAAAAAATCATTTTCTTACCTAATAAATCAAAATATTTCCATGAACATTAATTAAAAATCATATAAAATTTATCTTGGTTCTTTGAGACATCGTCATTATAGAAGCCTTACCAATGGAATAACCTACTCTGTTAATTCCAACATAATTATTTGTAAAATATAAACATTTACCAATACATTAGAGATCTATATTTGGATCACTCATTATCAGATATATATCAGTCACTCCCTTAATTAATTACAAATGTCCAAGGACCATAAAATACAAAAAAAATATTTTATTTACATCACCAAACTAATAAAAATATACTTTTGAAGACATAAATGAAGCATTTTAAAGTAATTATTTAACTATTTCCTTTAGAACCACTTTAAAAAAAAAATACCCAAAAAAATAGATGGAGGGTTTTTATTTGAATAAAAAATGAAATATTTTAAAGGATCAAAAATTTATAATATTGGTTGGGGCATTGGGAATATTTGTTAATCTAATATATGTTAAAGTAAATTATTCCTTTTTTTCCTTTTGTAAAGAAAGTAGAAACATTTAGTATAAGATATATAAAATTATTTCTATTTAAAACATTTCAAATTAGAGACATAAAATTTCATTTATACTTGATTTATGTCATTATGAATAAATAAAAATAATAATTTTAATAATATGGACATGGAGGAAAAGAGATTTAGAAAATAAATCATTAAAACATTTAAAATGGGGATTTAAGGTAATGTGTCCCTTACATAGAGTCCAACATTATTTATATTTCTAATAATAAACCTATGTTATTTATTTTCTTTATTAATAAAAATTATCATATTTTTTATTACTTTAATTTCACATATATCCATGTTATACTTATTTACTTAATCTATTAACTTCACGTTGGATGTTTCCTGAACATTCGACTTATAAATCAGAAATAGATTGGTAGGTTTGATTGTGTCAAATGGATAGTGATTATATAATTGAATAAATATTAAATTTTCTTATTATTATCATTTTAATTAATTATTTATACTTTCAAAAATAACCATGTAATATGATATTGAACAATGAATCATGCTACAATATGCAGATAGTTTTCCATACATACACATGGGTAATGTTTCCATTTTTAAATGAACATGAGGGAAATAAGGGAAGTATAATTTCAAAATACCATAATTATAATAATATCATAAATACAAAATTATTTCTTTAAATTCATCTATACGTATAATCCATATGAGGCGGTGATAAAAAATAAAATATATCGGTTCTTGAGTTGATAGCTCACACATACACAAAAGTGACATTATTATTTTTCATTGGATCATAAATACGTCATCTTGCAAGACATTAGTCCACACATACACACCCACAATGTTTTTATTTTTCATTAGATTGTAAAGTATATGAAAAAGGGTTATAACATAAAAATAACTAGTACTCGCCCGAGCTATTTCATAGCATATTCGATTAATAGTTTTTCTTTTGTTAAGAGATTAATATTTATAAAAGTGGAGAAGAAACGATAATGTAGAGAAAATGGTAACTATGATAGAACTAATAGAAGAAAATGAAAAATATTATCGATGCGTAGAACCAATAAAAAACAGTGTGGAAGGATTTAGCGAGTTAGAATACATATTATATAAAGAAAATGTGAGAAAATTGAGTCTGAATTATGATATAGGTAAAAATTAAAATGAATATCTTTTCAATGATGAATATGTAATATGCATGTGGTGGATATGAAATATTCATTGGAAAATATATAGCATATAGAATAGGAATTACCCAAATATAATCTACAGATTAGGAATATTCATATAATAATGGATTTTTAAAATGAATAATAAAATGAAGTTAAAAGGGAAGAAGAGAAGACAATGCACCTGCTGTGGATATTTGTAGATGGTAAATTGAAAATTTCAAAATGGTTAATTGACCACCAAAAAACAACATGTGAATGCCTTGACCAAGAATGCAACAAAGGTTATTCTACCACCCTTAATAATCATGCATTGGATGCCTTGTCTACTGCCTCATGATCCTTCCAACGAACCCAATAATAAACAAAACATTGTGATCTAATATCAACGGATCCTGTTAATATTATCCAAGAACTCTCTGCATAGAAGAAATAAGATGTTTTAGTATATGTTCTATGGCTATTATACAACAAAAATATCACAGGATCTAATTATTTTGTATTATCATATAATTCAAGTCTTAGGTGAAAAAAATCACCAAGAACTAAAAGGAATAAAGGTAAAAACTTGAAGGGATTCATAAAATAAAAGAACATCAATTAAGATTTCCAGAGTAAAATATGTTAAGATCCATACCTGATTGTACATATTTTTCCGGTTCCCAGGGGGTAAGATTAAGGAAAAGGGAAATGAGTGACAACAAGACATGATAAGATCAATACATGTTTGTATTTATTTTGAAGCTTGAAGCCTGCACATAAAATTTATTTTAGATAAAACTTCACATTAAATGGGCAATGTATCGCATACAGTTTAAAGAGGAAGGTGGAAATCATCCAAAATATTGAAAACAAAGTAGAAACATGAACTTAAATGTTTGTTTATGCTTCCAACAATAGTATGATTCAATCTTCAACAGGTGTGTGAGGTGTTGTCCAGCTTTTTTCCTACCCAAAAAAAACAAAAAAAATGTTATACAATATTAAAATAACTAAATGAAATAATAAAAATATGTTGACAGTATCCCAAACATCAAGTATTGTTTTCATAGAGTATAATATTTTGTTAGGAATGCAGTTTTACAGAAAATGAAAATCATGGATTTATCGTCAGATCTAGAATATTATCTTGAAAATATCAAGGGGTGAAGTTAAAGTTCAAGAAACACCATCAGAAATGGATGCTGACATCGCAAAAATAAATGCATGTTTAAGCTGGTTGGTCTTCTCCATATACTCCGCAGATGCCGAAACCTACAGATCCGCATTCACCATTTCAAAATTTAATGTTACCATCATCCGAAACAATTTAAAAATACCAAGAAAGTGGCATGAAGATCAGGAACGAGATATGACAATAATTAAGACAATAAATTGAATGAAAGAAATCATACCGTCTGAAAATTGGAGGATGAGTTGAGGGTCTCTTGGAGCGGTTGTAGTGCTGATGGAGGTAGGGTTACCTAATGCATTTTATGGAAGCATCAGCGGCAACACATTTTATGTGAGATATTTACCTGAAGTGGAAAAACATAAAAAATATTGAAAACAAAGTAGAAACACAAACCTCGATGGTTTTTTATGTTTCCAAAAACATTATGATTTGATCTTCAACAGGTGCATGAGGTGTTGTACAACTTTTTTTCCTACCCAGAAAACACAAGAAAAATGTTATTAAATAGTAAAATAACTAATTGAAATAAAATAAAAGAAAATGGAAAAGATTTTTTAGGTTTCAAACCCCGAACATGTGTTGTTGTTAACCTGTCCACAGCTGGACAGTTCCAGCAAGTCAACCCCAGTCCATTAGTGGGTGGGGTCTTCAGAGTAGGAACCACCACATCTTGTTTCTATTGAATGTTTATTGTAGTTACTCTTGAACTTCAACTTGAGTGAAGTCAATACGATGTCCATTAAGACCTCTCAGTATCTCTTCACGGTATGCACCCCCTTAGCATCAACCAGACTACTTAAGTGATAGTTCTTATATAATAATCAACTAAAACTCAAATGTTTAATAAGATATAACACAAAAGCAGAGTCATTTGGATAAGAGTTCATAAATAACAAATGTTAAATCCATGAATTATTGGTCTACTACCAGCCAAATAAGCTTAATGAATGAAATTCTTAATTGCAAACCACAAATAAATAGTAAAAATGAAATATTGCATATCAATGTTTTTAATCTAGATATAGGTATGAACATATTTAATAGGAATTTCAACATAGAAAACCACAGGAATGAATAATGAGAAAAGAAACCTCTCAATATAAAAGTTGTAGTATGTTAATAAGAAATAAATGAACACGCCGAAATGTTACCTTCGAACAGAAGGGAGCCTTAAGAGTACATTGGCTGCATATTTCTTCTTCTCCTTTAGACTATATTTTTTCTACAAGAAGTAAAGAAAAAAAGTTCAAAAGAAATCAGAAGTAATATGGTATATAATAAACAATTGATAATAAAGAGTTATGTGTTTATGTTCATGCAAACACACATGTATCCAGAAATAATACAACATGCAAGAACAAAAAATCAACACTTTCTTAGGACAGTAATGTTTTGTTTTCAACAGCTGAACTATTAGAAATCAGAGCATTGATAATTCCATCACATGTTTCATCACCATATGTGTTTTCCGGGGCATCTGTAAAACTTGAATGAGAGATATCACATGGTGCTAAAAATCATAGAGGCCAATGGACAGCGGTGAAGGAGGTCATATATGCATGTTGAAGACATTAAAGAAGCTGTAGGGGGCACAAAGATAACCTTTGTGGACGAAAGAACTAAGGAGAACCATGGGGCCTATATGCCTGATGCTGAATGTGTGGATGGATGTTGGTTTCTTCCTCGGAAATGATGCATGGCCTAGGTGATCAGCAGGGCCTGGGAAGCACACCAGGTTACAGTTGAGTTCCAGAACACCACTTGATGAGCTTGATGATGGGTCAAGCGCGGATGGGCAGGATAGAAGACCAATGAGCGATGGAGGTAAACTGGCGGTGGATTAGAAGAAGGTCTGTTGTGGCACTTCATGTTTTTGGAAAACCAGGATAGAAAAGAGAAAATTGAAAAATGGGAAAGTATATAAAGGCATGCAACAACCTATAATGAACTGGAAAACTGAAAATGTATTTTTGTCAAGGAAAAATGGCATATCTACAATAGCCTCCGATTAGGTTAATTTTATAAAATAATAATAACATAATTATTTACAATAGTAAATGATGCCATATTGGCATGGGATTAACTGTAATTTGATGCATGCTTGAAAAAATAGATAAAAATATAACTTCATATAAAGAGAACATCATAATTATAATACAAAAGAGAAGAATCAGAAGGGGGAGGAGGAAAAGGGAAAGGAGAAATTTGACAGGAGGTAAAATTACAGTCCATTATAGTAAACTGGATACCCAAATAGCATTAAAAAATTTGATTGACAAATAACTGTAATACAACACAAAATATAACCAAAAATATACATGTTTTAGCAACTTATCTATCAAATCTGGAACCTTTGTAACCACCAAAGGGAACATCTTGAAATAGATTTGTATCCTCTGTCAATCACCAAAGGGAAACATACATGTTTCAACATTACCTTAACTATCAAATCGGGAACCCTTGTAACAACCATCGGGAAACATAAATGTCTTAGTTCTGTTCAGACATCCCAAATAACAGAAATTTTCTATCAGTTTGAACAGAAATTGTCAATCATTGTGAACATAATTTGTCAATTGGCCATAACCTCTTACAATGATTTTTCAATCAGTCTGAACAGAAATTAGTGTTTTGTGTCGTGCCCTTAACTAATTCGGTTGCAGACCCTATCCTAGTAAGGTAATGCAACCTGTTAGAAAAGTCCATTACAGTATTAAAGATTCCCAAAAAGAATAGTCAAAAAATTCAGATTGACAACTCACTGTAATACAAAACAAATTTTAACAGATACATACCAGTTTTTACCCTATCCTAAGCTTCAAGATAAGACCCAGCACAAAAAGACGCACTGAACCCCAGTACCACCAAACCACATCTGTCCTACCACCACATATATTCCCTGCTAAGTAATAACAGTACCCAATTAAAATCAACCCTTCAATATGGAAATTCCATCAAAGCCATATCCCATGTTTGACATACCTTACCTTCCTCCCAATGCATTCTCTTGGTTGTAGCATTTTGAAGGCCTTGACCAAGTCTCCCACTTCCACCAGAAACCCATGTCTTGCAACCTGTAATTTCACATGTACCTGGAAAGATAGATGTGAAACAGGTCTGCCCTCACTTGATTGATCATGTCCTTCCCAATCTCCAGAGAAAAAGAGATGTTATGAGGATTCATGATGAGGGGCGAAGCAGCAACCAAATTTGGAAAATGAGGACACCCACCCAACAAACACAATCCGCCGTAAAAATATAAGTCTTAATAATCTGTTGAAAGATTAAGTAAAATAAACCAATTTTTAACATTAACCTAGTAATCAAATTCGCTTAACCTACAATACTATAAAGGGTTGTTGGGAAGGATTCATGTAATGTGATTGTAGAGAATCAATAAATTTTACAATGGTAGTGATTTGATGGAATGCAAGTCAAAATAGTTCACAAATGATTGTTGTAGAACATTGGAGACTTGGAGCCTTACAATATACTTGGTTGATGTGCTACTTTAGTATTAGAAACTACTGTAATGTTTTTAATAAACCATGTTTTCAATTCTTTATGTACTCATATGAAGTCAGAAAAAAATGGGAAGGATATACCAACCCCCTGTTTCCATGTAACGCCAAAATTAAAATCCATTGAACTCATCTTGAACTACAAGATAATACAGCACATCATCACATTAGAAATCCAAAAGAAATAGAGTCATATAAGAAAAAATAACACAGAAAACAACATCAAATAATATTTATCGGAAATAAGGCCTCAAATTATAAACAAAATGAAATTTATGAGACAATATTAGAACATGAACTAAACTTTTCTCGTGTCGGATTGATGATATGTTTTTAAAGGAGATACTTTGATGACTGATTTAAAATAGAGAGAGATCTGTTAACCAACACAACTTATATTAGTCATGTCCCCTTCAGAGATCACTTGTATTGCCTGTAATTCCAAATCATTAAATTAAACCAAATAAATATATATGAATACATGGACAATGGATGTTTTATATTTTGAGATATTGATGGAGAGAGAGATAATCTTATCTAGTGTAATGTTTCTATCTCTCACCAGCTCTTCCAGGTGCGCACCCCCTTCTCGTGCACCGAATTATAGAGAATCAGCAAAGAAAATAATTCATAACCATAAAATAACTTACAGCAAAACTGCCTATGATAATCTTGAAATCATAGACATCAAATAAAGCAAGGTACGCATCCTATAATTCTGTTTAATCATTATATAGTTAATCAAAAAGTGACATCTATCCATTAATATATTATTCATGTTGCAAAATTAAATAAATTCAAAGTGATATAATCTTCATTGGTATTGAAGCTACATAATTATATGTAGATTTATTTATTATTATTCTTAATTAGATCTTCGATTGTAAAATTAAAAGTTATAATATTCAGTAATAATTATAATATTTATCCTATTGAATAATAAAAAGCATAGAAAAATGAATGAAAAATTAAAGGAATAAGATGGTTTAATGGAATACCAAAATAAATAGAGAAATAAGCATTACAATGCTTCGAGAAGGTTCCACTGAAAGTATTGTTGGATTGTGAGGATGAAACTTTTACTGAACTGTCACTTTAACATGCCTAAAAATGTTATTTGATGAAAACCCATCTCCTCAAATCAACTGAATCCAAAAAAAGGAATCCTGACGAAGGATGAAGTCCCATTAAGTCTACAACTGAGAACAAACGTATCAAAATTTCAATTATGAATTTAGACAATAAAATAGGGGAAAATAAGAGATAGGTTTATTCCAGAATACAGTGATAGTCCCAGCAGAATCTCCAAGTACCAGCTTCATATGATCAAACAGATGGTCTAAAATCACAGTAATTGTCAATCGCAGTATTGTTTCACAGTGATGGTTAGTAAACCAAATTCAAAACATAGACCTGAAAATATTAATTGAATAGGAACAAATAAGAGATAGGTTTTTACCAGAATATAGTGACAGTCCCAGCATAATCTCCAAGCACCATCTTCATATGATCAAACAGATGGTCTAAAATCACATTAATTTTCAATCGAAGTACTGTTTCACTTTGATGGTTAATAAACCAAATTCAAAACATAAACCTGAAAAGATTAGAATAGAACTAAAATAAAATGAAGTTGAAGAAAGGGAGAAGGGGAAACCATGAATGCCTCATCTTTTTCCCAACAGGCCAAAAGGATACACGCATAGTACTTATTCAAATGATAAGGAAATCAATAATTGTTCACAAATATAATATACCATCAATATCAATCGTGATGATTTAATGAGAATTCATAGAATGCAGTGACTACCCAGTGGAATCTCCAAGCACAACCTTCATATGAACCAACACTTTCCCATGAGAAAATAGGATATTCGTTGTGAAAACATCTCTCGAAATCAATATAAGTCAGACATTGAAAACCATAAAAAGATAAAAATCTGAGTAAGTTGACATAAAAGAACAAAAAAATCAAACAATTCAATACGCATTTATAGATAACCAGTCATGAAGTTTGGGAGTCTGACTGCGCATTTGGTAGAATATGTTACAGCCGGTGTAGTGAAGAATACGAAGTGTGAGGGAATCACTGTTGAAGAAATCCTGGAGGTAGATGATGACTGATTGGGGAGTCTGTGGGAACCCTAGCTCGGGAATATATTAGAGACAACCGTGACCGGGAAAGGCATAAAACGTCAACACTACAGTTGATTGCTGGAGAAGGTGGTCGGAGGTGATACACGTGGAATTTGAAGTCAAAATCAGGAGCTGAAACCGGTGCAAGGAGGAAGACGAAGTGTGATAACGACGGTCTTCAAGATATCTAGGAGGAAGATGACGACCATGTGGGGAGTCAACCGGAACCCTAGGTCATCAATATACTTACCCTGACCAAAACCGAGAAAGGAAAAAAACAGGGAGACTGCAGTTGAAATCGGGATGAGGTGGTTGGCGAAGGACATCTGGTAGATCAGGAGATGGTCGTTGAAAGAGGGGGCGTTCGAGGGATCGAGAGGTCCACAGTCGCGAGGTTCCAGTCGAGAGCAGTAGCGGGAGGTGGAGGAAATTATCGAAGAAGGACACCCGGTAGAGCAAGATTTGGACGATGAAAGAGGAGACGTTCGAGGGATCAAAAGATTCAGACTCGTGAGGTTCCAGTCTGCAGCGGTAGCAGGAGGTGGAGGAAATGTTTGGAATCACAGGGTGGGAAGGGGGACGAAAATTGGAGATTATGCTGGGAGGGAGTCGTGGAGCTCTGGTGGTGCGGCACGTAAGAGAATTATGATGTGGAAGAGCAGTTGGTAGACACGTATAATTTGGAATGCCAGAATTAGTAGATACAGTAGATAACATTTAATTATAATTTATATACTTATGTTATTATTTCAAAATTATTATTAGTGGTTTTTAGTTGGTAAAATAAGAAACAAAAAAGAAAACATCCAATTATGAACTATACCTCATCTTCAGAAAACATCCATAGGTTTATACCTTAAGCCTTTTTAGGATGGTATTATGATAAAAATATAAACTCCAAGATATGGAAGAGAATTTTAGAAAGTGATTTGTGATGTTATTATTTTAGATAATTATATCTTGAATTATTGATACAAGAGAAAAGGGTTGTCCATTTATAAGTGGGGGAAAGGACACGCTTGTATTTTTTTGAAAATATTAACATATATTAATGTATTACTCAATATACTGGATTCAAAATAGACCATTTCTGAATATGAGATGATATAGGTCGTAAATATGACCATAAAATAGGATTTATAAAAGTTTTTATGTCATTTTAACCATTATGATCTTAGTTTTAACCCTTTCAATATGTCTTGACACTTACCATGGTAACAAATTTGTTCTACCAAAGTAGTTATTCAAAATGACAAAAAATGAAAGTGGTATCATTAAGAAATTTGTAAATTATGATTCCAAATATTTAATATATTTATTATATTTAATTTCTATATGTTTTGGATATTTATTTTCAGATAATACCATATCATGCGATAAAAACAGGTTTCCAGAAAAATGCATTTTCAAGTATAAAAATATTTTTATACCAAATTCAAGTATAACATTGATTCCAATGAAATTGAGTGGATTATTTTTAATCAAATGTAAATGATTAAATTTTAAAACCAATAAAAATTATAATGTGGGTTTTTTAAATTCATGAAAAGAAAAGAATATTTTTTAGAATCTCTATTTTTGTATCATTCACCTAAAAAGTAAAATTTCTCATAAAATTCCAAAAAAAATCACTCAAAGATGATTTTTAATTTATTATATTATAAATTTAGTTCATTTTTTCAAATAAAAATTCTATATTTTTTAAATATATATTCTATATAATACCATATAATACATGTAAATAAATTTAGTTAGAATACAACTATTTTATTTTTATTGGAAAATTACTTAATATTTTTATAGTGAATATAACTATATAAAATCTAATTAATAAATATTTATAAGGTATGGAATTAATATATTATCAAAATTACCTAGGTTGTTACATTATTCCCCTATTTTGTAAATTTTTTCCTTACAATTTTATTCAATTCGTAAATAAGTGGGGATATTTTTCCTTCATAGCATTTTCATATTCCCATTTTTCTTCTCCAATTATATATTCTCCCACAAAACCTTAATCAGATGAATCACCTTACTCTATGAAACCTAATTTATGCGGTCAATGATATGAATAGGTTGGTCCTCGAAAAAAAGATTCTCTTCTAACTAAAATACTTCATGTCCCAAAACATGACATGCATCTGGTATATATTTTCTTAACAATGAAACAAGAAACACATCATATAATCATGATTAACTCAGAGGCAAGGAAACTCATTTAGAAATTCATCCAACCTTTATCATAATTTCATATGGTCCAATGAATCATAGACATAGTTTTTCCATATTAACCCAAAAATAAATCTTTCCCATGGAAATACTTTAAGAGAGACTGATCTCCTACCTTAAATGAAAGATCTTTCCTTCAGTTATCAGTATAAACGTCCCACCTACTTCGAGATTCCCTCATACTGAATCACAATTACTTTAACAACCTTAGATTCTACCAATTTTAGTCCCAAAAACTATCTTCACCAACTTGTACACAATAATCTTTAGTTTTACATTGTTTTACATATAATGTCTAAAATGGTTCCATCTGTATAATGTAATGGAAACCATTATTATAATAAAATCATACTAGTGAAATATTTTGATCCCAAATTAACTAGTAATATAATAAATAATCTCTAAGAATGTATCTAAAATTATAAATCATTTACTCTTATTTTCCATCAGATTGAGGTTGAAAACTATGTAAAAATGTAATGTAGTACCCAAAAACTTCTAAAAGATTTTCCAAAAAACATAGGTAAATCAGAGGTCATGATGAAATACAACTAAAAGATGGACTCCATGAAATTTTATTATCTCTTTAACATAAATTATTGAAATATTATATAAAGTCGTATTATCTTTAATATCAACAAAATGCATATATTTAGTAAAACGATCAACAAATAACTCATATCACATTATTGGCTTGATATTTATTTTGAAATCAAACTAGGAAATCCATGGAAATATTATATCATGCCGAGTTAATTTTTGTTCTAATTTAATAAGTTTAATAAAATTAGTAAATTCAAAAATATCTCTTTTCATTCCTTCCAGCCATAAATTTTCTTGGAGGTCTCTATATATATTATTTTTGACAGGATAAACGACAAAATGAGAACTACAAGCTTCAATTAATAATTATCTATTCAATTGGGAATCAAAAGGCACACATAATCCCTTAATTAATTTAATAACACCTTATTTATCAACATTAAACTCTAGAAACTTATCCTTATTGACCGATTCTACCTTTTCTTATAAAACATGATCCTCCTTTTGAGCTTACTTAATTATTTTTGATAATGTCAGCAATATTAAAACCTAAAACAAAATAAAGGAAGTTCCTTCATTCACACTTTCTAGACCAATATTCATCAAATAATTTACCAAAGGATCATTTTACAAACATATCATAGGTGATGATGCATTATATCTTCACCTAAAAGCTTCATCTACTTTTTTTTATTTACTTTAGGGATTTTAATCATACTATCATAATACTTAATCAGTTATAGAGATCTTCTCTACCTTATGTTCAACTCTTTCTAAGTGAATATATACATAGAAATATTATTATTAGTATATATTTAACATTTTTCTCCACATAAATGATGTATCTATATTTTTAAGACAAACACTACAACCATTGGTTCAATTCATGTACAAGATAATTTAGCTCATGAGATTTCAATTAAAGAGAAGGATAAGCAATTACCTGATATTTTTATATTATAAAACAACCAAGTAACTTGAAAGAATCATTGTTTTACATGAATAACTCACCATTTAAAGATTTAATATCCAAAATCAAATCATTCACTAATCTTCTTTTCAAATTATACAAACATCCATCACATTATTTCATCCAGATGAATTTAACTCATTTCCTTGTTAACTTAGTAATCTAGATAACCAAGTAAAGTTTTCAAAAAAACAAATTTAGTTACCTTCTAATATAAGAATATTTTTAATTTCTATAACATGTTTTGGTATTGGGTAGTCTTCAACAAATTTAGTTTTAGCTTGATCAAGAGTAATTTTGTATTTATTTACCATATGTCGAAAGAAATAAATCTGTTGAAACCATATTTCACATTTTCTAAATTTTATAAATAACATATTTTTTTTTAAGTTTTTTTATAATAAACCTAAAATTTTCTCATGATAATCATGTATTTTATAATATATCAAGATATCAACAACAAACACAACTAAAAAATTATCCATGAAATCTTGTAAAACTCTATTAATAAGGTCCATAAATATAGCTTGATCATTTTTCAACCTAATGGGAATAACCAAAAACTTATAATTCCTATACATAGTTTGAAATTGTATATTCATACAATCATCCTCCTTAACCTTCATTTCATGGTACCCAGACCTATGATCAACCTTTGAAAAATACTAAGCTCCCTTAAGCTGATAAAAGAACCCCATATAAGAAGAAAAAGCTACTTATCCATAAAAATTGTGTTATTAAATATTCTATAATCCTTAAAAGGCCTCATGAAACCATATTTCGTTTTAAAAAAAATTAGGATCGCCCCATAGTGAAGGTATAAGAGGAATGAATCCTTTATCAATTAACTCTCAATTCCAAAAGTTCTACTTGATCCATACGATAAAGTGGTTTTGATGTTGTCTAAGCATTAGGTACTAAGACAATAGTAAATTCAATCTTCCAATTGAGTATAATATAAGTAAATTCATTAATAAATATGTCTAGATATTCATTTACTATAGGAATATCACAAATTTGAACAATATCCTTCTTCTCAATAATACGTTAATGATAAATTTCATTTTCATATTTAATTAACTTTTCATCTTCTTATAATGTTATTGAAGGAATGAATTAATTATGGTAAAAAAATCTAAAACTAATTCTTTGAAACAACTTATTTAGCTCTAAAATCTATTTGGGTATGATAAATAGAAATCCAATATGTACCTATAAAAACATCAAACTCTATAAGCTCTAAGACAATAAGTTTTGTTGGTAAATCCTTTCCACATAAAACAAAAATAAGATTCTTATAATTTATTTTTCCTTAATACTTCTCCCATGTTGTCTTTATAAAAAGTTTTTAATTCATTTATTGAGGTGAAATTTCTAATCTATCATAAAATTTATAAAAAATAAAAGAATGTGTAGGCCTGAATAAAACAAGAAATTGTTATAATCTAAATAAATAGGTAATGTACCTAACACCGCATTGGTGAAAGTTCTAACATCATAAAAAGTACTTAAATTGTATTTTTCCACACCATTATACTCCTTATCACGATGACTTATATTATTTACTCTATCTTTTGAAAATTAGTCACATATTGACCCATTTCATTATAATGAAAAATATTAATCCCATATTTTCATTATTTTACCAATCATTATTGTGATATTTTTCTTTGTAGTCACAAGACACAATTCTAAACTTACCAAATTTTAAACACTTCCTTGATTTAATAATAAATTCACCAGGGTTAATTTTACCACACTTACAATAATATGGATGTTTTATTTTCTTACCTTTATATTTCTTTGATGGATGATTCCCTATTTGTAGCCACCTGGACCTCTTTCTCTACTTATTTTAATAGAAAATATGATCATTAAGAAACTCCATTTTTTTCTTTCTAGAAACTCAAAAAATTTCTCATAACTTTTAAATTCATGATATTCCAATTCCATTTAATATATTGGATTCAATCCTGAGTAAATTTTTTTAATTTTACTATCAAGATCCCAAATACAATTTTATGTGTAACCTTCCAATCAGGTGAAGTTTTCTTCATACATGGCCAATGAATATTCCTCCTTCTACCACAATTCTAAGAATGGATTTTCCATTCCAAGTTAAATAGAATTATGAAAATACCTCTCATGTAAAATATTATTAAATTCATCTCATTCCAAGGAATCAATACAATATCTCTATCTATTATTCTTAACCATTGACCACCACTAATCAAATTAACATTAAAATGATAAGTAGAAAGATTTAACTTTTATGTTTTGAACAACCCAAGGCTTTTAATATCTTTTACAAGTCTTTATCCCATCCTTTAGCTATCAAAGGGTAAAATGATCCATTGAAAGATGGAGAGTTCGGG
Source organism: Viscum album (assembly GCA_963277665.1). Taxonomy (NCBI): domain Eukaryota; kingdom Viridiplantae; phylum Streptophyta; class Magnoliopsida; order Santalales; family Viscaceae; genus Viscum; species Viscum album. The sequence continues at coordinate 454,127,616 of OY728166.1, read as the reverse complement.
TACATGAAATAATCTACTAAAAACATATTCTTATACAGTGAATGTGGTTTCTCTCTAACCTGGATTCCACCACCATTAATGTCTTGAATCAAGAAATCTGTCATAGAGAAAAACTACTCAGTTCATATTAAAACCATTTTGGGTTACTGATTTGGAATGATAATGTATTCTTTGTTCCTTCCTACTTAAAATCCTTATTTCCTTTATCGAAAAAAATTCTAAACAGACATAGTTTAGATGAAGCAACATGGTAATCTTCAAATTATATATCATGGTAGTAATCAATTATAATCTCTTAAGGGTAATTACATAAATTTTTCCAATATCTAAAATTATCTAAACCACGTTCTGATACCAACTATAAAGAACATAATTCTTATTTTAAAGATAATTTAATTTTTAAAACATAACATATTTTCTTACATTCTTAGAGATATTTTTAAGTTTAAGGTTTTTGATAATTAGGTCATGAATCTTATGTAACAAAACCATACATTTCAAATTGGTAAATTCCACTTAGTATTCATTTTTTCTATAATACAACACTTAAAAAAGTACAATTTCTTTTCATGAAAAATATTCACAATTTTCAACTTGACTACATCATTATCCCTACTAATCCTTAAACCATATGAAAATATTGACAACACAGGAAGAGAACATAAATATCAATAAAGGACATAATTATAAAATAATAGAATCCTATTAGTCCATTTAAAAACCAAGAAATCATATAAAAAGGTTTTCTTTTAACATAATAAACATTGAGCTCAAATAATAATTTACTTACAGATGAAATCATTGTTACTATATAATGTTTTTCATAAAACACTTTATAATAAAACAAAAGTAAAAAATATAATTATGATATTTTATTAGAAAATATCTTTGAAAAAAATCAGAAAACATACATTTTTACTCATAAAGTGAATAAACATTCCTTTAAAATATGATCATTAGCTTTCCTTATGAAATAAAATTATTTATATGAAAACTCATTAGAAATCATATAAAAGATAAATTGGTTCCCTAATAAATCATCTACATATAAACCTTATAAATATAATTTCACACCCCATTTTTTATTCTCTACTTTTATTTTGGTGGATCATTTTTTATTTGGTTTTTCACATGATGTTTTGGAGGTTTCAAAACAAAATTTTGAGTTTTGGGTTGATTTTTTTTAATGCATGGTTTAGGTGAACAGTTAAGGGAAATATTTTTGGAATAATAGAGTTGGGTATATTTTTAGTTAATTTAAACATTCATGGTTTTATTTTCATGGGATGTTCCTGGTTTGGTCTTAACCATGCATCTCCCATGAGAAAATGTGTGTGTAATGGTGTCTCTGGTCAAGGGTACATGTCTTGATCATGGTTGTCCCAAACCATGCATAAATAATATGCATGGCCCTAAAATATTTTATATAACCATGTCACTTAGTTAGAACATGGTTTTCTAAACCATGCAGGTTTCCATTGTATCTATTTAGGGGTACAGGGTTGGCACATGACTTCCCAAACCATGCAGCTAGAATATGCACAGTGCCCGTGTTCATTAAAAATGTAAAATTCCTCATTTTTTCCTCTAGGATTTTAACCCCAAAACACATATTTTCCTACCTCATTATCTTTTGTGACCCAAAGGTAGATCCTCCCTTAATCCTCACACCTCTAACATTCTCTATGTGTGAATATAAGTAGATTTATTCATGTTTTGGAGTTATTTATCAAGGTATTTTCCTCTTCTCCTCCTCCTTATCCTTCTCCTCTCTTTTTATTATCTGTTACTCTTCTACATTAGTTCTTTAGATCTAGGTTTCATGTATCTGAGGTTGAAATTGGGGGTTTTGGGTTGTTAAGGTTTCTATTGGATGTTATTTCCTTCTTGGACCATTGTCGAGTTGTTTCAAGTTACTGTTGTCAAAGTTCTTTTAGATTGGGGTTGGTTTCCCATCACATTTGAACTTTAAATTTATGATACATCAATTTCATGAAAATATAACCATTATTTGATACTAATTAGTGATTTATTATAAATAGAATAATTATTTTATTTTAAATGAACTGATTTCATCCTTGAATTATGTTGTATGGAATGGTTTTACTAAACCCCACAAGCTATGTGTTTGTTAAAATGTATGTTTGAATTTTATAAAAATAAATTGGGTACTAAATCATGATTTTGACTTAGTAAATAGTGTTTTTGTTTCCAAATTGTGTCTTGGGTTTCCCAAATGGATTTTCTAAATGGTTTTGGATACAAAAAATGGTGTACGTGATCCCTTTTTCAAATGGTTTATTACTCAATGTTTTTTAAGGCCCATTTGGAACCTTAAAAAATTAGTCCTCTTTTGAAAAATACCTTGGGATAGATATCATGCCTTCATGGATTCTAGTGGGAATGAATGTCCTAAGCATGGTACATTTCTCATGTGTTGATGGTTTAAAGGTGAGGGGGTCTTCTTTTGGGTTACTCGTGGGAGATGATTGGTTGTGTGGCTTATGATTGTGATTTGTATGTGGTTAGTTTGTTTGGATCACCCCCACTTTAGAATTTAAATGGTAACCTGGAATAGAAAGAAGATTTTCCTACAACATGTGCTACAATAGTTTAGGTTATTCACTAGATAGTTCCCCTTAGTATGAACCTTGATCTTCTTTGGGATTATGCCCCTCGGTTAGGCTAGAAAGGGTAGTACCGAAAATTTGGTCTGGTTGATGGCATTGGGTTAAAAGTGTCTATAGAATGAATCATGTATCATTATGTTCTAGAATTTCCCCTAAACACCTAGGTACTACCATGTTCCTGGTACTTATTTCTTTTCTTTAAATAATTTATGTTCCTTGTTTGGTTGAGTTACTAATGAGTACTACTTACCATTTCCCTTGTTGTGTGATTTTTCTTCCACCACATCTTATGGTGTACCCATTTTAAAACTTTGATAAATTGGTTTTTCAAAGGATCTTGGAAATTTTTTAATAATGTTTTATAATATTTTTTCATTATGAAAAAACACTAATCTTCTCACTCACCCTTTTATTATTTAAAAATGTTAAATCCTACCTTTTTTGGAAAGAAACATATTTTAAATGAGAAAGAAAATAGATTATGATTTACTTTATAGGAAAATTGTGTGAAAACATTATTTTATATATTATATATCAAAATGGAAATGGATGATTATTTTTTAAAGGAAACTCATTGGGAATAGATCATATTAGGCATACCTATTGAGTTTTAATAATCATGCCTATACTTCATTCAGTTTTTTAGTCTCAAGTGTGAGTTCTAGCTTGGTTTGATCATTGAAGAGAAATGTTGGGTTTTGGGTTTGGTGAGTGACTAGTGGTGTAACATGAATATTTGTATTGTTTTCTGGTTTGGTTTGTTTTTTTAGTTTATGTTTAGTTTTTATGTTGGTTTATTTTATTTATTTTTGGATTCTATTTTTATTATTTTTAAATCTTTTTTTATCTATATTGGGAAAGAATATTACCATCGTCCATTTTTGTGATTCCCGAGAACTATTTTTCATTCTAAATGGATCTGGAATGCCTCTCAAACCATGTCGTGAGTCAGCTCGGGTGAATGATTTGGGGCCAACATGGGTTGGTTCATGAAAAAATATCATTAGAGTAGTTTTCTTATATGACCTAGCTTCTAGGGTCCCATTTTGTTTTTAGGGTTCTCAATGTAGAAGGATTTGGAATTTCTATACCTGGGGTGTAGTTATGAGGAAGTGTTTGGCCAACACTTTTTGTGACAAACCTAGGGTAACCATGGGAAGTTGAGTTTTTTCTGGCTTGTTTGGTTCTTGTGGTTGATTGGTATTTGGGTAAGTGAACTATTAGTTGTGCTAGTGGTCTCATTGAGCTCATAGAGCCTGGAAATCCATGTGGAGTTGGGGGAATAGTCTTGAAAGACTCTTTGTGATGGTGATTTTATTTGAATATGGACACAAACCATTTATCCAAGTCACCCATCGACACTAGTTTCCCCCTTCGTGATCTTATTTTGGGTTTTCTTGATTATGAGATAATTTTGAAAACCTTGTTTTAAAATTTTCGAAACCATATTTCAAGAATATTTTTTTGGTTTTTGAAAATGATAAATGAGGTTTCATATTTATTTCAAATAAATTTATAGAAATATATTTTTAAATAAAATTATTGTTGATGAAATGGGATTTTAATTAAATTATTTTGATGAGATGAGGTTTTTTAAAATAAAAGGTAAATGGTTTTAGTTGGAATAATTAGGTTTTGGATAGAATTCATGTGATTATTGTGTGGAATAAAGTGGATTGGAATGGGCTGTTTGAAAAATAGATTTTTCAGTGGTGCTTAGTGGACTTTTTGAAAATGTTTTTGGGATATTTGTGAGTTGGTTTCCTTTTATGTTTGTTGTTTTCATGTGGTGAGTTTTGGGTTGGTGAGGTGGTTTTGATTTAAGTCATGAACTGGCCTGGGTTTCCATATGACCAGACAATAGACCCAGCCCATGAAATGCCTTAAAGGGTGTTTCCAATCCCCATGGGATGTAAAATAGTTCCTAGGTATTGAAATTACACTTTTGGGAATGATTTAAAAAATGAATAACAACCATAAAGAATCCAACAAAGTAAGACAATATCACATTCTCAATAACCATAACCACATCCAAAATAAATAAAAATAATGTATGTTAACCATATTTAATTTTAAACAAATACCAAAATACCAAAACTGGAGGGAAATCATCTAGAACAAGACCTAAAAACCTCCATGTAAAAATAGAGCCATCACCCCCAATCCACCTCCCCTGACACCTACGAGATAAGAATAATATACACTAGATCCACCATCACCAGCATGAAGCATCTTTCCTTTACATGGGTTAAACATAAAAAGTTCTACATACACTCGATGGTGTATATAGGGTGTGAGCCAATTCCCAGTAGGATACCTACCAAAAGGGATTCCATGACATAACATTATAAGACAAATTAACATGCATGTTTTTAAGAAAGAGATTGAAATCATTTTCAAGAGAAGCAAAATTTGAAAAAAATGAAAGGAAGGTCCACCATATGATGATGGTAAGCACAACATCACAAGATAAAAAATGGTAATCCCTAAAGGATCTTGCACTAGTAGGACCCTAATAACCTCATACCTCAATGAAACATGATATAGAAACCATAAACCAAAACTTCATCATGCACAAGCCACTAGATGAGAATACATACCAAGGTCTAGTGGTATCCAATCATTATCAATGTTTAGTTAGTGTTGTAGTATAAATCTTGATAGAGGTAAGTAGGATTAATATCCACTGATTGGACTATCGTACAAGTCCTAATCCTCCCACCTAGATACCTATGATTCCCTTTTTACTCACTTTCATTCCATATATCACATAGATCACCACTTTTACATATAAACACCAAAAAATATAAATACACATGAAAAAACATCATTTTTTCATAAGAAAAACCTCTTTCAAATCCATACACACACCAAATCCATTTAAAAAAATTATTCACACCCATTTCACATCACGTAAAACCCATTTAGGAGCAAAACAAGGAGAGAACACATGAAACCCATCAATTTTAATTAAGAAGATCATCTTTCAACCCATATGAATATCAAAACATTTTGAAAACACATTCAATACCACTCACATAACCAATAGATCACATTCAAGGAGCACATCAAGTATCCTAAAATCATATAATAATGTAAAATCTTGTAATCACCTACTTCAAGTTTGGAAAAATCTGGAATCTGGTGGAAAACCACAACCCCACCATAAGGGGACCCTATAAAGGAAATATCAACCCATAAACACTATGATTTGACCTAGATAATCATTTTTTTACACATTTTAGGGAAACCTGCTTGTTGGAGAAGTTACAACCTAATAAAGAGGAAATAAAACCCTAAGAATAAGGATAAACCCAAGTATTAAGTGGCTCACTTGATGATTCATTTAATATCCATGAAAAAATAAACCCATAAATTGAATTTTATGGAGGCCGAGAGGGAGAGGAGGAGGCACCTGGGGTTGGAAATCCTTAGTGGTAGAAGAAATAGTTGGAATTGGGGATAAATCAAGGAAGTATAGAAAGGTAAAATATTAATTTTTAATGACCTATATAGGTCGTATGCTTAAGAAGAATAATTTTACAAATTTTTTGGTAACAATGTGGTACCTATTTCCTTAAAGAAAATAGGTCATACAATTTTTTAGGGGAAGTCACACGCATGTTCCCTAGACTATGAACCCTAGACAGAACCTTTGGTCTAGGCACACAGTTAGCTTCAAACCCATGTGGTAAGTCATGTGGAAAAAAAGATTCATTTTCTAAGGGGTAAGGTCTCTCCTAGGTTAGAGAACAATTTCTTAAAATCATACGCCTATCATGAACCTATTATCATCAGGCCCAAAAGCTCCATTTTCACCGAAAATCCAAGAAAAAACATGAAAAAAATATTATACCAAAATAAACTTGAAAATTACCTAAATATAAAATAAAAAATGTTAAAATTATCCCCACCATGAAAAATTTCCTCCCATATAATGATAACTTGAAGTCTGATCAGAGAAAAAAATGTGTACTATTAGTCAACCCAAGATTTCTACTCCCATGTATCATCTTAAACATTAACATGTTTTAAAAGGACTTGGACCCATGATATGGACTTCCCCCGAAGCACTTTCTCTTGGAAATCAAAATTTTATATTGGCTTCTCAAGCATAGTAAAATCAGATTCCCACTCCAATTCTTCCCAATTTATCTCATGAGATGGTTCTGGATTGTACTTCTTCAGCTAAGAGACATAGAACACCTCAATAATTAATATTTAATGGGATGTAAAAATACAATTGGGATACCACATTACCAATTATCTCATTAATATCAAAAGGTCCAACATAATTTCGCATTATATTCCCTTACTTCCCAAGATGATGGTGACCCAAAGGAGTTGATGCTTTCAAAAAAGCCAATCACCCAATGAGAATTACAAGGCTCGGTGCCACTGATCATCATAAGACTTATGGTAACATTTCCCTATCAAAAAACACTACCTAATTATGAAGACCTTATTAGAAGTATCTTGTATGAGACTCAGTCCCAACAACAAGGTCTCACCCACATCCATCAAACACAAAGTTTATCATCACAACCAACTATAAAGTGCCTCAAACTGAGCTGTTCTTATTTAGGAATGAAAAATATTTTTATAGAAAAATTTTTGGATGAAAAGAGGCCTAAATACCTAGAGGGGGTGAATCGAGGTATGAAAATTATATTTCAAAATTCATCATGCCCCACTTGATCTTGACCTCAATAATTATATGGGTCACATTGTTTGCACTTATGTGTTAATCTTGATCTTGTTCCCTCTTTATTAATCTAATGATGATTATTTGAATGCAATGTAGGGAACAAGTAGGTAGACACAAATATTTTTACTTGGTTCACCCTCACCGGGCTATATCCAAGGAGCATAAAATAGCGATGTGCCGATATACCAAATCCATTAAAGCTCACTACTAATAATTTTCGGGCTAGATCACTTATATGCCCAGGATCACTTACTTTACAATGTTTAGGGTTATCTCACTGCTTTCCAAGGGTCACTACCTATATCTCTCTCTCCCTAGATCACTGTCCGTAGAAAGGATAACTGTTTTCCCTTCCTTTACCCACTTCTCTAGAAAGCATCCAGTCATAGTTTATAGAACTCTAGGTCTCTTCATTTTCTCTAATGAAATACGCATCCTTAACTATTGATATATTCTCCATTGATGTCCAACTTTCACCCATAGATGAATCTATCTTTTCACTGGGTGTACCGGGAAACTCTAATTTTTACGTACTACCTTCACTGGGTCTTGCGCGTAATTCCCTGATTTTTCGTGAAATCCAATTTTTGTACAACACCACTCCTATGAAAAAACACTTAGTTTACGTGCAAAATCATTATTTTATGAACATCCTTTTCTTTTATGTGAAAAAACTTATTTTATGTGAAACAGTCTTCATTTATGCACAACCTTTTCTTTGGGGACATACAATTCTTTTACGTGCAAACTTTTCATTTATACACAACTCCTTGTGTACACCAATTTCGCGCAGCAGAGCTCAGATACTCTCTAAGCCATAATCTTCTTTGAATGAGGGGTCACTAAATATTTTTAGGAAAACTCGACCCCTACGTGAAAACCCCTTTTTGATTGCAAAATACTCTTCAAGCGCAATAAACACATCTTCCGCACAACACCATATTTCATGCACTCCTCCATTATTTCGCACTCCTCATTCCTTTTCCGATTTTCAAGATTTTGATCTCAAAACAACTCTTGCACAAAAAAATCCATTCCTATATTTCTCACACCACTCCAATAGTTCACACACTACTCCAATATTTCATGCACCTCATGCCTATTCTAATTTTCGAGCTTCTGATCTCGAAACACTTCTTGCATGAAAAACTTCCCTTCACTATTTCATGACCCACATTAATTGTCGCGCACCACTCTAATTTTTCATGCACCTCTCTAATTTTTCACACACCTCTCTTTTCCAAAAACACAACTCTCTATTTGTTGATTTTGAGGCCCCAAAATTTGATAAACACTGGAAAATGGTGCCACCTTTAATCTCCTCTTTTTGTACCACCTTCAGATCATCCATTCCTTTGTCAAGGTTCTTCTTTCAATCATGGATTTTCATCAACATATCTTGAACTCGACAAATCACCATGTAAACCCACTTTTTCAACAAAAATAAAAATTTTGTTCTACTTTGTCAACAAACACAACATGGAGTCCCACTTTTTCAACTAACACAATCCCCTCAAAAATGATTCCATGGTACCTTGATGGATTTTTTCCCAATAGAAAACTCGACCAACCACAAATGGATATCCTACAAGCCCCCAAAATCCATAACACATGCCTGAAGCGTGTATTATAGGATCTGATTCTCCTTCTCCATCTGATGATCCATTTGAGGATGGTATGTCATACTCAACTTGACCTAGGATCCCATTTCCTTCTAAAGGCCTTCCCAAAATCATGAAGTAAGTGGGGTTACCTATCTGAAAAAATTTATAAGGGAGAACCATGAATACTCACTATCTCCTAAACATAAAACTGGCATAATTCATCCACTTTGGCTGAATCCATTATTTGAATGAAATGGGATGATTTGGTTTGGAGGTCAATCACTACCTAGACTATGTTCCTTCTGCAGGGTGTATGAGGTAAACCTATAATGAAATCCATGTTAACCTTACCCAAAATATAGGTAGGAATGGGTGATGGATGAATACAAATGGAGTCCATTTAATGATCTACTTTAACTTCTCAACATGTATAACATTCAGATACAAAATCAGATAGATCTAATCTTATACCTGGCCACCAAAACTGATGTCATATGTCATAAAACATCTTTGTAGTCCTGGGATGAATATCCCACTGAGACTAGTGGATATTCTGTATGACTACATTTTGCAGTGATAATGGAACCACTACACACACCATGAACAAAATAACTCAATATGAAGACAAATTCCATTCACTGGGGACCTCACCACTATTTAATAACTTTATTGACTACTTTCACAACTCATTGCCAGTCTTCTCCTGATGAATCATCTCCAAGAGGTAGGGTGTCAACCGAAAACCAGCCAAAAACACACCTCCACAATTCTCATTGGTTTTCATATGCATCTGAACAAAAAGACCGATCAAGTTCCATTCATCACTAGGCTCTTCATAATCCTTCATTAGAATCTTTCTACTCAAGGATTATGCTACCATATTACCCTTTCCTAGGGTATACACGATCTCAAAATTGAACCCCTAAAGGAATTCAACCCAAAGACACTTCTGTAGATTCAAATCCTTTTGGGAGAAAATGTAAGACACCCTCTTATAATTAGAGTAGACCATAAAATTCTCCCTGAAGAGATAATGAACCCATGCCTTTATGGTATGCATCACTATTGATAACTCCAAGTCAGGGGTTGGTTATTTATTTTCATTTGGTTAAAGATGATGAGAACCAAGATCCACCACATGTTTATCCTGTATCATCACACACCCAAGACCCATGCTTAAGGCATCGTATTAGACCATGTATCACTTTCCATATTCCAGAAAAAAAACAAAATAAGGGCTTTGGTCAACCATGTCTTGAGCTCCTCAAAGGATTCCAGACATTTTGGGATCTACTCAAACTTCACCCCCTTATAGGTAAGTGTCATAATGGGAAAAGATAGATGATAAAAATCCCTAAAAACCCACCTGTAATACACTATCGATCCAAAAAATATCATAATTTAAACAATATTCTTTGGCTACTCCCAATACATCACCGTACTAGTCTTCTCAGGGTCCACCAAAACCCATCTTTCTAAGATTACATGACCTAGAAATTCCACCTCTATGATCCAAAAGGTTCACTTGTAATAAATATGATGATCTCAAAGAGTTCCCAGCATAATCCTTAAATTCCACTCATGATCTTACTCAAACAAAAAATATACAGGGATGTTATATACAAATATCTTGAAAAAAAGAGTTGATATACTAGTGGAACACTCGGTTCATGAACACCATAAAGTCCATTGGGGCATTCTCCAATCTGAATGGCATGAAAAAATACTCAAAATGGTTGTAGCTACTTTGTAAAGTTATTTTAGGAACATATGCTTCTCTAAATCTAACCTAGTGATACCTGGAATGCAATTCGATCTTGGGGAACCAATGTTCCCCCATTATGTTGATAAAAAAGGTCATCAATGTGGGTCAAATTTTATTTATTCTTTAGTTTAACCTTATTAAGCTTTTGGTAAATGATACATAACTGGATAGATCCATTGAAATTCTTTAAAAATGATATTGGGGAAGCTGAAGGTGGGATGCTCAGGTGAATGAATCAGTTTAATTTCAAATAATCCAACAATATCTTTAATTACCTCAACTCTGTGGGTTCTATATGGTATGAGAGAAGAGATATTGGTTGTGTTCCTGGTGCTAAACCAATGGTGAAATCCATGTCCCTCTTTGTAAGAAATAATGAAAAGTCCTTATAAAATACCTATATGAAATCATCCACCATAGTTGATAACCCACTCTCAGAAATACCACCTTTGTTTTCTTACATGATAGATTAGATCTAAAAAATAAGACTATCAAATTTTGGATGTGGAGGCCCAAAACACCCCGAATGAGGATCCTATTCACCCAAAAAGACCTAAGAGCATCCATCGGGTACCAAAAAACTCACTTGCAAGCAATAAAAATCGATGTATGCTTGGAAAAACACCATCCAGTATATAAAAAGGCTCATATCAAAGAGGTATGTCTCCAAAATCAGGAAATTGTATTCTAATTCAACCCATGACACGGTGAGTTCTAAGGGAAACCTGAAACCCAGATCTTTCTTCTTAGCCAGCGGCATCAACAAATCCATTTCATACTCCATAATATCATTTGGAAATTTCAAAACATCCACAAGATGGGTAGAAATAAATGAAATAGAGGAACCTCTATAAAACAGAATAGAAACCATGGAGAATGCAATAAGAACTGTACCTTGAACTATTGCAGATCATGCATCCTTTTCAGTTGGTGCATAATCTAGAGAATGAAGATGCCTCTTCTCTTCCTAATCTTGAGAACAACCAATTATCTATAACTATACCTTAGGATAACTCTACCTAGAATTGGATCCATCCCTAATACCACATCCTCCAAACTAAGAACTCATTATCCTCGATGGTTCTGACTGGGATGTTGTTCCCCTAGAGTCCATTGAACCTGCACTACTATGATACGGGTTTTATAATTTTAAAAACTTATAAAAGTTTCCCATAGTTCAACATTGATGAAACGGTCTGGGTGGATTAAAACATGTCGAACACATATTCCCTTTCTTCCCTTACTAATGGAACAGAACTGACCCAGCATCTGAAGCCATGGATGAGAATAATCGAGAAGTATGGATTAAGAAACCACCACCCTATTCTCCTACTCACCCTAATTATTATTCTTCTCAGATAAACTACCACTACCCTTTCATACCACTAAATATTCCAAAAAAAAATAGACTTTCGAGAGTGGTCAATATCTACCATTAGAGCATGACCAACTAATTCAGCATACATATTCAACTTGAACAGGAAGACCTAGGATTGAATGTCTTGTCTCAAATCCATTTAAAACCATTGGGCCTTCAGCTGGTCATTATAGAATACCTTTATTGAAAATTGGATAATTGAACAATGTGGTTGGTGTACTCCATCATGGTTTGATCCCCTAGGTGGAGATCCCAAAAATCCTAGGTCTTTGTGAATACCAAGCTCTCATGAAAATACTGCTCAGTGAACATGACCTTTATGTCCTTCCAACCCATCTGCTAATGCTTCCCAGCCTGAAACACCATGCCCCACCACCTCTAACTGGGACCTTCCAACAAGAATGAAACACGTTTTACCCTACCTACCTCAGTATTGTCAAGAAACCCAAACATATTCTTCATTTTATCAATCCACTCCTGTACCTCGTGGGGATCCATGATACCCCTGATGGTATGAGGTTTTTTATTGAGTAACTCTTGAGGTTTTTTATTTTTGGGACATGGTTTAGCTTCTCTGACCTGAGTAGGACCAATTACCTCTCCCTAAACCAAGGCTTCAATAGCCTGAACCACTGCTTCCATTAGTCTCTAATCAATCGGTTAGGGAAAACTCTCTCCAGCCTCTTCCCACGGTTGTAGAGAAAGTATCCAGGGCGGCATCTTGCTACATCAATCAATAAACATGAGGAAAACCATCAACACCCCATTATGAAAATTTTTCATCAACTTTAAATTTTAATCATCTTTGTAAATCAAAACAAAAGTCAAAATAAGTACAATCACAAGTTCAACCACTTCACCCCCACCCGGTGTCCATGCACTATTATCATCTTGTATGTCTCAACTGGAGGAGAAGTCAAATCAACCCCTAACATCCCATGGAGACTCAAGGTCTGTCATGTGGTGTGTTGGATAGAAATTTTACTCACAAATAGAATCTAAAGCCCTGATATTCCTATATCATGCATATCTGGACTTTCCCAAATAAAATAACACAAAGAAAGCACTAAACCATTCTATGATACCATTTTTTCATGAAGCGGACTGAGTTTCCATCTGACCCGACACCGAACCAAACCCGTGACATAGACCTAAGGGTTTTCCTAATCCACATAGGCTAGAAATGAGTTCTTGTTTTTGAAACAACACTTTTGGGAACAACTTCACCCATTATGAACAACAATAAATAAATTCAATAAAATTGGACAACATCACATTCTCAATAACCGTAACTATATCAAAAAGAAATAAAAATAATATAGGTTGAACATTAATAATTTTAAACAAAAACTAGAATTCCAAAATGGGTGGGAAACCAACTAAACCATAACCTAAAAACCTCCATGTAACCATAGGTCCATCGCCCACAAGCCACCTCCACCAACACCTGCAAGAGGGGAACACTAGAAACCATATCCACCACCACCACCACATGAAACATCTTTATGTTACCTGGTTCAACCATAATAAGGTCTATATACACCCAAGGGTTTATGTAGGGCATGATCCAATTCCCAGTAATATGCCACCCAAATGATATTCCGTTCCATAACATTATAAGACAAATTAACGGGCATGTTTTTTAGAAAGAGTTTGGAATAATTTTTTATAAAAAAATTTAAGGAAATTTTTTCGAGAGAATCATGATTTGAAATAAAAAAATGAAATCAATATCCACTATATTTTTATGGTAAGGGAAACATCACAAGATGACCATAGGTAATCCATAATGGATCTAGTTCTAGTGGGACTATAAGAACCTTGTACCTTGGTGAAACATGGTGTATAAACCATAACCCATAATGTCTTCATGAACGATCCAATAGAGGGGAATTTATCCCAATGTCCAATGGTCTCTAATAATTGTCAATATTTAGTCACTATTGAAGTGTCAATCCTGTTAGTGGGAACCGAGTCTCATCCTGAACAATCCGACTAGTGTACTAGTCCCTATCTACCCACCTAGATACCTAGGATTCCCTTTATTCTCAATTCCATTCTACATATCACATATATCAACACTTTTATATAAACTAATCAAAAAATATAAATACACATGAAAACAACCATTTTTTATAATAAAAACCTCTTTATAATCAATTCACACACCAAATCCATGTTAAAAAGCACTTCACACGACTTGCACAACTCATAAAACCCACTTAGAATCGTAAAAAGTAGAGAACATATTAAACCCATCCATTTTCATTAAGAAAATAATAACCCATACAAACCTCAAAACCTTTTGAAAATACATTTTACACCACTCACATAATATATATAACACATTTAGGGATTTCATAAAGAATACTAAAACGATCCAATAATGTCAAAGCATGGAATCACCTACCTCATGTTTGGAAACTTGTAGAATTTGATAGAAAACCAAAACCACAATAGAAGGGGGCCCTATAAAAAAAATATAATACCATAAACACCATGATTAAACACAAAGAACCATGTTTCATCCCATTTTCATGCAACCAACCCATTTTCGAAGATAAAACATAAGAAAAAGGAAAGAACAACCCAAGAAAAAGAAGAAAATAAAGGGAGAAGGGGCTTATAAGATGATTCCTTGAAGACAAAAGGTCAAAACCACCAAAAAATAGATGTTCAAGGAGGAAAAGTGGGAGAAGAGGAGGCAGATAAGGATGGAAAGCCTGAGTTGGGGTTGAAATTGGTGGAATTAGGATTAAATTAGAGAAGGGTATAAAGGTAAAATGATCACTTTTAATGACTTGGATAGGACGTGTGGTTAGGTATCATGGTTTTCCAAACCAAGATGTTACCATGTATCACCTCCCTCCTTAAGTAAAATATTCTGCATAGTTTTTTGGTGGAATCCACGTGCACATACGCTAGACCATGCACCCTAGATAGAACCTCTGGTCTGGGGGCATGGGATCTTCTATCATGGAACATGGTTTCTAGTAACAATGTACAAACCATGTTCCACCTTCTATTGCAAACGAGCTTGTACCCTAGTGGTACAGGCTCTTTCTTGGCATCCAAAAGACCCAAGATCAATTCCAGGAAAGGACTAATTTTCTGGGGGTACTATAGCAAGGTGCACTGTAGCAGTACTTTAGTAGCGGTGGTACTGTAGCAGGTATTGTAGCAGCCCGGGTACTGTAGTAGTACTATTCACCAAGGGGACCTTTGGGCCAAAAAATGGGCTTTCAATCCTAGTTTTCAGGCCACTTGGCCTTTGCTCTATGGGCTATGTAATGGGTCTCCCTCTACACAGTCCAAAGAGGTCTTTGCTTTAAATAATAATATGAGGCTTTGGCCCCAACCTTTTAAAAAAAATCTTCCACATTCTATTGGGTCCAAAAACACCATTTTTCTCCAAAACACCTAGGAAATACATTCAATATAGATAAAAACCTAATATACAAGAAAATTACCTAAAAATAAAATCAAGAATATGAAAATTGAGATCTTGGTTTTTTTGTTGTTTTGTGTATGACCCCATGAAATATTCGATGGATGTTTTAGGTGCCTATATGGATGGTTCAACATTAATAGACCCTCTATTTTATAAACATAAATACTTCCTCCTCGAGATTAGAAAGTTGAATCCTCATCTATTTTATGGTTAGACAGATCCTTCTGAAGTAGAAGAATGGATTTGAAAAAATGAAAGGATATTTGGTTTCCTTGAGTTGCCTAAGACTCTAAAGGTGAAGTTCACTACCATTATGATCATAGGTCCTATTTATAAGTGGTTTAAGTAATTCATTCTGACCATGCCTTAATAATAACTATATCGAGAATTATTCAATGTTTTATTTGTTCGATACTACTTCTTTGAGGCCTTAAATGTGAAGTAGGATACAGAGATGTGCTTCCTTTATCAAGGTGATGGGTTGGTGTTAGAATTCATTCATTATTTTTTGGATATAGTTCCTTAACTTTGGAAGTATAATGAGGATGATTATCTAAAATATTGACAATTTGATAATGATATTCGTCCTGATTTGTAGTCAAAAGTGTCAGAATTGAGTCTAACCCCCTTTGCTGATGTGTTGAGGCAATAATCTTGGGTTGAGGCCCAAATGGTTGGAGTGATTGAGATTGTAAATCCCTCTCCAATATTTGTAAGTAGTGAAGGGATTTGTAATAGAGGGATGTAAAAGCAAAATGATGTTGATTATGTTGGTTGTGGGATCAAGAGGATTTCAAATATTTCGTCAACTTCTTTTGGTCATAGGACCTTGGTGTGTCAACAATGTGGTAGGATGATTCACAAGAGTTCATATAATATATATAGTCTAAATACATCCCATAACTATGGAAACCTATGTCACATTAAATGGTTTAGTTGGGGTGTTTCCATGAAGACACATGGACCTAGGTCCACCCCTTCAAAAGACCCCCATCCTGGTTCTAAGATTAGGGTGCTAATCTAGGTTTGGTTTAAAGTTCCATTTTTATGTAATTGTCTCTTCACTATATTGGTTGTATCTTGTGGTGTTTTATTTTGTTTGAAAATTAAAATAGTGTTGTGAATATCTTTGGAAATGATGTTTTGCATTTTTTGGGAATATCTATGTTAATGGAAGTGTCTTTGGAGGAATTCTAAATTTAATCATATTGGAGTGAAGTGTGTTTTTTTGTATGTCTTGTTCCTATTTTTTAGCCCTTATGTGGTTTTTTGTGGGTTTTATAGTCTATAGAATCATTTTTTGATGATTGGAGGTGATTATAAATTCGGTAAGAATTCTAAAATGGTGGAGATTCCATTTTCCCCCTCCCCCATTTAAAATGGGGTAATTCCACCTTTTAATCTTGTTCTTTTATTGGTTTACCTTAGAGGAATTGATAGGAAGTTTCCCTTATACCCTTTGTTTTTCTAATTCTAGGTTTTCCCTCTCCTGTGATAAGCTTTGAGTTCTTAGAGTAGGCCAGGGGGGTTTTATAGTGGAAAGATGTTCGGTTGGTGGCTGGGGTTTCTAATTATTTTATAATGAGTATTTATATTCTAATGATTTGTTTTAGGTGGAAGTGTGTGTGTTAATCCTAATGGTGGTAAAACTGCCTTTTGGTTAGAGGATTTGAATCATTTGAGTGTGAAAACATTTATCTTTTTACTGATCAACTAGAAACATTGAGGTTTTATGGGGGAAAAAGTGTAATGGTTGGTAGAATTGTCACACCCCAGTTTCTATTTTCTTATTTTATTTTGGTTGATCATTTTTCATTGGGTTTTCATAGGGTTTTAGAGGTTTCAGATCAAATTTTTGAGTTTCAGGATATTTTTCTTTTGTTTCACAGTTTAGGTGCATGGTTAAGGGGAAACCATGTGGCCTCTTGTGGTTGGGTCTCTTTTCAGTTCATTTTTAACTTAAGCGATTTGATTTGTATGGGTTGCACATGGTTTGATCCAAATAATGCATCTTCTGGGAGAAACTATGCAAGTCCAAGTTGTTACTGGTCAAGGGTGCATGACCTTAGCAAGGATAGCCCAAACCGTGTAGAAGGAATGCACATGGCTCTTCGATTTTTGACAAAACTGTTCTATATGGTTGGTGCATGGTTTTCCAAACCATGTTTTCCAACCCATGTGGGTGTTTAGTCTATCCCATGAGGGGTTCATAGTTGGTAAACAGTTTACCAAAACATTCGTGCAATCCATGGCTAGTTCCAAGGTTCATTAATTATTTGAAATATCACTATTGAACCTCTCATATTTTAACCCCAAAAAACCTATTTTCTTCCCCTCTTGGCTTGTGTGGCCCAAAGGGAGCTACTCCCTTCCTCACCACACCTACCCCTTCTCCAAGGGTAAATCAATGTGTATTTCTTAATGTTTTTGGGTGATTTATCAAGTCATTAACCTCTTATATTCATCCTCCTACTTATCCTCTCTTTTTCTTATTGGTTCCACTTCTCCCTTTGTTCTGTCAATCTAGGTTTCATGTATCTTTAGGTATAAATTGGGGGTTTGTGTTGTCAAGGTTCCTCTTGGATGATCTTTTCTTCTTGGAACTTTATAGAGTTGTTTTATGTTTTCATTTTCAAAGTGATTGTGGATTGAGTTAGGTTTCCTTGGAATTTGTTCAATTAATTTAAGAAACATTGATTGCTCAACTTTCACACCTTTATTTGATACTAATTAGTGATGTATGATATTTAGAATAATTTTTTGACTTGAAAGGAAGTGATTTCCTTCTTGAATTATGTTTTATAGAATTGTTTTACAAAATCCCACATGTTTTGTGTTTTTTAAAATTAGCACTTCACTTTTATAAATTATTTTGGGGTTCTAAAGCATGGTTTTGACTTAGTAAAGGTATTTTTGTTTACAAATAGTGATTTGGGATTCCAAAATTGATTTTCTAAATGGATTTGGATTCATAAATGGTGTACTTGATCCCTGTTTGAAATGATTTTTCACTCAAAGGTCACTTTAGGCCTATTTGGCCCCTTCAAAAAATGGTCCTCTTTTGAAAACTCCCTTGGGATGGGTCTCTTTCCCTGATGTATGATAGTTGAAATGGGAGGTCTAAAACATGGTACTTTCCTCTTATGTGGATGGTTTTAAGGAAAGTAGATCTTCCTTAGGGAGACTCGAGGGGTGATTCTTGGTTTTGTGGCTTATGATTATGATTTTTATGTGCTTGGTTTGTTTGTTTCACCCCCATTATAGTCTTGACAGGGGAACCTAAAATAACTAGAATGTTTTCTGAGAAACTTTTATGAACTAGTTTTGGTTATGCATTGGATAGTGTAGATTAGTATGGACCTTGCAATGATTTGGGATTGTGCCCCTCATTTAGGCTAGAAAGGGTAGGACCATGCATTTGGGCTAGTTGATGGAATTAGGTTAGGCATGCCTACATGATGAATCAGTTATTAGTATGCTCAATAATTTCCTCTGATATCCTAGGTACTTCCATGTTCCTATAAAATATATTTCTGTAGTGGATAATTGAGGTTCCTTTTTTTAAGATACTTGTGTGTACTACTTACCACTACCCTTGTTGTGTGATTTTTTACTTCTTCCTCTTCTTATGGTGTTCCCATTTTATAAATATGATAATGTGTTTTTTTCAAAGATTATTTGAAATGTTTTAATATTTGTTTATAAATTTTCCCCTTATGAATAAAAAAACTCTTCTTACTCTCCCTTTCCTTCCTTTAATAATGTTAAAGACTCCTATTATTGGAAAGAAACATGTTTTAAATGATAATGGAAATGGATCATGATTTACTTTAAAGGGAAAATGTTTGAAAACCTAATTTTATATATTATATTTCAAACTTGAATTTGATGAATATTTTTTTAAATTAAATTAATTGGGAATTTATTATCTTGTAAATTCCTACTGAGTTTTAATACTCATTCCTATACTTGCTTCTTGTTTTTAGTCGCAGGTGTGGATTCCACCTTGGTTTCAACAACGAGGAGTGATGTTGGGTTTTGGGTTTGGTGAGTGACCTTGGGGTCACATAGAGATATGTCTGGTATTTAGGTTTGGTTTTATTTGTTTCCATTTTAGGTTTAGTTTTCTATTGGTTTGTTTTATTTAGTTTGGGATTATTTTTTATTATTTCTACTTATTTTTTATATATATGGGGAAAACTATTCACATCGTTTCTCTATGAGATGCCCCGACACTAGTTTCCATCCTAGGAAGATTGGAAACTCCTCTCAGGACATTTCATATTCTGGATTCGGTGACTATTTTGGGGCCAACCTGGGTTAGTTTATGACATAGAATAACCTGCTCGGTTAATTCTAACATAATTCATCAAAGAACATAATCATTACAAATTGCATTAGGGAGAAATATCAATCTCACCCATCCTCAGAGATCTATCAGGATCACCCATCATTTAAAAAAATTTCCATGGACCATATCATACATTAAATATTATATTTTCATCATCAAACTCATAAAACTATACCTTTTAACCCATAAGAAAATCAAAATCAGATATTGATATATTCCTTTCCTTTAAAACCCCATTTTCAAAAATAAAATTGACTAAAAAAATTAAAGGAGGGTTTTTATTTTAAGAAAATAAATAATCTTATAATGGAATAAAAATATCAATTAATTCTTGTGGCAGTGGTAAAATCTGTTGATGCCAAATACATTAAAATAGAACATTCATCTTTCCATTTGTAAAGAATGTCAAAACATTCTGTATAAAATAGGCAAAAAGATTCCATTTGAAAAGATTTTCAAGATAGTAAAAGGATACATAAAATAACCTTTAAAATTTATTTATGACAATATAAATACATCCATTAAATAATATTTATAATATGAACATGGGGAAAAGGATTTAGAAAATAAATATTTAAAATATTTAAATGAGGTTTTAAGGTAATGTTTTCCTTACATAGAGTCTAACTTGTCTCGTATATTATTTATTTTTCCTAAATAATAAAATTATTTTAATTATTTACTTGATTAACAACCTTTTTAAATTTATTATTCCTTTTATTTCACTTAATTCCATGTTATACTTAATTACTCTATCTATTTACTCGATTTCATACATTTTGAGTACTTTTAGCTTATAAGTTGAAATGGATTGAGAAGGTTGACTATAGTCAAATGGATCATGATTATATCATTTATGTAATAATAACAATGGTATAATTATAATTTTTATACATTATTTATACTTTTATAACTAACAATGTAAGATAGTTAGGAAAAATTAATTACATTACAACTAGGAGACGGTAGTTCGTACGTACGCATGAGTAACATTTCCATTTTTCAATGAACTTAAGGGAAATAAGGTAAGTATAATATTATCTTTACATAATAATAATTATATCATAAATATAATATTATTTATTTAAATACACATATCTGTAATTCATGTGAGCCAGCGATGAAAAATGAAATACCTCTGTTCATGAGGCGGTAGTCTATATGTACACCCGAGCAACATTTTTATTATAAGTTGGGTCATAAATAAATAATAAAGTATTAATTTACCATTAAATAATGAAATTTATATCATATATATCATATTATTTAATTTTTCCATTTTAATAAGAAACCATAAGATTCAGTAAAAAAGATGAAATGCATCATCTCATGTGGCGGTAGTCCGCACTTATGAACAACTGACGTTTTTATTTTTTATTGGATAGTTAAGTTGATTAAAAAGGGTTATACCTTAAAAATAATAAAATTTATGCATTTTGAAGATAATTATTTAATTATATTATAATGGTTAAGGTAGGTTTTAAGTATTTAAAATAATAAATAAAAAATAAAAAACCCAGTTAAGAACTATACATCTTCTTCAGACAACCTCCTTAGGTTTATACCTAAATACTTATTAGGAAGGTATTCTGAAAAAACCAAGGTCTTTAAGACATGGGTATAGATGCTATAAAATGATTTGGGTAGTTATTTTACAATCTAATACATGGGGATAGATTCTAGTAAAGGGATTGGGTATGTTCTTTCTAATCTAAGGGGCTCATGAAGTATGTATAAAAAATAATAAGGGGTGTCCTTTTATAAGTGGGGGAGATGACATACTTGGAATTTTTCAAAATATTTAAATATATTAATGTATTACTCAAGAAAAATGGCTCTAAAATGTACTATTTATGAATATGAGATGATATATGATATAAATATGACCATAAAATTGGTTTTAGACAAGTCGTTATGTTATTTTAACCCTTATCATATTATTTTTAACCCTTTTAACCCATTTTAACTCTTACCATGGTAACTAAATTCGTATCCAAATTCATTATTCATAATGACAAAAAATGAAAGTGGAATCATTAAAAAATTTGTACATGATGATTAAAAATATGGATTCTAATTTATCAAATTTAATTTCTATAATTGGGATAAATTACTTCTGAAATAATATTGTAATACGCGATGAAAATTAGATTTCCAAAAAATGAATTTTCAAGTATTAAAATATTTTTATACCAAATTGAATTATAATTAAGATTAAAATGATATTTATTATATTATTTTTTATGAAAATGAACTAATTAAATTTTAAAACTAATCCAAAAAATAATGTGACTTTGTATCTACATAAAAATAAAATCCATTTGTCTTAAAATTTTGGTATTTTCTACTATTAAAACAAAAATCAACTATTTAAGAAAATTCCCAAAAAAATATAATTTAATTTTTACTTTATTTTATAAAAAATGATGTTCATTTTGTAAAATTAAAATTCTATAAAATTGAAAATCAAGATTTTAAATAAAAGAACATAATTCTTGTAAACAAATTTATTAAGAATAAAATTATTTCCCTTTTTATTGTAAAATTACATAATATTATTATAGTCAATATAACTTTGTAAAATATAATTAATAAATATTTATAAGTTATTAAAATGGCATATTATCAACATTAAATAGGTTGGTACATTTATCCCCCTTTTGGAAATTATATTCTCTCAATTTTATTTAATTATTTTGACAGGTGGGTATATTTTTTCTTCATAATATATTCAAATTCCCATGTCTCATCTTCAATCATATGGTTTTTTCACAAACCATTAACCCAGTGAATCACCATATTTTGCAACACCTACTCTTTATGGTTACGAATTTGAACAAAATGTTCCTTCTAAGAAAGGTTCTCTTTCAACTGAATTACATCAGGACTCAAAATATGAGATATATCTTGTACATATTTTCTTAATAATTAAACATGTAACACATCATGTACCTTTGATAAACATGGAGGTAATTCCACTGAAAAGGAAACAGATCCAACTTTCTCCAAGATTTCATTTGAGTCTAAACACCGAGATTTTGATCACTAATTAAATTATTCGTATTCACATGCATCCTCTTTATTGAAAATTTACCTATGAATCTTTTTCCTCTATCTTTAGCACTGGTATATGAAGAATGTGTATCATCTTCCAATGACTCTTTAGTTTCTTCTTCATTTATTATTAATTAATCACCAACAACCTCATCTTTATTATTTATCATAATATGATTCTAGATAACTTCCTAATTTTTAAAGAAAAATCATCATCAAAATCAACTATTTTCTCTGTGTTTTTGTTTATAACATTGATAAGAAATTCCATTTTGTGTATAACCACAAAATATTCCATCATCAGCCTTCTAATCAAGTTTACATCCAATTTTCTATTTCATTTTGATCAAGCATGAAATCCAAAACAATATGAAGTCTTTTAAATATTTTTTCTTCCTAAACCACATTTAATAAGGTGGAATGTTAGAGTTGAGTCTCAAGAAACACATGATCTATATAATTCCAGTAGTTGTTATAACTTGTAACAAGTAAAATCTTGATGTATCATGCTCTGAAATCATATATATTTCTATATAAATAAGTATTATATTCTTAATTTTAATTACCCTATTTTTTTAGGGGTGTATGTGGAAATAAACTCAATTTTGATTCCATATTTTTCAATATATTCCGAGAACAAACTATTGGAATATTTAGTACCATTTTTTTATCACAATTTTTTCAAAGATATACAGGTTTCATGTTCAACCGTTATTCTAAAACTCATTAATCTATCTAAAGCTTCAAGCTTATGGAGAAACAACATAATATATGACATTTTTGTAAAATAATTAATGAATGTGATGAAATATATATCTTCACTATTTGAATTCTTTATCATTGGATTACACACATCATTATGAACCAGTTTCAATAGTTAAATTGATTGAATGCCAATTACATTTTCAGTTTTTTTTCATCATCTTACTAATATTTCAAGTCTTATAACCTATAACAGTATATTATTTTAATATAGGTAATTTTATCACTTATTATTATTTGATCATCTTACTCGTCTTCTTTTGGCCAAGATTTCCCAATCTTATATTCTATAAACTATTTTTATATTTCTAGCTTAGATAAAGAGGTCATTTTTCTTTTCCAAAATAATACATATTACCTTGGGTTTTGAATTCATTTATGATAATAGTTCTATATCCAAATCGCTTTATAATACACCCACCTTACTTGAAAATCACTGCATTACCATAATAAAAAATTTGTGACACACTTAATTGGTTGTTCTTTACACCATTAAAAAATTAGACATTATTAGGACTAATCTGGTCCATCCCAAGCCTGTGTATTCCAGTACCTTAAATTTTGAGTGAAATATAATTGAAAATGGTTACACCACATCCCAAATAATTTTCTATAATCTTTAAAAAAATTAGATCTCTAGCCATATGAGATAAAAAACCAGTACCCATTATCCGTGTATTTTAAGTTTTTAATACTTGAAAAGAAACCTCCACTATGTCTTCTATGTTTTTCATACATGAAGAGAAAGCTCCACTATATTTTCATGTTTATTCTGAGTCTAATTATTTCTTAAATTCTACTGAAAGTTAAATTAGACTACTGTAATATTTAAACAATCATCCTATGTGTTCCAATATTCACCACATCTTCCACTTTAATCCTGGAAACTCCTAAAATAATTTCTTATCTCAATATTTTTTTATGTAAGTCAGTGATTGAATCTATTATCCTCTGAATACAGTTATCTCCCCCTTAAAACATAAAATCTCCTTAGACCTTGAAGAAACATATTATACTAGCATTTATATTATTTGTATCTATGAATAATAAATTACCAATAATAACCCTAAAAGCTTCTCCTTTTGTAGAAATCTGTATTGTACTTAGGATATTTTCTTTTCTCATTTTTAGACCAATGTTGAGATGCTTTCACCAAAATTTCATGTGAACATATTATTTGTATATAAAATTATAGGATGTAATTTTTCTTAGAATTTTTATCTATCTTTATATGAGTATATTTTAAATTTTCTTCTAAATTTAACAATAAGATAGAAATATATCTTCCTTAAGGTCTTGAGAACTAGACTCTTCTTTATGAAATTAGTTTTTTGGTAGAAATTTATAATAATGTTCCCTAACTAGAATACCAAATCTGATATATTTCTATAGGTTGGAGTACTCACCTTTTACTTCAGTATCATTTTTAAATTTACATTTTCCTTTCTCGTTATAATTTAAAAAATTAAAAAAAATCTAATCAATAAGTCAACCTTCTTATCTTCAAGGATAAAAGAAAAGGTCATATCTTTAATAACATTCTTCTTTATTACAATCTCAAGTTTTAATTTCTGCACTTATACAGTAATATTATCTTTCATAACATGAATCAGTTTTTGTTCTTCCTTTAAAGGATGAATAATTTTCAGTTTCCTCATATTTAACTTCATCATTTTATTTCTTGGGATAGTTAGTATAGAATTGACCAACATTCCCATAGTTGAATAATTTGAATTGCAGTTTGCCCTTCTGATTACCTCCTCTTCCTCGGTGAATCCTATTGACATTAGAAAATTTTTCTTAGAATAATATTCTATATTTTCTTCTCTATCTAAACAGATTTTTTCATCATGAATCTTAAATTTTTGATATCTTTTAAAGTAACTAATTTCTCATTATTCCTATTACTCTTATGGTATCTCATCTTCTCATTTCATAATTGCTGATAATGTTATGAAACTCGTCTATAGTAAACACATAAAGATATTTTTCTTTAAATGATTATAATTTATCATTAAACTTTACAAGGATAATTATCATGACCTTCTTGACAAGTAAATAATAAATAAGTTTCTCCCCAAACCCTTTGATTGAGACTAAAATAATATTTACACTTGTAAAAAATCCATCAGCAGATTAATCTTATTATATCCTAACATCTTCAAACCATTTTATATAAATTTATTATTTTTATTCTTTCAACTTTTTTCCTTTATAGACTGACTAAAAAATAAATTTTTATTTTACAAAAACTTTTATGGTAAAAGTGATAACCCATGTAAATAAAAAGTACAAACCATAAAAAACCATACAAAATGGATGATCCATTAAATTATAATTTGATCATATGTGACTCATTATCCTTAACTAATTTCTAGTGAAGAATTTTTACCTCTCTAGATAGGTCATCCTTGATAATATATTCAAACTGATATGTCATATTTTCCCACATTTGAATATACACCACTGTTTCTAATTTCCCTGCATTTAAAAGTCTTACCAGAATATGGTCATATCTGGTGATCCACTCTTTCTATTTCTTATTGGTATCCAAAAGTAGTAGTAACTCAGTAATCTTATCTATATCATATTGTGAGGAATTAATCCCAAGTGATTCCTTCATCATTTCTTCCTCAGAGTGAACAATCAAATCCCAAAGGATGACACTATTTGGAACCTCCTTGGAAGACTCTCTTTGTTTTTCATTAGGCATGCCCTTAATGAGATTAACTCAGTAAATGGTGTTCTCCAGAACCACCATAAAGGATTCCTAAATCATACTAGGTTCTCCCATCATAGCTCAAGCTTCTTGTTTAATTATGTCATTAAATTGGGTTCTATATTGAACTATTTCACTCACCTTTTGATCATTCTCCTTATCATGAGCTTTGAAATTAGTCTTCTTAGGCCTTGATTTCTTGGAAGACTGTGTCTCCATCATTTTAGGATGGTATGAGTAATCCTTGAATACTTTAGGTTTTTTTGAGAAGAATGAAACTTCCTGGTTCTTTGTTTTATATTCTTCTATTTTTTCTCCTCGGATTGTGGATCCATTTCCCAGGGTGAACCTCCACACTATTATCTGAGAAAATTATAGAGAGTCAATCACTATTCATGGCCATGACGTTGCATTGAAATTTATCAAAACCCTCAACCCAGATTGTGTTTGGTTGATCCTAATCCAATACTTGAATAGTTAACCCTTCAAAACAGTTGCCCAGCTAAATCGATGGCCTAATCTTCCTTAGACCTGACCATTTATCAATAGATTCAGTACCCCATGTGTAACGAACCGGGTATTTATAGAATAATTATTTATAATTTCTATTAATACTTATGTATAAGATATTAATTTTAAGTTAAATGGGAAACATTTTCTAATAGTTTACTTGACATGCAACAATGGGCTTCTTTGAAATCTTAACATCGCACACAACATTGAGCTATACTGAAAAATAATACAATAATATTATTAAAATTTTACATGGTAGTTAAATATATCAATTAGAATGGAGGTAATTAATAGTATAAAATAAAATTTTGAAATATGGTTTACACATGTTTAAATGATGATTCATGGATTACCAAATTTATTAGAAATGGGAATAAAAAACAAATTGAATATAATGGATGTGTTTTTATGAAAACCTATTTTAAAGAGAATAATTGTGTTTTAAAATCACTCTTTATGGATTTTTATTTAATGAAAAATATATGATATATATTCAATGTAATGTTTTAAATTCATCTTATATGTTTTCTAAATATGATATAAGAATAAAATCATTTTTTCGGATAAAAAAAGTATTTTTCTAAAAATGCAATTTTACAACCTTTTGATCGATAACCCTTTTTAAATATAGTTTTTGAAAACTATATATGTTTTATTAGACAAAATAAACTTATTATTTAGAATAGGAACATAAAATTTTACTTTAGATGAAATTTTGGTATTTTTCTGTTAAAGTTCATTTTTTAATGAATGGGGAAAAACTACATTTTAATTCAAAACTTCCTTTTAATCTAATTTATTTATATAGTTATATTTTTAATTTTAATTGGCTTTAAAGTGTAATTGGATTTTATTTTTCATAATTTAATCCAATTTTTTTCATTTTATGTAATTTCACTCTAAAATTGTACATAAACGAATGTCAGTCTTTTGGTAGTTTTTACTTCTTAAAAACACACTTTTTTGTTTTGATAATGAGAATTAATTATAAATTATTTTATACCAATTAAATATTTTGAATTTGGTAAAATGGAATCCATATTTATAATTAGGATATTCAAACTGTGTAAGTAGGTAGTTTTACTTTTAGAAATTATAAATAGCCACTTCAGTAAATATTTTATTTATCATGGTTAAATGGAAAATCCGGTAAATAATGGTAAAAATAATATTATAAAAATATTAAATTAACCTAACATATGTCCTAACTCAATTTGATGAGATATGGATGACCATAGGAATACTTTTGTTGATTTTAGGACCCCATGGATAAACTTTTTTGTGAAAATGACATCTAATTACTTTTAATTTAAAATTTAGGAAAATATAACCTAAACATGTATCTTTTAGTAAAAAAATTATATGGGGTTATATAAGTTATATTTTAGACTACAAATAGTCATTAAAAATATTAAAATATTTCATGCATCTTGTTATTTTATTTATAATTTTTAAACATCAAATAAATATGTATATTTATGACACAATGATGACGTAATGATTACCTTATTAATGAAATATTTAAATAAATGAGATTATAAATATTAAAATAAATTTATTTTGAAACATTTTATGCCATTAAAGGATTTTATGAATGATTATGGCTTGTAATATTTTAATTTATGAAGTTTTTTTGAAATAATCATGTTGTTATGAAATTTTTGAAAAGTAATGATATGAATAGTATAAAAATTGACAAAAATGATATTTTAAAAAAAATACTATTTTATTAAATGATATGATAGTCTTAAAAATATATTATTTGTCCTAATGACTTATATAATGTTTTATATTTAATTAATGAACCACTTTAGGTTCTATTGTAATTTTTTGGTAAATATATTGAGCATATAGTTTGAATATACAGGAAGACATGGTAATAGTTAAATTAGTTAACTAAGGGTTAAAGATAAATGATATGGTTAAATTTGAAACCAAAACTTGTATAAAATATATTGGTTGAAATTATATATAAAAATAATCATATTATATTCTAATTAATTGAGTTTTGGTCATTTTGAAAATAGAAATTCCTTTTATAATAAAATAATCTTTCAAGACATTCCTAAAGTACCCCTCCTCCATCTTATAAAAGGAAACCACCTATAACCCATTACTCACACCTCTAAAGCCCTTTGGCTTGCCCAAATTATGCTTCAACAATATCCCAACATACCTATCTTCCTCCTAGAATCCTTACCTTAGGAAAAAGGCAATTCAAGAAAGCCTTTTGGCTCAAATCAAAGGGATTAACCCGTTTTAAGAGGTAGCGTCTTCTCTAAAGTTCCTTTACAATATTCTACTTCTTAACTCCCTATTATATTCTTATTCCTTGATTAAATAATAACACCAGTATCCTAAATATAATATTATGTGGCTATGAAAATTATTTTAACTACACTTACACACACCTCAATCTAATGGATATAGAACATATTGTTTCTATGGATGGTGAACTACTGCCTCCTAAAATGATGATTGTTAAATTATCTCATACCGCCTCTCATGGTGGCCATTATGATGGAACTATATTTATATTATATTTATTAGGTTTATATTGTCTTTATGGTTCTGTAATTTTTATTGACAACATACCTTTATGCTTTTCATGATGTATAAACATGATAATTTCATTTTAGGAATCATGGTCTACCGCCCCCTCAAAATGATATGACACATTTATGACCTAAATGGAACATATAAAGGATGGATATAATGAAATTATGTAACATATATAAAATATGATATTATAATATAATTATAATATACTTATGTTTCATTATGATTTCATTCCATTAAATATGAAATAGAAATGAAAGTAGTGTTCATGCGTACGTACGGCTTACCATCTCCATGAATGATGAATTTCATTTCTTATCTTCAAATGTTATGGAATATTATAAATAAATATATAATAAATATATATGATATATATATATATATATATATATATATGAATAATATTCTAGAGATAATGGACTTTTTACCATATGGACAAATTGAAATTATAATAAGATAATGTTCGACTCAAGTGCCCAATATCGACCAAACGACCGATATTAACTTAAATAGTTATGTAAATTTAATAATGTGGTAATAAGTGATATAAAAGGAATAATAAACTTGAAAATGGTTCTGAAGAAAGTATAAATTAACTTAAGTTTATTATTTGGGAAATTAAAGAACGAATGAGTCGAGACAGACACAAGGTAAGGGACTTCGTCTCAATATCCTTTCATTGAGGAATATTATAATATGCACATCATTATTTTATATTATGTACAATAACCCCCTTTGACTTTTAATTTCATTACAAGGGAATATTTTTTTTGCAAAGAGTTTTACTAAATATAAAAAAGGAATGTTTTTAATGTATGTGGTGACAATGAACTCTCTGCCATCATAATCGTTATTTAGATTCCTCTATAAGCCTTAATGTTTTCAAAATAAAAAAAGAAACCCCTTATTCCATTTTTGGGTGTTTTGGTATTGAAAGTGGTTTTTGAAATTTATTAATTATTTCAATATCGTGAGATGATTTCTTGTGATTGAAAATGAAATTTTATGAGTTAAATGTTGATAATTGCAATATTTTATGTGTTATGATTATATAATGGTACTTGGACATTTGAAGGGTGGTTACGTGATAAACCAAGGATGGGTGGTTACATGATAAACCAAATTATGGGTGGTTCTGTGATAAACCAATGACGTGTGGTTACGTTATAACCTCCAATTCATTGGGTATGGAAGTCGGTCGTATGGCTATTCTATTTATCGATATGTGTGGAAGTTGACCGTATGGTTATTCCATTTAAGTATGTTTATGTACCAAGTTATCTTATATGTTATATGTTGTTTTTATGGGATTTATGGAAATATTTTCGTTACAAAAAGGGTATGTAATGATCTTACATTCAGTGAATTTTTATTACTAATTCTTTAAGGTGAAAAGTATTACTTTATGATTATGTATTCATGGTTTACATGTTGTTTCGAAAAACTAATAGTTTTCATTATTTATGTATCCCTTACTGAGATTTTTATTATAATCCCAAGTTTTGAAATGTTTTTCATAGGACATAAAGATAAATAGGGTCAAGTATGGGATCAAAATAAATTCGTTCTATCTAAAACATGGAACTAGACATATTTATTTTTTTAAAGAGTTTTTGTTTTATGAAAAAAATAGATAGTGAGTATAAGTGTCTACTTGTAATACTCAAGTTGTTATGTATAAGTTATGACCTAATTCTATAAAGCTCTAAACCTAAAAATATCCTCAAGGTGAATTATTAACTTAATTCAACATTATGTAATGTTTAAGGATGGGTCCTTATAGTTGGTATCAGATGTCGGTTTAGATAACTTTAGAGGTTAGGGTGTTATTTAATAATAAGTGACATAACCATAATTGTTAGCATATTAAAAAGAGTCATTGTTATTTTAGATAAATTGAATGAGTTTAATATAACACGAATAAGTATATATTGGTATTTACCCTCCTCATAATATATTATATAAGGATTTTACTGATATACTCACACTGAACATTTTGGTTTTAGTAAATGGATGGTTCTAGTAGGCACCAAAGTAACAATGGATGTGAAGAAAACTGTGACAGTTTTATTAATAAGAAATCAAATAAAATAGGTGCTGAAATGAGAACTTTTGTGGTTATTCTCAACCAACTATATAGAGTCTTGATTGACCACCTGAACCTTGGTGATTTTTATAAGGCATCATATATGAAAGAAGAAAATCCCTACAGAAGTTCAGGTAATAATCATAAAGGTAAGTATATTCAAAAACCCATGTGTCAAGGATGTGGAAAGAAACACCTATGAAAATGATTCAAAGTGACAGGAAGAATCTATATATGTGGTAATTAAGGTCATAAATCAAGAACCTTCAATGGAAAAAAGGAAGGGTCTAGTTGACTCCATGAAATGGAAAGAAGTTATTTCTGAGGGATCAATTTAATGTTTTAAATGTGGTTTGCATTGTAATTATACAAAAAGATATCTTACAAAGAAGGTTTGGGAATGAGATCAGTAGGACTGTACAAATATATGTTTAAAAATACCTAATTCCATTCCAAATGAGGATGAGGAAACTGAAAATGACCAATGAAAGGTATGGATTATTTCGTAGCTGATGTTCTGATATTGTTGAATCATAGGATATGATTCATGATTTTGGTTGTTGGAAAGAAGTATTACAGAATAAGTTGTAAAAGAATGGTTAATGGATCATGAAGAATTTTGAATGAGTAAGAAGTCTACATATAAGATATTCAAGAGTTATGGTAGATATTAGGATGATGCAATGCTTAAAAATATTAAGTCTCTTTAGATAATGGGATTAATTTGGAAGACTTTTTCTAGTATGTGTAACCCTGAAGTTTGATATGTGAAAATTTTATTCAAGAAAGAATTATCCTTTCTTGTGTGGATATAATGGATAACCGTAGGAGTTCATATGGTCTTCTGTTTTTGAGGTGATAAATGGTTATTTCGTTTTGGGATGCAAAATGAAAGGTATTAGATAAACTTTTAAGATAAAATAGGTTATGGTCATTTTTGAGGAAATTATCTTAATTTTGATAATGTTATAAGAATGATATGGTTTTAGAAAAGGGAAAACCCATAGGATATGTGACAACCCATCACGTCCGTTAAGGACAAGGGAATCGAACCCACAATAGAAGGGTGACAAGGGTGCATCACCTACCACTTGCCTACGTGAAGTCCCTGGTTAGTATGAATTATTCTTTTTATTTAAATGATTTTATTGATCAATAATCAGTTGATTTGGGATCTTAAGTTTTATCAAATGGATATCCTTATTATTTGAAAATTATTTGGTGATTAACTGATAAAGGTTATTTTGGAAGACATTTTCTCTTTTGGGAACACTATATGACTAAGGAAAATAGAATACTTTGGGATTTCAATTGAGGAGTAATGGTGGAATTTTATTTTGGAAGAATATATATTTTTATTGTGAAGATATATATATTTGGTTTATTTATGGAAATGATTAACCTATCATAGAGAATATGTGATTAGATAAATTACTTTTCAGTATGATACTTTAAGAGTAGATGATGTTATTTGTAGATATATGTTAAAATTTTTCTGGAAGAACATGCGATCGAATCCTTCTGAATTTTGGGTTCAAATATAGTTAGGATTATTTTGAATAACTTTAAGGAAATTTTTTTATTTAATGGTCTTTGTTGATCTTTGGGTATTGTTTGTTCAATTT
The DNA here is from genome assembly GCA_963277665.1 of Viscum album. NCBI lineage: Eukaryota > Viridiplantae > Streptophyta > Magnoliopsida > Santalales > Viscaceae > Viscum > Viscum album. Next base: position 454,094,411 of record OY728166.1, on the reverse strand, counting down.
TGGAGATTACAAGTAGTATTTCTTTTAATAAAATATTATCCTTTGGGGGATTATCTAATCTTGTACTAACCATGTGGGTTTGGGTTAATTTATATAGGTTGGGGAAATATATGGTTCATCTTTTTTAGATCATGTTATTCTTAAGAAGTTGATTCTAGCACTTCAGGTGTGACCCAGTCATCTTGAATAATCATTGTTTGGAGAAAAAAATTAGTTTTTGGTAGAAACTTATTAAAGGATGAAACTATAATTTAATGTAAGTATATTTACTTATGTTCTTAGTCAATATCATAAATAAATTCTCAAAATTTATTAAAGGGAACTTAAAACAAAAAATGTTTTCCATTTACTTTTTTTACTGGGGAATCAAATACAGTTTAAACTATCACAAGTTTGTGGTTTTCTAGTGGTTAACTTTTTCTTGGTCATGTTTTCTATCACTCTCCATCAGAACTTGATTGTTAGTTTTTTCTCTTCTATATCCATGATTTCATGGAATTTTAGTATGCTTTATCTCGGGTGAACTTTGTAATTCTCTTTCTTTATTTTAATGTGATAGTTTTATTGACTTTTTTTTTCTTATGTGGGACTCCCAATGAAGTTTCTGAGCCCAATTTTAAAATTGAGAGGATGCAATTTCTAAATGGGGGAAAGGATGTAACAACCTAGGTATTTATAGAATAATAATTTTTGTTTTCTATTAATACTTATGAATAATATTTTAATTTTAAGTTAAATGGGAATCATTTTCTAATAGCGTACTCGACACGCAATGACAGGCTTCTTCGAAATCTTACATTGCACACAACATTGAGTTGTACTAAAAAAATACAACAATATTATTATTATTTCAAATGGTAGTTAATTCCTAGACATTGGAATGTAAGTAATTAATAGTATCAACTGAATTTTGAAATATTTTTTACACATGTTTAAATGACGATTCATTACTTACCACATTTATTAGAAATGAGAATAAAAAACCAATTGAATATAATGGATGTGTTTTTATGAAAAGCTATTAAAAAGGGAATAACTATGTTTTCATATCACTCTTTATGGATTTTTATTTAATGAAAAATTTATTATATATATTCAATGTAATGTTTTAAATTCATCTTATATGTTTTCTAGATATGATATAAAAATAAATTCATTTCTTCAGATAAAAGAAGTATTTTTCTAAAAATGTGGTTTTACCGCCTTTTGATGGAGAACCCGTTTTAAATCTAGTTTTTGAAACATTTATATGTTTTATTTGACAAAATAAATTTCTTCTTTGGAAGAATAATACCAAAATTTACTTTGGAAAAAATTTGGTATTTTTCTGCTAAAGTTCATTTTTTTAATGAATAGTGAATATACTGCATTTTAATTCAAAATTACCTTTTATTATGATTTATTTATATAGTTAGATTGTAATTTTAATTGGTTATAAGTTGTAATTGGATTATATTTTTTATCATTTAATCCAATTTTGGTCATTGGAAGTATTTTCACATTGAAATTGGACATAAACTCATGTCAATATTTTGGTAGTTTTTACTTCTTAAAAACACATTTTTTGGTTTCAACAACGGGAATTAATTTTAAATTAATTTCAGCCAATTCTGTGTTTTAAATTTGGAAAAATAGATTCCATATTTTTAATCAAGAGGTTCAAATTTTGTAAATAGTTACCTTTTATTTTTAGACATTATGAATAGTAACTTCAGTAAATATTTTATTTACCATGGTTAAAGGGTAAATCCGGCAAATAAGGGTAAAAAATAATATTATAATAATATTAAATTGCCCTAAAACATGTCCTAAAACTATTGGATGGGATATTTCCAACCATGGTCATCCTTTTGTCGATTTTAGGACCCCATTGAGCCACTTGTGTGTAAAAATGACATTTAATTACTTTTAATTTAAAGTTATTGAAAATATAACCTAAAAATGTATATTTTTGTAACACAATTTTTATATGGGGATCTATAAGTTATCCTTTTGACTATAAATATTCATTATAAATATAAAAATATTTCCTGCATCATAGTATTTTATTTATAATTTTTAAACTTCAAATAAATAAATATATTTATGACAAAATGATGATGTAGTGATTACCTTATTAATGAACGATTTATATAAATGATATTATAAATATTAAAATAATTTTATTTTGAAACATTATATGCCATCCACAAATTTTAGGGATGATTATGACTTGTTATATTTTAATTTATGATGTTTTTTTCGAAATAATCAAGTTGTTATGAATTTTTTAAAAAGTCATGATATGAATAGTATAAAAATTGACATAAATGTGTTTTTTAAAACAAATACTATATTATTAAATGATATAACATTCCTAAAAATATAAGATTCGGCCAAATGACTTAGATAATGTTGTTTATGTTACTAATGAATCAATTTAGGTTCTATTGTCATTTTAGGGTAACTATATTAACTATATAGTATTAATATACAGGAATACATGGTAATAGTTAAATTAGTTAACTAAGGGTTAAAGCTAAATAAAAAGGTTAAATTTGAAAACAAAACTTTTCTAAAACTTATTGTTTGAGAGGATTTAGAACACTAATCATATAATATTTTAATTAAATTATTTTTGGACATTTTAAACTGAAATTTAATTTATAATAAAATAATCTTTCAAGACATTCATAAAGTACCTCCCCCCCCTCTTATAAAATGACACCACCTATAACCCCTTACTCTCACCTTTCGTGACCTTTGTATCCTAAAACCTATACTCCAATAAGCTCTCAACATCCGTCTATTCCTAATAGAATCCTTACCTTATGAAAAAGGCAATTTAATAAAGCCTTTTGGCTCAAATCAAAGGGAGTAACCCTTTTTAAGAGGTCGCACCTTCTCTAATGTTCCTTTCCAATATTATACTTCTTCACTAAATATTATATTATTATTCTTTGATTAAATAACAACAACAGTATCCTAAATATACTAGGATTTTTTTATGATAAGAATTTAAACTACACTTACACACACCTCCATCTAATGGATTTAAAACATATCGTTTCTGTGGATGGCAAACTACTGCCTCACGAAATGATGATTGTTCAATTATATCCTACCACCTCTCATGGAGTTCATTATGATGGTACTGTATTTATTTGATATATATTACGTTTATATTTCCTTTATTATTCTTCAATTTTTATTTTCAACATACCCTTATGTTTTTCATGATGTGTAAACATGATAATTTCATTTGAGAAAGCGTCGACTACCGCCCCCTCAATGTGATATGACTTGTTCATTCCATTCATGGAATGTATAAAGGATGGAGTTAATGAATTTATGTAACATATATAAAATATTATATTCTACTATAATTATAATATACCAATATATCATTATGTTTTCATTCCATTAAATACGAAATAGAAATGAAAGTAGTGTTCATGCGTACGTACGGCTTACCGTATCCATAAACGGTGTATTTCATTTATTATCTCCAAATGTTATAGAATATTATTAAAAAATATATACTGGATATATATGATATATATATATATATATATGAATAATATTCTGGAGATAATTTACTTATGACCACATGGATAAATTGTAATTATAACAAGATAATTTTCAACTCAAGTACCCAATATCGACAAAATGACCGATATTAACTTAAATAATTTTGTAATTTTTATAATGTGGTAATAAATGATATAAAAGGAATAATAAACTTTAAAAAGGTTCTAAAGAAAGTGGAAATTAACTAGAGTTTACTATTCAAAAAATTAAATAATGAATGAGTCAAGTCGGACACAAGATAAGGGACCTCAGATCGATCTCCTTTCATTGAGGTATATTATAATATACACCTCTTTCTCTTTATATCATGTATACTAAACCCCTTTGAATTTTACATTTATTCAAAGGGAATATTTTTTCTACGAAGAGTTTTTCTAAATGGAAAAAGGAATTTTTTTTAACGTATGCAGAGACACTGACCTCTCTACCATCGTAATAGTTATTTGGCTTCCTCTATAATCAATAATGTTTTTAAAATGAAAAAAGAAAACCCTTATTTAATTTTTTGGTGCTTTGGTATTGAAAATGGTTTTTGAAATGGATTGAGTATTTCAATATCTTGAAATTATTTCTTGTGATTGAAAATGAAATTTTATTAGTAAAATGTTGATATTTTCAATATTTTATGTGTTATGATTATATAATGGTTCTTGGAAATTTGACATGTGGTTACGTGATAAACCAATGACAGGTGGTTCCATGGTAAACCAAGGACGGGTGGTTATGTAATAACCTCTTATACATTGTGTATGGAAGTCAAACGTATGGTTATTCCATTTTGTGATATATGTGGAAGTTGACAATATGGTTATTCCATATAAGTATTCTTATGTCCCAAGTTACCTTTATATGATATATGTTGTTTTCTATGGGAATTATGGTAATATTTTTGTTACAAAAAGGGAATGAAATGATCTTATATTTAGTGAAGTATTTTTTTTACTTCTTTAAGGTGAAAAGTATTACTTTATGATTAAGTGTTCCTAGTCTACATATTGTTTTGAAAAACTAACAGTTTTCCATATTTATGTATCCCTTGCTGATATTTTTATGATCATCCCATGTTTTGAAATGTTCTTCCTAGGACTAAAAGATGAATAGGGTCAAGGATGTGATCCCGGAAAAGTCATGTTGTCTAAAACATTTAACTAGACATGTTTATTTTTTAAGAGTTTTTGTTTTATGAAAAAAATAGATAGTGAGTAGAAGTCTCTACTTTTAATATTCAAGTTGTTATGTATAAGTTATGACCTAATTCTATAAATCTATAAAATTGACAAGATCCTCAATGTGAATTATTAAAATAATTCAATATTATGTAATATTTAAGGCTAGGGCCTTAAACCATGTGATTTTAATACTCATAATTGGGTAATACTTTGCAACATTTCTAACTGTCAGCTTGATAACCACATCCTAAAAAGAGTTTCAGGTGGGATACACTATCCCAGTCCCCTACAGTCCCACATTGTGCATGGTTCCACTATCAGCTCTCAAAGCCTCAATATAGTAGGCTTCCTTTTCTGAGGTAGGATGACCAGGGGAATCTAAATACTAAAACCCCCTGACCTGTATGTAGCATACATTATTGAACAAAACAGATCAATTTTAAACCTTCTAAAAACATCTGCAACTTTTGGATCAATTGTACTTGACCAAACCTCTTTATAGGTGGGAATCACTTTTTATTCTTTACCCAAACCATGCTGACTGCCTTCCTCGATATAGGTGGAATGATGTGGCTCCATTTGGGCCCCAACTTATAGACCAAGCCCCTCCTAGATCATCGGTTGATCCCAGTTCAAGGTCTTGCACCTACATGCTACCTATAGATGATCAAGATGCTTTCATGAAGAGAAATAAATGACCCACTACTCAAAACAAACTTTTTTCTTATAAGTAAATTCCTCTCCAACTGATATCCACACATTTCCAACTGGAAAATGTGAAACAAAAACTTTGACAAAGATTCTTGAAGAAATCGAGGGATAGACTGTATGAGTTCTAAAATCATAACATAAATATAAACCCATAAGATTCCAAAGAATTCGAATGATATATGGATTTCGAAATGAAATAGGAAGTTCCAAAATATTTACTCAAGTTGCCATCATGGAGGAATCATGATTCATGTGAAAATCACAAGACCGACAAAACATGAAGAATTATAATCTATTGCAGACTTGTTATGCACTAGACTAAGCCAAAATCATATCCTTCTCCAAATTGAAATGAGTCATTATATGCCTTTTACCAAGAAGGACAACAGTTGCTCGATCTTGGATACCCCAAGCATCAAAAAAATAATCTATCAAATGATTCCACGAGTGGGTGATGTTTCTTAAAATGAGAAATCAATGTCAGGATAAGCAGAGAAGAGGCATCAGTGAACTTTGATGTCATGATTGAAATATGTGGGAAACCATTGAATAGATCAGGAACTTTGGGGTAAACAGAAATATTGGGGAAGGTTGGAATAAAGTCCGGTTTTTTAAAAGCTAAGAACGAGTTAGGTTAGGCCCCCATAGAGGATGATGGAGGTCCCTACCCCTCTCGTAGGGGATGGACCGGCTCACCTGTCATAAAAATCTAGGGTATGATGGGCAAGGTGGCCTGAAGATATAACTCTTCTTAGATCTTACCATATTCAATTTCTTTCATAGATACTATGAATTTATTCCATGATTTCTTTAGTAGTCTCATATCCCATAAATTTTTTTAATTATTTCTTTAATAATGAAGAGAGTACATATTTTTTTTCTTCATATTTCTAAAAACTCCTCTTATCGGTTGGAGACCAAATAGTATGATATCCTGACAAAGTGAAACCTTGAAGAGAATTGTTAATAACATACAATCCCAAGGATAAAAAATAATGCATCATACTCTCCTTTTATAAATGAAATATTTTTCCATAAAAGGTGGGAACTCCTTTTAGATTTACTGAGTTTTTACTTTCTATAGAAAACGAATAAGTAATACTCAAGGGAAAAAAATTCTCTAATACCAATTGAATAGGATCAAGTAGGTATTGAGAGGAACTGGGGGGTGGGGGTGGATTAGTGCCATATATTTTTTCATTTTTTAATAAATCTATAAGCCCTTATTCTTTTTCAGTGGATATCACACAATAAAAACAATATAGATAAGAAATGAAACGTAAATTTTTTTTAATGAGGTTCGCCTCTATAAGGATTCTTCAGTGTATAGTGTTTTTTATCCCCCCACACACAAATATTTTTTTATTATCAAGAAAAACTATAGTAAATGGTATGATATTAAACCATTTACAAGTATTGTTACTGACCAGTTACTATCTTTCTTCCACAAAACAAGTGAATCTTTTTAATGAATGATCAATGATAAATTTATTATCCTCCTCACGAACCTCACATATGCCGATCAACATCATGATGGATATATTCTCTAAATAGTTATATATATATATATATATATCATGAAAATTATGGTTTTTCATGCCCATAAGGGTATATTGTTTTATATAATATGAAATTGTAGAAAATGATAAATTTTTATCATTTTTTGTTTCACCCACATAAGATTTCATTAACTAAAATCATTTAATAATTATATAAAATGTATAAGAGTTGAAATAATTCATATATATGATACATGAATCAGTCAAGACATTAAATTACATGTTTTAAACACATGATTTATTGCATGAAAGACTAATGAATGTCTTTAGGAAATATAAATACACTATCGTACTATAATGTCCTGATTTTTCAGAGAAGTATGGATATTTAATTTAATGTAAAAAATACTATCATTTGATTCTAGTAATGTGCTTTAGAGGATGAGGAGTATCTTGGTAGATTCTAGGTCTTGTTCAGAGCTCATAGCTCTATATTTTGGAAATACAAACAGATCTTCATAGTTAGCACACAGTTAGTACTAATAGTATGAATCAATTTTAATGGTCCTATAGAAAACTATATAGGTGTGTATGGTTAGTTATAATCATGTACCTCAGGATACATGACCATGTGGGGGAATTCTAGTTCCCTGGAAGGGGCTACATAGTTTTCCCAAACAGTACACATAGGGTCGCACCCTTATTGACACTTAACTAGAATAGGTTCACAGTTAGGTGCACAGTTTAGAAAACCATGCGGCCAAACAACAGGACCCATTAAAAATGGGGTAAAATTAATTTTCCCCTTACTGCCTAAAAAATATAAAACCCTTCTTCTTACCTTGTTTTCTCTAGAAAACGACCACATGGGAGCTCCTCCTCTCCATAAAACCTAGTCTTTGAATCCCATCCCTCATCTGGTATTTTTTTTCTTCACCATCAGTCTCGTTGGATAAATACCGACAAGTGATTCACTCATCTTACTTCTTCACTTCATTTATTCCACTATATTTAGTACTTCCGTATGCGATAAAATATTCCCAATTTCACAGTAATTTTTAATTTCTCTATTTCCTTCAATTATATCTCAATTTAAAAGACAAGAAAGGATGTGTGGTCATCTACCAAACTAAGGTAGTTTCTTTAGTTATTTTTTACAAAAGTCTCATTGTTTTATATAGATAATCCTTGTTCCATACACTATATCCTTCTAATGACACATCTAAAATTTCCTATTAATTAAATTAAATGTTTTTGTCAAGCTTTGTATTATTTTAACAACCCAAAAATCAATGTCATAGGATGAACACCATGATGTGAGCCACCATTAAAGGTGTTACTTACTTAAAGGCCAAAGAACCTCATGCCTTGGAATTTCTTTTAACTACTAATTGAGTTGTCTTGAATTACACCTTGTGAATGTAATTTATTTTAAATTTAACCAATAGAAAATGGAAGGCCATATGTATATTCCATTTTCATTTATATTGTAGCTTGAATTAACCATATAAAATGAAATGGCCAACATGAATATAGTGTATTGTTTGAATGGTATGAGTTAATGCTTGATATGACCATGACATTAAATCAATATGGGGATGGGCTTGTCAAATTTGACAATTTGGAATTATTAATTGAATTATAATACAATAAGAGTAATTCCTGGACTCCCTATGGAACACCATCGATGGGATCACCAAAAAGATGTATTTATGCTTCCTATGAGAGATACTTGGTTCCCTAGTGGATTACCACAGACATGCTAAGTAGGCACTATTACCTTTCCATTCCATGAGTGATACCCAGTTCCAAATGTCGTACACCTTGGACTAACTCAGTTAGTTATGCCTTATACCATGTCATGAGTGATACTTGAGTCCAAATACGATCACATTGGATGGACAACTATAGTTATGGGTTTTTTTAAAGAACATACCTAGAGCGATACCTTGGTTCCTTATAATAAATTACTTGGATGGGCTCTGGTTTCCAATTAATTAAAAACTAAGGATTTGTTTTCCAACCCAAATTACATTCTTTGGATCACTCCATTATTTATACAATACTTACATTAATGGGCCATTTATGTCTCCTTTCTTATATTCCATGAGAATTATGAAACCCCTTATGAGTATATATAGACACCTTGGGATTACTCCTTTGGTCTGGAATATTATTACATTTATATATATATATGCACATATATATATCTATATTTATTTTAGGAACACACATATATATACATTCCATTATACTTATATAAATATACATGCAAGGTAACATCTGTTTAGACACATCTGTTTTAGATCGAAGTAGGTACTACAGGTTATGTATCCCATGAGGCACCTGGTTTGATGTGATTCATTTATCTAACATCTCACATTTATTATTACCAAGAAACTGATCATATTATATTCACATACTGGATAGTTCTAGACATTTTTTGGGGTGGTCTACAAAGTATATCTTCCACCCTATTCGGGAAGCCTGTTTATACACGATCATACTTAATAGATATAGTTTGGGAAAAAATGAAGTGTCCCACTATAGATACTTGATTTTATTCCTAGGACAGATCATGGAAGCAGAGGACCGAGTTTATTCTCTTGATTCTAGTGTTGATTTTTTTTTTACTTTTCTAATTTTGTATAGCATAATGTATTTAATAATACTCATGTTTACCTTTTTTTTATATCACATGAAATTATCATCACTTTGGTATTGATATTGATTTGGTTCCAGTATTTTTATTCTATCTTGATTATTTATTATTCTGCTGGTGGTTATTTATTACTGTTTCCTCTATTTATTATTATTATATACCATTGGGTTCCACCATGACCTTAGGGTATAGTCTCCCCACTAATGCACCCTAGGCCCTCTCTTCTAGTCAGCATCCTCTGGCATACGGGGAGTTGTGCTTGTGGATATGTAGCCAACCAGGTTCAGTTATTTATGAGTAAACCAGGTCCAAGATACTATAAAGTGGTATCAAATCTATTTTTTACTTTGTTCTTAGTTTTTGGGTATAAGACAAGAGACTAAGAATGTGTCAGAATTTGGTAATGATCATGTTCCTAGGAGTTGATAACCTACGTACAAGGAATAGATAAAATACCGAGGTTTGGATATTATTATTTTTGTTTGTTCCTATTACAATTGTATTGATTTCACTATTGGGTGATGAACATGAGTTATGATGTTTTTTATTGTTGGGAGTTTTCTTTTACCCTTGGACTGATGAGGAAGGGAGGTATCATATCATGCATCATTATAGGTTCTTAAGGATTCACATGTCCCACATTATGTTATGTAGTATTTATATTACAACATGCATTTCCTTCCATGTATTATTGTTTCCTTGACTAATGTGTTTGAAATTTCATGATGTTTCTTATAGGGATAGAATAATTGGATTAAATAATGTTTATGAATCAATATAAATAGTTTTTCCCTATATAGATTTAAAGTGGAAACTTAATTAACAAATTATTCCATGTTTGAGCCATGGACTTTTGGTTCCCTAGGATAAAATGTTAGATGATATTGATTACATGAATGCCAATTATAATTTATGAAACAAGTACTTAGATAAATTGGGAATGGTAAGTCATTAAATCAAATAATTTAATATGAATCGTTACCTCTTGATACTGTATGTAAGGGCCAGGTCACAGTTTCATGACATTCCAATTGTAACTTATAAATCTTATGCATTTATAAATTGGGAATGGTGTCGCATCTAATTGGACCATGATTTTTATATATGCTTAAATGAATACAAACATAACTAAATTTAAATTCTTAAATAAATATAGTATCTGTTAAATGGGGATTCCAATTTCAATGTAAATGGTGTTTTCCTCTATACCTTGTAATTAACACGCCATATATATGTGCCTCTACTATGTTATGTGAGACCATGACCCTGACTAGACATTAGTAGTGGGAAGTAGGTTGTGTCTCTTATGATCTTTTGTGAACTTTTTTACCACCTAGACCTATCTTAAGGAGAAGACGGAGAGATGTGACCTATTAATAAGAAGTAGTTTGTCTATCCTATTTTGATATTTGTGATCTTATCTATATTAAATATTATCTAAGCCATGATTTTTGAAATCATAGAGAAATTTCACCACAATTTCCTGGATTTGGGTTCCAGGAAGGTGGTGATGATCATTCTCTAGCGGTGGTGGGCCTTGAGCCACTAGTATTGCCTCCCATAATGCCACATGAGGAACCCCTATTATTAATTATATGGGAATTGATGCTCAGTTTTGAGAGAGACTCCTATTCTTCATGTAGTGTTTAAGGGGTACTCTACGACCTTCCCCTTCTATATAAAAGTTGATGTTAGAATTCCAGTAGCAGCATCCTCTCACTTTTTGGGGGGATTGAAGTTCTTAGGCTGATGAGTGTTGTCTAGAGTCCATGATATCCATATTTGAGCATTAGAGATGCCTCGAAAGTAGGGGGCGAGGTCAATCTTGCATCTTATTTATTTAATAATTATACTAAGAGTTGGTGAGTTGTTATCACCTAGGATGGTTGACATCATGGTATAGTCTAGGTGTACTTCTAGACATCCTTCTTTGAAAACATCTTCCCTGAAATGATAACATGGGATAGTGTATGGTAATTTATGATCCTAAAGCAGGGTTCTCTATCTGTGATGGATTATTCAGCCAATTTCATTGAGCTCCATAATTTTTCACCTACATTGTCTAGTGATGAGATGACAATAGAGAAACGATTTGAGGATGGGATTTCATATTCAATCCGATTGTAGGTGAATGTATTTCAATTGACTACTATTTTTGAGATAATTAACCAAGACCTCATTACTAAAAGGAACTTGAGGGAGGATGGAAGTTTGATACCATGCATTTTAGTATCAATATAGGTATGTGGTTTGTAACGACCCGAAATTTTGAATGAATCTTGTTTCCTAATTTTATGTGTTATTTTATTTTATTTTTATACTCAACAAAAATGTTTCATTTGATAACATGATTATAATTAAAATGAGACCGTTGGGTTTTGACTGTTATATGACCATTGGTCAATATGACCGTTGTAAACTAAACGTTTCGATTATTGTCTCTAAATACAAGTAATCTTGGTTAATTATTATAGAAAGAAGATTCGATGGCCTCACCCAGTAGTCTTGGACCGATCGAAGCCCATCTAACAGAACTTGGGAAGGAGGTAGAACCACTGGGATTTCCTCTGGACCAAACCCAAGCCGAACTTTATCGTGTGAAGCTAGAACGGAATCGCCTTTGCGAGAAGTTCAAACTGATAGAAATTACTACTCGTGCGATGTTGGCCGAGCCTCCCTCAGATTCTCTCACCTTAGCACACCTTACACTTAGGTCCTATGCTGGTGTGATAAGGGGCTATGTAAGGAGACCATAATTGCCTTGTGTAATCCTTTGTTTTAAATAAAAATTGGGATTTCTTCTTATGATGAAGTTTATGAATTTTCAAATGACCGGATAAATATAGTATGCATATTTTTGATGAATTTTAGAAAAAGGATATTTTAAAAATGTTTATGTAAATCTTAAATAATTAAAAATGTGTAATGATATTCAAAAAATGGACTTCTACAATTATGTTCAGTACAAAATTTAGAGTCTAATAAGATCAACTTGATTTTTGATGAATAGTAAATTATGAATAGTGATTTTATGCTTAGGATTAGTAATGTGACCTAATGGATTAGTAATCTCACTTAAATAAAGTATTAATATAATCTTGGCACCTTGATTAAGTAATGTGTTTCAATAAAATGGTTAAATAAAGGTTTCATAAATTATTATTCAAGTATTAGTTTTTTCGGGTGAATAGTGTTTTTTAATTAAAAATTAAATTAAAAATATTTAGAAAATTATTTTTATAAAATGGATTTCATTTTTGAGCTCAGAGCATCGATATTATGTTGAGGTAATTTTTGGGGATTTTTCTGAAAAAAATGAATTTTCGGTGAATAGTGTATTTATTTAAAAAAACAAATTAAAAATATTTAGAAAATTATGTTTATAAAATGGAGTTCATTTTTGAAATCAGAGGTTTGATATTTGGTTAAGATGAAATTTTGGGATTTTTCTGAGAAAGTTGAATTTTCAGTGAATAGTAAAAATACCGTTTTAGGGTTTCGGTATGTTTAATGACATCATAACTATGTCATGATGATGCCATGTGATATTTTAAGGGATGGTCGACCAAAGGTGATTAATTATTGTATTGGGGACCCATGTTTCCTAACTTCATGGGAAATATCATGGGAGAGCACATGGTTTTGAGAAAACCACTTTTGAGGTGTCCCTTGGCCATTAATGCCTTGTCCCCTCACTTTCCCTATAAATACCAAGTCATTCTGTCATCATTTGGACTCCAAAATCATTCTCAACGAAGTTCTGGTCCCCTTACCTCCCAAGGAGTCCTCCCAAGGTGCCCTTAAGCCTCTCAAGGTCCCAACCTTTGAGTTTTAAGAGTTACGTTTAAGGTAAGAGATCCTACCACTCTCTTTCTTTTCAAGTACTCTCGTTTATGTCATTTCTTCTAAGCTCCATGTTCTTATGTTGGGGATGTTATTTTATATTCATACAACTTCCCTTTTTATGTTCATATGATTATAGATTCTCTCTTACTCTCATCATTTTGTTTTATGAATGTTTAAGTGGCGCCGTTAGGCTGCCGAATTTTTGTAAAGGATTCTTTCACCCTTCTCATTTTCAAGTTCTATTTTCTTGACAAGTATTTCAAGTTCCTTTTTATTTTGTTGGGGTATGATCTCTAAATATATAATACTGATATTTTATGTTCATATGATGAGAGACCCTATTTTATTTCTTCAATTCATTTTTGTTGCAGTTTAAGTGGCGCCGTTAGGCTGTCGAATTTTTAAGGGATTCGTTCACCATTCTCATTTTTCAAAGTTCTACTTTCATGTAAAGTCTTTAAAGTTACTTTTTATTATGCTGGGGTATGATCTCTAAATCTATCATACTTATATTTTATGTTCATATTATGAGAGACCCTATTTTATCTCGTCAATTCATTTTTTTTTGAAGTTTAAGTGGCGCCGTTAGGCTGCCGAATTTTTAAGTGATTCTTTCACCCTTCTCATTTTTCAAAGTTCTACTTTAATGTCAAGTATTTCAAGTTCCTTTTTATTATAATGGGGTATGATATCTATATCTATCATACTGAAATTTTATGTTCATATGATGAGATACCCTATTTGATCTCGTCAAATCATTTTTTGTTGATGTTTAAGTGACGCCGTTAGGCTGCTGAATTTTTATAAGAGAAATATTATTTTTGTCTTCCTTTCATGTTCTTAATTTCATATGGTATGTCATTAAAATTTCATTGCCATGTTCTTAAATCTTTTATATTCTGTCCCTCTACTGTTTTATGGGTCATTTATGAATGTTTGACCCATGTCCCCTCTCTTTTCAATGTTTTCTAAAACCCTGTAACATAGTCGTTATACTGCAGAATTTTTGTCTCAAAATGTCTCTCTCTTTTTATAAACTTCTTTGATTTTGTTAAGTGAATACTAAAATCTCTATCTTCTATATGGGTATTCACATATATACCAAAATGTTCTATTTTAAATTCTGGGTTTTACTTACATGAAACCCATTTTTCCTTTCCGTGGGTTTAAAGTGACATAAAGATCATGTCTTTAAAGCAGTTTTTTAAACATTATGATTATGAAATGAAACCCATTTATTTTATGCTATATGGGTTGTTTAGGAAATGATTGATGATGATATATGTGGCTCACATGATAATAAATACATGTCAAGGGTGCGCCCAGATAGCACTCCAATGCATTGGGTAAAGACTTAATCTCTAGAGATGACCTTTTAGACTGATACCTTGGTGAATAACCTTGGTAATTTTTTTTAATGACACCTTGAGGATGGACCTTGGTGAAACGAAATGATTGTCAATATTAAATTTTGTAGCCACATCTACAAGTTATGAAAAATGTTGTTTTTATTATGATATATCTCATGATTTCTTTCTCATTCCTTAAAGTTCTTTTCATGACGTTATTGAAGTATCTCAAGTTCACATGTAAAATGTTTATCTTGTTTCCCTTACTAGGACTTCTGCTCACCCTTTCTTTTGATGTATGTCCCCAGGTCATGAGATGCAGTAATGAACCTAGGATGAACATTAGGATAAGCCTATAAAGTGTTTAAGAAGAATGTTTTATGTTTTCATGTTTTAAGTTCCCGGTTTCCAAGAAACTAAACCTTAAAGATCCTCGGTTTTGTAAAATGTAATGAAAGTTTATGTGATAAAAAGGCGGGATGATATAATTTGTATCAAAGGATGGTTTAGTTATTTTTGTAAATTAGGATATGAAAAATTTAGGAAGAAGCCTATAAAAGAGTTTATATATAGTAAATCTTCCTGGTATTTTGCTGAGTATTGAGTAATGGGTTGCCAAGAAAATACATCCCCGTCTGGATACGAGCAGGTAGAGGTGGATCTGGCACAGATGTACATAGGGGTAAAACCTGAAAACACCGCTTTGAGCTAGACTCAAATGGGAAATGGTACACGACAATGGGCCTTTCTGCACTCTTGGTTACGACACACCCGGGGTATATTCTTTGGTAAATTCATAAGCTTAGTATGAACCATTATTAAAGGAACAAAGATAAAAAAATAAATATTCACATAAGAATATATGATCATGGATAACCTAGATTGGAACCTAGGGGATCACAAGTTAGGATATACTTTTATTCTACAAGTTTGTCCTTTTATGCTTAAAGTTTCCTTTTCATGATTATTGGCTAAGTATTTAAGCCCATAATTATAGTTTCTTTTCTTAGTTAATGGCGGGAAATGGAAGAACATTTCCCAACAACCAATGTGATAGGAAATGCGAAGATTTCCGTATTAATATGACAGAGATGATTAGGGGATTAAAAAGATGATTATTATTTTGGAAGACGTTCACTATTTTGGGGACTCTATATGATCGGCATAAATAGATTACTACGGTATTTTCATTGAGGATTAAGGTTGACTAATATTTTGAAGAATTGATGAATTTAAGGTGGACTTATAGTAATTTTGGTTACTTATGGGAATGATTAACCTATCTTGGGTAAAATAATTTTACGTTAGCTACTTTTGTTATAAGATGTTAGGAGTGGTTGATGTTGTTTGGAGATGAACAATGAAGTTTATTTTCGAAGACTATGTTATCAAATCCTTTTTGTATTTGGGTTTTAATCTTAGTTTGGTTTATTTTGAGGAATCTTACGGACCGTTATTTATGGAATGGTCAATGATGAACTTTGGGTAGTACCATGGAACTTTGAAAATTTAAAAGTAGTTTCCATTCCTATGGGATTCTTTCTTTTGGAAGAGTTGTTTTACCTTACTCTTTCTATTTTTGGGATAATGTTTAAAGATAGAAGAAATAGATAGTTAATATTTTGTGGATTATGTGATTATCTAGAAGATGATTCTTGTGTTTTGATGAGACCAAGTAGTTTTGAATGCTCATCATTTGGAGAAAATATTAGTTTTGGTAGAAACTTATTAAAGGATGAAACTCTACATAAAGGTAGGTATATTTTCTTATGTTTTTGTTCTATGTAGTAAATGAATTCCTCAAAATTATGAAAAGGAACATAAAACAAAAATGTTGTTGGTTTACGTTTCCTACTAGGCAATCAAAGACCGTTTACACACATTATAAGTTTGGGATTTTCTTATGGTTAACTTTCTCCTAATCATGTTTTTTATCACTCTACCTCAGAACTTGACCCTTTATTTTCTCCTCAATGTCCATGTTTTACTATATGGAATCCTAGTGTGGGTTAACTTGGGTAACCATTGTACTTCCCTTCCTTCTTTTAAAGTAATAATTTTACTGACTCCTTTTCCGATGTGGGACTTTCAATGAAATTTCAAAACCCAATTTTAAAAATTGCGAGGATGTAATTTCTTAAGGGGGGAAGATTGTAACGACCCGAAATTTTGAATAAATCTTGTTTCCTAATTTTATGTGTTATTTTATTTTATTTTTATACTCAAAAAAATGTTTCATTTGATAACATGAGTATAATTAAAATGAGACCGTTGGGTTTTGATTATTATATGACCATTGGTCAATATGACTGCTGTAAACTAAATGTTTCGATTATTGTCTCTAAATACAAGTAATCTTGGTTAATTATTATAGAAAGAAGATTCGATGACCTCACCCAGTAGTCTTCGACTGATCGAATCCCATCTAACAGAACTTGAGAAGGAGGTAGTACCACGGGGCTTTGCTCTGGACCAAACCCAAGCCGAACTTCATCGTGTAAAGCTAGAACGGAATCGACTTTGCGAGAAGTTCAAACTGATAGAAATTACTACTCATGCGATGTTGTCCTCCCTCATATTCTCTCACCTTAGCACACCTTACACTTAGGTCCTATGCTGGTGTGATAAGGAGCTATGTAAGGATACCGTAAATGCCTTGTGTAATCCTTTGTTTTAAATAAAATTTTGGATTTCTTCTTATGATGAAGTTTATGAATTTTCAAATGACCGGATAAATATAGTATGCCTATTTTTGATGAATTTTAGAAAAAGGATATTTTAAAAATGTTTATGTAAACCTTAAATAATTAAAAATGTGTAATGATATTCAAAAAAATGGTTTTCTACAATTATGTTCAGTACGAAATTTAGAGTCTAATAAGATCAACTTGATTTTTGATGAATAGTAAATTATGAATAGTGATTTTATGCTTAGGATTAGTAATGTGACCAAATGGATTAGTAATATCACTTAAATAAAGTATTAATATAATCTAGGCACCTTGATTAAGTAATGTGATTCAATAAAATGGTTAAATAACGATTTCATAAATTATTATTCAAGTATTAGTTTTTTAGGATGAATAGTGTTTTTTAATTAAAAATTAAATTAAAAATATCTAGAAAATTATTTTTATAAAATGGATTTCATTTTTGAACTCAGAGCATCGATATTATGTTAAGGTAATTTTTAGGGATTTTTCTGAAAAAAATGAATTTTCAGTGAATAGTGTATTTATTTAAAAAAATAAATTAAAATTATTTATAAAATTATTTTTATAAAATGGAGTTCATTTTTGAAATCAGAGCTTTGATATTTGGTTAAGGTGAAATTTTGGGATTTTTCTGAAAAAGTAGAATTTTCAGTGAATAATAAAAATACCGTTTTAGGGTTTTGGTATGTTTAATGACATCATAACTGTGTCATGATGATTCCATGAGATATTTTAAGGGATGTTCGACCAAAGGTGATGAAGTATTGTATTGGGACCCCATGTGGCCTAACTTCATGGTGAATATCATGGGAGAGCACATGGTTTTGAGAAAACCACTTTTGAGGTGTCCCTTGGCCATTAATGCCTTGTCCCCTCACTTTCCCTATAAATACCAAGCCATTCTCTCATCCTTTGGACTCCAAAATCATTATAAACTAAGTGATGGTCTCCTTACATCCCAAGGAGTCCTCCCAAGGTCCCCTCAAGCCTCTAAAGATCCCAACATTTTGGTTTTAAGAGTTACGTTTAAGGTAAGGGATCCTACCTCCCTCTTTCTTTTCAAGTACTCACTTTTATGTCATTTCTTCTAAGCTCCATGTTCTTATGTTGGGGATGTTATTTTATATTCATCATAATGCCCATTTTATGTTCATATGATGAAATATTCTCTCTTAATCTCATCATTTTGTTTTATGAATGTTTAAGTGGCGTTGTTAGGCTGCCGAATTTTTTTAAAGGATTCTTTCACCTTTCTCATTTTCAAGTTCTGTTTTCTTGAAAAGTATTTCAAGTTCCTTTTTATTTTGTTTGGGTATGATCTCTAAATATATCATACTGATCTTTTATGTTCATATTATGAGAGACCCTATTTTATTTCTTCAATTCGTTTTTGTTGAAGTTTAAGTGGCGTCGTTAGGCTGCCGAATTTTTAAGGGATTCGTTCACCTTTCTCATTTTTCAAAGTTCTACTTTCATGTCAAGTCTTTAAAGTTCCTTTTTATTATGTTGGGGTATGATCTCTAAATCTATCCTACTGATCTTTTATGTTCATATTATGAGAGACCCTATTTGATCTCATCAATTCATTTTTGTTGAAGTTTAAGTGGCGCCGTTAGGCTGCCGAATTTTTATGTGATTCTTTCACCCTTCTCATTTTTCAAAGTTCTACTTTCATGTAAAGTCTTTAAAGTTCCATTTATTATGTTGGGGTATTATCTCTATATCTATCATACTGAAATTTTATGTTCATATGATGAGAGACCCTATTTGATCTCATCAAATCATTTTTTGTTGATGTTTAAGTGACGCCGTTAGGCTGCCGAATTTTCATAAGAGAAATCTTATTTTTTTTCTTCCTTTCATGTTATTCATTTCATATGGTATGTCTTTAAAATTTCATTACCATGTTCTTAAATCATCTATATTATGTCCCTCTACTGTTTTATGGGTCATTTATGAATGTTTGACCCATGTCCCCTCTCTTTTCAATGTTTTCTAAAACCCTGTAACATAGCCATTATGCTGCAGAATTTTCGTCTCAAAATTTCTCTCTCTTTTTCTAAAGTTCGTTGATTTTATTAAGTGAATACTCAAATCTCTCTCTTCTATATGTTTATTCACATATATAACAAAATGTTCTATTTTAAATTCTGGGTTTTACATACATGAAACCCACTTTCCCTTTCTGTGGGTTTAAAGTGACATAAAGATCATGTCTTTAAAGAAGTTTTTAAAACGTTATGATTATGAAATGAAACCCATTTCTTTTATGCTATATGGGTTGTTTATGAATTGATTGATGATGATATATGTGGATCGCATGATAATAAAGACATGTCAAGGGTGCATCCAGATAGCGCTCCAATGCATTGGGTAAAGACTTAATCTCTAGAGATGACCTTTTAGACTGATACCTTGGTGAATAACCTTGGTAATTTTTTTAATGACACCTTGGGGATGGACCTTGGTGAAACAAAATGATTGCCAATATTAAATTTTGTAGCCACATCTTCAAGTTATAAAAAATGTTATTTTTATTATGATATATCTCATGATTTCTTTCTCATGCCTTAAAGTTCTTTTCATGACCTTATTGAAGTATCTCAAGTTCACATGTAAAATGTTTCTCTTGTTTCCCTTACTGGGCCTTCTGGTCACCCTTTCTTTTGATGTATGTCCCCAGGTTATGAGATGCAGTAATGAACCTAGGATGAACATGAGGAGAAGACTTTCAAGTTTTTAATAAGAATGTTTTATGTTTTCATGTTTTAAGTTCCCGGTTTCCAAGACACTAAACCTTAAAGATCCTCGGTTTTGTAAAATGTAATGAAAGTTTATGTGATAAAAAGGCGGGATGCTATATGGTTCGTCTAAGAAGAAAGAAACTTCACTTAGAGTCTGCTCATGGAGACATAACCATCCAGACGACACACACTAATAGTTATATAGTGTGTCCCCAGTGTGGTAGGTCGGTCCATAAGAAGACCCAGTGTGTGAAGGACCTAATAGATAGTCGATTTTGCAGAAGGATGGGGAACCTATCACATTTCTACCAAACTTTCCCTCTAATAAATAGAGAGAATGGATATTAACCATCTCTATATTATGGTATATGATCGATAGCTTCATGTTAGGAAGGGATCTAGACTACCATCGAATAATCTGGTTGTGTAGGTGGTTGTGGTCAATGTATCCAAACTTAAAATGTATAGTTCCAATTGATTATGTAACACCCGAGAATTTTATGTTATATAAATCATCAAAGGAATCTTTTTCTACACAACACTTGCTTGGCTTGCTTTACACGCAATCGCGACCTTCCTCGATAGCTTGCGTCGTACGCAATACCGAGTTTCACTAAACAACAATATGCTATTAAAACTAGCCGTTATGAATAGTAATAACCACTTTTTGAAAATTTATAAATTTTAATTTTCAAAATGGACTTCATTTTTGGACTCAGAATATCTAAATTAGCCTAGGGTAAAATTTTGGTATTTTTCTGAAAACTTTCAATTTTTGATGAATAGTGAAACCACTAAGTGGTAGGTTAAAAACTGAATTTTGCATAAAACTTAATTTTACCGCTTCTGTGAATGGAATTTCGAAAATCCTAGAGACACGGTTAATATCAAGGACTAAAATGTGGTTCAATGAGATGAAAATAATTTTTTGGTGAATAGTAACTTTTTACTTTTTTTTACCGCGGTTAATAGTAAATAGGGTAACTAAGGGTAAATATGATATTAATATTACCCTAACACATGTCCTAATTCTATTGGACAAGTGTAATTCGACCAAAAACAAACTTAGGAATAAAATATGACCATTTAGGCCCACTTGGATTAGATTAGGACATTTATTATTAATTTATTTAAAGAAGGGTTAAAATAGTTAAAATCAAAGTTTAATAAGTAAATCATTTTTAATATGGGGTTATACATAAGATAAATTCAATTGTAAATATTCATTAGAAAGCTAAAAAGATTTAATACATGATGGTATTTTATTTGTAATTTTTAGACATCAAATAATTTAATTTATTTATGACACAAAGATGATGCAGTAATTATCTTATTAATGAAATATTGACAAAATTGATAATATAAATACCAAAATAAATGTAATTTAAGACTTTTTATGAATTACACTAATTTTCTGGGTTACTATGATATATTATTGTTGATTTAATCAACTTGGTTCGAACATATAATTCTGTTATGACTTTCACAAAAATCATATATCAAATAGTGTCAAAATTGACACAAAATAGTTTTTAAATCAAATATTATATTATTAATTGTTATTTTATTCCTAAAAATCTGAGGTTCGGCCAAATGACTTAGATAAGGATATATATATTAATAATAAACAATTTGGGGTTCGTTTGGCATGTTATAGTAAGTGTATTAACCATATAGTGAAAGAAAACAAAAAGACATGGTAAAAGTTAAATTAATTAACTTAGAGTTAAATCTAATTGATAAGGTTAAAATAATACCCTAAACTTGTCTAAATCCTATTGGTTGATAGGATTTCGACCCATCCCCACTTTAGCTTCGAAATAAGACCCTTTGGAACCATTATAAACCGATTTTGACTTTAATATAAAATAATATTTTGAGATATTCCTAAGGTGCCCCTCTCCTCCCTTATAAAAGGGCACCTCCTCCCCCTCCTCCTCACACCAATTTGAGCACTCAAGCTCGGCCAACCCCTGCCATTTTCCCTTCTCCACTTCCCTAGAATAATCCTAGAGGTCCTGGTCTTCTTCAAAGACCAATCTTAGTTCCCTAAGTGAAGGATTCAAAGAGGCGTTTCAAAGAAGAGGTAATAACCATTACCGATCTTTTCAATTTCTTTCTTCTTCAACTTCTTCTTCTTTAGTTGTTTCATGATAAAGTAATAACATCAGTATTACTTACATACTGATATGTTATTATAAATATGAAACAACCCTAATTAACCTTCTATCCATCCTACGGAAAAATGAAATCACCGCGCGTGCGTACGTACGGAATACCGTCTCCACGCCGTGGTGTAATCTATTTTCCACCATAACCTTACAAGGATGGGTATAATGGTGTAATGAGTAACTATATATGATTATTATGAAGTAATATTGATACTGAAATAATATATATATATACTCCAATACAATTCCACGATCATAGGAACGATATCATCACTCGTGCGTACGTACGGAATACCGTCTCCACGATGTGATGCGACTCGTTCTACATGATCTTCATTTAATAATGATTATATAAATGAATTGAATGAATGAATATGGTATATACTACACTAATACCATTCTGGAAATGAATTATCTATAACCTAAAGATAAGAATAAGAATTTACTCGACAAAACACGCATAAGAACAAAAAGTTATAAAGACCCGAGTAACAAGTAACAATGAAATATTACTAACAAGAAGCTAATAATATGACCATATATGATATCATATAAATATGTATGATTCTGGAATAAGTCAATAACATTATTTAAACCATTATACAGGAGCTTCGGACACGTACAAAGCTAATCGGACCTAAGGTAAGGGAAATATCACAATCTCATTTTTATCCGAGATTGTTTATTCGTAAGTATTTACTGGGGTGTATTTTATCATCCACATCCATGTTCCCTCAATATGTGATATTGTTTCCATCCACTTACAATAGTTTAAATCCAATTTTACCCTTCGGTGAGTTTTTAGTAAAGAATATGAAAGGAATCTTTTGTCGTTTTTCATACGAGGTACTTTTTGACTTTTCCGACAAAAGTACGAAGAATGTTTTTCTTTAACTTATACGGCAAGAATGGATTTTTAAAACATTATTTCAAAGAATATTCCTTTATAAGTTTTCAAGTTTATTTTTAATCAACTTCTTTTATTTTAAAGTCGTATGACATGTTACGAAAGGAAAAATGTTTTTGAAGTAGAAAGGATATTTTCCTCAAGAATGGAGTTCAAGTGTTTTATCAAAATTATTTTCCATCTAAGATAATAAAGGGTTCTGTTTTTTATCCCTATTATTACATGGATTTGATTATGTTGTGATGGAAACATTTTTATGAATTCCTTTATCTTATATGAATTGTTTTATGATGTCATGTTGTTTAAGAATCCCATTTTTATTACATGGGTTATGAAATGATGTATGATTTATGATTTTATGGAACACATAAGAATGGTATCATTATGAGACGGGTGGGACCTATATCTCCCTCCAATGCATTGGGTAATGATTTTATATCTCATGAGATAGACATGGCTGGAACGGAAGGTTATTTCGGTTCAGTGATACAGGACTGAAACGAGGAGTGAACTCGGTTCAGAAAGGGACTTTGTCCACTAAGATAGTCTTGGCAATGAGTCATGACTAAAAAGAAATGATTTTCCATGATTATGTGTGCATGCCACAAAGTTTCAAGTTTTATGTTATGGGGATCTCATTTTCACTTCTATGATTTATTCCATGTTAAGATATTATGATCTCTTTTGCAGGTTTTGATTTTCAAAAAGATATGATATGATTTTTATTTCCTTTATTTGCCCTTGCTGAGCATTTGAGCTCACCCTTTTATGTTTTCTTTTCCCCAGGTCAGGAAGATGGATATTAAGTAGAATATGCTAAAAGGGACCCTAGATATGATGAAATAAATGGGAGACACTGTAGAAGATTTATGAACCAGTTGTTTATGTTTCCCAGTTTCTAAAGACACTATACCTATACGGTCCTTTGTGGTTTTGTCATATGTTGTAATAAGTGTGCTTCAATTTTGAAGTATTAACAATGTATGTAAAGTATGGGTCGTTATAGTTGGTATCAGAGGAAAGGTATAGTCAACCTTTGGAAACTAGGATGTGAAAGCCTTAGTAAGAACCCTAAGGATAAGTCTAAGCATAGAACACAATCTTAGTGTTTTAGAAATGGACTTGAATAACCTAGGATAAGACCTTAAGCATGAAAATTTTATTCTTGAATTATGTGGTTTCCTATTATAATTAGTGTTGATCACACTATTCTTCTTGGTTTTAGTCAATGGCTGGAACCCGAAGGAACCGTGTTAATGCGGAATGCGATGGGCAATGCAATGATTGTCCCCCTGAGCAACCAAACGATATGGGAGCTGGAATGCAAAATCTTGTAGCCATGCTCACACAACTTTCTCAAGCTATGAATCATGCAGGATTTCCAAACGAGCAAAGGAGGGAGCAACATTCTGTTGAATCCTTCATGAGGCAGCGTCCACCTTCTTTCAGCGGGTCTACTGATCCATTAGTTGCTGAACAATGGATTAGTACTACTGAAAAGATATTTTCAGTTCTTCAATGTTCTGAACATGATAAAGTCATCCTAGCAGTGTATCGTTTGGAAGGAGATGCTGATCAATGGTGGAATCTTGTTAAGAATACGAGGCAAAGGGATGAAATTGAGTCTATGGAATGGGACGAGTTCAAGAACTTATTTTTCAATAAGTACTTCCCTCGTATTCTCCGAACAAAGATGGAGAAAGAGTTCCTTGAACTGAAGCAAAGGGATGATGAATCTGTTAGTACCTATGAAGCAAATTTTACAAGACTTGCAAGGTACGCTTCTGGTATTATTATCCAACCTGAGAGTAAGATCGATCGATTCTTTAGTGGCTTAAAACCAAGTCTTCGAAGGGCGTTAGCCATAAGAGACTTCAATAGCTACGAGGAAATCGTTCGATGTGCTCTCAAAGTCGAGATGGAGATTGGAGTAACCCATCAGTCACATGGGTTTGATAAGAAGAGGAAGATGGAATTCAAAGAAAAATCTAAAGAGCACACTGAAAAGAAGATGAACTTTCCCTTATGCTCAAAGTGTGGAAAGAAACATGGAGGGAGTTGTCTTAAAGGGACAAGTAAATGTTTTAAATGTGGAAAGGAAGGCCATCGGGCATTTGAATGCCGTGATAATGGGAAGAAGATGTCTAATGATGCAAACAAAGGAAGGGATACACAGAATGAACCTACTACACTTCAATGTTTCAAGTGCAAGGAGATGGGGCATTATGACAATCAATGCCCAAATCCAAGGGTTGATGATGATGGTCGACGTCAACAAAATCTTAAGGCTAAAGACAAAGGAAAGTCGCATGCAATTTCTATCAGCGATGTGGAGTACGATAACGAAGTGGTGAAAGGTACACTTACCATCCACTCTAAAGTAGCAAATGTTTTATTTGATTCTGCATCCACCCACTCTTTTATTTCTGAAGACTTTTCTAAGGGTATCACCGTATTACCTCAACAATTAGATGTTGAGTTAGCTGTGACAACACCTAATGGCACATCAATCGCATCAAAAGTTTATAATTCTTCTCCGATCGAAGTTTGTGGGAAAGTGCTTCCTGCAAATCTTGTGATCCTTCCTTTAGTGGAATTTGATGTGATTCTTGGCATGGATTGGCTTTCTCTACATGGAGCTCATATCAATTGCCAAAGAAGGGAAGTCACATTTCATATTCCAGATCAATCTACGATCGTCTATCGATGCAAGGATGAATATAACCTTCCAGTGGAAATTTCTTCCATCTTATGGGTCTTGATACCACTAAATGAAGGTTATTTATCTCAAATGGTTGGTGAGAAACTCACGATTAAGAATATGCCCATTGTACGGGAGTTTGATGATGTCTTTCCGGAGGAATTGCCGGGTCTTCCACCAAATCGTGAAGTTGAGTTTTCAATAGAACTCGTACCGGGTGCTTTGCCTATTTCAAAGACACCTTATAGAATGGCCCCAATTGAGTTGCAGGAATTGAAGAAGCAACTCCAAGAGAATCTTGATAAGGGATTCATACGCCCTAGTGCGTCACCTTGGGGAGCACCTGTTCTATTTGTTAAGAAGAAAGATGGATCAATGAGACTTTGCATTGATTATCGAGAACTTAACAAGATCACTATCAAGAACAAATATCCTCTCCCACGCATTGATGACTTATTTGACCAACTACGCGGAGCTCAATACTTTTCCAAGATTGATCTTCGTTCAGGGTATCATCAATTAAGGGTCAAAAGGGAGGATATACCAAAGACGGCTTTCCGTACAAGGTATGGACACTATGAATTTATAGTGATGCCATTTGGTCTTACTAATGCCCCTGCTATCTTCATGGATCTAATGAATAGAGTCTTTAGAGACTATCTTGATCAATTTGTGGTAGTCTTTATATACGATATTCTTGTCTATTCAAAGAGCAAGGAAGAGCATGAAGATCACTTGAGAATTATATTGAAGACCCTGAGAAAGGAGAAGCTTTATGAAAAATTTACCAAGTGTGAATTTTGGCTTCAAAAAGTTGCATTTTTGGGTCATATAATCTCAAAAGAGGGGATATCTGTGGATCCAGCAAAAACAGAGGTTATCGAAAGATGGTCAAGACCAACAACAGTAACTGAGATCCGAAGTTTTCTTGGTTTGGCTGGATATTATCGACGTTTTGTAAAAGATTTTTCATGATTATCTAATCCACTCACCAAGTTGACTCGAAAAGGAGTTAAGTTTATCTGGACAGAGGAATGTGAAGAGAATTTCAAGGAGTTGAAAAGAAGGTTATCCAGTGCACCTGTGCTCACACTGCCTTGTAGTGGAGAAAGGTTTGTGATCTACAGTGATGCATCCAAGAAGGGATTGGGGTGTGTTCTTATGCAAAATGATATGGTGATAGCTTATGCCTCACGACAGTTGAAAATCCATGAGCAAAATTACCCAACACATGATTTGGAGTTGGCTGCGGTAATCTTTGCATTAAAGATTTGGAGGCATTACCTTTATGGTGAAAGGTGTGATATTTATACTGATCATAAAAGTTTAAAGTATATTTTCACACAAAAGGAGTTGAATATGCGTCAAAGAAGATGGTTGGAGCTGATTAAGGATTATGACTGCTCAATCCATTACCACCCTGGGAAAGCAAACAAGGTGGCAGATGCATTAAGTCGACAAGACCATGCTAGTTTATCCATGATGAGGATCACAAAAGATCCAATATTTACGGATTTACAAAGGATGGATCTTGGAATTATAATGGAAGGGGAAAAATCTTATCTTTCTCAAATGAATGTTCAACCATCTATACATGTGAAGATTAAAGAGGCACAGAAAGAAGATGTCGAGTTACAAAAGAAGGTGAGAAATGTTCCTGAATTCAACCTTGATTGTGATGGGATAATAAAGTTCAGGAATCGAGTTTGCGTTCCTCCCATCCCCGAATTAAAGAATGAGCTGCTGGATGAGGCTCATAGTTCATCATTTTCTATTCATCCTGGAAGCACGAAGATGTATAGGGACCTGAAAGAGTACTTCTGGTGGGATGGCATGAAAAGAGATGTTGCTGAATATGTCTCTCGATGCTTGGTTTGTCAACAAGTTAAAGCTGAGAGACAAAAGTCTAAGGGGATGTTACAACCATTACCCATACCCGAATGGAAATGGGAAAACATCACTATGGACTTTGTCATAGGACTTCCTAAAACATCCAAAGGCATTAATGCTATCTGGGTCATAGTTGATCGTCTTACAAAGTCTGCACACTTCATTGCTATTAGAGAGGATTTCTCTCTAGATCAGCTTGCCAGGATATATGTAAGGGAAGTGGTGAGATTGCATGGAGTACCACTTTCTATTATATCTGATCGAGATCCGAGATTTACCTCGAAGTTCTGGCGAAGTCTTCAGCATACTCTGGATACAGAGTTGAGTTTCAGCACTGCTTATCATCCCCAGACAGACGGTCAGTCTGAGAGAACAATTCAAACCCTAGAAGATATGTTGAGAGCTTGCTCTATGGATTTCAAAGGAGGTTGGGATCAACACCTACCTTTGGTGGAATTTTCTTATAATAATAGCTTTCACTCCAGTATTTAGATGGCTCCTTATGAAGCTCTCTATGGAAAGAAATGCAGGACTCCAACTTGCTGGGATGAAGTTGGGGAAAGAAAGCTATTAGGACCTGATCTCGTTGATGAAATGGCAGAAAAGGTCAGATCTATTCAACAACACATAAGAGCAGCTCAGAGTCGACAGAAAAGTTATGCCGACAACCGAAGAAAAGACCTAGAGTTTGAAGTGGGTGATAAAGTGTTCTTACGAATATCTCCCTGGAAGAGGGTTATGAGATTTGGAAAGAAGGGGAAGTTGAGCCCTAGATATATCGGTCCTTTCGAAATACTGGATCGTGTTGGGAAGGTAGCTTACCGATTGGCGCTTCCACCGAATCTCTCTCAAGTTCACGATGTGTTCCATGTATCTCTCCTGAGAAAGTACATACCAGATCCTTCACATGTACTCAGCTCAGAAGTTGTACCGCTGGAGCAAGATCTTTCTTATGAAGAACAGCCGATAGAGATTCTGGATCGTAGCGAAAAAGTCCTACGAAACAAGACCACTCGCTTGGTGAAAGTTTTATGGAGGAACCACCAACTTGAAGAAGCTACATGGGAGCTTGAGGATATGATGAGGGAGAAGTATCCTCATCTGTTTGTTACAAAGTGACGAATTTCGAGGGCGAAATTCTTTTTAAGGGGGGTAGAATGTAACACCCGAGACTTTTATGTTATATAAATCATCAAAGGAATCTTTTTCTACACAACACTTGCTTGGCTTGCTTTACACGCAATCGCGACCTTCCTCGATAGCTTGTGTCGTACGCAATACCGAGTTTCACTAAACAACAATATTCTATTAAAACTAGCCGTTATGAATAGTAATAACCACTTTTTGAAAATTTATAAATTTTATTTTTCAAAATGGACTTCATTTTTGGACTCAGAATATCGAAATTAGCCTAGGGTGAAATTTTGGTATTTTTCTGAAAACTTTCAATTTTTGATGAATAGTGAAACCACTAAGTGGTAGGTTAAAAACTGAATTTTGCATAAAACTTAATTTTACCGCTTCTGTGAATGGAATTTCGAAAATCCGAGAGACACGGTTAATATCAAGGACTAAAATGTGGTTCAATGAGATGAAAATAATTTTTTGGTGAATAGTAACTTTTTACTTTTTTTTACCGCGGTTAATAGTAAATAGGGTAACTAAGGGTAAATATGATATTAATATTACCCTAACACATGTCCTAATTCTATTGGACAAGTGTAATTCGACCAAAAACAAACTTAGGAATAAAATATGACCATTTAGGCCCACTTGGATTAGATTAGGACATTTATTATTAATTTATTTAAAGAAGGGTTAAAATAGTTAAAATCAAAGTTTAATAAGTAAATCATTTTTAATATGGGGTTATACATAAGATAAATTCGATTGTAAATATTCATTAGAAAGATAAAAAGATTTCCTACATGATGGTATTTTATTTGTAATTTTTAGACATCAAATAATTTAATTTATTTATGACACAAAGATGATGCAGTAATTATCTTATTAATGAAATATTGACAAAATTGATAATATAAATACCAAAATAAATGTAATTTAAGACTTTTTATGAATTACACTAATTTTCTGGGTTACTATGATATATTATTGTTGATTTAATCAACTTGGTTCGAACATATAATTCTGTTATGACTTTCACAAAAATCATATATCAAATAGTGTCAAAATTGACACAAAATAGTTTTTAAATCAAATATTATATTATTAATTGTTATTTTATTCCTAAAAATCTGAGGTTCGGCCAAATGACTTAGATAAGGATATATATATTAATAATAAACAATTTGGGGTTCGTTTGGCATGTTATAGTAAGTGTATTAACCATATAGTGAAAGAAAACAAAAAGACACGGTAAAAGTTAAATTAATTAACTTAGAGTTAAATCTAATTGATAAGGTTAAAATAATACCCTAAACTTGTCTAAATCCTATTGGTTGATAGGATTTCGACCCATCCCCACTTTAGATTCGAAATAAGAACCTTTGGAACCATTATAAACTGATTTTGACTTTAATATAAAATAATATTTTGAGATATTCCTAAGGTGCCCCTCTCCTCCCTTATAAAAGGGCACCTCCTCCCCCTCCTCCTCACACCAATTTGAGCACTCAAGCTCGGCCAACCCCTGCCATTTTCCCTTCTCCACTTCCCTATAATAATCCTAGAGGTCCTGGTCTTCTTCAAAGACCAATCATAGTTCCCTAAGTGAAGGATTCAAAGAGGCGTTTCAAAGAAGAGGTAATAACCATTACCGATCTTTTCAATTTCTTTCTTCTTCAACTTCTTCTTCTTTAGTTGTTTCATGATAAAGTAATAACATTAGTATTACTTACATACTGATATGTTATTATAAATATGAAACAACCCTAATTAACCTTCTATCCATCCTACGGAAAAATGAAATCACCGCGCGTGCGTACGTACGGAATACCGTCTCCACGCCGTGGTGTAATCTATTTTCCACCATAACCTTACAAGGATGGGTATAATGGTGTAATGAGTAACTATATATGATTATTATGAAGTAATATTGATACTGAAATAATATATATATATACTCCAATACAATTCCACGATCATAGGAACGATATCATCACTCGTGCGTACGTACGGAATACCGTCTCCACGATGTGATGCGACTCGTTCTACATGATCTTAATTTAATAATGATTATATAAATGAATTGAATGAATGAATATGGTATATACTACACTAATACCATTCTGGAAATGAATTATCTATAACCTAAAGATAAGAATAAGAATTTACTCGACAAAACACGCATAAGAACAAAAAGTTATAAAGACCCGAGTAACAAGTAACAATGAAATATTACTAACAAGAAGCTAATAATATGACCATATATGATATCATATAAATATGTATGATTCTGGAATAAGTCAATAACATTATTTAAACCATTATACAGGAGCTTCGGACACGTACAAAGCTAATCGGACCTAAGGTAAGGGAAATATCACAATCTCATTTTTATCCGAGATTGTTTATTCGTAAGTATTTACTGGGGTGTATTTTATCATCCACATCCATGTTCCCTCAATATGTGATATTGTTTCCATCCACTTACAATAGTTTAAATCCAATTTTACCCTTCGGTGAGTTTTTAGTAAAGAATATGAAAGGAATCTTTTGTCGTTTTTCATACGAGGTACTTTTTGACTTTTCCGACAAAAGTACGAAGAATGTTTTTCTTTAACTTATACGACAAGAATGGATTTTTAAAACATTATTTCAAAGAATATTCCTTTATAAGTTTTCAAGTTTATTTTTAATCAACTTCTTTTATTTTAAAGTCGTATGACATGTTACGAAATGAAAAATGTTTTTGAAGTAGAAAGGATATTTTCCTCAAGAATGGAGTTCAAGTGTTTTATCAAAATTATTTTCCATCTAAGATAATAAAGGGTTCTGTTTTTTATCCCTATTATTACATGGATTTGATTATGTTGTGATGGAAACATTTTTATGAATTCCTTTATCTTATATGAATTGTTTTATGATGTCATGTTGTTTAAGAATCCCATTTTTATTACATGGGTTATGAAATGATGTATGATTTATGATTTTATGGCACACATAAGAATGGTATCATTATGAGACGGGTGGGACCTATATCTCCCTCCAATGCATTGGGTAATGATTTTATATCTCATGAGATAGACATGGCTGGAACGGAAGGTTATTTCGGTTCAGTGATACAGGACTGAAACGAGGAGTGAACTCGGTTCAGAAAGGGACTTTGTCCACTAAGATAGTCTTGGCAATGAGTCATGACTAACAAGAAATGATTTTCCATGATTATGTGTGCATGCCACAAAGTTTCAAGTTTTATGTTATGGGGATCTCATTTTCACTTCTATGATTTATTCCATGTTAAGATATTATGATCTCTTTTGCAGGTTTTGATTTTCAAAAAGATATGATATGATTTTTATTTCCTTTATTTGCCCTTGCTGAGCATTTGAGCTCACCCTTTTATGTTTTCTTTTCCCCAGGTCAGGAAGATGGATATTAAGTAGAATATGCTAAAAGGGACCCTAGATATGATGAAATAAATGGGAGACACTGTAGAAGATTTATGAACCAGTTGTTTATGTTTCCCAGTTTCTAAAGACACTATACCTATACGGTCCTTTGTGGTTTTGTCATATGTTGTAATAAGTGTGCTTCAATTTTGAAGTATTAACAATGTATGTAAAGTATGGGTCGTTATATATTAGACCTTCCCAAGTTAAACAGAATACACTACAAGGATGAGGACCTAGCCATATCTATGCAGTGAAGCCTACTCCTGCAAAGTATAGTCCAGGGCCTTCTATGGTTCTAGGTACTATTCTAGTATCCTTTACTTTAGTTTCTCCATTATTTTATACAAGTTCTTCACATTCCTTCATATCTGCAGCAATTAAGGTAAATATAGTCTTCAATGTAGAGTAATTTTGTGTCAGGATGACTCGTGACACATCATAGGGAATCCTAACCAAGATCATAGACTAATGTAAGGTATACCCATTAAGATAGGTGGTTATGTATTTATATGGGTTCCCTTTTTTCTTGAGATTAAGGTATTTGACATCATACTTGGGATGGAATGGTTAGTGGCTTGTCCTATTTACATTGACTTCTATCACTAGAGGGTTTCCTTCATGTCACCCAAGGGAAGTACCTACCTTCACAATAGTGAATGGGATATGCCAGAATGTCGATATGGACTAGAGCATTGTGGGAAAGGTGGAGTGACTGTTAATATAGTGAGTCACTTTTAAGAGATCAATAAGTGTAGTGTGTGGAATTCCCTCTAGTTTTGAAGTATTTTTGGTATTTATTCCATAAGATTATTTCTAGTATACCTTTTGTGAGGGAGGTGTAGTTTATTATTGGGCTTATTCCCGGAGTGGAACTAGTTTCTATTCATCCTTACAGGATGACACCAACAAAGCTCTAGAAGAACACAGAGTAGTTATAAGACATGGAATATAAGGATTTTATATGAGATAGTACTTATCTAGGGGTTTCAATTATCCTTTCCCCCAATATGGGGTACAACAACCTCAGATTGTTTGTGGATCACCATATATTAAACTAGCTTACAGTTAAGAACCGATATTTGTTTCCTCGTGTAGAAAACCTCTTCAACCAACTCCAAGGAGTGAATGTTTTATATAAGATTTATTTTATGTCAATATACCATTAGTTTCATGTTATTTCATCAAAAATATTATTTATAGTGTTCTGAAGTAGATACAACTTGTATGAGTATCTAATTATGTCATTCATCCTTATGAAAACACATATAGGTTTTATGGCTCTAATGAACTATATTTTCTTACCATGTCTAGGTTGTTTTGTGGTAATCTCCATTCATGATATCTTAGTTTATTCTCATACTCAACACAACCATTCCAAAAATGTTAATATTGTGCTAAATACACTAAGATAGCACCATCTATATGATAATCACCCCAAATTCCACGTTTAAATTGATAAGGATCGCATCCGGAGTCAGATCATCTCAAAGGAAGGTGTATCTATTGACCTAAATAAGGCAAGTGATTTAGTTTCATGGGAGAATGCTAATAATGTATTTTAAAAACAACGTTTCTTAGGGTTGGACAATTATTACAAGAATTTCATTTAGTACTTACCACACCTTGAAGAACCCATCATGGTCTTGACTAATAAGGTTGTGAAATTCATATAGTCTATATTATTCAAGGTATACTTTTAGGAGTTGAAGGGGAGACTAAATTTAGTATTAACCCTAATTCTTCAAGATCTATTAATAAATAATGCAATTTATTGTGATGCAATAGGAATCGATCTTGGATTAGTTATGATGGAAGGAGACCATGTTGTAGTGTACAGGTCCCACTTGCTAAGACCCCATGAGTGGAATTACCCTACATGTGACCTAGAGTTTGTAGTTTGGGTTCATGCCTTAGGTTGTTGGAGGAATTATATATTAGGGGAGTGGTTCATCATTTTCATACAAGAAAAGTCCCAAATAAATTTCCACATAACATGACTTAAATCCCAAGAAATGGTGGTGGGTAGAATACATGCAATCATTTGACATTGAGCTTGCTTATAAACCTAATATGGGAAATGTATTACCTGACCCCCTAAGACAAAATACTTTGACACAGGTCATCCAACAGTCTAGTAGTGAGTGGCAGTTAATGGCCCTGTTTTTGGAGATACACCTGGAGTTTTAGAAATTCATGGGTATCATGTTTTAACAGCTTTGGATGTGACATAATCCCTCCTATAATTAGTGAGGATGAAAAAAAATTTATATCCTAAGGATAAAGTATTAAGGGAGAGTGTATCAGGTGAGGACCCACCACCTTGATGGGTTTTCGATGAGGATGAAATATTGAACTTTCACAGATGTGTTTGGGTTCTTGCAGACAGACAGAAATAATTGATGTAGCAATTTCATGCCTATATTTGGGTAACTCACCCTAGTATTTCCATGATTTACCAAGATTTATGTCATTAGTATTGGTGTCTAGGTATGAATTGGAAAATTGTATGTTTTATCATGCAGTGTTCCACCTATTAATAGGTGAAGGAGGAGCATCACTGGCCTATGGGACTTTTATAATGAAAATGTTATGACATCACCATGGATTTTTTAATCTTCATGTTGAGATATTCTTAAGACTATAATGTGGTACGGGTGATCATTGAAAGGTTAACCAAGGTTATGCACTTTATGCTGATCAGGGATACCTTTTTAGCAGATTTTCATGGGAGGGTTTACATTCTTGATATTATATACATTCATGGTTGTCCCAATTCTATTATATCGGAAATAGATTCTCAATTTTCATTGCAGTTTTGGTAGGGGTTATAGAAAGTATAGGGTTCATAGGTTCATTTGAGTACATCGTGCCACCCTCAGACCAATTGGTCAGTCCGAGCATATGATATGGGTGCTAGAGAACTTGTTACGTGTATGAATCCTTGATTTTGGGGGTTATTGGGAGAAGTACCTACCTCTCATTAAGTTTTCCTACAATAAAAGTTTTTCGAAAGCTATAAAGATGGATCCCTAAAAGGAATTATATGGTAGGTCATGCTTTTCACCATTATATTTGTTTGAGGCAGGTGAGGTAGTTCTATTGGGACCTCCTCTCATTCAAGAGACTTCAAATCAAATGTAGCTTATTAAGAATCCTATGGATATAGCCTAGTCTAGAAAGAAGTCGTATACTTATCGTCAATGTGGACCTCTATAGTTCATGGAGGGGTATTGGGTCTTTTTGTTAGTTTCTCCGTAGACATATTCAAATATTAGTAATGTTATCACCTCGTTATATCTGACCTTCTGAGATCTTTGAGTGATTCAGGATGGTAGCCTATTGGTTTGTTTTACCTCATAAATACTAGGACATGCATGTTTTCTTCCATGTATCATAACTTCTACGTTACTACTCTAACCCATATCATTTGTTGAAAATGAGGATATTGAGTTGGAATTAGACACTTCCTTTGAGGATAATCCTATGAATATCATTGATCAGATTCTGAATACTCTCTAAGTTAGGTCAGTTCCCCTAGTATGGGTGTTATAAAAAAGAAACCAAGTTTAGTATGAGACCTGGGAGAGGGAACCTGATGTACATATCCAGTAGATGGAACTCTTCTTATAAAATGTTTTAAGAACCTCATAAGGGAAACTTAGGGATGAGTTGTTCTAATGTGGTGTGGTTTTAATGTCTATTCTTTTTATAGAGTTATGGATATTTAATTTACTATGAAAAAACTTATTTTTTTTATTCTAGTAATGTTATTAAGAGGATAAGGAGTGGTTCAAGAGATTTTGTGGCTTTTTCAGAGCCTAAAGCTTCCAATTTATGAAATACAGACTGAGTCTCATGGTTAGAAAATGGTTAGTGCTAACTGTTTTACTCAACTAGTTGGGTGCTTTAGAAAAATATAGAGGTGTACACTGTTAGTTATGACCATGAAATTTAGGTTGCATGACCGTACAAGTATTTTTAGTGGTCTGGAAGGGGCCGAACGATTTTCCCAATCCATGTGCCCATATTCATGCACTTAGTATTACTTAACTAGTATAAGAGCATGTTTAGGTGCATGGTTCAGTAAAATTTTCAGCCAAACCATGTGACCCTTTCAAAATGGGGTAAAGTTACATATTTCCACTTTGTACCTTAAAAATATAAAACCCT
This sequence comes from Viscum album, assembly GCA_963277665.1. Lineage (NCBI taxonomy): Eukaryota > Viridiplantae > Streptophyta > Magnoliopsida > Santalales > Viscaceae > Viscum > Viscum album. The sequence continues at coordinate 454,057,734 of OY728166.1, read as the reverse complement.
TATTCTTCCCATATTCTCTCTAGAATTTGGCCATATGGGAGCTCCTCCTCTCCATAAAATTTAGGGTTTAAAGCTTCATTATCATATACTCTCCATTTTCTTTACTTTTATTCTCATTGGATATACATCAGTAAGCACTTCTCTCCCCTTAGTTTTTCACTTCATTTATTACGCAATCTTCTTTTATTTTTTTGTGTGAGCTAATATTCCTTATTTTTAGGTCAATTATTTTTTCCATTTTCTATAATTCTAGATTGATTAAAAGGACAAGAAAGGATAGAAGGTAAACTATCAACCTAAGGTAGGTGGTCTAGTTCTTTTTCTATAAATTCTCAATGTTTTATATAGTGTGTCATTGTGATGCACGCCATAACCTTCGGAAGATTCCACTTAAATTTCAATTAAATTAAATTAAATGATTTTTTCATGATTAATATGATTTTAGAAACCAGAAAATCAATGTTAGACGATGAACACCTCAATGTATGCCACCCTTAAGGATGCGCCTTTCTTAAAGGCCTTAGAACCTCATGCCTTTGAATTTATTTTAACTACCTATTAAAGTGTCTTAAATTTTCTCTGTTGAATGTAATGTATTTTAAATTGGACCAAGGGAATATGGTAAGCAATATGTATAGGTAATTTACATTCATGTTCTATCATGAATTCACCATAACATGACTATTGTGTATTTTTTTAATGGTATGTGATAACACTTGATGTGACCATCACTTTAAATCAAGTGAAGGATGATATAAGGCTCCTAATTAAGGATGCCTTGGATGGGATCATTGATATTTACAATTAAAAATTATTAATTAAATTATTATATTTTGGGTGTGATATATAGGTTATTTGTAGAACACCATGGGTGATCTCACCAGGTATATGTACTTATAATTACCATGAGTGATACATGTTTCCCTAGTGACTTACCTCTGATGGGCTCAGTAGGCATTGTTAACATATTATGCCATGAGTGATTCCTATTTCCTGATGTGGTACACCTTAGACCGAATTATAGTGTTATGCCATATACCATGTCATGAGAGATACTTTGGTCCTTAAACAAGCACCTTGGATGGAATCCTATAGTGATTGTATTTTTATAAAACAGACCCGGAGTGATACTTGAGTTCTTTATATGGAACACCATTGACGAGATCCATTTTCAAATTAATTAAAAACTAATGATGCATATTCCAATACAAACAAAATGATTCTGATCATTTATTGCTTTATACATAACTTTCTTGGATGGACTAGTTATATCTCCATGCTTATATGCCATGAGAATTATGAAACCCCTTAAGAGTACGTATGGACAGATTGGGCTTACACCTCAGGTCATGACTATTATTATGTACTGATATATATGAACATATATATCTATATGTATTTTTTAGGCATATATATATATATGACAATATAATTATATAAATATACATATAGGGATACATCTGTTTAGTGAAATTTGACTTATCCCAAAGTAAGTAGTGTTAGTTGGGTATCCATGAGTAACCAGGTCTTATGTGATACATTTATCTACCATATCACATTTATTATTACCTACACAGTACTCATCTTATATAAACATATTGTATATTTCTATACACTTTTGGTAGTGACCTAATAAGTATATCTCACACCCTTTTTGGTCCACATGTTGGTACCCAAATAGACATTATGGATGCAGGTAAGGAAAAAGGTAAGCATCCCGTTATGGATACTTGATTGTCTTCCTTGGATGGAGAATGGGGGAAAAGGATTGAGGTTATGTTCATGATGCTAGTGGATATAATTTATTCGTTTTTTAATTTTTAATATCTCGATATATATACATGGTCCCTTGTTCACCTTTTTGTATATCACATGAAATGAGCATCATTTTGGTTTTATTATTAATTATGTTATACTTTTTTATTCAATTTGTATGATTTATTATTCTGGTGCTGGTTATTTATTACTAGATCCACTATTTATTTTTATTATATACCATATTTTTTCACTCTGACCCATGGGAATAGTCTCTCCACTAACACATTCTAGGACATTACTACTAGTTAAAAGCCTTTGGAATATGTGGAGGTGTTCTTGAGGCCATTTGGTCAACTTCGGTTGGTTCCTTTGAGTGAACCAGGTCTGGGAACCAACACATATGATGGAAAGTTTGTGGAAATTATTATTATTATTTCTAAAGCCTCCTATACCCTAAAATAATTATTATTCTTCCTTTTTTTCATATGATATTCAAGAACATAATGAATGAAAGAATAATCCCATATGAACATGGGATGTTTCAGCACTACTCATGAATACATTATAGAGAGGGGATGTATTTTACTTTCCATTGACGATTTTTTTCAAACCCATGTGATGGTTTTTGAAGATGATTCATATGATCTTCTATGTAAGGTATTAATTTAAAATGTAATTCATTTCCAATAATCATCACTGGTTTAATATTTATTTCATAGAGATCCTAGGAAAAGGGTATTTAATCAATTTAATAGCTTTTGAGATCATCTTTATTTTACTCTAATAAAACCCTTTAGTGGTATTAACGGAATCCATGTTTAGTTTTTTGAAATTATGGATGAAAATGAAGAATAAATTGAAAAACCAGATTATTATTTTTGTATTCTAAAAAATCATTTTTTTAAAATAGATTACTCTTACATAGCAGGGCTATATAAAGGTGATTATGTGTTTCCTTTATGAAGATGGTTTGTATAAATGTAACTATTTCCTTACCCTTACATAGATCAATTACATAAAGGTAATCAATACATTACCAAGTTTTGAGAGGATATGTAATGGTAACCCATGACATACCATTATGTGAAGGGGTTCACATAAGGGTATATGATGTTTTCTTAAGGGTATATAAAGGCAGTCTGTAAACTATCCTCATGTGGAAGAGTTCACATATAGGTAATATCTAGTGTACCTTTATACATCATGTGCTATATAAACTTCATGTGAATCTACCTTTACATTGATAGTCTATGTTGTGGTAGAAGAAGGTTACCTTTATGCAGAATAGGGATTATATGTAATGGTAATCAAAATTGTTTTAAATTTTTTTAAAAAATTAATATATATATTGATTTCGATGATTTATAAAATCTATAAAAATCATTATAAAAGTTATTTTGGGATATTTTTATTTATAAAAGGTTTATAGATTAATTAATTATAGATTTTTTATAACTAATTAAATGTTTATGAAACATTTTATTCCCCAAATATTAAATATTAATATTGAAAATACCTTTTAACTAAATTATATGTCATGAATTATGATATATAAATAAAAAAATTATTTATAAAACATAAGAAGTAATTCATAGTGTTATAAATTATGAATCGTTCACAATTAACTATTTTGAATTGTTCTAAAGAAAAGGGATCCTTATTTAGATACTATTTAATCCTTATTAAAAATGTTTTAATGATTGATATGATTAAGGTATAAATAATAAATAAGTATATGATATTTAGTTTATATGAAATGTTTACATAATATAAATTGAATTATACATTTTTATAATTCATATAATATCATATATTTAAAATGTAAATTATATATAATGAATAATATAAAAGATTTCATTTTTTAATGAATATAAAATGTTTATATTCAAAATTATGAAATGTCCATGATGTTAAGGATGAAATTAATTAAAGGTTTTATAGTTAGATTTTATTTTTGATTTATTTTTTAGTGGTTAATAGAGTTTAAATATTTTAATTATTCATTTATTTAAATTTTATTCCATATTATATTCATGTTTAGTAATTTTTTCAAGAAATTTGAATATTGTGTATGCTTGAGTTAAAATTTTAAACTGATTCTATGATATAGCCTTGCATTATATGCTATGATTGACTCTATAATGAATTTAGTTTTTTAATTCCTTGATGTTGGTTCTTAATTGAATGTATTAGCTTTAATTTATTTGTTAAGTATTTTTTATGCATATAATGTTTTAAAGTTACAATGAATTGAATTCTCTCCTGAGTAAAGTATCTCTAGGTGGAGGGACTTGGGGTTTGACTATCAACTTACCTAGAGGCATATTCCTAGCTGAGAAAAGTGAATGGGGTTGTCTATATGTCACCATGGGCTTACTCATGTAGATATTTTCAATAGAATATAATTATAAACATTTAAATTAAGTGTTCATATACCCTATAAATTTGATGCATTCAGATATGTATGAATATACTTGACTTCTAATTTTGGGTGAGAAAAAAACTTGTAGGTTATGTAAAGAGTTACACACCAATATGGTTTGATCATATTAGTTTGGTGGAGGGAATAGGATTCCAAATTAAATTACTATAAGCATTCATATATACATAAAAGGGAATAACATGAGATAATATGGTGATATTAATTCCTCTTAAAATACAATGTTTTAGATTCCTTCCAAAGAATTATTTTTCAAGACATTGATCAATGAACTGGGTAGGTTATAAAAAATATGTATTCCGTATATTATATTTTTTAAGTAAAGTAAGGATAGAAAATACTAGAACTTCTTTGGGTAGGTTATTTCGTGGATAGATGCCCCTATATTTTCCTTTGTTAGCCAGTTTTGTGACGTTTTTTTGGGTTACACAAGTCAAGAGACCCTAATAGGATTAGGTTAATGGAGGAATAGAGTTGATTTTATCCATATGATGGATTGGAAAAAATGTCTCTCATATAATTATCCATGATTAATATATGATATTATTATGATTATTCCTCACCCAAATAACTATGTTGTGATAGAAATTTCAAAGAAGACTCATTCCTTAGTGAAATATGGATCTTGGACTACTAATATATATGATTCATAAAAGGAGTCATCATTTTAGTGCAATACTATTAAATAAAATTCCTTATTAAATGGATAATTATTCATGATACTTATATGATAAAAGCTTCAATTATAAATAAATATCAGCATCATCATTAACTTAAACTTTTTGGTCAATCCTTGATAAGTAGAAACTTAACGTATGTATCTTTCAATAATGGTAACTTAATAAAATTCTTAAAGAAGATTATTTATTTAAGAAGAGTTGTTAAGGGAACATTGATGTTTTAGAATTTTTATTTCCCCAATAACCATGTATTGAGGATATTCAATAAGTAAATCTAGATGAATTTGGATGCGTATAGCGATTAATTTAAGGTTTCAAAGGAATTAGATAAAAAATGATAAGAGAAATATTAGACTCCACTCATGTAGTCAACATTATTGGGTACATCTATTATAGTCTCATATACTTAATAAGATTTGTTACATCAAAGGATATTCAATATGAATGAATATATTGCTGACTCGATGAGACTAAAGGGTTCCTTAAAGCTTTATTAGTTGTAGAAACGAATTCTATTATTATGATATATATATGAAATCAACTGGATAATTTTCAAAGTGTTATAAATATATAGAAGGTCATAAGTAAAGAAATAATTTTATATTTAATGTTTATTTCATGCAATGGATCGAAGGAGTTGTTACAGTGAAGACTTGGATGCTCCAAGATTGGATAAACTTTTCCTAATATGTGTATTTTATCTCATGTTTTTCTTGATAAGTGCATGTAAACAATGTCTATTTAAATTAAATGAGATGAGTGTTTTTAATGTACACAGTTTATGATTTGTTTAATTTTATAAAAACATTTAAGGGGAGGAAAAATGGTTTTTTTTCTAATTATGGAATTTTTTCTATTGTCATATATGGAAATGTTCTAATAATATGATTAAATTTAAAGAATTTTTACCTAATTTTCTAAAAGTGATAGGAATATATATGAATTAGGCATATTATTTCAAGGTTTTAAAGTGTTGTATATATAGAAAAATTTGGTAAAAGTTCAAAATGAAATAATAAATTATGGTTAAATAATTCAACAGTATTTCTTAAAGAAACCAATCAAGGTCATTGAAATCTATGGTTGTTAGAAAGGAAGAGTCATAATTAAATATGAATGTATTATGCAAGATATACTGAAAGGATTTTCTGAAACTCAATGTAATGTTCATGTCAGTTTTATAGGTTATGTAAATTAATTCTTTGATTTTTAAAGGTATGTAAAACTAAATCTATGTTTTTCAAAGTGTTTTAAATTCTAGGGAGTTCAAAATCAAAGGTATAATTAATTAATCCTGTAGTTTTCATTCATGGGATGAAATAAATTGTTACTAAATTGGGGATTTGAATGTAAAGGATTTTATCAAGCTCCAATGAATCAAAGTAAAACATATGCATCTTTATCGTATTTCCCTCATGTGATAAGAGAAGTTGTTCTATTACAAAGATTTGTAATGAATAAGTATGAGATGATTAATGGTATACACATTTTTTATGATTCATAAATTTATATAAAATGTTTTGAGAATATGATATGGATAAAAAAATTCATCCAAGATAAAAAATGTATCCATGTATTTTTTAAAATATTTGGGAATGTGGTCCCACCATCCATCAGTGGTATATTTAACTGAAGTCTTATTTTAAAATAAAAATGATACAAACTCATGGAATACCATATATTATATATAGATAATAGTTAATTTTTTTATATTCCAACTAAAATGAGATAAAAGTTATTTCTTAATAAAATGGGTTTGGGTATCTTAGAAATATATTTTGAGTAGAATATAATGTCTAAGAGTCTATTAGGAGTATTTTTTATTTAAATAATTTCAAATTTAACAAATAAATAATTACACCAATCAAAGTTTAAAGTTAATTTTACCTAATATCCTAAGAGTTTTAAGACGTGTTATTATAAAATAATGTAAGTGTTTACATTATTTGAAAGAAAAAATTTAATGGAATAGGGTCCCAAGGATGATGATGATGCACATAAGAAGAGTTTTATGTATAAAATATAAGTTGACATCATAAAATTTGATGTTGTGAAGTCAATATGTTTGAATAAGTTAAAGAAGTTGAATAGTTAGGAATATGATTCCTAAGAATTTCCAAAATTAAAATTAGATCTCTTGATAGGTGTTTCTATTTAAATAGTTTACTGGGAGTGTTTTATCATATGGTCAAATAGAGAAGTGAAATTTATTACATGTGATGTAATGTGTTAAAAAAACATATAAAGTGTAGTTAACATAAGTATGATCTCGTGATTTATCATATATTATATAACAAAAAAATCTTATATTGGGTTTTTTAAATATTATTAAATGTTTTATTAATATTAAAATGTATCATATTAATGGAAACCTCTACTTTATCATTCCTTCACATTGGATACAAAAACTTATATATGGATATATAGTTATTCAAGCTTAATGATGATTAGCATATCAAAGTATGACATTGAGTTTATCCCTAACCAATGATCATCATGGATTATTATAGGATATGATCAAATGTTAATGCTAATATGAGTGGTACTCTTATATAGAGATACATAATATGATCATGAGGAAAAAAACGAAGGATATGATTCTTTTTATGTACAGGATGACTTACTAAGTATACCACATGGAGTGTCATATATATTTATTTCGTATACTAGGGGCATGAATTATATTTGTTCCCTCACTACCTAAGGTTAGAGAGATACCAATAATGAGAACTGTCATACGTTGATACCCTCCTTGTACAAGTCTATATATTGACTTAGCTAATACTGGTGTCGTTGGGTATATTGTTGATCATGTTGTTAGTTGAAGCTTAACAAAGATTATATTTTTCCTCTCATATGATGAGTATTACATTTGGGACCTAGATTGAGATTGAATATGGGAGTGTATAACTACATCAAGATATTATATATATATATATATATATATATATATAAGGGACAAGTGTTGTGTTTATCCATAAGGATGAATGACATGTGATGTATTCACCAATAAGATTAGAATACATTCAAAGTGTCAAGAACAGATGAGTGGAATATATGGTATTGAAATTATCCATGACCCATGGTCACTCGTTGTCTGGGTTATAGGGAAAAAAATTAGAATTCAATTTTTCATATGATTTAGATTGGTGGACACGAGTATAGTGGTATGTGTGTTTAATAGAGATAATGCCAATACCTTTATAGCTTGAGTATCATTAATGCTTTTCCATAGGTTTATCATTACATAAATATATGTATTTGAAGAATTAATATTTCTTATTAATGTTATAAAGGGCCATGGGTCACACTTTTTTTTACTGAATAGGGATTATGTTGGACTTAGATAGCTACTATAAAAGTGTTTTAGAGATAATAAAAATATGTTTTTATGGGTATTCACAAGGTATTTCATATGATGTAACACAGGGTGTAGTTAATGATAGATTTCTAAAAATGTTTTGGAAGGTATCCAAAAGTTTTTTGGGATATGGTTTCATAAGTCATAGTATAAGATATAGTATAAGGTGAAATGGAAGAAAGTTTTTTATGATTAAGTGCATGTTGAAGGTTTATAGAGATATTACATAAACCAATATATATATATATATGATAAATATATGATATATATATATATATGATATATATATATATCATGAAAATTATGTTTTACATGAACATAAGGGTATACTATTTTGTACAATATGAGATTGTAGTAAAATGATAAATTGTTACCATTTTTTGTTTCACCCATGTGATCTGTCATTAAATTAAATAGTTTCATTATTATATTCAATGTATATGATAGATTAACTTATGCATTATAAATGAATGAGTGACCAATGAATTTAATTATTCTATATAAATTCACTTCTATATTATGGATAGTGTGTGGTTATTCTTATGGTTAGAAAAATATCTATATACCTAAAAATATTTATTATTCTTCTTTCTTTACATATGAGATAATAGAATATCATGAATGGAAGAATAATATAATCTGAACATTAGATTATTCAATGTATCTGGTGGATACACTACAAAGAGGATATGTCTTTTTACCTTGGTGATCTTTATCAAACCCATGTGACGATTTTTGAAGATGATAGGGATTCTCTTCAGTGTAAGGTAAGCATTTATAGTGCTCTTAATTTCAAGTAATCATCACAGGTTTAATATTTATTGCATGTATATACTAAAAAATGGGTTTTAATCACTTCCATATCTTCTAATAATCATTATTTGACTCTAACAAAACCCTTAACTTCCTTCTACATACACAACTATCAACTATTCTAATACTCAGTATTACTCCTTAAATACAACAGTGTATTGGTTCCTTTTTTTTCAAATTTTCAACACCCATTATTTATTCATTTTTAAATTATTATTTTCACCAGATATCATTTGAGTATCATTTTTATATACTATTTTGGAAATACTTATGATTTTCAGCATCATGGAATGACCCATTCAAACTCATGCTTCAAGTCAAATATTCATTCAAATATCTTCTAAGAAACAAGATAAAGACTCATCCTTTTTCCTTTCATGTTTTTTTAATTATATTGACATCCTATTTTATTTAAATCCCCCATGTAATACTATTCATTTTACTCAATTAAAATTCTATCCATATGAACATGATGTTGTGCATAGAGACATGGAACTAAATTATATGGCAAGAAACTATCCCAATAGTAGATTCTTCACCCTCAGTTGGCCCATACATAATCTCATTTGTAATCATGATCCATACATGATCATTATGTTTGACTCCTTGAAAAAAATTTCACCTAAATCAAATTTATATAGGACAATATGATGTGAAAACGAATGCATATGATGGATACATATATTAAATAATGCTTGTGTTTCCTCAATAAGGATGGTTACGTTACGCACATATGATGGAGATGTAGTGCCTAAATTATGGTTATGTTGAACCTGTATGATGGTTAAACAACTCATATGATGGTGACATATAACCTAAAAAATTATTATGTCACAAAAATTCATTCTTATGAAAATTAGACAATGTTTATGTAGATTGTAAACCATTCTTGCATACATGAACATATTTAAATTAGCTTCAACTTAATACTCAAATAGATTGAACCATTATTCCTAAGCCTACATGGAAAATTTCAACATCTATAATCTATTTTATACAACACTTTTAATTCTCAAGTACTTGTCTTTCACATGAGGATCAGTTTATATTTCATCAGAGTTAAACTAACACTGACAACAAATACAACAACGTCCTATAAATGGCTTAACAAGAACTAGAACATATGGTTTCCCTAGAGAAGATGATTATGATGATTAAGTGACCATAGTTTAATATAAATGGTGATGGAATTAATATATGAAGAAATTCCAAGGGATTTATAAGGTTAAAAGGACTTAAAAGACACTAACAATGAGGGGGTCAGGAAAATTTTAATTATTCATGTTTTAGAATTTATAAAATGAAATTGTTAAATGATTTTACTCATGATTTTTAAGTAGAATAAATATATTTTGAACCATTAATAAATTTTACCAAATAAATTGCGTAATATGTGGTAGTTGAAGAAAAATAAGAGATCAAGTATCCATTGGTGATATGATTTCATCCACTACATCAACATGCACATATACTAGAGGAGTACACCAAAAAAGTTGATAGGAAATACCCCTTCCTTATTTCCCCTCCCCCAATGCCTACTTGTTTAAATTTCATATTATATGGGGGGGGGGGATAATTTTCTCATTTATAGGGGGTCTCCACTCTTGAAAGTTTCTCAAATACATTATTAGAAATAATATTCGTTGGTTCCTATTACATAACCCCATCCTCATCTATATTGGGATTGACCAAAAGACTTCTTAGATATAGATAGTATAGACATAGAACCTCTTGGAGTATAACCCAAGTTTATCATTAATTTTTTTCATTTACTTATTTCGTTAACTTTTAGTATTTTTTTAATTTTGTATGTTGTATAAGGTGGTAATTCGGAGATTAACTTAATTCCACCAAATATAAAATAAAAAGGATTTTATTTATCATTCTTACATGATTACTTCCCCATATCTGCTACTTGTTCTTATATTCAAATGGGTAGTTTCATTTAAGTGTGGGGGGTGTCAATCTGCTTAGATTTTTTGTTTTTTAATCTGGTTAGTAATTTTTATCTATAATGAGTTTTCATTATCATTTTTCACTATTGAAATTATATTTAGTGAGTTGATTTTATTTTCAACTAAATGGATTTTTTAAATTCATGTTATTTCATGTTATTCAAACAAAGACCCAAAATATTTTTTATATCTTGAAAGGTATTCTAACTTACTCTTACATGTTCTTCCAAAATCCCCACTTTCTTGAGAGAAACATTTTTTTTGAAAACCTGAATTCGTGATTACTTATCTTTTAATTATTTAGAGTTCATGGAATGTTTTTGAAATGAGGGATTCTTTTCTTCAGCTAGATAAATTTTTCACTGACCCACCATTTTTATCAACCCTTTTTTATCCCATATAACCCCTGAATTTCCTTATAGTTTTAAACCACATTAGAAGTCAATTTATCCTCACCTACCACAAATATTAGTATTTTTTCATGGATATTTCAAGTTTGAGTGCGGGGAAGGTACTTTCATGTGTGTTCTTTAAGAATAAATTTATTTTAGGGTGGTTTGTGGTGTTTTATTATTTTTCGTAGTAGATAGATATAAATAATCATAATTCATTATTCATTTTACTTCATTTATATCATATATTTTTTCTGAAGAATGAAAAAATATAAAAAATATAAACAAATAGAGATGATATTTAATTAAAAATTATTCTTATTTTTATGATTTTTTATTCATTGATTACTTTTTATTGTCTTTTAATCCACTATGAAAATTTATCAAAATAATATAATTTAAATAAAATGGGACAATTGTGATTAGATATATCATTGAATTCATTATTTTACTCAATGACCATGTCATAAAAATGGATTGTGGTGTATATATTGTATGTTAAATTGGGTAAGGTATATTTCATGTGTTTTCACTAGAGTATTCATGAAATGGTAATTAAGAGTTTAAACTCTTATTTTCAACCTTGAATTTTCAAATTTTTTTAAACACCAAATCATAGACACAAAATTACCTTAAAAAGGTCCTCATGATTGAAAACTATTTTATTTATCATAGTATAAAGAAATGATATTTTTTAATAGGCTATAGTGATATAAGATTTTTTACAAGAATGTGTATAAATATAGATTAAATTTATATTGAGTGAAGAGTGATCTAAATTCCCAATTAAGGTAAGTTTTGATTTGGTTAGGGATATATTTTTGAGGTTGAACAAATTTAAATGTGAGAAAATAAAATGAAGGGAATGTTTTTCAAAAATGTGACATGATGGATTCTATTATGGAAAAGATCTTTTAAATTCTATAATTATTGATTTTTGGGTGAATTTGATATGAATATAAGATAATTTTTTTCCGAAGAGTAAAAAATGTTACAAATGAGGGAGTTGATAAAAGTTTTTTTATTTAATATTGTATAGATGATAATTGATATAATTTCCCTACATGGATAATTATTTGATTATTTAATGGAAATTTTTAATTTGAGTTTGAATTTTTTAATCCCATGAAATGTTTATTTTTTATATTTTAATTTCTCTCAAATAATTTTATCATATCAATTTTTTTATTTTTTTATTTAATTTTTTATGGAAGTATTATAATGTAATTATTTGAAATTTTTTATTTTAAATCATGCTAGTTGGATATCATGTTGTAAGAAAGATAATTAGATATGAATTCAAATCTTGGATAGATTAAACAGATTGGACCTTTCCTCATCATTTAGGAAATAATTTATTTATCCATGGTTATATTGAGCTTAATATTTAACATATTTTAGAAGATTAATTTTCCCACATTCCATTTAGAAGGAGTGATAACTAGTTCATAAGGTAACTCATTTGAAAATGTTCCTTAATCAAGAGTAAATTTTGGAGGTAGAATTCCTTATATACCATTATTGAAATTTTAAATCCCAACCTCCCCACACTCTATTTAATTGATATTTTCACAATTTGGGAAGTTTTTTGTAATTTTTAGAGGGTGTTTCTAAATAGAGTGGATCTATTCCATATCTCTAATGATTTCTAATGAACATTTCTAGAAATGATCTCTTTCTAAAAAGGTGATCCTCAAGTTATTCTTACACTTTTTTTCTTTTCTTATGTATATAATATCTATTTATCTTCAATAGAACTTATTTTTTATTCACTTTTACTCATTTTATATATCTTATTGGTGTTGTAATCTAACAATGGAGATGATATTGGGTTATATGCTTTCAAACTATTGCTTATGAAAATTTTCTTCATGATGAAAATTCCACCCATGGTAGAGTAGTTATTTTTATTATTGATCTAATTATTTCCTCTTTAATTATTCATTTTTAATCCATTTTCTCCCTTTAATTCATAAAATTAAGGTTAATAAAATGATTTTTTATTGTTTTAATGACTAAAATTATTCACACCTAGCATACGAGGCTGAACATGTATGATTTTTGAAAGAAAGACTTTAATCATAAAATCTAATCATATTGGGATCAATTTATAGAGTTAAAATACAATAAACATATTCAAGAAATTCTAAATTATATATTGGAGTTTCATCGCTAATTTTCAACCAATATTATCTTATATTTTGGACTATAATTAAATCAGGGTTCCTCGATCAGAAGTCTTGAAGTTAACATAGGGTCCATTTCTTCCAATCTTGGTTTTTGTGTTTTCTTCAATATGGTTTAAGGGGTTAACAAATTTGGGAACAAAAATTGAATTAATTTTATTATAAGGTATAATTATTAATGATTAAATAAGGTTCACATTATAATAATCAAAATAAATTTTTTTTATTTTTAACTTATTTTTTTCTTTCTTTATTCATTTTTTCCCGAAAATCGTTTCCTTTCTTTCCTTATTTTATTCTTGATGTCACTCACCAAAACTGCCTATTTCCATTTTGTTTTCAAAAAATATAAAATTAAAAAAATATAATAAACTAAATTCAAATATTGAGTTATTGAAACTGTTTTTTATCAAAAGAGATCACTTAAGTTATCCATTAAAATTTACATAGTAAAAACACAAATACTTTGAGAGCACAAATGACAACACTCATTAGATTGTTTTCCCAAAGATAAAAAATAGATTTCATAATATAGAAATATTTAATAAGATTTTTTATTTTTTTAAGGCTTTATATTTTCATAAGGTTTATTAAATAATAAAAAAACTTCCAAAAACATCAGAAATTAAATTTCTCATAGAATAAAATAGAATAACATAAAATAAATAATAATAAATTATGTATCTAAAAATATATACTAAATAAATTCAACATAATTATTTTCTTATAAGAGATATGAAAGTTAAAAAAACTTTTTGTCGCTCGTATTAGAGAGAATAAAGGATTTTTTAATTATCATGATAAAAAAAATGTGTAAAAGTTCCACTAAAAAATGATTGATTCTTTTGTTGTAACTATTTTTTATGTATTCATTGGGGTATCTCAAAGAATAATATTTTTGTGGTACATTGTTTATTTTTGTTTTTTATCTTGAATCGATATTTTTCTACAATCCATGAGGTTGTTATGGGGTTGTTTCATTGTTATGAGATTTGGGTTTGATGGATCGAACATGGAGAAAACCTCAAACAAGTGTGTCAGTAAATATGATGAGTTTTTACCCATTAAATTTGTGAACTAATGTGTTCTTGGTTTTATTTTTTTGGGTAGGATGAACATGATCCTACATTCTACGAGTGAGGTCCCAGTTCAACTTTCATTTAATATTTAGACTTGTGGTTAGATCCATTTTTTTCCTTATTGAGAAATGTTTCTTATTAGTGTATTTATTCTATTATAGTGGGATGTGATGGATTGTTTTGAATTATTTGATGGTATTATAGATATTATTTAGGATTTATTTCCTTTTTAAAATTATTATTCTATTTTTTGTAATGGTTATTTTAGGTTGGTAAAGAACTATCGTTTCTCTACATGATGTGGCCAAAGGACTATGGTTCAACAACAACCAAAATGGAATAACATCAATATAATCCTTCAAGACCACTATATTATGGCTAGAAAACCTGTATCACAACCAAAATTCCTAACTAACCTCTCATGATAAAACAAATGTCACCAATCCAAATAGATAAAATGAAAACATCACACCTTCCTTCAGTAACAAAAGTATAATGAGTATTGATCATCTTCTCCTTCAGCTAGTCAAAGGCTACTTGACATTGATCAGTCTATATAAAGTCTTGGTCTTTCATGTCTAAGGATATCAATAAGGATATGATCCAAGTGAATTTGAAAACAAAACTCCAAAAAAAAAATCAATTAGACAAAAAAACTAAGAAAATACACCTCATTCCTGGGTGTTTTCCAAGAAATAATTGCCTTAATATTTTATAGGTCCACTTTCACACCTTTCTATGACACCACATGTCCAAATAAATGAATCTACTGAATTTAAGACTTTTACTTGTAAAAATAACCATAGAGAAAATGATATAAAAGAACCTATAAATTGTCCCCAATGTTCAAAATTTTTTCATCCTATGACTTTGAGTAAATAAGAATGTTATCAATGGACACAACCATAAATGAATCCAAGAACCCATGGGATATAGTGGTCATGAGTCTCATGAAAATAGTTCTGGTGTTTGACATCAAATGACATAACCGTGATCTTATGGTTTTTATATTGACATTGTAAAGTGGTATTTGAAATATCCTCATCCTTTACCATCATCTGATGATATCTCGACAATAAATCAGTCATTGGAAATCATGTTACTCGCTTCAATTGGTCAAATAAATCATTTATCATAGGGATGGGAATGATCATTAAATAATTCAACATTTATTAGTCAATACATAGCCTCATACTACTATAAACCTTCTTGGTGGACAATATAAGATCACCCTATGATAACAAACTAGTATAGATCAATCCCTTTTATATCAAATAGTCAACCTGAATCTTTAACTCCCACAACTCAAAAGGAACTATCCAATATGGATCCTTTGAAATTAGAGAAGCACTGAAAAATAAATACATCCCAAAATAATAATCATATCAATGGGTTTGTTCCACTGCCTCATCAAGAAAAAAATCTCTAAACTCCTCAACCACCTAAGGGGTCTTCAACACCTATGGATTATGTGATCCTAATGACAACTCTTCTTGGTGAGATAGAAGATTATCTACGAGCCTTATTTAAATCTGATGATCCCTCTCACCAAATAACACTACATGATATCCCTAAACATCATAAAATTTGACTCTACTCTAATAAAAATCAATAAAAAACACAAATAATATCACCAATCCATGTCAATAATGAAATCATATCGATTTACCTACAGTATAAATAAATCCCAGACCAATTGATATTTTCCCATCATTAGTTCACAACCCTATAACACATCAAGAAAACTAATCTAGTCTTCAACTAGGATAGTCAAAACTAGGGGCATAAGAAGCCTATCTACCATGAGTCCCAAGTTGTAGACCAAGGTGAGTGAAATAAAAGAATGTGATATCCCATAATTGAATAAAGAAAAATCCAAGGTATATGCTAAATTTATTGATCCTTAGAAAATATAAGATCCCAAGGGAACTAGAACCTATATGATATAAAAATGACCAAAATAGATCCATTTCCTCTATATTAATCCTTACCACCATGGTTATTCACTACCCTGGTCCCCTGAGGAAGGGGAACTTCATGGTGTTATCCCATGACTTATCCATATCCCCATAGCTAATATTAAGATGGTGGTCCCTACTACTGATATTTCTTATGAGTAAATAACTGTTAAGGTTGATACATAATATAAATATCCCTACCATAATGACCTCACTGTGTGGTTCAGTACTAGAACATTCATTTAACATGACCTTCAAAAATAAATCACACTAATGTGGGGATCCCAGTAGATTCACAAGAACTATTGGCCTCATAATATCATGAGGTAGACTACTATCATTGTCTCCCTATGGGTTGAAACCTAGACTTCCCTAACATCTAAGAACCTCTTTCTATAGCCCTTTTCCTTAGAAACATTATTTCCTCCCCTCTTGAGGAAATCCTTCTAATGAATGCATCCACAAGATCTCCTCAACCATATTCTACAACTCCTGATATATAGTTAATATAAATCGGGGGACTACATACCAAATTTTTGGGCACAACATCTCATCAAGAAATCAATATCTTGACTCCTCATCATGTTAGAGATTAAGGGAATAGTAAAGGATATCCTTTAATATGATCATGAGCTCTCGCACACTTAGGATCCCCTACTAAAGGGAGAGTAGCTCCAGCCCCTTCATTACCCTAATGATTATGGAAAAAATCTACATGGAAATACTATTGAAAATCATCCCATGAAACATCTACCTCCTTTCAACCTCTAAGATAAAATATCCACAACTAATGATTTGATCTACTCATCTGGATGACTGTTAGAAAAAATCAATACTCTACTCAGATATGAATCAAGTAGAAAGAAATCCCATGATCCTATAGATAATTCTTTGTATCAATATAGGATATACTTCCATAATACTTTACAAAGACCTCGTCTTTTAAATCACGAAATTTCCTCCATTAAGACTCATCAGTCTCAACCAGATCAGCCCTCTAGTGGTCAATCAGGTCAAATTATCATACCTCTACACCCTGATCTACATGTAGACTGCATCCACGACCCCATATCTACAATAATGAAAGGGAATCCATAATCCCATTAAAATTTAATTCATTAATATTTATTTAATTATTATTTTTTAATTTATCAAAACCACAACAATCATTCACAACCACAAAAAAACATGATTCATGTACCTCTACTGGGTTTCTACACTTTAAATAACATCACCTTTCTTAGAACATTTAGCAATATTAAAGACCTTTCCTCAGATCAAAGAGGCCCTAAAATTCAAATTCATAGCTGGTCTCCCTTTCTTATGTCACACACAAAGATCAAATGAAATTGTTTCCCTAATAACCCATGAAATACTCATCAGTTCTTACCTCTATTCTCTATCCAAACTCTCTATCAGAGATTTGATACCACTTTTTCATGACCCTCCCCCTTGGGAACCCCTCCTAGGCACATAGTGAAGATGAGAGTGACCATCAATACCTACCTCCAATAGGGAATGGTTTGGTGACTAACACTAGTGGTATCAATCGCAAAAATGGGAGGTATTTCCCTCATAATTCTAGGAAATATGATCAAAATCATAGATCAACTCTATAATAAATAAAATATATCCATCATCCCACAACTCATTCCAATTTTATAGAGATACAAGACTCTAAAAGGAAAATGCCAAATGACTCACATTAGTGGATCCTCAATATGTAACAAACCTAAAGTTTTAAAATATTTTTAACTATAAATAAGTCAATGTGTTTGATAGCGTTAACTTTACATAACCCTAAACCAAAATGAAATCTCAATATATATATAAAATAAATAAATATTTATTATAACCATTAAATCTTAGCCATTGAATTAGTGGGAATGAATAAGAGTAACCTCTTTGGGAAATATTTATAGAAATAGAATAATTTATACTTTTAATATGAATTAAATTCAACTAGTATAGTAAAAACAACAAAGATTTTTATTTTTATTTTTAAAGATATATTTTCTTAAAATTAGTTTTTTTTCAAGAAACTAAGTTTATTATGATTAAATAACAATAAAATATATTTTTAATATGAATAATATATTACCAATAAATTAATTATTAATTGATATCAAATAATAATAAATAATATTTAACATTAAAAAAAGTTGCCTTCCAATATAAATAGGTTTCCCCTATATTTTAGGATTTTATTTAAATATTGTATAATAAAATTTTAGAAATTTAATTTTATAAAATTTGCATCATTTTGGGATCAATAATAATAATAATAATATCTTTTTATGTGTTTTTGGAATTTTTATAAACATAATTATTTTTAGGTGAATAGTGAAAAATACAGTTTTTGCAAAGAACATGAATTCTATGAAATTATTTGTATATAATAATGAATTTTAAATTAATGAAAAAATATATAAGAACAAATAATTATTTTTTATATGAATTTATAATTATAAATATGTTTTTTAAAATTTAAAATCTTATTTTTTATATTTTATAACCAAAGTAATATTTTTCATAGAAATTATTTTTAATACATTATATATTTTTATTTAAAAATTAATTTTTATCACTTTTATAAATTGAATCAAATGAAATGGATTTAAAATTTATAATTTTTTGGACTTTATTAACTAATAATTACCACTTTATTTTTATGCATATATATTAAGTTACATTAGGTAAAACATAGCTACTAGAGTAAAAGCTAAAAGTGTAAAAGTAATAATTTAAGGGGTAAATGGATTGAAACCTGACATAAACATGTATATTATAAATTTTATGTGGTTTTTATTGACCTTATATCTTTACGACTCAATTATTTCTCAATTATGGATCCACTTGACATGTTTTTCACATGCTCCCTTTATATTAAGTTAAAATATTTTAAAAAATGTCATTTTAACCACTTATTAAAGGGACCTCTCACCACCCCATTAAGGAACTCCTAAAAATTTAGATTCCTCCTGAAACTATAACAATTTTTCTTACCCTATAAAACTATATCACTCTCTTGAGATTATTTTCATAATAGATTATCATATTCCATCCATTTATAAGGAATCTTCCAAGGAAATCTTAAAGTGCTCAATGTGAGAAATCATTTTTACTTAAATTATTTTATTAATATTTTTATTTTCCAATTAAAATTTCAAATAACTATTTAATTAAATAAATATTGTTCATATAATATATTTTATTATTCTATGGGAATAATCATTAATAATTGTTTCCATTTTCTAGTATGAAAAAACAATACAGCAATTTGTGTGTTTTGCGGACTACCGCCTCCGTAACACAACATGTTTTATTTTACATGACCACATCAAAAGAATGGTATAAAAATATGATTTAATAAATAATTATTATATTTATATCTTTTTTTGGTTCTTAAATAATAAATCATGTTACTCCCTTCTAATATTCTATGGAAAATGAAATCATCAACCATGCGTATGTGTGGACTAATACCTCCATGGAATGACTGATTTTAGTTTTTATTTTCAATAACTCCTTACATGGATGATATTTTGTATTGTATTAAAGGAGAAATATCATTTTTATTATTACATTAAGGTTCTATTATGGCATATTTTAACAGCTATTAATGATATGATCAATAAATGATTATCGTTAATTCAATCATTTAAAACAATCGAACTAAGAGGAAAATGATCTCTTATTTATAAGTAATGACATAAAATAAATCATAATATTATTATAATTATTTTTAATTATAATATATTACACTAATTAACAATATATAAGATCATTATTATTAGGTTATAATGATATTACAACTAAACTACCACAAAATCACCGATTAATCATGGTAGGTTCATGTTTGGGTGGGTTTAACCCCATACTTGAAAAATGTTATGAATTTATATAACAGGTGATTATGAGAACTTATTTAATGGTCTAATATGATAGAAATAATTAAATAGTGTTTTTATTTTGGTTATAGTAGGTTTATATCAACAATTAACACATGAATTAAAAAACATGGTTTGTTCATTAAGAATCATTGAAACATGACCATCACCAATTTTATCTTATTGGTTTGTAACCAAAACTACCATGAAATGAAATTATACCTCTATAAATATCATGTAACATATATTAAAGTACCATATATGATCTAACAGTTATGTACTTTTGAAAAATAAAATATACCAGCACCTCTTTTATGAAACTAGTTCAATGTGATAAACATTACTTACACTCGGTGTTGAGAATAAGTAAAACTAAAAAATATTTATTTGAATATAATAACTGAACATGAATTGTATAAATGGATATAGTTATGAATAAGTTTCTTAGTAATGTGTTTTATGAATCTAAATTAATTATTTAGGATGTTCGGCCCAAGTGTATAATGAAATAGGATTGAGGTTAGGGTTTTCTTCTCAAATTACTCTCTTTGATTCATGTTTGGTATTATGAACCAAATTTCATTTATATGTTTAATATACTACCTACTTGAGATATCATATCTTTTAATACATTTTTATAATTCTATTTAAATTTTAATTACTCTCCCTCTCTTTTAAGGTGTTTTTATTAAAGTGTTACTCAAGGCATAAGGGTTTTCTTGGTCTTAATTGCGATTCTTGGAGACATGTTACATGTTATATTGTAAAGACTTTTATTTTTTAAAATAATTAATCTAAAATTATTTGGGATTATTAAGAGTCTATGAAAATTTACAGCATGTGATTATGGGGCCCGGAGAGCCCGAAATGGAATTTTGAACTTTTTGTAGGGTACGTTCAGTAAACGTGCGAGAAATGATTTTTATCTTTTGAACCAATGCTCAAATTAAAAATATAAGAGAATTATTGAATTTTCAGTGCCAAGATTCACTTAAGGGAAGCTTAATTTTTTCCGGAAAAAGTCATATGGAAAATGTCAATTTTAGATCTTTTGAAATAAAATTATAAAATAACTAAAGGTTATTTTATTCTATTTTGCAATCATTGCGATATAGTGGCTAGGCCACAGTGCAATGTCACACATTAAATAATAGACTTTTAATGTATTTAACCTCTTGTTTCTTTGGTTTGGTAATGACCATGCTTGTATGTTTAATTGACTCATTAATTGTGGTTATTTAATGAATCATAATATTAAACACAACGTGGGAGATTATTTTCTTATTTAAACAAACCTATGGCATTGGTTTTGGAGATCGATGTGGGGAAACTCTGATGAAATGATGGCAGAAACCAACTCCAACTAAGAAAGAGGAATAAACAAACAATGATAAACATTTTTAAATGTGGACCCTTCTTCTTCATTCGACATATTTCAATGAGTTATAGGTAGAGTTTTGTCTTGATTTATTTCTAACAGTTCATGAATGAATCTTCTATTAATGATGCTATAACTCTTCCATTGTTATAACACTAACGTTGAGGGTGCAGGCGGAACTGAACAAGGCCCATACCCTATGAAATTCTTGGTTTAGTTGCGTTATTCATGCACAACCTAGCAAAAAAAGGCAATTCTAAACCGAGGGCCACATAGTGTAGGCGACGTCTCGGGAGGCCCGTATGTGCAATCGGAAAAGAAAAAGGACCTCCGAAGTTTCAACATAAGGTAATTTATAAATTAAATAAATTAATTATAAATTATACGTGAAAATATTATGTTTTTGGATTTTGGAATGCATTTCTAGAAAGTTCTAAGTATAAATCCAAAGAAGTTGATTGAAAAATAATTATTGGGCAGAGACCCAACCACTTCTGTTGCACCCGAGAACCATCAAGTGGTATCAGTGGGGTCACAAAATAATTTATAATTATTTATTATTAATTGACCAGTTATACATAAATTTTGTTAATTATTCACTTCTAGATTATTCATTCCTTAATCCAAATTTTAATTAACATTTTTTCTATATATTAATTCTATTTTTTCAAGTTTCGAATCATCTTAAATAGATTAAGAATAGACAAAAAAATTGAAGATTTTATCAAGGGGTGATGATGATTCTGACTGGTAGACACTGATATACGACATATCACCGTAAGTACACATTATGTACTTAAGTTCACTATGCTGACATGTCGTGAGATACATGACGCGTTAAGCAGTAATGACACATAGAGAATTTAATGCACCCTATGTGTTGATTGGGAATACATGCCATGAAACACATTAATCCTCATGTCTGAAAAACACGTCAAGTCGATCAGCGGGTTACACAGACACACGATAAGAAAAACTCATGACGTGTAGCTCATTAGTAGACACTATGTAATCCAGTCAAGATGCATGTTGAGTCCCTATGAATTTATCTCAGATACATGATAAGGGAGGAACATGGAGTGTAGCTTATTAGTACATCTCGTGTAGTCTCCCAGTAAATAACAAAACTAAATTACATAAAGAATAACTAATTACAGAATTAAAAATCTAATTACATTGTTTTCATTAGACGTGTTGACTATTTAATCAGGTTTGTAGAATTAATAAATACTCAATTGATTTCATGTAATTATCTGTAATGACTGGTTAGGACATTTATTTGTCATATTTCATTTGAGATGGGTATCTCTGAGAGAATTTAGATTGTTATTAAGATAAATATAATTAATTAATTAGTTAATTAGCTGAATTTGTTCAAGCACATTTATCTTTGTAATAATGAATGAATTAAAAAGAATGTTGGTTAGTGTACTTTTGCGTATTTTTTTCATGTATGTGGATGACCATGAGTTTATATCTACCTGTGTATGTGATTGATTTGTTTAATTTATTATTACAAGGTTTTCAAAATAATTTATTAAATTAAATAAAGGAATTTGAGTCATTATTCTCTCATTATGTAAGGATTTGTGTTTCCATGGTTTCTTTTATGTAAACCCCTCATTAAAAAAACATTTGTATCACTTCATCTGTGTGTAAGTAAAATTATGTAATGGATGGAGCTCTCAGAGGAATGGAGACCGTTCATGTTTGGAGCTAAGGATAAACCAATCAAGGAGGTAAATAGTAGCACAAGTGGAATGCTACGACTTGAACCATGCTTATCTCCATAAGTTAATTCCATAAGGTTAAGAGTTGATTTATAATCCGCTAGATAAATCAACCATTATTTAAGATCATTTTAATTCTACTTGAACTGTCTCCACTCGTCTGAGAAATCCATCCAATCAGTATCAGAATGACCCTGTTTGGATCAACAGTAGTGCAACCCGACATTGACTAGCCTTATAGTATCCCATCATGGATCAACAATTTATGAAAATATGTGGATCGGTGACTTACAACCCTATATAGATTAGTGACTTACGACCTTGTGTGGATCAAGGAATTACAACCCTATGTGGATCGACAACTTACAAACCTGTGGGGATCGACGACTTACGACTCTGTGTGGATGAGTTGTAGTGAGACCAGACGAGGACCTGCCTTAGAGTGTCCAATCATGGATCAGTGACTTATAAAACTGTTTGGATCAACAACTTAAAGCCATATGTGGATCAACGACTTACAACCCTATTTGGATCAGCAGTAGCGCGACCCGATGAGGACAAACCATAGATCGGCCCGTCGTGGATCAACGACTTATGAATCTGTCTGGATTGACAAATTATGACCCTATGTGGATCAGTGACTTACAAACCTGTGTGGATCGGTGACTGAGAAAATTCTTCTTAGTTCAGTAGTAGACCTTCTCAATGGAATAAGATGATTTATATTTATGACTAATCATCATTATTCACGTTCTTTAAGTTGTATACATGGTTTGAGAAGAGTCTTTACTTGTGCTTTGTGATTAGGATCAGGCTTTGTGGTTTTCCCTTTATGAAATTCTAGGAGTCCTTCAGGGGTATCGGGGTCCCTACTAGTTATTGTTATACTCACCAGTACACGGCCTTCGCCCGCACCTTGTTGTGTATTGTGAAGACGGCGGGAAACATTGACTGAGGATAGGGATCTCAGACTAGACACAGAACGGTGGTGACTCGTTGACATGGAGAGCCGCAATGACGAGCAGTACCTACCCTTCATGTAGGATCCTTGGCAGATGATCTCATGAGTTGTTTTCTATTTCTTTTGTATTATCTCTTTTAATTGGGCTTGTATATTATCCCCTTTACAATCAGTTCACACTTTTACTTTCAGCAGCTTTACTACGTGGTTTTTTCTTGTTGTGTACATGGTCTGTGTAGTTACATGTTTAAAGGAAATTCCTTCTTATGATGTCCACTAGATTAGATACACTAAGAGGGGGTGAATCAGGGAATGATAGATTAAAACAACTTCCCCTATTGATCTTGTTTCACTATTCAGTAAAACTCTCTTCTATCTCTTTCTAGTAGAAAAGTATAAACACAAATTAAATCATGCGTAGAACATATCAATTTTTACTTGGTTCACCCTCACTGGGCTACGCTCAATAAGCATAAACCAGTGATGTACTGATGTACCTAATCCACTAAAAGCGCACTACTTTTTACAAAGTTTAGAGTGGACTCACAATCCCTCCTGGTTTACAACCTCTCACAATATGAAACCTCACAACTCTCCCAAATGAAGTGTGCTCACTACTTATTCAGAAAATTCAGTCACAGTTTAAATACTTGTTGGTCTCTTCATTATCACAAATGAATGCATCTTCCTCTGTATGTAGATGCTCTGTTGAAGTTCCAATTTCATCCACTGATGAATATAACTTTACTGAAGGTGTACTGGTAAGCCTTCCAACTTTCATGCAACCCTATAATGACTAGCGTGCATCTCCAAGATTGGCATGCAGGTGTCACCAAACCACTTTCACAACACTCCCTTATTCAATGAAAAACTTGGGAGACTCACACCCTTTTATACACAAATCAATATTGTTGCATAGCTATCAACCAGCGTACGTCTATAATCCAAGCGTGCAAGTGTCACCTAACCACTTGTGGAACACTCCCTTCACAAATCATAACTTGGGAGACCCACACCCTTTTACTACCATACCAATATTGGCATGAAACTATCAACTGGCGTGCAACATCTGAATATCTTTATACCTGTGCGCTCAAACCACCACTTGCGTTCCGCAAACCACCTATGCGAATAGAGATCAAATTCCCTCTATGTGTTGAGCTTCACCACAAATGAGGAGGGATAGCCCTCTATTTATAGGAATTTTGGGCACCCTGAGCGTCGGTGTGCAAGTCTCCACTCGGTGCGTAAGTCCAGCCACCTTAGCCCCTATCGCCCAAGTCACCTTGTGTGCCCAAACCAAAACATAGGAACCCCTCTTTCCTTTTCTAGATTTTGATGTTCTGATTTTGAAAAACATATGGTGTGAAAGTTTCCAAGCCTCAAAGACACTAGTGTTCAAATCCCATTCCCAAAAACACTATTCTCCATTTATCGATTTTGAGGCCCAAAAATTTGGCAAGCACTGGAAAATGGTTCCACATTGTATCTACTCTTGTTGTACTTCCTCCAGATCATTATTTACTTTTTCAAGGTTCTTCTACCAATAAATGATTGTTAACATCATATCTTGAACTTTACAACTCCCCATGTAAACCCCCTTTTTCATAAAATTAAACATCATGGTATTCTTTTTCAACAAACACATCATGGAGGCCCACTTTGTCAACAACCACAGTTACCTCAAAATTGAAAAAGTGGGCCTCTATGCAGTGTTTGTTGACAAAGTGGGCCTCCATGCTGTGTTTGTTGACAAAACAGACCATGATGTTAAATTTTTTGACAAAGGGGGTTTACATGGTGATTTTATGAGTTAAATAGATGTTGTCGACAATCCTTTATTGGTATAAGAACCTTGAAAAAGTAATGAACAATCTGGAGGTGGTATAAAAAGGGCAGATACAAGGTGGTTCCATTTTCCAGTGTTTGCCCAATTTTTGGGCCTCAAAATCAAAAAATGGAGCAAAGTGTTTTTGGAAAAGGGACTTGCACACCAGTGTATTTCAGTCTTAGAAACCTGCATGCCAAATGTTTTTCAAGATCAGAACATCAAAATATGGAAAAGGAAAGAGGAGCACCCAAGTTTTGGTTTGGTCATGCAAGGTGACTAGGGCGACAAAGGCTAAGGTGGCTAGACTTGTGTGATGGCGCTCATGGTGCCCAAAATGCCTATAAATAGAGGGATTCCCCTCATCATTTATGGTGAAGTTCAACACTTAAATATAATTTGAGCTCTAGTCATGCAGGTGGTTTGGGGTGCGCAAGTGGTGGTTTGGGCGCAACAGTATAAAGATATTCAAAAGTTGCGCGCTAGTTGATTGTTGGGCGCCAATATTGGTTTGGGAGTAAAAGGGTGTGGGTCTCCCAATTTTTTGAGTTGGTTAAGGGAGTGTTGTGAAAGAGATTATGTGACACATGAGCGCCAAGATTATAGAAGCACTCCAGTTGATAGTTGTATGCCAATATTGATTTGTGCATAAAAGGGTGTGAGTCACCCAAGTTTTGCGTTGAAGAAGGGAGTGTCGCACAAGTGGTTTGGTGAAACCTGTGCGCCAGTCTTGGGGAAGCACTCTAGGAAAATAGAAGCACGACAGACATAGTGAAGTGTGCCAATTATTCTAGAGTTGCGCGATGGTTGGAAAATTTTCTGGTACACTCGTGGTAAAGTTGTATTCATTAGTGGATGAAAGTTGGATGTCAACAGAGCATCTATCAAAAATTAAATATTCATATTTCATTAGATATAATGAAGGGACCTATAAGTCCATAAATTGGGAGTGGATCACTTCCAGAGCTATGAGAAAAGGAATAGGAAGAAGGTGATCCTCTCCACTATCAGTGATCCAGAGAGAGAGAAACATGGAGTGACCCTTGGGAAAGTTTTGATCTGACCTTAAACATTGTAAAGGAAGTGATAATGGGCATAGAAATGATCTATAAAAAACATAATAAATTGGATGTGAGTTTTAGTGGATTTTTTATAGCATCACATTGTCATTTTATTCTCCTTGGATGTATTCTAGTGAGGGTGAACCAAGTGAAAATCTTTGTGTCTACCTTTTTGCTTCCCTGCGTTGCATCCAAAGCATCATTATCATATAAATAAGAAAAGAACTACATAAATGATAACAACATAAGAGAAAAAAAAGTTGCTCTTATAATATAGAGGTTAAGATCTTGTGGGGTAGGAAGAATTTTGAAATAGAATATCCATACCCTGATTCCCCCCCCTCTTATGGTATCTAGGCTTCTTTTGGTCATAACACTTCCTGTTTTTAAGGATAAGCCTTTCTGGTGCTAGTCGCCAACCCATAGCCTATGGAAGGTGGGATTGGGGTAGTCACAGCATGGGCCCTGGTGGATTGGTCATTAAAAAGTTGTATCAGATGGTGGTCGGTTCTACGAGAAGAACTAAGAGTCTATATTTTCAATGGAGAAATAGTGTTAAGTGTATTGAGTTTGGGTTTCAGTTCGGGGAGGATAGTGTTGGTACAGAGACCTATGTATCCATACACTAGGACCCTAAAGTCTGATTTCCAACCTGAAACATAAAAACACTGATTGAGTGTGTTTTAGAAAGGTTTTTTTCTTTTGATCTCTTTTGAGTCAGCTCACCAGGTATAACTTATTGACCGTGGTGCATCTGTTCCTTTACAAGATGCCACTACATAGACAACCAGCTAGGATTCCAGAGAGAGTTCACGATGATGGCCCACCGAGCGATGAGGATTTGATGCATGGGCCTCTTGTAGCAATGGTACCTTCGGGTGGTGTACCGGCAGCACCACTACCCGTAGGTCAGAAATTTCCACCAACCCCACCAGCAGACGGTGCACGCTGACTTAGCATGATACATGAGTAGAAGAGGCCTCTAAGGTTTCGATTCCAGATGGATCTGAAGGTGGATATGGACTGGCTGGAGGTAGTGGCTAAAGTTTTCCACCTAATTGGGAAACTAGTAGACCAGATGGTGATCCTATCTGCTAGTCTCTTCCAGGGCACAATAGGGAGATGGTGGAGCTTGACGCTCCATATGCACAATGAGGCCACCCTCACCTAGTTGGACTTAAAGAGACTCTTCAGGGTGGAGTATGTTCTAGAAACTCTATGCCCTGTGCATATTCAGGAGAAACTACACTTATAGCAGGGTAGCCTGACAGTGGCCCAGTACTCGGTGAGATTCACTGACCTCTCTCGCTACTCCATTGACATGGTACATGACCCTTTCTTCAGGGCCCAAACCATTGATCAAGGTATCCGATGGGATATTAGAGCATAGATGATATCACTCAACATACGGACGTAGGCTGGAGTGATATAGTGAGCACTACTGGTGGAGATCTTCCTAGCTGAGTAGGCACTGACAGTGAGAGACACCACCGGACAACATGTGGCCGAGTCATCTACAGCAGGCAGTAGGTAGATGACACAGGGGCCCAAGCGGGCCAGACCTTCTTGTGGATGACCCTAGGATATAGGTTCAGAGGTGAGGAGATCACAATATAAAGGAGGTCAGTGGAGGATCAGAATATGCTACTCGTGCGGTGGGCAGGGTCATGTGGCTCATGACTGCCTAACCTGTCATAGAGACGATCAGTAGATGGTTGAGGGACCACCGAGAAAGAGGCAGAGATTCGAGCAGGGAGGTCTATTGGGTGGCAGATGTGGCAGAAGAGAGGGCCGTGTAGCAGGCGGTGGGTGACAGTTTGAGGTTCTACCGCCACCACCTCCAGGTGGTCCACCACAACCTCAGGCAGCAGGTGGACAGGGATGAGCTCAGCTTCAGGTAGATGAGGCCTACAACCAAAGTGCTCTAGAGATGATTCGAGGTATGATCTATGTCTACTCCACCCTAGATTATGTGCTTATAGACATAGGTTCTGGTTACTATTTTATTACCACAACTCTCTTTCGGAGCACGTAGATTCCGGTAGATCCATTGGCTTGATCCTTACTATTAGATATTCCTACGAGAGAGTATTAGACAATTACACAATCCTGCCGGAAGTATGAGATTACTCTAAGAGGAGAGAACATTAGCTGGGATCTACTAGTATCAACGTCGAGGCCTTATGATGTCATCCGGGGTATGGACTGGTTATCCATGGTCTATGCTCAGATCAACGATTTTAGGCACAAAGTGTGGTATGTCCATGAGGATGGGACCAGATTTTCTTTCACCGACGATAAGGTAACATTTATAGCTCAGTATGGACTTTATCCGAGGAGGGTGTAGCCAATCACTCATCATTTGTATAGCCTCACCCTCGGTATAGTGGATGAGGGGATTCCAGGCTATCCTATAGTGGTGGACTAGTATACTGATTTCTTTCCTGATGATGTTCTGGGACTACCTCTTCATAGAGAGGTGGACTTCTACATCGACATGTACCCTGGGATGACACTGATATCTACACCAGCATATCAGATGTCTCTCGCAGAGCTTCATGAGTTGAGGGTACAGTTAGAGGACTTACGGGGTAAGGGGTTCATAAGGCCCAGTGGTTCTCCATGGGCAGCCGTGATTTTGATTTCCAAGAAGGCATATTAGTGTTTGAGGCTTTATGTGGACTATCGGTGCCTGAACTGGGTGACCATGAAGAAAAAGTATCCACTCCCAAGGATTGATGATCTCCTCAATCAGCTAAAGGGATCTCAGTGTTTTTTGAAGATAGACCTCAGATCATGTTATCATCATCTTAGGGTACGAGATGAGGATATATCGAATACAGCCTTCAGATACCAGTATGAACACTATGAGTTTTTGGTGTTGCCTTTTGGTGTGACCAATGCTTCGGAAGTGTTCATGGGGCTCATGAATAGGATCTTCCAACATTACCTCGATCACTTCATTGTGGTTTTCATTGATGACATCTTGATATACTCGGCGTTAGAGGAGGATCATGCTATGCATCTATCGGTAGTTCTAGATACACTCTGAGAGCACCAACATTATTGAAAGCTCTCGAAGTGCCAGTTCTAGATATGGGAGGTCCACTTTCTAGGACACATTATCTCGTAGGTTGGAGTTGTGGTGGATCTGGTGAAGACAGAGGTAGTTATTTCTTGGGAGCCAACCAGGAGTGTGACTAAGGTGCAGAGTTTCTTGGGATTGGCTGGGTACTACTGGATATTCATACCTGACTTTACCATAGTAGCAACACCCTTTTAAACTTTAAAAAAGAAGGGAAATCCTTTATTTTGGAATGATAAAATCTAGTAGAGTTTCCTGTATTTGAGGTGGAGACTGAGAAGTCCCCCCTCTTGAGGCTACCAGAAGAGGGAATTGGGTATGTAGTCTACTACGATACATCAGGGACTGGAATGGGATGTTTCCTAATGCAAGAGAAAGATTTGATTGCCTACGGCTCACAAAAGTTGAGGAAACATGAGCAGAACTATGCTACCCATGAAATAGAGTTAGCAGTAGTGGTATTTGCATTGAATATGTGGCGACACCACTTGATTGGTGAATGTTTTACTATCTACTCTGATCACAAGAGTATTAGGTATATCTTCTCACAGAATGACCTGAACCTGAGACAATGGTGATGGATGGAGTTCTTCCAAGACTATGACATTGAGATATTCTACACTCCTGGGAAGGGGAACGTGGTGGCATACACACTCAGCAGGAGTTCTGGGTTATAGTTGTTGAGTGAGGTGATATAGAATCTAGCTGCATTGCAGTTATCCTTTGTGGATAGAGATGAAGTATCATACCTCCAGTCCATGAATGTCACTCCCCCACTCCTTCAGCGAGTACGGGAGGCACATCTTGGATATGTTTAATGTGAGGCCTGACATGCTCATATATCCTCAGGATGGGATCTTAAAGGATTTTATGAAGGTGGGGAGAACATCATAATTTTCAAAGGACGCACCATGATACCAGTGACGCAATAAGAGTAGGTGTTTAGGGAGTTCCCCACATCCCCTTTGGAGGTAAATCCTGGTGTGGAGAAGATTTATCAGGACCTCTGGCATCAGTACTGGTGGCCCGGGATGAAGAATGCAGTAGTAGAGTTTGTTTCGCGATGCCTCACTTTTCAGCAAGTGAAGGCCGAGCATCAGGTTCCGGCAGGCTTGACTCAGCCACTTGACATGCTAGAGTGGAAGTGGGATGGCATCTCTATGGACTTCGTGACAGGGCTATCACATACATCATGGGGCCACAATTTCGTCTAGGTTATCATTGACCGACTCACAAAGTCGCCCCACTTCCTTCCCATCCGAGAATAGGGATCAGTAGTGGGATTGGAAAACCTCTATGTACAGAATATGGTACAGCTTCACAGGGTTCCATCGACAATTATCTCATATCATGATGATCATTTTACATCCCAGTTTTAGAAAGTATTCCAGGAGGCATTTGGGACTCAGCTACATTTGGGAACCGCATTTTATCCTCAGATAGATGTTCAGATGGAGTGGACCATATAGAAACTTGAGGACATGGTTCATGCTTATGTCCTTGATTTTGGTCGTAGTTGGGGGGGACAACCTGTCACTGGTGGAGTTCGCATACAATAATAGTTATCACTCCACCATCATCTTGGCACCATTTGAGGCCTTTTATGAGCAATTATGCAGACCACCTCTATGCTGGATAGACCTAGGGGAGTCATCACTTATGGGTCCAAAGTTGGTACGGGCTACCACTAAGAAGGTTCAAATCATCCAAGAATAGATGAATAGTGTACAGAGCTGGCAGAAGTATTATGTAAATAGGTAATAGAGGCCTTGAAGTATGAGGAGAGAGACCATGTATTCCAATGGGTCTCACCTCGATGAGGATTGCAGAGATTTGGATGAGGAGGCAAGCTATCTCTGAGGTTCATCAGATATTTTCAGATCCTTATCAGAGTAGGCGAGGGTGGAGTACCACCTATCTCTTCCCCCACAGATCCACTGGGTGCATAATTTTTACCATGTGTCACAGCTGAGGAATTACGTGTATGATCCATCACACGTTATCGACTGGGGAGAGTTGTACATTGACAATGGGGCGATGTTTGCGGAGTTCCCAGTGGAGATAGAGTATAGACAGGAGCAAGTCCTTCGTGGGTGGTCGATTCCTCTAGATCAATTTCGGTGGTAGCACAGGAACCTCAAGGAGAGCACATGGGAGAAGGATTCTCAGATACATTCTCATTACCCCACTTGTTTCCCTAGTTTTATCATGTCTTTCGGTGACGTAAATACTTATGGAGGGGAGGATGTAAAGACCCGTATTTTTTCATATAATTTTTTTAAATTATTTGGGATTATTATAAGTCTGTGAAAATTTACGGGATGTGATTCCGAGGCCCAGAGAGCCTAGAAATGAATTTTGAAATTTTTTTTAAGGTACGTTCAGTAAACTTTCGAGTAGTGATTTATATATTTTTAACTGGTGCTTGGATTAAAAATATGAGAGCACCGTTGAATTCGCAGTGCTGGGATTTGTTTAAGAGAAGCTTAACATTGTTTAGGAAAATTCAGACAGAAAAGTTAAATTTTAAATTTTTTGAAATAAAATAATAAAATAACTAAAGGTTATTTTATTCTATTTTGAAACTATTAGGCGATGGTGGTGGGACCACATTGTAATGTCAGACATTAAATAAGGGACTTCTAAAGTCTTGAACCTCTCATTTATATGGTTTTGTAACAACCATGTGTGTGAGTTTAATTGACTCATTAATTATAGTTAATTAATGAATCATAATATTAAACAAAATGTGGGAGATTATTCTCTTCTTTAAACAAACCTATGGCATGGGTTTTGGGGATCAACGTGGGGAATCTCTGAAAAAACACTGATGGAAACCTACTCTAACGAAGAATAAGGAACGAATGCTAATGAACATCTTTGAACACAGACCCTTGTTCCTAATCTGGAATCTTCCAACGAGTTCTAGGTAGGGGTTTGTCTTGATTTATTTCTAAGATTTCATGAATTAATCTTTTCTTGATGATGTTACAACTCTTCCCTTGTTATAAAGCTAACGTAGAGGGCACGAGCAGAACTGAACAAGGCTCAGACCCTCTATCGTTCATGGTTTGCGTGAGTTCTTCTTGGGAGACTGAGAAACATGGTGGAAAGGCTAAACTGAGGTCCACACAGTGTAGGAGACATCTTGGGTGGCCCGTAGGCACTATGAGAAAAGAAAAAGGACCTCTGGAGCTTCACTATAGGCCCGTAGAAGCTCTATCGACGTGGTGGCACCGGAGACCGGAGGAGGTAGAGGCCGGATCTCGTTGGATGCGAGGGGACGATGACCCCCAAAGGCACCATGACAGACAGTGGAGGTCGTACTTTTCTAGATGCATTGAAGGTGGGAAGCACGCCACCGAGGAGGGCCGCAGCTCCGAGCCAATGAGGGTCACGCCTTAAAGCTGCGGCAGAGGGCGAACCCACGCCCCGCGATTACAACTATTGAACGCTCCATGCTGACCGATCAGGTGGAGTGGCACCAATCGGTGCCGAAGATTGAAGACTGAACAAACACTTTGTTCATTCAGGGAAAGCCGCACCCCGTCCAACTGGCGGGCTATTCCCAGCTGGCATACCACACCCTACCAGAGGGCCACACCCAGTCGGGTGGGCTGGGCCAAGCCCATGGCCAGCGGGCCAATCCCATAGTCCAGTAGGTTGGACCAGGCCCAGCAGGACTGGGCCAAGCCCATCCAGTTTGGGTGAGGCCCATCAAACAGGTTCGGACCGAATCTGAACCCTTTTAGGCATAGTTTTGCTTAAAGGGGTGTATCTCCTTAACCAGACATCTGTTTGATAAACCATCTAAAGTGTTGGAACCGTTAGGATGTGTTGGTCCTTTTGAGATACTCCATCTGGGTTCTGTAGAAAGTTGGAGTACATTCAGGTTGGATCAAACATGAATCCAACAGGGGCCCTGACACTAAAATGCTTATAACTTACAGATCGGGCGTCCGATTGAATCGTTGTCTATTGCATTAGAACCCTTATGACATGGAGGATCATCATATTACTTCTTAGTGGGACTTCATTGTGGTTGAGGTATGACTGATATCTTGAGGATCATTTTCTCAGAAACTCAAGCGCACTAGGTGAGGGAATCTTGTGGTTGGATGTCAAGTAACATATGACCCTTTGTGGATCGGTATCACAATGACCCTGTGTGGATCAGTAGTAGTGTGACCCGATGTGAACCAGCCTTAGAGAATCCCATTGTGGATCATCGACTTAGGACCCTGTGTGGATCGGTGACTTACGACCCTGTGTGGATCAGTGACTTACGAGCCTGTGTGGATCAGTGACTTATGACCCTGTGTGGATCGACGACTTACAAAAATGTGTGGATCAATGACTTACGACCCTATGTGGATTAGCAGTAGCATGACCCGATGAGGACCATCCTTAGAGCGGCCCGTCATGGATCAGCGACTTACAACCCCGTGTTGATTGACGACTTACAACCCTATGTGGATCAATGACATGCAACCCTGTGTGGATCAGCAGTAGCGCGACCCGAAGTGGACCATCCTTAGTTAATCCCCTCATGGATTAGTGACTTACAATCCTATGTGAATTAATGGCTTATGACCCTATGTGGATCATTGGCTTACAACCCTGTGTGAATCAGTGAAAGAGTGACTTCTTTCCGATTCAACAGTGGAACTTCTCAATGGAATGAGATGATTTGGCTTTATTACTAATCATCGGTATTCTTTTTCTTTAAGTGTTATACCTAGTTTGAGCTGAGTTTTTACATGTACTTTGTGATTGGGATCATGCTTTTTGTTTTTCCCTTTATGGAATTCTAGGAGACCTTCAGGGGTCTTGGGGTCTCTAATGTGTATTGTTATACTCAACCCTGCACGAGCTTCACCCACACCTTGTTGTGTCATGTGCAGACAAAAAACTGATTTGACCGATGTTAGGGAGCCATGACTAGATGGTTCATGATAGTGACCAGTTTAGGTGGAGAGCTACAGGGATGAGCAGTACCTACCCTTCAGGTGGGATCCTTGGAAGATGATCTCAGGAGTTGTTTTCTATTTCTGTTGTATTATCTATTTCAGTTGGGCTTGTATATTGGACCCTTTACTTTCAGTTCACACTTTTACATTTATTATTTTTACTACGTGGTTTGTTCTTATTGTGTACCTAGTCTGTGTGGTTAAAGTTTTAAAGGAAATGCCTTCCCATTTTCAAGGATAATCCTATTCAGTGCTATTCTCCAACCCCTATCTTATAGAAGGCGGGCTTGGGGTGGTCACGACACGGGCCCTGGGGGATGGGTCATGACATATATATCATGTTTCATGTATTTGGTTTTCTATTTCATTATTATGAAATGAATTTTCTATACTTTATTTTATTATAATTAATGTGATAAAGTAATCCAAATCATGTTATTTCCTTAAAATGTATTTTGACTCAAGTTTTACCACAACTATAAGAGTTTTTGGTGACTCGATTTTCATTCATTGAGTTATTTCATATAAGTTGGGTACATTCTTAACTTTTATTGTATTAAGTGGTATTCTGTCATTATTTAAATATTTACCATATAAACCCATTTCTATAATTATTTATGGAGTATGTTTCATGTAATGGATATTAATAACTCAAATCTCATTCCTTTGAGTTATAATGTTTCCTATTGAAAATTGATTTTCCATGATTAGGTTCGTCCATCCTAATATCGTATTATATATTATTTTATATTCTTATTTTGAACAATTATTTTCTAAAACAAATAAATATTTATATCTCTTTTTACAATGTGGTATTCAATAAATGTATTTTCAAAATAATAAAAAGGGTTTTTTCCTATCACATTCATATGTTTTTTATTCATCTCCTCATTTCACCAAGATAAAATTTATATATTTTCAAGGATCCATTATTCGAGATTATTTTTAGAAGTAATGGTTTTAAAAATATTTCACATCACATTTTGAAAATTTAACTTTGAAGAAAACATGTAAATTTGTATTGTGTGTCAATGTTAAAAATGTTTTCAAAAAATCTATTTTATGTGTTAACTTCAATTTCCCCTAATCATTTTCAAAAGCATTTATCCTAATGGGATTTATGTTTCATGATTTATTCTCTAATATATATATATATATATATATATTCATCTTCTAATGGAATGAACTGATGGTACTAAAAAATCCAATTCGAGATCCCTACTTGGGTGGTATCATTAAATCATTCTTTTTCAAGGATTTTTTCATTTATATCAACATCTTCTATATTTTCATTCTTACATATGGGATATTTTCTTCTGAAACCATCCAACTTATTTCTATGGATTTATTGTAATCTTGTTATTCCAATATTTACTTAACCGTATACTCATTTCTATATGTAGTGTAAACATAACATTTTAACTATTTTATATTGGATTATGTTTACCTAAAAAGTACATTATTCTAGTGACATGGGGATAAGTATTGGCATAATGTATATCATTATTCCAATAAAATTTGTTATTCATAAGTATATTGTGTATTTTTTGACCATCCACATTCCTTATAAAGATGAGTTATGATCATGATATCCATTTCATTAACATGGGGGAAAATTATTTACATTATTGATGATTATTGATTGCTAATATAGGTTTATCTTGTATTGATATTATTTATTATTCCTTATACATATATCTATTTTTGTATTCCACCAAAGGTTCATTAAGTAATGGTATGAAAAAACATGACGAATCTTATAGAGAATGCACTATGTTTAATCCAGTAATGGGTGGGAAATTTATTATATATCCCCTAAATACATTTATAGCTCTCATATGACAAAATAGGTTTGGTTTTCATGTATGTATATTCCTATAACATGGTAGTGTCTTGGCTCAAGGAATTGACAAAGTTTTTTTGATGTCGGACCTTATTCATTCCTTTAGTTTGAGATTAGTATTATTGATGTCCATGTTTTCATTTATTTTTATGGATATATAAGGCTCTAAATTTCAATTTGATTATGGATTCATATTTTTTAACTATTCCCTTTATACTATTTATTCCATGTATATGGAATGATTACTTTAATTGTATGTTTTACTTTACTGGGCATTTGAGATCACCCCTTATTTTGTTTCAATTTTCCTAGGTTATAAAGAAAAGTGTTACATGAAATTTTAAGAAGAATAAAATGCATGGAAGAATTTTTGGGAGATGTTGAAGACTCCTTATGGATTAAGTATTTACTTATATATAGTGAAAATTTTCATTAATTGAGAAATACATGTGATTTATTAGTTCATTAGGTGTCCTGATTCTATAAATATCTAAACCTGAAAAATTCATACAATGTAAGATATAAAATGATTATTACTGATTTTTTAATCATGATTATATCCAAGATTTCATATTTGGTATCAAAGAGATTATTTAAAGTATGTTTACATGTGTTTCAGATCCGGTAGTGTGGGTGTAGGGCATCAATGTTGGTATCAATGGAAAGTTTTAGATAACATTAGATATTAGGATGATTGTTGAGGATAATTTAATGGTTGGTAAGTTAGGTTTGATCATAAGTTCAAAGGTATAGATAACCCTTTGGGATAACTATATAATTTAGTGTTAAGGTACATATTAATTGATATTTTCTTTCCTGTATAAAGAATAAGTTACATTTTGAGAGAAAGGATTTAATTTATTTTTTGGTTTAAACTACTTTAAGAAATTTCATGTCAATTTTGGATTTCTATTTTGAGTATTAGGTTAAGAGGTACCAGATAACCCAAATCAATGTAAACTAGTTTGAACCTAGAATGATATCAATTTATCTATGGATGATATATGTTAAGCTATGAGTGACATAGTTTGAAATAAAAGAACTGTAGATGAACAAGGATGCTAAAAATTAGTATTCTTTAGGCTAAAGGAAATAAGGGGAATCCTATTATACTCCCACTTCTAGGAGTTGGTCATGAAAATAAAGGTAAGAAGGTACACTTATCCTTAACTCAAGGGTGGTGGATGCCTTATTGTATTGTTATTCTATCTACCCTAGTGTATCCCTGATGTTTTGAATAAGTATTAATTAACCACCCTAATGATATGAATATCTAAGGAAACTTATAGTAGAAAAATTATTATATACTAACTTGATGTTTAGGGAAATAATAATATTGTTGTTATTCCGTTATAAAAAATTAATTTCATTTTGATATTTGATTAACTATTTAAAAATAGACTCCTTGTTCACTGAACTATTGTTAGATTACCCATAAAATATTCTTTTTTGAAAGATGGATGAGGGTGGAGACAGCAACTAGCTGCTACTATAGAGATTTCATAAATTCACTAAAATTTTATAAGAAAAAAACAAATCATATTCATAATCATCTATCAATGAACCACCAAAACATAAAAAACTTGATGTAGCTAGAGAGGTTAAAATCCCCATTCCAATGGTGAAAGTAAAACACAAACCCCATCCATCTCCACTAGAAAAATAGGACATGAAAATGAGGTAGAAATGTGGGAGTACACCCTATGACTCTAAGGCTGGGAGAATTTTAAAAATAGGTTCTATTCGCAAGAAAATGTGATCCCATGCAGTGTGTGTGGGAAGTGGTTCTAGTCGTGGAAGTCTCTTTTTGGGAAAATGAAGTTACAACTTGAGCGGGCGTGATAGGGAGTCCATCCCCTACTAAACTTCATACATGAGGTCTCCTTAGAGAAGGAAGCATAGGGACATGTGAAAAAAGTATTAAAATATTTGGGTCATTGTATATTGAGGTTTGAGATGCAGATGAGGGATATTTTGGAAAGGGCATAGGTCGGTGCAGTGGAGACAACTACTCTGGAAAGGGCTAAAAGAGGTCTAAATGTGGACTCAACGAGCCTTACAAGGAAGAGGATCATTCTTCATTGACTTTATTATTTTACCTCAACCTATAATTGATGATTCTAAGTAGAAGTGTGTAGGGAAATAAATGGATGTGTGTGGTATGTCCAATTATGTGTGTTTTTATGTATAATAACAACCAAAATAGGTAATCATATTTCATACCAACTTTTGATAATATATCAATACATGTATGACTTGAAATAAAGGAGAAATAAAATATTTTTTGACATAAAACCATTAGAAGTATTGTTCTAAAATGGATGGTAATAATCTCAATATAGATATATGCCTATATATGAGTTTCTTAGCCTTCTATATGTTAGTAATGTTGGTACCTCAAGTCATTTCTTCTTTATGGATACCCTTAGAATTTTTTTTATTAAGTAATAAT
Source organism: Viscum album (assembly GCA_963277665.1). NCBI lineage: Eukaryota > Viridiplantae > Streptophyta > Magnoliopsida > Santalales > Viscaceae > Viscum > Viscum album. The sequence continues at coordinate 454,017,914 of OY728166.1, read as the reverse complement.
TAATATTATGATGATGGAATTTATATAGGGGTAATATAAAAACCTTAATTTTTAATATATTATTACCTTTAAATAAGTCTATTTGTTCGATAGCTTTCTCTATATGCAACAATGAAATTAAATGAAACTGTAATATATATAGATAAAAATATAAATATTAAGTATGACCACTAAAACCATGAAATATAATTTGAAGAAATTAATGTAATTAACCACATTATGAAATATTTATATAATTAAAATAAATTCCACTTTTAATATGAATTTAATTCAATTTGTATAGCTAAAACAATTATGAAAATAATTTTACGTTTAAAAATATACTTTTCTAGTTTTTTTTATTTCAAGAAACTAAGTATATTATGATTTGATGATAATAAAATATATTTATAATATTAATAATATATTTCCAATATATTAATTAGTAATTAATAGGAAAAAATAATAAATAATGGAATTTTTTTAAAATGTTATTTTTTAATATAAATAGTTTTCCACTATATTTCAGTATTTTACTTAAATATCAAATGATCAAATTTTAGAAATTTAATTATGAAAAAGTAAACATATTTTTCGTTTTAATCATAATAATATAAGCTTAAGATTAATTTTTCAAATTTTTTTAAAACAAATTATTTTTAGGTGAATAGTGGAAAATACTATTTTTACAAATAACCCGACTTTTATGAAATTATTAGTATATATATGAATTATAAATTAATGAAACGTTTTTATAAGGAAAAATATTTATTTTATTTGCTAATTTATAATTTAAAAAATGTTTATTTTTATTTACACACCCATATTTTATATTTTATAATATAAGTAATATTTTCTCAAATTTTGTTTTTAATACATAATACATTTTAATTGAAAATTAATTTTTATCAATTTTTATAGTTTAATACAATTAAATGGATTCATAATTTAAAATAATTCGTTCCAAATTATAAAATATGTAATACTTTATTTTTAGGTAAAAAAGTTATGTTTTCTTAGCAAAAAACTAGTTACTGTAGTAAAAGATAAAATGGTAAAAGTAAGAATTCAAGGGGTAAGGGGCTTGAAACATGATAAAAAAATTTCTATAAGTGAGTTTATGGATTATTGTTGAATTTATCTCTTCCACAATAAATTATTTCTCAATTTTAGAGCCACTTTACATGTTCATCATGTTCTCCCATTATATTAAGTTGAAATATTTACAAAAAAGATTTTTTGACAACTTATAAAATGGGCCTCTCACCACCGCTTCATGGAACTCATAAATATTTCTTTTCATCACCAAAATCTGTAATATTTCAATTTCATATAAATTTATTTCGCTCTATAAACCTTTTTTCACAATATATTAGCACATTCTGTCAATTTCCAAGGGATCTGCCAAGGAAATCTCAAAGTGCTCAACATGAGTAATCATTTTTACTTAAATTATTTCTTTTATTTTTATATTTTATAGCTACAGTTTTCAAATAAATATGTAATTAAATAATTCTTTATTATATAATTAATTTCATTATTCTATGTGAATAATCATTATTCACCTTTTCCCTTTTCTATTAATAAAAATGATATTGTAATTTGTGTGTGGTTTCGACTATCACCTTCATGACAGAACATGTTTCATTTTAAATCACCACCATAAAAGAATGGTAAAAAAGGAGAATACAATAAATAATTATGATATTTATATCATTTTTATTATTCTAAAACAATAAACCATATTACTTGTATCTCTCGTTCTATAGAAAATGAAATCGCCAACCATGCATATGTGTGGACTATAACCTCCAAGGAACAATTGATTTTTGTTTTATTTTCATAAATTCCTTAAATGGATAGTAATGAAGATGTGATTAAAGTATAAATATTATTTTTATTATACAATTATTTTAATTCTATAAAAAAAATGAACCAATTGATGATATTATCAAAAAATAATTATCATTAATTCAATATTTTAAGACAAGAGAACTAAGAATAAAATGATCGATTCTAAGTGATGAATTTATATAAATTATAACCTATTTATAATTATTTATAATTATGATATATAACTCTAATAAACACTATATAACATCATTATTCTTCTTTTATAATGATATAACAACTAAACTACATCAAAATCATCCATTAATCATGGTCAGTTTATGCTTGGGTCGATTTAACCACATACTTGAGAAATAGTATAAATTTATATCATGGGTGACTATGAGATCTTATTTACTATTATAATATTATATAAATATTTAAATAATGTTTTTGTTTTTTCTGTTAAGGTTATGTCAATAATTAACTCATTAATTATTAAAACACCTTTCGTTCATTAAGAATCACCAAAACATTATCAACGTCGATTTATTCTTCATGGTTTGTAACCAAAACTACCATGGAATAAAATTAATCCTTTATAACTATCATATAAAATATATTATAGTACCATATATTATATTATAATGATATTATTTGGATAAATAATAAATACCAACACCTCTTTTAAGAAACCATTTTAAAGAAATAAAGATTACTTACACCCGGTGCTCCAAATATGTAAAATGTAACTACTATTTATTGAATAGAATGATTGTAAATGAAGAGTATAAATGTTTATAGTTATAAATATGGTTATAGGGTATGTATTCAATGAAATTAATTTAATTATTTAATATGTTTGGTGCAATTATCAAATAAATCAAGACCAAGGTAAGGGTTTTCATCTCATATTACTCTCTTTAAGACATGTTTGGTATTTTGAACCTAATTTCATTTATGTGGTCTATATACTACCTATTTAAGATATAATATCATGAATTATATTTAATAATGGTATTTTAATTTCAATTTTAATCCCTCTCTTTCAATTAGTTTTGATTAAAATGTTACTTAAGCAGTAAGGGTTTTCTTTTTCTCAATTCCAATTCTTTAAGACATGTTAAATGTTATGGCCCATGTTTCCATTGAATAGTGTTCTATTAATATCATATTCCATGAATTTGATATACTTTATTTACATATAATTAATTGGATAAACTAATCCAAATAAATTTCTCTCCTTTAAATTTATTTGGACTCAAGTGTTACCCAAGATGTAAGAGTTTTTGGTAAATAATTTTTCATTCATTGATTTATTTCATATAATTTGGGTACATTAAAAACATTTACACTATTATGCAGTATTTTATCTTTTTTAAATTTTTACAATATAAACCCCTTTTTTAATTATTTCATACTTAATGGAGTATGTTTCCTGTAAGGGACATCGGTAACTCATGTCTCTTTTATTTAAGATATAATGTTTCATCTTGAACATTTCTTTTCCAAGATTGGATTCTTCCACCCTAATATTTTATTTTATGGTATTTTATATTACTCTTTAAGAAAATTATTTTTAAAACAAATAAGTTTTTATATCTCTTTTCACAATTTTAGGATCAATAAATATATTTTTTTTAAATAATAAAAGGGTTTTTTTCTATCACTTTCATATGTTTTTTCTTCCTATCTTCATTTATCTAAGATAAAATTCATGTATTCTAAAGGATACATTCCTAGATATTTTTTTAAAGTAAATGTTTTTAAAATCTTTCTTTTCATGTTTTAAAAAGTTACCTTTGAAAGAAACATGTAAATTTGTATCCAGTTTCAATGTTAAAAATGGTTTCTAAAATGACCTTTTAACATTTAACTTCCATTATACCTTATAATTTTAAAAAGTATTTACTATAATGGGTTTTATATTTCAAGATTTATCCTCTATTATATATATATACATACATATATATATTCATCTTTTTGGGGCATGAACTCATGGTACCAAAATAATCCAATTCATGATCCCTTCTTGGGTGGTGTCGTTCAACCATTCTTTTACATGAATTTTTTTCATCAATGTCAACATCGTTATAGGTTCACTTTATTTCACTAGATATATGTTATTTTAAAACCATTTAATTCTTTATTAGGATGGATTATGGTAATGTTATTCCAATATTGACTTTTTCGTATACTCCTTTCCCTATACGGTGTGAACATCACATTTTATATAATTCATATAAGATTATTTTCACCAAAGAATAATGTTATTCTATTAACATGGTTAAAATTATTGGTGTAATATAAATTTTTATTCCAACATGAATGATTATTTTCAATTATAGTATGTATTTTTTGACCAACCACCTTTTTTATAAAGATGGGTTATGATCATGTTTTCCCTTTTATTGATATGAAGGAAATGTATTTACATTCCTCATTATTATTGACTAAAAACACAAGTTTATCATGTATTGATATTATATATTATTTTTTATATAGATAAATATGTTTTTATTCATCCTAAGGTTCCTCAGAAAGTGTTATGAAAGGTATTATTGAATCTTATAGTGAACTCATTGGACATAATCAGGTGATATGTGGGGATCAAAATTATATATCCCCTCAATATATCGATAGGTCTCATGAGACAATACCGGCTATGTTTGGGTGTATTCTTATTCCCATAAAAGGATAATGTCTTGTAAACAGGCCTCGACATTGGGATTTTGATTTCAAGAATTATTCATTCCATCATTATGATATTATTATTATTTATATACATGTTTTCCTTTAGTGTCATGAATATAAAATTCCCTTAGTTTCAATTTGATTATGGATTCAGGTTGTTTACCTATTCCTTCCATAATATTCATGCAATTTTTATTCCATTATCTCTTTAATTTTATGTTTTCCATTTCTAAGCAATTGATCTCACCCCTTCTTATGTTTCCATTTCCCTATGTAATAAAGAAATGTATTACACATGACATGTTAAGAAGGATAACATGAGTGGAAGATTTTTCAGGAGACACTAAAGACTCTTTATGGATTAATTGGTTTCTTATATATAATCAAAAAAATTTCCATTGGTTGAGAAAGACATGGGCTTTGTTATTTTATGATGTGTCCTAATTCTCTAAATTTCTAAACCTAAGAATATCATTAGGATGTAAGATAAGAAATAATTGTTATTGATTTTGTAATTAATTATGTAATATACCTAGGCTTTTACAGTTGGTATCAAAGTGTGTTTGTAAAGTAAGTTTCTCTGAGAACTGAATCTAGAAGTTCAGGTATGTGGTGACTTAGTTGGTATCAAAGGAAATATATAGATAACTTCAAATATTATAATGTCTATTGACGAAAATTTACGGGTTGATAAGATATGGTTGATCATAATTTAAAAGTAATAGATAACACTCTAGTATAAGTATATGATTTAATGTTAAGATAATTAGTCACATTTTATTTATGGATTAGGATAATATAACATTAGTGAAAATATTAGGAAAAAGTCTATGTATAGTATGACATATTAAAGTTTTGTTAAAGCCTTGAGTATGTGGTTCTCCTAGAAATTAAATCCCTATATCGATACATTAAGTGGATGCATGCTCTGGAATAGATGTATATAAGGGTAATAAACATGAAAATGGTGGATTGGATATTAAATTGATTTCCACCTGGTGTAAGCCAATGTGATAAAAAAAACACACCTGATTTTACAATCCTGGGGGATATGCTTTGGTCGTTTGTTATTCTCTTTATGAACAATTATTATGGATTTGAATATTTTTAGTCCAAATGAAAATATAAGAAAGTGAGCATGTATAACATAGATTTAAATGTAGATATTATTAAATTAAGGTACAAACTAATCAATGTGTGATTTTGTGGATAGAGGATAAGTTTGATTTTGAGAGAATGAATTTCAAGGATTTTTGGGTTTAGGATATTTTAATAAATTTCATGGTAATTTTGGGTTAATATTTTTAGTATTATTTTAATAATTATGAGAGAAACTAACTAAATGGAACCAAGGTTGAACCTATAATGATATAAGTTTATACATGGATGATATATGTTGAGTTATGACTGACATAGTTTGAACTAAAATAACTATAGGATAATATCTCCATTTTCTTCCAGATAATCTATTTCTCTTTTACCCTCACACCAAGTGTTATTAATAAAAGAATATTTATTCACCAAACTTTTACATTCATATATCAAGTAAATGATGGATCAAAGATTTGGTAAAATACCTCACAAGAACTTAATAAGAAATGTTAAATCATATTGAATCATAAAAATATAGATAACTATTTTTTTCAAATAGATAAGTCAGTATAATATGCCTTATTTTATATTATGAGAGAACACCCATCACTATAAAATACAATAAATACAAGGATAACTCATCCACCTCTGTTGTGAATAATCCCCCACCTTTAATGATATTGTTAGAGCATGTACTATTCGTATTAAGATTGCACCAAAATTCCAAAGGGACCCATTGGATCTAATGCCCTCAACCACTATTATGCACGCTGTTACACTCACCCATGGGATCACTATACAAGACCTAAATAGGGGATAATATGTTACAACCAAGACTGAATATATACAAGTCACTAATCAGTAAAAACATACTTATTTTAATGTTTTGGTGACTCAAATGTGAATCTAGATGCCTAGAGTCTTTACTATTATCTCAAATAGTCCGACAACATCCAACAATAGCTATATTCAATTCCATCCATGATATGATAGATGAGTTATCTCCTCTAAAAAATGTGCAAAGAAAAATATAAAATGATCTAAGGTTAAGGTTGATATTCAGCTAGTCTTCTAGGAATTTCCAAATAAAATGAATCTATCCACCACTTAAGAAAAGATGATCCAGTGTTTCATAATATTTATGACTATAGCAGTGACACCTATAATTCCACGGAACTCCCCTACACTGAGTAGCAATATCTATGGGTAAATATTTATGTATCACACATTAAACCAAAAATATATGGTTGTATGCGATGTAATTCTTCCAAAGTATGCTTCCATAATTATCTTTATCCTCTTTTGCATGAACATGGATAATTTTATGACAATCCTTTAAGTTGAAGTATCTTGATTAAAAAGGGATGAAAATGCAATAGTATCCCTCTTCCTTTGAAATGATACCTTTATAGAATTATTATAGTCATTGTTAATAACAACATTGATGATGACAATACGGTCTATGGACTCACTGAAATTTATCTCTGGAATAAGACAGAAGGGTAAATAAAGAGTAATACCCAACCAACTATCCTTCTCAGACAAAACCTCTCATTTACCAACAATGCATCATTTATACTCAAGAATATTAAAAATGTGTTCTTGTATATACCTCTGTGTAAAATAGTCCATTGCTTTTAGTTTATGAGTGATTTATAACCCCTTCCTATAATTCTTTTTAGTGTATTAGGCCGATAATGTGCCGCATTAGATAAAATCATAAAACAATTTGGCCTACATGGTCTTATCAATAATACTTAGTCTGATCCCACCTTTATCAAGAGTCTTTGAAAAGAACTTGTAGTTTCCCTAGTTTCACTTTCATTCCTAATAATATTACCAATGAAGGCATTTATAATGTTTTCAATTCCCCAGATGATTCATTTTGAATCCTTTGTAAATGAAATAATATACATAAGGGATGTGGTATTATTTTTTTATAGTTCACCACATCTATTTTTATTAATTAATTTTTTTTAAAAAAATTGAAAAAGTTTTCTTCAATGAATATTTGTTGAATACTAGGTAAAATGAGGGAAAACATTCATTTTTTAAAGATCTTGTAAAAATCCGTGTTTTCATGCCCTAAATTTAAAATTTTATTTTACTTTATTTTTTCTATATATTTTATGGAACATGAATTTTTATGATATTCATTAAAAATATTTTTCCCAAGTGTTTTTTGAAGATTTTTTTTATTTTTTTAAAATAATTCTTTCATTATTCCATGTTGGGATTCTTACCAACTTTTTTTTGGAATACATGTTTCTAGAAGAAAATTTTAATTTGGTGTTTAATTTTTTATTTTAAATATTTAAATTTTTGGTGAATAATATTTGGAATAAAATTTGACAAGTTTTAAAGTATTCTAGATGGTTTTTATTTATTCTTCCATTATTCAATATTTAAAAATTTATAATATTTTGTGAAACTCTTGTATTTTAATATAGTGATTTATTTTGTGTGATTGAATTCTTAATATGATTATTTTGTTTTCACTAAATTTGGAATTGTGTGTTATATTTTAGAACTGTGAAAGAATTTGGTAAAGTATTAGGGAGATTGTGCCTCCCATTTTTGACCATATAAAGATGGTCGAGAAGTGCAAGTAAAATTTTAGAAAACTCCCAAACCTTCTAGAAGTGAAAAATCCAAGAGAACACACATTTTAAAATATAAATGATAAAATTATAGAGAAACTATTGGGTAAAACTATTGATTATATGTTTTAAAAATATGACAATGAACCAAAGCTACCATTCACCAAATGTCCAATTATGTCTATTAAAAAAATTGGAAAACTATTGAGGTTATCATGCATTCATAGTCCAATTTTTGAAAAACTAATGAAGAGACCATGAGCTTGTAAATCTTGTGACCATGCCAATACAAATTTACTACTATGTTTTTTATTGACAATGATTATTTAAAATCTACATAACCTAAAAATTATTGATTTGTGTGACTATTCATCACGCCTTTGGAAAACTGGAGATCCTAATCTTACCGAAGAAGAATATCAGTAAACTGAAAATTGAAAATAACGTATCCTGGATAAGGAATACAAATGAGTTCATATATGGGATATGAGAATGTTGATTATAGGAAGATAAATCCCTTAAATTATTCACCTCTTGATAAACAAATTTGAACCATTCTTGCTAAAGGATCCACTAACCAAACCAGAACCACTGAAGTCCCACCAAACTAGTCATATTGAAGAAGAGATCTGATGCCAAGCCTAATATGTGAGACACACCTGAAGTGGGATGAATTTAATGGTATATTCAAGAAATAAGATAGAAAAAATTGAAGAACTGATCACGACCAGAGAATACTAATCTCCAATGATGAAACTAAGAAAATTGCTGCTTCTGTTTAGGATTATAGAAGCCGAACTATATCCATGACAAAATTCAACATAGTGCTGATGAACCTGGAGCTAGATGAAGTTTAAATAGTTGATACCAAAAAACCGGGGTATGACTAATAAAATTTGATGCCTCCATGAATGTGTATCCCAATATTAAAATAGGAATACAAAACAAAAATCATGTTCCACTTAAAGAACTCCCACATACTGAAGTCGGGATGCTGAATAAACTCAATGCCAATTGAGGAGGAAAAAAATTAGGATCTAGATGAGGTCCATGGAGATGATTCTACCATAGTGATTGTAAGACGAAGGTTGAGTTTCACCTATGCACATAGTTTAATGATGCAAGAACTATCCAAGGATTTTATGAGATGAACTCAAGACCATAATTATGTCAAACTAAATTTGGGAGAGGCGGATGTGAATGGTGAAATAAAGAATATGAGAAGTTGATGCATGTTATTGGAGGAAGTGTTGTTAGGGTACCATTTGTTATTGAATAAGGGTAACATTTCCAACTGTCATATGGGTAACATTTGTGTAAGGGTAACTATCTACATATGGGTAACACCACCTTACTGACCTCCTACAAACCAAGTAGAAGTTGGATAAACTATTGACCTTGGATTGGATCAAAGAACATCGGATAACCATAAGGTCCACACTACACAACCCCATGACATAATTTTTTTTCATAAGACCCATAAATATTTTTACACAGATGGCCTAAAATTTTAAAATGATAAAATAGTTTCTTATATTCGAAAAAATCTTCAAGGTTAAATTTTAATTCTTTTTTATCATATGAATAAATCAAAGAAGAAAGATTTGATCACCCCAAAAACTATTTATAATTCCATATGGAAATCATTTGGGTGTAGTATCATGTTCATCTCTTGGAAGGAAATAATTAAAAGGGAGAAAATTTCATTAGTGGTGTTTAAATATTTTCACGAAGGCTTCACTAAAAGCTATTTACGTGCAACTGAGATTGAACCATGCTTATTTCACTGCCTATTAGTTTAGGATGTCCCCTCATTTCTATTTCTATTTTTTCTAATAAGAGTATCACTCCTAACTCTATAATGGAATTCCTAGAAATGATAGGAAACCCTAATTCCCAATTTATAGGACCAATCTAAATTTATATCTCCTCTTCACAAATTTCTTCCATTTTGTTACTCTTTTTCTAGTTTTTTAAATAAAAATGTCGATTTTTCTTATCCATTCAGGTTGTGATCTCAGACCTTCATCAATGAAGGGATGATTTATAATTTTAGTTTGTAGATGTGAAACTCGATAATACCCAGAGGTATAAACTTCATGTTGATAATTTTCATCTTCTTTCTCATAGAGGATGGTGACTATGTAAGTGGTGATGCTAGAGAATGACTACCTAAGGGAAGTGTTTGTTACAATTTCACCTTAATAATTATCCCATTTTGTTTAAATATTTCTTGAGAGAGTATTTGAGAGGTTTTTTGTAATTTATGATCTCATTAGGATCACTTCATATAGGAGGATATCCTTAACTAAGGAGGTTTGGCTACGCGATTCCTTCGTTTTTGGGAGATTATTTATGTAGTGGAATAGATTTTGTTCATAGGTTTTCATTGTTCTGGGTGAGATAGGTGATTGAATTAAGAATATTGAGCATCTATTGAGTGAGTTTGGGAGATGACATAATATATCTAGAGATTAATTAAGGGTAGTTGATGGGTGTATTGACCTAGATCTGTTCATGTTTCTTTCTAACTTCCTTCTCCATTACTTATTATTTCCCCCAGTTTTCTTGTTCATACATTGTTTTATCACTCTTCCCTCCACTAACTCTCTTGTTTTTATCACATTTCCAGGCTGTTTTTATTTATTTAAAAAAATTAAAAAATCACAAAAGAGTTGTAGGAGAACAACTAGGTAATTCAACACTAATTCCCTAAGACCGGCCCCATAGTTGGACAATGTGCTATATTTATGGTACTATAAATTTATTTGTAACCATCCTAGTGGAAAGGATGTGATCATTAATTTGAGAAATTTCCGAGGAAGCAGTGTATGTCTTTTTGGTTTTCCACATTTTATCAAATTTTACTACTACTAATTGTTTTTTAAATAACAAACAAACAACAGAGATGAACACTAAAAATTCTAATTCATTTTCATTTTTTATCATGTTGAATAACTTGAGGAGGATGTTGCATAATTCTAATGTTGGTTACAAAAATGAATACATCAAGAGATTACTAATGATTAAATGATTTATTATCATGAAATCATGAGAAAGGTTTAGAATGCTATGAATAATATAATAAATAATCTATAGGATATGGAAGAACTCCAAAAAACTATTAAAAATGATTCTGGGAAGCAACTGAGAAGAAAAGTGAAATGAAGTAGAAAAATATAAAAAAGTTGGAACTACCTATTTTTTATCTTGATATGCCTCTGGATTCAAGGATAGAGATTCAAGACTAATAATATGAGGATTATTTCAAGGGATGGTAGGAGATAGGATATGCATATATTGATGAATATGGGCAATTTATAGATGATAAATTTATTTTTAATGTTTATTATGATGATTTAAACTATATTGACTCTTCTAATGATTTTTTATTAACTCAATGGAATAAGAAAACTGATGTGATCCTAGATCTTTCCTTGGCTCCACATTAGATTTGTTCTATTTTAAAGAAAGTCTAGAGAAGATTTACTACCTCACCCTTATCATTGACATAATCCCTGGACAAATTTCCCATCTTGAATAATAAAAAGCTAGATCATTATATGGAGTTGAAAATTTCATGGAAAAATTAGTATTTTTATTTACCTTTAATAATAATGAAGTTGATTTAAATTATTTCACTGTCATTATAGATATTAAAAAGGCATATCAATTTTTTGATCTCTTCCAAAGACTTGAGAATGCTGCACTTGATGAGGAATTTCAGAAACTCCCAATTCTGGTTGAAAATTCAGGTTTGGGAACAGTTATTAAAGAGTGTCTATTGGAACTATTCAAAACATCAAAAGTGTATATTGAAACAATTTTTTTGAAAAATATGAAGTGTTTTTTCTACTAAACCAGTAGATAAATCTCATCCTATATTTTAATTATTACAAATTGTGCACACTAAATCCTAAGTGAGAGAATATTGGTCATGGCCCTTTATTGTATTTTACTATCCCCTACTATATAGGTGGTACACTAACAATGGGTTGTAATGGTATGGATATTACCAAGAATTACTCTACAAGTTACAATTCATTAAAGAACGAAAGAAAAACATGTGGTGGTTTCTAAGGAATAATCAACAACCTCTATCAGATTAGGCTTGAAATAAAGAATTTCTAGATATAGATAGTCCAAACACAACATCCCTTGGGTGTTTGTACCAAGATTATATTTCTCCATGTTTTATTCATATTTCAATAAAATTTTATTATTATTTTAAAAAAAATCTTGTATAAAAATAATTAGATAGTCATTCTGTGTGGAAACTAAACAAGGAAAACATGAGCTACATCTTGGATCATTGAGATGAAACTGCCTAATTAAACCTTTCATTAAATTTCCCTTTGAGTTTTAAATAATAAATTATAATTTTTGTTTTCTTAATTTTGAAGGAACTTCGAATGAGTATCCATAGGGACTTATTATGTACATAAGGGAGTGAATTTGGTTTAACTAAGATGATAAAATCTCTATATTCAGGGGAGTACTACATTCAATTCTATAATTATTTTTCTGATTATCCTTTGATTCATACTACTAGAAATTTGTTGTGTGGGGCTCACACTTTATATTTTTATTTTAATTATGAAAATAAATTTTATTGTTTGGGTTTGAAGTTTATTAACATCTAATTTGTTGAAGCCCATTTTTAATCAAATTGTTTACCTGGATAGTACACTTAAAAATCCCTTTTTATTGGAAAATATTCTTATTGTTCACAATTTTTTTACCATGATTATATTTGATCTTAATTGATAGATCTTTTGGTTTCATTAACAATAAAAAACATGAACTTTAAAAAATAAATGTTTTTATTGGTTTTTTTGAAAATGTGTATTTTAACTCAAATTCAAAAATTTTAAATAATCTATTAATTTTTGAATGGAAAAAAATTAATTAAAATTTTATCTAACCTTTTGATTAAACATTGTGAAAAAATTTGTGTCTTAAGAGTGGAAGAGAGGGTTTTTTTCATTATGATTAACTCATCCCTGATTCTGTACACCTCAAAAAACACCTAATTTTTTTTTCAAAAAGCCTCCCTTTTAAGAATTAATTTAGGATATATATAAATAAATTAGTCTATTTTTTGTAAATAAAATAAGTGTTTTAATATATATTTAGGTTATAAAAATAAAAAATTAAATGTTCCCTACCTGTAGAAAAACTATCAAGATCTTTTTGGAAGATTTCACTGGTTCAGAAGTTGTTAGAATTGAGTGATTGTTGAGTGAATTTGTCTGATATTTTTAAGGAAATACCATTTTATAAGTATGAAATGAAGTGTGATAGTTTATATTCTAGTGTAATTGTAATTATAACTTGAGGTAACTTGAAGTATAAACTTGATCCTAGTAACTTAACCTTAGATAAATGGAGCACCTCAAGGAGTCATCTTAATTGATATTAATATAAGTCCTTTGAATATGAAGTAAAATGTGAAATTGGTATCCCATAGTGAATCGATATGATAAGGTAACTTGTTTTGTTGTGTATATAAAAAAAATACATACTCAATAAGTGTTTTTCATCTTACTACATAGAGATTTATGGTTGGTAAAAATCAAATAATGTGCCTTTATAAAAAATGATTTCATTAAGGTGATGAGACTATTGAACCCAATTCAAGAAGGAAAAAATTGATTTATAAGAAAATATTTTTAGTTGTATCAATTAAGTAGAAAGTAGAAATTATAATTAAGAACTTGGGAGAGATTGTGATCTGATATTGGTTCTTGTTATAGATTTAATTCCACTTTAATCTCGATGGTATTTACTTCCAAAACATGAACATGAATTGGATTGAAGTAGGGTAGTGAGATTAAATCACATATGAGATATGAATTCTTTTAACAATGAGTAGTTATAAGATTTTCATAAATTCCAGTGTGTATTTGAACCTGGGTAAGATCATCATTTGTTAAGAGTGTACGTGAATACAAAAAAGTATTCTTAATTTCTCAATAGTGAAATTGATTAAATGTGGGGGAATTTGATGTGGTATTATTTTATTATAGTTTTAACATCCTTTTTATGAATTAGATTTTCCTTGAAAGTGAATAAGTTTTTTTAATGGAAATTTTTTGAATACTAGGTGAAATGAGTGAAAACTTTAATTCTTGAAGATCTTTCAAAATTCAGTGTTTTGGTGCCCTAAATTTCAAAATTTCTTTGATGCCATTCTCTGTATATATTTTAAATAGTACGTGTTTATTGGAAACTCATTAAAAATATTTTCCTCAAGTATTTTTTTAAAGTTTTTATTTTTAAAATTAATTATTTCACTATTCTATGTTAGACTTATTAACATATTATTATTGGATTACATTTTTCTAGAATAAAATTTTAATTTGTAATTGGTTTTCTAATTTTGAAAATTTTAATTTTAGGTGAATAGAAATTGAAATAAATTTCGATTTATTTTAAATTATTCCAAATGTTATTTATTTATTCTTCCCTAATTTCATATTTTAAAATTAAAAGAATTTTTTATAATTATTGTATTTTTATGGATTTTTTTTTCAATTGAATTATTAACTTGAATATTTTATTTCAAAAATTTTTAAATTTGGTGTTAATTTTTGAGACCACAAAAATTGGAAAACTATTAGAGATATTTTTCCTCCCATAGTAAACCACATGAAGGTGTTCTATCCAGGTGAAATTTTAGAAAACTCATAAATCAACCGCAATTGAAAAATCTAAAGGAACACATGTTTAATCAAATAAATGATAAATTTTTGGAAAAATCACTGGGTAAACCTCAAGGTGGTGTGTTTTTATGGGTTAAAAAAGGATTGAAATGAATGTGCTCCCAAAGTGAAACTATGTCTATAAAAAATAGAAAACTACTAAAGTTGACATGCATCCAAGGTCCAATTTTTTATAATTAACCTTTAAATGTTATTATGAGTCCAATAAATCTCAATATGATTCTGATATATAATAGGATATAAAACCTACTACATGTTTCATATTTGTAAATATAGTCAATACTGACCTTACTGTTGTTGTGGCCCATGATCTTGATAATTGAAAGGAAATGGAGGAAGCATCAATTGACGATATCATCCACGTAGAGGTATGCAAGGAAGGTGTGTATGCACCCATCACTAGAGTCAATACCATGATTTTTAGTCTCCATATAAAAATTCATTATGAAACTCTCAATGATAAATTTATAAAGAAAAAGTGAATGATATGGATACATCCATATCCCACCCACCACCTGAAGATTTTGAGGTCCTTTTTACCAAATTATATATTTATTAGTTCAAATCTAAATATATTGGATTGGATAATTTTATACTGAATTACATAGGGAAAAAAATACCACTGTATATAATTCCAAATATAATGTTTCCATACCTCTAGTACCTAAAATTCCTTTAGAGGAAGAGGTTGATCAACCCATTAAATTAGAATCTAGATATCGAAGAAATCAACAAACTCATTAGTCTATTTAATTAATTATAATACTTTTCTATTACCAATATTTTCCTCTATTGTAAAAAATAGTTGAAACCTTTGGCAATTAATTTGATACAAATTTGGTTGTATGTTCTACCCTAAACTACAACACAAATAATGGAATAAATCTTAGCATATAGTACATTGTTCTCCACAAAAAAGGTGTATCCTTAGTTTGGGTACCCTTCATTCTGGTTGACAATACCAAGAGTGGTGGGAATGATAAAAATTCCATCCACCTTATAGGATTGGGTTGCTCCCATACTATTGTAGTTATAACTGTATTCTTCTTCATTTATTAAGATATTATTCTAACTACTTTCAAATAAAATGTGTTCTTCAGCTATAATATAAAATATTTGTTTGTTTTTTGGTTTTTATATATCTTTTTAATGTTTAATTGAATCAGTTTTTCTTCTAGTTTTACTTTTCAGGTAATATAATACAAAATCCTATCAATTTTATGTTCCCATACAACATGTTTTTTCTCTAGAGACGGGGGTAATATTTAATTGACCTCATAGAATACCCATTTACTATATATAGATCACGATCTATAGTGATTAAATTTAATATTACCCTATAGGTAAGAATCTATTGACCAATTAGTGGAGTGAAATAAAATCCTAAAAATTCTCCCCAACCATTAATGCCCACATGTGAGAGATCTTCAAAAATGATTTTGTGGAGTGCATTAATGATTTTAAGTATTATTATTAGAGGTTCTCAAAATATTTGACATATGTAGGGTTATATTCTATTGATAAAGAGGTGAGATTAACTTTGAAACACTAGTCATCCAATTCCTTGAGATAGTCAACATACCCTTTATATATTAAATGTTTTCATATGAGGAGATTAATGGTGTCCCATTGATTTCTATGAAAGTGGGGTATTAATTATTCTTTAAGGAACTCAAGAATTATGTACTTAGAGGTATCCATGGGCCAAAACATAATATGTTTTTATCTCTGACTAATTTTTCCAACATTATTTTTATACATTCCTCATCCTCAATGAATGGTTCATTAATATATTATATCCAGGATAGTTTCTTTCCTATTATTTTATCAAATGTTCTAGAATAAATTAGGATATTTATAGTTATATATAATCTCATATGTTATGGTGGATAAACTAATAAAGTTTATTTACTCTCCCCACCCATTGATGGGGGTGATTAATTAATAATTTACAGTAGAGTATCTGATGTATCCAATCTGGATTTTATAAGAACTTCTAGATAAAAGGGAAGATTTGGAAATATTATGACATGAGTAAGGACTTCATGTCAAATACTCTTGAGAGGTCCTCTAGAGTCATTTTATTAATCACCATATGAAGGAAATTCATGGTTGTTGGGTGCTTGATCACAATAGGGAGGACCTACATGGTTTTTGGGTGCTTAATCATCACAGGAAGGAACTCTATGGATGTTGGTTTCTTGATAAAAATGGGGAGGACCTCCATAGTTATTGGTTATATGACCATCACGGGGAGAACCCCTATGGTCATTGGGGACTAAAATTAATGCTTCACACACACACACACACACACATATATATATATATATATTCATATATTTACTCATTTGGTAACTTCCTTATAGGGTATCCATAGGTTGGATGAATCTATTAAATATTTTTATGTATTACCACTTCTTCATTGTTTTTTAGAACCTTGGGGACAGATAGAGAGAAAAAAATAAAGTCAACTTAAGGAGTTTCTTAGCTTTTCTAATTCACCAAATCGTAGCCCATGAGAATATTTATATATCTATATAAGGAATCTCTTTGAAACTAAACATCCATCTGTTTATAAAGAAAAGTTTCATAAAACAATACATGGGTTACATCTCTTTTTAAATCATGAATATTAATTTATGATTTATTTATTTAACATTTATTCAATGTTTGGGGAATTAAAACCCCTCAAAATAATTATCACAAGATTATAAAAACAAGTATGTTTGCTTAATGAGATAATTTTTTCAATCCATGTGATATTTGATATCATATAAATCTTCAATGTAGAACACTAGAGAATAGTTACACCCACAATACCATGGTTCATACCAAAATAGAACATGAATTGTTCTAAACCACCCTACCAGGGTGGTGCCTTTAGTACACATTTCTAATAATATACCACTTGCACAAAAACCTTATAAAATTAGAACATTTTCACCTTAAATAACATCATATTTAATTAACTTTTATAATATATCCAAAAAAAACTTTTACATTATATTCATTCATTTTTACCACTTTTTACATCATATGTAATAACTTGTAAAAATCCACCCAAGTTTTCTTTTATATATCCTCCAAAAAACTTTTAGGAAATCCCTAAAATATTTTTATAATCACATTTTAACAAAACATGATCCTCATTAAAATACCTCACATAATATGTACACCCCCCCATGTTAGTCTTGATAGAATACATAAAACGAAAATTAACCATATCCTTTAATCCTTTAAACCTTTGGTCAAAGTCCTCCCTATCATTGGTAATGTGTTTATAATCATTCTCTAAGACAAGGAAATTAATTCTAAGAGATATTATTTAATTTTAATTTTTGTTAGTTTAATTAATTAATTTTTGATTGATTTGGATTATGTATCTTTTAATATTGGTTTAAATATTCTAATTTTCTGATAATTAAAATACCTCACATTATTATAATAATTTCTTAATTGGATAATTATATTTTCTTAAAAACTATTCATTTTTAAATATTTTACTACTTTTAGAAGAAAAAATTATGTTGAATTTGATTATTATTCATTAATTAATTGTTATTTATTTTTTATTCATTGTTATTTCGATAATTATTATTATTCTGTTACATTTATATTAATTCTTTATAAAATTTTAATCATGAATTTTTTTAATAATTGGTAAACTATTTTGTAAAACGACTCGTATGAAATTTTAAAATTTCTCATGCTTAGGTTTAAAATGATGCGTACGCACATATGTAATGACACTTATGAACATAGAAAGGAACCATGCATACAATGAAATAATACTTACATAGAATCTATATGAAACTCATGTAGAACCTAAAAAATCCTATACATAAAAATGAATCATGTACAGACTCAAAATATATTTGCACATACTATCAAATGACTCTTACAAACATTTGAGATAACTCTTATGGAGTTATGTGATTTCTAGAGTTTAAGAATTTAGTTGTATGTTTAACTTAAATTGTTTTATTTATTTATTATATATATATATATTTCAAACTCTATTTGGTTTTTTCCATATATAAATTAAGTATATAATTGAGTTATGACTTTTGGAAACTCATTTAAATCTACAATGGATAAATCAAAATATGGAAAATTCCAAATTTTGGTGAAGTAAGCTCTCGTGATTTGACCATTGATTTTTTTATAAAGATTGTTTGAAGGAACTGGACGATCATTGAATGTGAAAAACACATGATACATGAAAGTTATTCAATTTTTATGTTACTGGTAAAATTGATGTGGTTACTATGAAGTTATACAATTTGAAAAACTCTTGTGAAGTGATTGAGCTGAATCAATATTATTTTATTCATTCATTTATTCTATTTCTGTTTTTTGTATTTTTATTATTATTTTATTTAAATTTGTTCATAAACAATTAGTTTGTTATTTTCTATTCTAAAAAGAAATTTTATTTGGTTATACATCCATAAAAGGCACATATTTTTTGGGTTATGAATTCTATTAAAAGTAATCATGTTCTCTAGTTATACCATATTTTGTAGAAGGTAGTGTTGGTGAGTGGTTGCGCTTTGGCCCATAGAAAGGGGGAATTGTAAAAGGATATCACATACTTTAAAAATTAAGTATTTTTTAGTGGGTTTCATTTCTCGCATGGATAAGATGGGAGAGAAGATTAGATGTAGGATCATGTTGATCCAAACTACTATAAAATTATATAGTTCTTGTTCTTTGTTTTTTTTTCTACTGTATATTTCACTTGAGAACTATACTTGATTTTTGATATTCCACTTGTTGCATTATCATTTTTTCATGATTTGAACTGTTTCATGAACATACATTGTATTCAAAATTAGATTAGTCTTATAATTTAATTTCATTATTACTATAATTCATTTTAATATTTAATGTTTTTAGATAATTTTTCACTTCTTTCTAGAATTGTTAAAAATATCAACATTGGCCAAAATTGGAATCAAAGTAGTTTCTTTTTATGAAAAACATTATTATGATTGATTGTATTATAATTTATTATACTAAGAAAATACTATATTTAAATAATTTTTTTTGATATGTTAGGAATTAATTATAATGATGGTTTGATCCCCCATAAACCACCATACATTGATGGAAATGAATAAATCTACTTACTGGAGGGGATCTAAGAATTTCATAAACATCAAAGTATTGATCATTGGAAAATAATGGTAAAACCATAAAAATTTACTAATGTTGGTAAAAATACCCTTATAGGTAACTATGTGGTAAAGTATGTCTTAACCAATAAATTATTGAATATATGATATTTTGATTTTAGTCATAATGTGTTTATCCAAGTATCATCTTGTAAGATAGCCAAGATATTTGTAGAATACTACAAGTAACACATTATAGGACCAAAAATATCAAGTAGAAAAAATTTAGAATTCTATGTGTGGAATCCTAAGATTTTAATATGTTTGAATAATAGTATATAAACAGAATTTTTCATATATTTAAAAGAATCATAAAGAGTATTAGTGTGCTAAGATAAGTGTTAGACAACACAATTCTGGTTGAGAGAGTGTTGTGGTCACTACCAAATAATTAGCATGAAAATATGGTTCATATAGATGATAGAAAGAATTTAAAATTGTATAATTTAGATGAACTCTTTGGTTTATTACTACAATATGAACTAGATATGAAAAATATTTTTGATGAAGCGAGTTAACAAAATAAAGGTATTTCATTTAAATTTAACATAACTGATTACTCTAACACTTCATATTCTATGTCATGGGAAATTGAGATGGTTAGATAGATTACTAGATTAAAGTAATATAAAAATTGATTAAAAATAAAAAAGGATTCAAGAATTTCCCTAAAAAATAATACCATAAGGATAATCAGAAGGAATATAAAAAAGTAATACTAGTAAATATAATGATGTTTAGAAATAAATATTTATGAGTACATGAATTTGGGAAACATTAAAATTTATTTCCCAAAATTAAATCATTTAAAAAGAAAATAAATATAGGAATAAATAGAAGTAATATATTACCAATTGATAGATCATTTTATAAGAATTGTATTCAAATGATGATTATAGAAGTGATAAGTAGTCTAGAAACTTATGTTTGATGAATGTAGTAATAAAAGAGTTTAGTGGTGAATCTATTTTAGTTTACCTTATGATTCTAATTGTAAAGGATATAGTTTGAAAAAATTTATAAATTAAATATAAAGAATCTTGTTACAGAAAATGAGAAAATGATTCAAGAAAATGAAAATCTTTTAATATAGCTTCTTGTTTTAATGAAAATATCTTTTTTTTTACTTATATATTTGAAAAAAACTAGAAAGAAAATTTAAAAACAGAAATTGTTAGTTTAAAGAATGATTTGTATAATTTTATACAAGGAAATATGAAGTACAATAAAATTATCTCTATGATTTAACCCAATAAAAATTGGTTTGGTTTAGTTTATGATAAAAAATATTTAAAATTTATTGGCCTCTATTTTTTAAAATTTCTAAATGAATTGTTTCTAATGTTACATGTTTTAGGTGTTGTATACAAGGTCATTATTCAAAAACATCATTTAGTTTTTTTTAATATTCAGTTCGTACTAAAACTTTTATTTCTATGAATTTATCTTATATATTAACCAACATGCAATGTATAAAATATTTTAGGGTACCTAATGATTCTATTACTAATCTTATTAAAAAAAGATAGCATGGATACCAAAACTATTTACTAAATGATATTAATGAAAATATGCCTTATTATTATCAAGGAAATATAGCATATAGATAGTAACTTCTCTAGGAATATGAATGGTGAGATATAAAATTTTATATCTTATAAATAATGTGATAGATGCTCTATTGGTTTTTGAAAAAACTCAAAAGAAAAGGTTAGACATTTTTTTGAGGTGGGTATATTTAAAACTATTATGATTTCTAAAGTGTAATATATTAAAGGTATGAAATATAAATTAATAATTAATTAACTAATATGTGAAGATAGTATGATTGTTTAGTTTGAATATAATAAGTGTTTAGTTTTTAATAATAAATCTATTTTATTTCATGAAAATAGGTATGATATTATATATTTTATTTATTTTTCTAACCTAACCAATTTGTGTGTTAAGTTTCTTGATGCTATAGAAAAATATTATGTCTTTTGGAATATGAGGATTGGACATGATAACTTTCGATTTCTATACAAATTTTCAAATCATGGGCAAGTTCTAGATTTACCCAAACTTTAAGAAATTAATTTTTTTGTGATTTTTTTAAAATACAAACAACATAAGAAATATTTCAGATCTATTAATAAAGTAAAAAGTATTAGATAACCTGAACTTATTCATCTTGATTTATTCAGACCAATTTAAACTACAAGTTTAGGTTAAAATAAATATGTTCTTATGGGTTTTGATGATTTTAATAGGTTTACTAGGATTTATTATTTGTCTCATAAGTATGAAACTTTAGCTAAAAATATTTATTTTTTAAAAATTATTTCAAAATCCAAAGCATTACATAATTATCTCTCTTAAAAGTGATAGAGGCGGTGAATTTTTTAATATATAATCTGAAAACCTCTATTAAAAATGGATATTTTCATAATTTTTATGCCCCTATAACACCACCAAAATTGAATATTGAAAATAAAAAAAGAGCTATTATATTAATGGATAAGACTATGTGAAATTAATTTAATTTATTTAATTATTTTGGTTTGAATCTATAAATTAATATCATTATATTTTAAATATATTTTTTTTATAAATTTACTAAATAAACCCACTTATTAATTTTTTAAAGGAAATAAACCTTAAGGTTGGTTATTTTATAGTTTTTTGTTGTAAAGATTTTATTTTAAACACTAAAAATAATTTAGTTAAATTTGATGCTAAAAGTGATGAAATAATTATTATAGGTTATTATAATATTAGTCAATATTATAGAGTGGATTGTAAGATAACTATTTTATTGGAATAATATGTGCATGTTAAATTTGATGAGATTGTTGTGAATTAATATTTATATTTTGAAGAAATTGAATAATAATTTAGGGAGTTTAATTTTAGTAATGATGAACCTAAAAATAATAATTTATCTGTTAATGGAAAGTATATACCTTCTTAATATAATACTAGGAATTATAAAACTTTTAAAGATACCCATTTAGAAAAATTAATTAGAAATTTTAAATCTGGAATTAAAACTAGGAAATCTGTTTTGAATCATTTTGAAAATCCAGCTATTGTTTCCAAATTTGTACCTAATAATATTGATAAATATTTTAATTAGATTAATTATATAGAATAAAAACTTAATAAATTTACTAGAAATTATGTTTGGGATTTAGTGGAACTCACTAATGATAAACTGATTATATGAACTAAATGAATATTTAGGAATAAAATAGGTTAATCTGGAAAAATTGTAATGAATAAAGCTTGGTTGGTTACTTAAGGATTTTTTTTCAACAAGAATGTATTAATTTTGATGAATATTTTGTAGTTATTTCTAGTATTGAATCTATTAGGATTCTATTAGCCTTTATATCTTCTCAAGATTTTAAATTATATTAAATTGGAGTTAAAAGTGCCTTTATAAATGGTTTGATTTATAAAGATGTTTAGGTTAATAAACCACCTAATTTTGAATATGAAAATTTTCCTAATATTATCATGACCCGTCCCCCAGGGCTTGGGTCGTGACTATCCCAAGCCTGCCTCCCAAAGGCTAGGGGCTGGTGACTAGAACCGAAGGCATTATCCTGTAAGTGGGATTCATTTTCTTGAGTTACTATTTACATGCACACACACACATCCAAACCCCCAATGCTGAAAAGTAAACAAGCATACCACTAAAACAAACACTAAGAGTAAAAGTAAAAGATTTAAGTAAAAATGGGACATAATAAAAACCCAACAAAAGAAAAGATTTAAATGAGGTATTACAAGGACTCTGATAATCTGTCCACATAAAACCCTACCTAGAGGGTTGGTGAATATTAGCTTCCAGAAACCGTAGGAGTATGCCTCGCTCATCGGATCTCACTGGGTACTGCCTGGTGTTGGACCACTAAGGTCTCTGTCAAAACATCGGTCATCTGCACAGGACACAACATGTGTGAGTGGATCATTTTTAGGGGGAGTAACACAATACACATTAGTGACACCAAACAACAAAGAAATGACCACAAATAAAAGTACACTTGAAGTGATGGATAGCTGACACAGGTATAACCTAAAGTATAGAAAGCAAGATTATCAGTCGTAAAGATGAACATCTTGTACTACTAAGGGACTCATTCCCAATGAGTCCCTGAGGTCTGTTGGGATATTGACGTAAACTCTTCCACCAGTCCATTAAGGTCTTCTTGTCACTAAGGTTTGTTGGGCCACTAAGGTCTTCTCCTATGTCCGGTCATTGAGGTCCTATCATCTGCCATGTCATTGAGGTCCACTCATCTTTCGGGATAGTGAGGTTTGCTCGTCTACAAGGAAACTGAGGTCTTCTAATCTGTCAGGCCACTGAGGTCTACTCCACTCATCTTTCAAGCCACTGAGGTCTACTCAACTCATTTTTCAGGCCATTGAGATCCGTTCATCAGTCGATCCACTGAGGTCTGCTTTGCTTGTTTGTTAGGCCACTAAGGTCTACTCATCTGTCAGGCCACTAAGGTCTGCTCGTCTATTGGGCCACTCAGATCCGCTCATCACTTCCTTCCCATCATAGCCATCCATAGGATTCCTGCTTGTAGTGAGATTGATTCTGGGAGAATCTACTCCTCAATCCATCGGTCATATCTCAACTTCTATAGAAACTCCATTGAAGTATTCTAAAATTAACATCTTGTTTCAAGGGTCTCAACACCA
Organism: Viscum album; assembly: GCA_963277665.1. Classification (NCBI taxonomy): domain Eukaryota; kingdom Viridiplantae; phylum Streptophyta; class Magnoliopsida; order Santalales; family Viscaceae; genus Viscum; species Viscum album. The sequence goes on along the minus strand of OY728166.1, from coordinate 453,993,122 downwards.
CAAATGGATCATTAATTGGATTCACCATTTGAAATTTATGGACATTTTAGTAAAAAGGGAATGGTCAGGTCTAGGTCTAATCCGACCCGACCCAGATCCAACCCGATCTGGATCCGACCCATCCCACTGAGCCTAGCCCAGACCGACTGGGCCATGGGTCCAGCCCACCTTCTCCACCCTATCCCGCAATGAGCATACCGAATTTCCACACTCGGATTTGGAAGTGGTCATCGCTTCTACTCCCGGTCAACATGGTGGGTTCACCGCATGACAATCCCATGGGTCATCGTCGGGCCCTCCTACCACGGTCCTGCGGGGACCTCCTCTATCGCGATGCACCGACATTTTCTTCCATGGGACTATAAACTTTCTCTGGTGGTCTATTATATGATTATTGAACACCTTTTGGATCCTCAGGTTGTCACCATCACTGCTATACATTCTGAGGTGTCTCGTTGTCGATCAGAGGTCCTGGTCACGATGAACACAAGAACACCACCAACTGAGGGATCTGGGCCTTGTTCGTGTCAGCCTAATACCTTCATCTTAGAATTTAAAAATAAGGTGGATGGAGATTTATGAATCTAACATGGATAAATCCAATTAAAACCCCAAAATTAGAAACCCTCTCGCATAAGTGATCGATCTATAGGTCAACTGTTAGTGGGTTGACCTGTTTTCGTCGCTCAAATCCATGAATGTGGAAAAAGGAAATCTACTTTGAATCAAACCCCTACCTCGAGGTTGGATCATTTTTTGGGGAAGATCAAACTGCTATTGTTCTTCATTCCTTAACCCACATCCCTCCATTGTTTTTGGGGGTCCTTCAAAGGATGGAATAACAGAGGGAGAAAAGTGCTCATCGTCATGGGTTATTCTTCGATCAACACTCGCCAACGCCAAATCATTATGTTCAAAGCAATCCTCTATCATGCCAATGATCAGTCTAAGGTTAACCCATTTAATAGAGAAAAAACGTTTCAGTATTTCTATTACTCTGCATTTCAGCATCCTTACACTGAAATGAAATTCTAAATTCAAGTAAAATAAACTAAAAGTTTATTTTATTTTTTCTTAAGAATTTTTTTCATTAAATTTTCTTAAAAGTCTAGAAATTAACTTTTTTTCCTTGACCCATGTCGGTTGAGGTTATGTCCTTCCATATGTAAAGTCATCATTTTGGATGAAATAGTGCCCTCATATTTTTAATCTAGATTCCCATTTAGAAGTTTCCAAAACTGCTCAGGCACGCTATTTTAAATAAACTTAAAAAAAGATCAAAAATTTATTCCGGGATCACCGGACCTCAGAATCAAGTTCTGTCTGAGTTCCTGGTCTCAAAATAATCTCATATAATTTAAAAAAAATCATCAAATTTCAAGTACATTACATTATATTTTAAAATTATCAAAAGATTATGTATACTTAAGAAACTTCCAAGAGATTGGTATAAAAGGTTAAAAATGTTTTTATTAAGAAATGGTTTTAGTAAAGTTTAAAGTATATCCTACGTTATTTATTAAGAATATTATAAATGATTTTTAATTGTTAAATATTATATATAGGATATTGTTTTTCCCCCAATAATAATTTTATAAATTAATGACTAGTGAGTTTGATATGAGTCAAATTAGAAAATTAAAATTCTTTCTAAGACATTAATTTTTTTAAAATTCTAATGAAATATTTTTGAAAAAAAATTATTCTAAAGAGTTGGTAAAAATATTTCTTCTTGACTCTATTAAAAATTTAAGAACCCCTCTGAGTAGAAAATCTAAATTAGTTTTATATGGATTTTGGAAACCTGTAGATATCAAAATTATTAGAGGTATGATATGAAGTTTACATTATTTTACCGATTCAAGATATGATATTATTATTTCAATATGTATGTGTGCCAAATATTTGTCTAATACTAAAGAAACTAATTTAAAGGCTGTTAAAAGGATCATTAGATATGTTAATGGATCTTCAAATGCAAGTTTTTTTTACAATGGACATAATTTTTTTTGATCTAATTAACTATTATGATTATGACTTTGGAGGTTAGGGGATTGATTGAAAGTGTAAATTATGTATGTGTCATTTACTCAAAAAAATTAATTTATTTTATTAATAATAAGAAAAATTTTAGGTTATTTTTCTACAAATCGGTTTGGGTATATAATTGCTACTAATTCATGATCTCGGTATTTATGAATTAAGAAAACCATATTTTATTTTAATATTTTATTTGATAAAATACCTATTTATTTTAATAATAATTCATTAAATTTTATTTCCTAAACCCCCTATAATAATCTAGAACTACAAATATAGATGCATGATTTTATTATATTATTGATATTTTGAAAATTGGAGATATTGTTTTGTAATTTATTTAAATTCATAATAAATTTGTTGATATTTTTATTAAACCTTTAGATTTAGTGATGTTTGATAAAATTTTGTTTGAATTAAGTATGCTAGATATATAGATTTAACTTCTCATGTTTACAGTTTTTACTAATTTGAATAACTATTATATTTTATGTATTCCATATGTAGGGAAAAATTGAAAACTGGAAGATTACTTTTCAGTTTATTTCTTGATTTATAATTTGTAATAATTTATATATCTATATAACTATGTTTTTAACAAAAATATTGTTTTATAATTATTTTATATTGTCTATTTGTGAATTAGTTAAAGGGAATATTAACATATTTTCTTAACTACTTTATTGAAATACATTTTTATATTATCATTACCAATTTTATAATTTTTATTAAGTTAAATAGGAAATTTAATATATACTTTTAGAAAGACTTGTAGTAATTTTTTTAAATTTTTTTTACCTTTTTTATTGAATAAAAAATTTGGAGTTTTCATAAATTTTCCTAGTTTTATAATTTTAAAAAATGTGGATATTATTAGTATTATGTGATATTGTTTATTTTAGAGTTTGATTAATTTAATTAATTAATGTTTAATTTATTTGGATTGTGTTTTTTTAGTTTTTTTGATGTATTAATGATTTGATAATTATAATAACTCACATAATTAAAATAATTTATCAATTTGATAATTATAATTTCTCATTGAATTATTATATTTTAGGATTTTACTAATTATAGAATAAAAGAATGATGTTCAAGTTAGTTATTATTCTTTTATTAATTTTCCTTTATTTTTTATTCATAATTATTTCATGTTATTATTGTTTTTATTATTATTTTGTTACAATTTTTAATTCTATGTGAAACTATATTCACAATGTTTTTAATTAATTATTTTTTTTTAAAATGACTAGAATGAAACTTTTAAATGACTCATACATAAGTTTCAAATGAATCTTATTATACTCATTGAAATAAATCTTATGCATAATGAAATGATACTTGTCAAGAATCTAAATGAATCATATAGAGAACCTAAAATTACTCATACATAAAAATGAAACTTAAAAATACTCAATTGATAATAATACAAACTATGAAATAACCCTTATGAAAATATATAATGACTCTTATGAAGTTATTTGATTTCCAATGTTTTTAAATTTAGGGATTTTTTAATTAAATTTTTTTATTATATATATATATATATTTGTTTTTTTCCTACATAAGTAGATATTTGAGTTATGAGTTTAGGAATTCTCATTTAATGATACAGAAGATAAATAAAAATATGGAAACTACCACATTATGAGGAGAGATACTCTCATGGGATGAAAAGTGGAAATTTTTATTTAAGGCCTATTTGAAGGAATCAAATAGTTACTCAATGTGAGATACACATGATTCAAAACTACTATTCTACATTTGTGCTACTAAAATTACTATGATGATCACTATGAGGTACTATAATGTTCAAAATGATTGTGAAATGTTCGATCTACATCAACATTCTTATATTCATTTATTTTTTATTATCTTGGGTTTTCAAAGTTGTATTTTTTTATTAAACTATTAGTTTATTATTTTCCATTCTAAAATATAGTTTATCTGGTTATACCACTATAATTCATACATATTTTTTTTGGTTTTGACTCTTATTAAAATCCAGGCTACTTTATGGTTATTCCTTGGTCCATATAAAGGAAATTTTACTGTGTGATTGTGCTTTCCCTTTAACTTATGTAGACTAGAGCATTGAAGAGTAATCATAGGATCACATTGATCTAAACTACTATAAAATTTTAGTGTTCTTATTCTGGTTTATTTATATTTATGCTATATATTTCCCTTGAACACCACAATAGCATTTCAATATTTTACCTAAGGCATTATCTATTTTTCATGATAATTTTTTTTTCATAAACTTAAACTGTATTAAAATATGCACCAATCTTATAACGTACTTGATTTATTACTCATATTCAATTAACTTATTTAATTTTTTAAAAGTTCTATCCACCCCCACTAGACTTGTCCAAAAAATCAACCTAGCCGAAAAGGCCCCATTTATATATATATATATATATATATTATATCTATCCATATCCATTATCAAATATTTCCTTTTTTATGTCCTAATCACACATAAAATAGATATTAATAGTTTTGTGAGATGTGCCAAACGTCTCCCAAAATTTTCATCCAAGTTTCTATATCTTTTGGAGATATGAAACCATAAAAAATTGCCAAGAAATGTATAAAAATGTATTGGGGTCTAAAAAATTCATGTGGTGGGTTCACCATACTTGAAGGAACCCTAAAAACACATCCATGACCCTTGAAAGACCAATAATGAAACCAAAATTCCCACGATAGTTATTTACTTGATATATTTGCATTCCAAAAGTCACACGAATGGCCACCAATTACTATAAAACTTTTCCAAGTTTCTCATAACATCACGATTGGTATAATTAAATAAAAAAGAAACCTTTTTATCCTTTAAAATATCCTCAAATATCTTTATAAATTTTCTTTAAAAAATGTCACCACTATGAAATAACAGGGGTCAAAATACTTGTTTCACCCATATCATTTCATCATCAGGACTTTGAATCTCCTAAAACCTTAATCTTACACTGTCTTTGATGGTATTTTCTTTGTATCTCAAATATTTTCACCACAACATGGATAAATAAAAAACACCCATTTTAGTGGTATCTTCCCATGGTGACCATTGTGTAAAAATATCATAACCATAGAGTAGTGTCCCCAAATCCTCTTGATATCCCATGTCCATGAAAAAAAAACCATTATAGCCTTTTCCATAATCATGTTTTAGTTCAAAAACCTTGAAATTACATACACCACACCATATCAGATCTCATGTTGGTTTTTAGTTTTCCTTATATGCCATGGATTTTTCAACAATAGTTGTTTCACAATTCATTTCCAGATCTAATTTTGTTGTAACCAAAGGCTTTGGTTGCACTTATGTTCAATATTTCAATATGTGTTTGGTGAAGTAATAATGTGATGATTCCTTGAAGTTCATGGATAGATTTATTCAAAGTAGTTATAAATGTGATGACTGATGTGCTAATTTTCAAAGGATTTCATGATGAGTGTTGGTGTGTAAAGGAAAACTATCTGTGATATGATGAAGGTGATTCTATATTTTTTTATTATAAATGGAGATAATTCAAAGAGGTATTTAATTGATCCAAATAATAATCCAAAACACCTCCCTGTTCATAATTCTCTACATGATTTTAAGTCTTTGTAAGCTTTATCATAAGTTTTTTCACAATTTTAAGTCTTTATAATCTTGATCATAAGTCATTACTAGACTGAATGCAATCCTTTTTGTAGGATTCATGTTAAATATTTTTTGTAGATAATAAATTGGAAAATACATGATCATAATTATTTTCAATCATGAATATAAGTCTTTGTTTTTAAAATTATGTTTTTGAGCCTTAACACATAGCTTCTAGACTTAGTTAATTTTGAGTCAATTGTAGAAGTGAAGAAATATGAGTGTGATTCATGATGAAATGGGTATGGAAATAAGATATTTTGAATGAAATTAAAGAAGCATATTTTTTTAAATATTTCAGAGAAGGAAATACTCAAGTCATGAGGAGATTTAAGAGGATGCTTTGACTAGGATTTTGAATGAGATCTTGTGGTAGATCTTACCTATTATTGGGGATCAAGGGGTTTCTTAATAGAAATTAAAACTATATATGAGCCTTATTTCTATGTGTAAATAAGAAAGTAATAAAACAAGATGATGAGAGAGAATATTTAGATAACTTTCAAACATGGTGCAAAAGAATATTGAGAATCTAGTACACATCTATATCGAGGAGTTATGAGGAGAAAAAGTCAGTACCCATTGAAAAAGGAGACTACTGAGCACATGACTGTTCATGATAGATGAAAATAATCTTCATCATTCAATATTTGGATTATTTTTAAAGACCATTAGTTCTACTAAATATATTGAGGATGTACAAAAGAAAACCTAGTCATATAAGCTTGTGTAGGAAGATTTTACTTCCAAGTTGTGCAAAATGAACTAAGGAGAAGAAAGGGATTGTTCTATCCATGGATTAGAACCATTGAAGACAATAAGGATTGATTGGGAGAATAACCAATTGTGGTTGGATTTTATAACCTACTTAATACTATAGTCTATGTGTAGATAGCATAGTGGAATCTATGTTATAATATAAAGAATAGAGATAGTGGAGAATCAATTTTTGGGTGAATGAACAACATGGAAAGGAGTGTTCCTCTTATCCAAACCTTGTAAATACTATTTTCTACAATCTATTACTACACATGAAGGTGAAGTTGTGAGATAACATTGAAGGAATCAATAACTTTAACCAATTAATTAGGTTGGGATTAAAAAGGAATAACTCAAGAAATAAAATGAAATCATTGATTCACTCACTCCCACTCTTATCAATCCAATCAGATCTGGGACAAATAATTAGTATCAAAGCATAAGTTACCTATAAATATATAAGAATAAGTTTTTAGTTATAGTGAATCTAAATTATATGAAAAATTGAGTTGTTACCACATTTGATGAGAATATTTATCACAACTAAAGAAATAAGATGTTATAATATATCCTATCACTTCGGATGGAAGTTAGTGACATTACAACTGTGGGTCTCCTAACCACTATTGAAGAAGCTTCTATGACTGAATCTGATAAGAGAATCAAGAAGTTGGATAGAAAGGATCATAATTCTATTTTGATGTATCTATTAGATTATTTTTACACAAAATACATGATTCTCAATTCTACTAAGGATATTTGGGGAAAATTGAAAATAATATATGAAGGTAATATAAAAGTTAAGGAATCCAAACATCATGTTTGGAGGAGCCAATTTATTGACATTAAAATGGCTAATGATTAGGATATTTATGGCTATTTTACATGGGTAAATGAGATTATAAGAAACATGTAGGGTTTTTTCGAGAAGATAAATGATACAACTTTTAATAAAAAAACTAATAAGGAATTTTCTACATTATTTTAATTTAAATATATCAGCCCTAGAATCGATATAAGACCTGAAAACTGATGAGTTACACAACATACTCATTAATTTTAAGATGAGAAAAGAACCTTATTTATAAAAAAATTTAAAAATTTCAAATTGATTTATAATCCATGATAAAATCAAAAGTTAGAGAAGAAGAGGCTATATATTCTAAAGACTCAGATACTGACAATAAGCAAGACTTAAACCAAGTTGTTGATCTTATATCAAACAGATTTGTAGATGGTAAACAGATATTTAATGTTAATAATATACCTAGATGTTATAATTTTAATGATTTTAGTCATATTGTAAATTAATTCCCAAAGAATCAAGTTGATGAATCCAAAACAGACAAGGAAGAAGAGAAGACACAAAACTAAAAGAAAAATAAATAGTTCAATAACAAAAATAAGAAGGTTTATGAGAAATAAAGAGAAAGATTATTCATCTAGAGACTCGGATAATGAAGTCACTCACTTTTCCTATATTGATAAAGGATCTAATTCATCAAAAATAGATGACAATGGAGAAGAGAGAATAGACCATTATTGGGTGATGATGGAAAATTTTGAATTTTTAATGGAGCAGACACAATACTTATATATAGAAAAGAAAAAATGGAGAAATATAATAAAAGGGGACTGATAAAAAATAAGAGAATGTAAAGAAGGAAGTGGAATTAATTTTTGGGATCAATAAGCACAAACTTAGATAATATAGTCAAGAAAACATTATAAGTGATCTAAAATAAGATTTGACAACAAAAAAAGAAGAATTGGTGAGACATAGTCTATATGTATCACGATAAAACATGAGTCGAACAAGACCCATCAAGGATTAACTAAGGATGATAATGTAAATGGAGAATCTTCCTAGACTAATGGTAAGAAGAGTTCAAGGGAATAAGGTAAATCTATATATAAATAGTTTCAAAACAGACCTATTTTACCGAACATTTTATAAGATACTAATTTTCTATAGAGGTATGAATCCTTTAAATTTTAGTATAAACCGTTATTTTTATCTAAAAAAATTAATAATGCTTTAAGGAAGGATTTGGGAGTGTACAAGATTGTTTGCATCTTGATGTTTTTGTTTTTGGAGAAATAGTATGAGGTGCACTGTTGGCACATGGTTAATAGAAAAAGTGTGGCTCAACTATACAGCCCAAAATAGAGGCGCACAGTTAGTTAAACTTTGTGTGGGAGTCCATATTCATGTGTAGATACTATCTAAGAATCCACCCTTCATATGGTTTAGGTTGAAAGTTAGAAAAACCTTGAAAAACTATTTTATTATCTTATGTAATTGGATAGTGGTCAACACATGGTTGTCAAAAGGTTTTTCTAAATGTGTAGCCAAACCATGTGTCCCTTAAAATGGGGGATTTTCCATTTTCCATTATTTTACCCTTAAATATTACCCCTAATTTCTCCTCCCCTCATTCACATGTATTATCCCTTCATTGGCTCACACTTCTCCTCCTCCTAGGCTTTGAGCCAACTCCTTTATTTGAAATCTGAATCAAACATCACTGGTCACATTGGATCTCCCTTAATAATGATACAAGTCCTATTTATAATATTATTAGTTTTTATTATCATTATTGAAGTGATCCTTATGTGAGCTAATATGCCCTGTTTTTAAGGAATTTGTTTGGTTTTCCATTTTCTCATGTTCTAAATCAAATTCAAATATGATACTAGATAAAGAGTCATATACTAATATAAGGTAGGTGGTATAGTACTTTTCCCTAAAATTATAGCTATTTATATCTTGTGCCATTGTGATTCATGTCGTACATCCTATGTATTTCCTTAGTATTGTGAAATTATTTATTAAATAGTTTATACATTGATTGGGATACTCATATATACCCTTGATGTTGTCATATTTTGATGAAATTTACTCGAACTAGCCACTTGAGGTGTGTTTATATATGTTCCCTTGACACATTTACGATGCTTGTATGACCAAACCACCTCCTAAGGTGGGTTTATATTATCAATTATAATTCAAGTGAGTAAATTAAATTAATTGAAATGTTAAATGAAATAAAAAAACATGAATGGAAAGGACATGTCACTTTACCCTTCTTAAATTGTGAATTTTTTCCATGTCTAAATGGGATTAATTGAAATTTGAAATGGTATAATACTTCACATGGCTTGGATGAAAGATTAAACATTCTAATACATTTTATTATGACCTTTATATACTGTTATAGGATGTGATACCTTGAGAAACTCTTAGATTCCCCTATTTGGGAATTCCTTGACAACCCATAGGATTCCACCCTATTCATTAATGTGTTTTAAAAGAGTTGAAACCCCTCTTAGATTTAGTACCTATATTACATTGATGACATCCTTTGTGTGGATTCAAGGACTCATTATTTACATTCACAGGAAATTAGAATGCCTTGGATTATCTCCTTGGATTCAGATTGATGTATAAGAATGAGTAAGACCTCATTTTATCTCCATGGGCTCTAATAAACTCTACTCATAGGCTACCTAGGACTTGTTTTTATGGAAAAATTAATTTATTACTATTGAAGTGTAGTATTGAGGATTCACCCATGGATTACACTCAACCTATTGTTTCCAATACTACCACTGATAGTTTTTATTTGGTTTGACTTTATGTTCATGGTTTTACTCTTATGATATTATACATGTGTTCATTGGGTATATACCTTAGGTCCTAGCCAGTACAATATATATAATTGATTACATTCTGATACATTCTAGCTTAGGCTAAAGTGGGTAGAGTTGGATAGTTATCCCCTAAGAAACTAAGTTGGTTGGGTTTTAGTTTATATTACTTCTTTTATTTATCATCATACCTACATATTATCTATATTATATTCACATACTGGATAGTATTTGGAATTTTTGAGGTGGATTATTGATTTTTACTCACACCCTATTCGGACAATCTATTGGTACTCAAACTGACTTCATGGATGCAGGTAGGGATGAAGGGAAGAACCCAAATATGAAAACGTGATTATTATATTCTAGGTTGGAATATTAGAGAAGATGACCAAGCTAGTTCTCATGATGTTAGTGTATAATAGTTTTTTATATTTTTTGTATATAATTTTTTGTGTATGCATGCTTTCATTTTTTCTCTTACACCCCCATTTGTAGAGTCATGATATAATTTTATATATCATTCAGTTTATAGATTATATCTATTTATTATTATCTAGATGATTTATGTTCTACTGCTTTACTATTATTTATTTACACTAATTTTTTATTATTACCACTATTGTGCCTCAAAATGATAGTGAGAGTGTAGTCTCCCCACTATACCACTATAGACCCTTACTGCTAGTCGGAAACCTCTGGAATACGGGGAGGCGTGCTTAAGGCTATATGATCATCATTTCAAGTTACTTATGAGTAAATTAATCCCAGGTTTTCCCAAAGTGGTATCAGATATTTCTTTCCCTTTCCTTAATATTTTGGTATTGTTGAAAAGGGACTAGTATGTGTCGAAATTTGGTAATGAGTCTTGTAATGGGATTATAAAAACCATGTATAGATAAAAGAAAAGTTTTCAGGTATGGGGATTGATGTTATGGTATTCAATTGTTATAGTTGAATGGTTTTCATCATTGGTTGAAGCACATCATTTTTTATGTTTTATATGGTTATGGATTGTTACCCTTGTCCTAGAATAGTAATGGATCATTGTCCATGAATCATTATATAAACATGAGGATTTATATTTCATGCATATTCCAAGAAATTTTTAATTGATTGTGTTTATTTCTTTTTGCTTCTCACATGTTCCTTGATTACTATACTTTTTAATTTTTTACTAAAGTTTCTTATATAAAAAGGGGAAAATAATTGGTTACTTAAAGTGTCAGAATCACCCTAAATGGTTTTTCCCACATATATTCATGGAGTAACCTCAAATATCTAATTATCACATCTTTTAGCAATGAAATTTTAGTTACATGGATTGAAACTATAGTATATTACTATTAAATGGATACTAATTATAATTTATTAATTTTGTGCCTCTATAAATTGGTAATGGTGATATGTATAATTGAATCATCATATATGACTTCTTACATCCTATGACTAGATGTAACTAATTTGGTTGCTATTACATGAAACACCAATTGTGACTTATAAAGTTTAGAAAATTATAACTTGGGAATGGTAATTCAACTAACTGAACTATGGTATGAATATAAAAAATATTAATAAATTTTAATTCATAAATGAAATGGTTTCATCTAAATGGGGATACTAATTACAACTTAAAGGGTGTTTTTCTCTCTAACATGCAATTGACACTCCATATAATAAAACCTATATTGTTAAACATAGTACTTTGACCTTGCCCTGACCTTATTACTGGGTATTCGAGAGAGTCTCTTGTGTATTTTTGAATCCTATTCAGTTATCAAATATTTTTTTTGAGGTGTGTGATTTGCATTAAAGATATATGATTCCATGAACACCTTGGGTCAAATTCTAGGATTGTAGAGACAACCATGCTCTGAAATTTTTGGGACCTGAACCAACAGTGTTACCTTCTATAGTTCTACCTATGACACATATTATTGTTCCTGATTTGGGAACTAATTCTCAAGTTAGATGGGAGTTTCTATAGCCAGTGAATTATTTATAAGAAATTTTTTGAATTGTACTAACCATGTAAGATCTAACTAGAGAGTTATAGCCGAAACATGATCCTACGTTCTTTGGGGAAGGTGGATCTCATTCCATTGACTTATGGGTGGAGGCTATGTTATTGATCTTTGAGCACCTTGAGACTCCTCCTGAAAGGATAGTTTATATTGTTGTGTATATGATTTTTGGATCTTCCAAATAGTGGTGGGATGTACTTATGCAAGGTTATCATCATAGAAGTATATTTTTGAGGGATTTTCAAACTAACTTATAATATTACTTTTCTTCAAAGATGTTGAGAGACAATTTAGTTTGAGAGTTTACACATTTGTAGCACGTAACTCTACCCATTATGGAAAACTCATCTTGATTTATAGAACTAAAATGTTTTTTCTACTCTTATTTATGATGGGATATCTTGATATAGTTAATTTTAGGACGGGCTCTATTATTTCATCTGATCATAGGTGAATGTCATCCATTTGAAAATTGTATCTAAGATGGTAAACCAGACTATCATCTTCAAGCATAACCTAACAAAATATAAAGGCGTGGGGTAAGGAAATTTTCTATATAGAAAGGGAAGTTGTTTGGGCAATGGTAGGAAGCTTCACTTTGAGTTTTCCCATTAAGGCATTGGTAGTCAAAGTAACTAAATGGGAAGCTAGGTGTCATGCCACTAATGTGGGAGATTGGGACACATGGATCCCCAATGTAGTAGATAGATAGTAGAGTGCCAAGATTTTGGTATAACGGGCTATCTTTCGAGATTATATAGGAATTTTCCACTAGTTCCTAGTGAGAGATGGTCTTCACTGACTCCATGATCAGGAGTGTGATCTATAGTTCTATGTCAAGTAGGAAGTTGGAAAACCACTAGTTGATCAGGTTGATGCGGTGGTTGTGTCCAAGGAAACCAAATATACGATATGAAGCACCAACATAGCATACCTACTCAAGGTAGTATGATTATATATTGGGGCCATGGATTAATCTAGTTACAGACTATGTAGTCAAAACCCATGGATAATTGTATCAACCATTCTATAGTATAAGTTATGATCTTGGTAGCCTCAAATTTAGTATATGGTTTTTTAACATGGGTTCCTCAGACTCGTTCTTATATGTGGCTATTGTAGAAATTATTGGTCTCAAAATTGAGCATTTATATAGAGTGATGACTCTATACTCTATTACTAGTATGATCAGAAAGTGTATGCTGATAAAATGAGTGTCCCATTGAGATAGGCGGTTATCATTCCTTAGGGGACCTTTTCTTCCTTAAGATGATAGGGTTAAACATCATCCTTGGGATGGGATAGTTAGTACCCTATTGCTTCCATATTGGGTTTAATCACCGTAGGGTGAATTTTACATAACCTTAGGGTGTTATCTATGTTTATAAAGGATTATGAAATGTCTATGCAAGTCAGGATGGACCAAATCAAAATAGATTGGGGATGGTGTTAGCCTAGATTCCCATAATTTTTCATGATGACTGAGGAGTATTGTATTATGTTTTTACTATAGTGGTGGATTTATTCTAGGATTTTCTTCTAGAAAACTTATATGGGATACCTCCTAAGAGGGAGGTAGAGTTCGCTATTGATCTTATACTAGAAGTAGTACTAGTTTATATTCCTTTTTACAAGATGGATCCAAACAAGCTTCAAGAACTAAAGAGGCATCTGGAGGACATAGATGAAAAAAGGTTTATATGAACCAGTACTTCTCCTTAGGATGAACCCATGATTTTCACTAAGATGGTCAATGGGACCATCAGGAAGTGTGTCGATTACCGGTGGTATAATTATCATATTCTAAAGAATTGGTACCCACTTTCTTGTATAGACATTCTCCTCAACCAGCTCGAAGGAACCAGATTCTTCTTGAAGATTGATTTGATATTGGGTTATCATCAATTATGATTTAGGCCATTAGATATACCTAATATATATTTTTGAAGTAGATATGGCCTTTATTTATATTTTTTAATGTTTTTTTTATCTTATGAATACATCAGTAGTCTCTATGGACTTTATTAATTAGGTTTTCCACCCATTCATGGACTTATTTATTGTAGTTTTAATGGATGATATCTTAGTATATTCTCAAAAATTTTATGACCATAATGAGACCTTGACATCGTATTCAATACACTAAGAGAGTACAAAATATATTATAATATCACAAAATTACACTACGAGATTGATAAGGTTCACTTCCTGGGTCACATCATATCCAAAGGAGTATATGTGGATCTTGAGAAGGTGAAATCATTTTTTTCCTTAGAACCACATGGGAATGTATTTGAGATATGGTCTTTATTAAGTCTATCTGGTTTATACCTAGATTTAATTCAGAATTTATCACACCTTCCATCATCACTTATAGTCTTTAAATAGAATGGTGTTAAATTTTCATGGTCTAAATCTTTTGAGAAATACTTTCAAGAGTTGGAAGACAGACTAACCATATCACAGATCTTGATATTTCATGATTCTGACAGAGGATATGTAGTTAATTTTAATGCATCAGGCATTAATATAGAATCTATTTTTGATGAAAGGGGGATGAGTTTTTTCCTACATGTCTCACCAATTTATAACACATGAGTGTTATTACCAAATGAACGATCATGAGCTAGTAGTTGTGGTTCATGCATTACATTGTTGGAGACATTATCTAATTGTGGAATAGTTTATAGTTTACACGGTCCATAAAAGCCTCAAATTCATATTCACTCAGCATGAATTGAACCTTCATCCATGAAAATGGGTTAAATAAATTTAGTATTTTGACTTTGATTTTTATTACATGTCCGGTAAGGGAAATATTATAACTGATGGTCTAAGTAAAAATATTCAAACACAAGCTATTAAAGAAACTAGTAGTGAATAGTAATTCATGGTTATTCTCTTTTAAATGAATTTTAAGGTTCAAGAGTTTCAAATGCATCATTTTCTCATATTTCTATCAGCGACTTCTTCACTTATCAATCAAGTGAAGATGAGATAGATTTATGATCTTTAAGGCTTAGTCCTAAGGGAAATTGTTATAGGTAAATACCCACCACCTTTCCGGGTCATTGATAAGGATAAGATCCTATATATTCATAGAGTTTCTAGGTTCCTATATATATGTGATTGGAATTGATGTTAAATTATCATACATTGAAATGGGTAGTACATTCTGGACTTACCATGATATATCATGACTTATGACCCCAGTATTGGTGGCCTAAGATGAAGATGAAGATAGCCGGTTTTGTCACTTAGTATTCCACATATCTATAGGTGAAGGCAAAATACCAATGACCTTCTAGTATTTTAATGTAATTACCCACCTCAAAGTGGAGATTTGATAACATCACTATATATTTTTTTGATGGGGTTAGTGTAATCACCCCAAGGTAGTGATGTGGTGTGAGTAATTTTTGAAAGACTGATGAAACTATCCCATTTATTTCCTATTAGAGAGACCTTATTAGTGGATGAACTTGGAATAATTTACATATCATAGATTATGTGACTTTAATAAGTTATACATACCATTGTTTAATATAGGGATACTCATTTCACTTCTCAGTTTTAGAAGGGGTTGTAGAGGTCTTTGGGCTCACAGGTACTTATGAGTATAATATACCACGCTTTGGTCAATAGTTAGTATGAGAAAACTATACATGTACTAGAGGAAATGCTTTGATCATGTGTCATTAATTTTATATGATCTTGGGAAAAGTATTTTCCACTTATTTATTTCTCTTACAATAATAATTTCCAAGAAAATATGCAGATGGAACCTTATGAGTCCTTATACAGTAGGTCATTCTGATCACCTTTGTGGTGGTTATAGGTAGGGGATGTGTAACTACTAGGACCATGTATCATCTTGGATACATCATATCTATTATAAATTATCTATAAATGAATTAATAAAACTAAATCTAGGTAGAAGTATTATGCAGGTTTTCATTACTAAAATTTAAAGTTTGAGGTGGGGGATCAGGTCGTCTTACATATTTTACCTAGATTTGGGCAATGATTGATTCTGAGAAAAGGGAATTTACCACTGAGGTTTTTGGACCCTTTGATAATTTAGAGAGATTTAGGATGGTATCGTATTGAATAGATCATCCCAAGAGGTATTAGGATATTCATGATGTCTTCTATGTTTCCTAGATTTATCTTTTTTATTCTAAAACTTCTCAAGATTTTTATTCTAAGGATGTTAAGTTAGAGACTAATTATTCTTTTGAAGAATATCTTATTCATATCATTGATCATAGAATGAAGTATATTCAAGTAAATTCAGTTCCTCTAGTTCAGGTGTTATGGTAGCATGACCTTTTATAATTGGATAACGATAGTGGTAGGAGTTATTCCTTGATGTTGAACAACCACCATCAGGGTAACTGAGGAAAATTGTATTAAGGAGGGGAGGTCTTAGGATCTTGAGTTTTCATATAGGTATAAATCCTTAAAATTTTAGTCTAAACCTTTATTTTTATATTAACAAATGTTTCTAAGGGTTTAAGCAATCCTTCAAGAGATTTTATTCATATTTAGAGCTCGGTTTTTTGAGTTTTGGAGAAATAGTATAAGGCATGCGATTGTAGAATTATTAGTATAAACTATATAGATTAATATTTTAACCCAAAATAGATGTTTATGGTTATTTTAACAATGTGAGGGAATCCACAAGCCCCTACAAAACCTAAAATAAATTATAGAGTATAATCACACATTTTACCCAAGGTTTTTCTAATCATATACCTAAATAATGTGATGGATGGATTACTTGATAGTAGCTACACACGATGTGTACAAGGTTTGTCTAACCGTGTTCTTAGACCATGTGAGGTTTGGGTTCTTAGATAGTTTCTAATACATGGTTATTGCATAGTTTTTATAACTATACTTTCAAACCATGAACCCATTTAAAAAGAAGGGATTTAGAATTTTGACCTTATTTTTTTCCTAAATCTAACCACACATTTCTCCTCTCATCACTCACTTACAGCAGCCCCTCATTGGTTCCCTCTCCTCCTACCCCTATTATTTGAGCTATCTTCATCATCTAAACTCTAAATCGACAATCGTTGGTCACATTGGATCACCCTTAGTAAGTCTGTGATTCTTCTTGATTATTTTCTTAGTTTCTCTTCCTATATTTGATGCAATATTCATGCATTATAATATTCCTTATTTTTAGGTTGTTTGTCTGGTTTGTTTTTTTATTCCATTCTAGATCAAATCCTAAATAGATACCTAAAAAGTATTTATCTACTAGTCTATGGTAGGTGTATATAAATTTTCCCTAAACCTATAGTTGATTATATCATGCACCATTGTGGTGCATGCCAGACGTCCCATGCATTTCCTTAAGATTGTGTAATTTCTTATTTAATTGTGTAGACCTTGACCAAGATACTCCCAAAAACCCTGGAATTTTTTAGAGGTTCATGACCTCTACTCAACCTACCACCTTTAGGTGTGTTTATATATATTCCCTTAACACCTTTATCATGAATGTATGACTAGACCACCTATTAAGGTGGATTTGGATTATCAATTATAATTCAAATGAGAAAAATGAATCAATTGAAATTTTAAATGAAATAAATGAAACATGAATAGAAAGGCGTTGTAACTTGAACATTGTTAAATTTGGAATTAAGGCCATTTGAAAATGATATTAATTGAAAGGTGAAATGGTATAATACTTTACTTGTCTTGTATGAAAGATTAAACATGATTATTTATTTTATTATGTACTTTACATACTGTTATATGACGACCTTCCTTATTAAAGTCTTGGATTCCCCACCTAGGACTACCTTGACTGCCCAGATGATTTTACCTAATTCATTAATGTGTTTTCCAAAAGTTGACACCCCTCTTGGATTTAGTACTTGTCTTAAATTTATGACTAACTCTATGTGGATTCATGTACTCATTCATTACTTTCTATAGAAATTAGAATGTCTTGGATCATCTGCTTGTATTTATCATGATATCCTAGGATATAGACCACCTTGGATTATCTCCATGGGATCCAATCAAGTCCAGATCGAGGCTACCTTGGAATTTCTCATTGGTATTGACATATTTATTATTATAAAAGTTAATTTTTGAATGTTCACCCCTATATTACACTTAACCCTTTATTTCAAATGCCACCATTGATAGATGTGAGTTGGTTTGACCTTATATGGTCATGGTTTTACATTTATGAAATTATAATTGTACATATATGTTATATGCCTTAGGTTTATGCTAGTACATTATATATATATATATATATATATATATGTGAAATATGTTTAGATAAAGTCTGATATAGGTTAAAGTAAGTAGAGTCAGATAGGTATCCCCTAGGAACTTAAGATGGATGAGTTTCAGTTTATCTTATAACATTTATTTGTCATCATACATGCACATAGTTATTTTTAAACTCACAATATGGATAATATTAGATGTCATTGGTTGTGGTCTATTGAGTTTTACTCACACTTTGTTCGAGCTAATGATTGGTACACAAAAAAACTTCATAGAGTTGTGGGAAAAGGGAAGTACCCAACTATGGATACATGATTATTTTTGTTCTAGGTATGAGTCTGAGAGTAGAGGAACGATCTAGATATCATAATTCTTGAAGAGATCATCTTCTGATCTTTTTGTATTTTTTTGTGTAGCATGTATTGTTTATTCCTAATTCTTAATTTCCCCTTACACCCCCTTTTTGTAGAAACATGATTTCATTTTATATATCATTAATTTTATGGATTCTAGGTATTTATTTTATCTAGATGATTTATGTTCCACTGCTTTACTATTATTTATTTCCACTACATTGTTTATTAGTACCACCATTGTACTCCACTTTGATAGTGAGAGTATAGTCTCCCCACTTTTCTACCATAGACCCTCACTACTAGTCGATTGCCTTTGGTGTGTAGGGATGAAAACTTGAGGCCATGTGGCATTAGGTTAGGTTACATATCAGTGAACGGAGCCAAATATGTCACATAATGAAAATGTGAAAAAAAAACTTGAGGATATCTGGTCCATAAAATAGAGATGAAATATTCCAGAACAAAGTAAGTGGAAAATTTTCCAAGGTTTCAAAATACCCTTAGAAAATTTGAATCTCAATTTATAATATAAAAATATCATTTAAATTCTATTAAAATCAATTATAAAAATGTAAGATCCAATTTTATCGGTTATTTTTGGTGCTTTGAAAGTCGTGGAAATAGAAAATAATCATAATGTTATAAAATGTCTTCACTGGGGAAGAGGTAAGAACCATGGGGCAGTTTTGGTGAGAAAGTGAGTACAAATTTTAAGAAAACGAATTTTGTGACCAGATCTTCACCAAATCCATCGAAACAAAATAGGTTTGGTTACTTAAAGAAGTGTGTAAAATATTTTTATTGTAAAGTCACAAATCTAATGAATTCATGACTCGGATGCTAGAATAAATTCCTTATACTGTGAAATGGATGCATATTTAAAAATCCAAAATCGGAGGAATCATGAAAATTTAAGACTATCAAAAAACATTAAGAAACCTAAAAAATATAAGATGGTAAAAATAGAATTCTTAGATATTTTGAAATACCAGTTGGATTTAGAAAAGAAACCAGATAAATGTGAAATGGATGTTAAATCTAAAGTAAAACAAGTGGCTACACATGATAAAATTAGAATTTATGAAAATAAATATACAAACATCAATCAAAATATTACCTCAACTCTTAAGGTACCGAAAACTACTTCACATGAAGATACAATTCAAGAGAAAGAAATGAATAAGAAATATGAAAAAACCATTAGCAGAAAAATAATTAATATAATTAGAAGTAAAAAATAGCCTTGGTTGATAAAGAAATCTCAACTTGAGTATTGCTTCTAAGGAACCAAGATGCCCCTACTTATTCCATATTATTATTTTATATGTGTGATAAATTTCAAGGAATTGAAGGAGAAGGATATGTTTTACATTAAAGAATTATAAAGAAGGTTTTATGCATGGTTTTTTATCTATTAGGAAGAGGAATGAGTGAATTAGATAAGTGAGAGCATAAAACATGAGGTGGAGCTATCGATAATTCACAAGCTATGTGAATTTAAAAATTATAGAAATATTCATAGCCATATAAAATCTAGAGAATTAGGTATGTTAATAACACTTATAGCCCTTAGTTATGATTGTATTAAATAAAATTATTAAGGGGTGTGTTAGTTTATAAAGTCATGAAACAAAGGGGGAGTTTCATGATTTTCACTTGAACTTTTTGATTTTTTTGTTTAAGTATGTACAAAATACAATAAATTTCATGATAAACCTAGTTTGAACAACCCCAAATGAGAAATTGGGATTAAAACATATTTTTGGTTTTTTATAGACAACATTAACAACATTGAATACATACCACATGTTTTATACATTGAGCTAGACCATGTAGACTTAGATTCGACTAACTAAAGGACCTATTCTGAGGAAAATAATGAGGTTTCATTTTTATCTAATAATCGTCTAAGGATATAGTTATTAATAGTGGAGAAGGAAGTTTTTTAAATGTTTTGATCATATCCCTATTGACCTTTTCATTTTATTTTCAATAAGGTGTGGAAATAATGAGCTCACATATTGAATTTAGAAATATGTTGGGTTATTAATAATAATTAGAAAGGTTGAGATTATTGTACCCAATGGTTTTGGTTTCAGTTATTTTCAATATGTTAATATGTGTCTGGTGAAGGATTGATTGTTATTTTCATCAATATCATGGATAAATAGATTAAAGGAAGTCACAAATGTGATTATTAATATTCTAATATTTAAATTATTTAATTAAAAGTGTTGGTGGATTAAGGAACACTATCTAAAACATCATAGAAGTGATTATAAATTTTTTGAGGAAGGAAATAGATGATTAAAATTATTCCTAAGTTAAACTAAATAATATTCAAGAACACAATCCTAATCATAAGTCTTTGAATGATTGTAAGTCATTATAAGCTTGATCATAATCGTTTTCATGATTGTATGTCTTTATAATCTTGATAGAAAATTTTTACATGATTATAAGGGTTTTCAAGAGTAAATATAAGGCTTTTTGTATGTTTTAATGTAAATATTTATTGTAGATTAAAAATTTTTAAAATAAATTATCATAATTATTTTCATGTAGGAGTGTAAGTCATCATTTCTAAAAGTTTTTATTTTATTCATATTGTAAAACATTGAGAAATGAAATTTTTTGATTCAACCATAGAAGTGAATAAATATAAGAATTATAGAGAAAAAAAGGGAGTTCAAATGGTATAAATTCATGATGAAATACACACATGGATAAGATATTTTGAATATTCTTAAAGAATGGTATTTTTTAAAGTATTTATAGGAAGAAAATACTAAAGTCGTTATGATATTTAAGAGAAATATTTGACATGGATTTTGAATGAAATCTTGAGGAATATCATACCTGTTTTCCATGATCTCGTAGTTTAAAAATATTAATGAAAAATATATATGAGCCATATTTATTTGTATAAATACATGGGTAAGTGAATAATATGATCATAGTGAATATTGATATAACTTGTAAACATTTTTCAATGGAATAATGAGTACCTAGTACACATATGTATCAAATAGTAAGTAGATGAAGTCAGGATCCATTGAAGAATAAGGATATCACATGATCACCCGAGTGTTTGTGATAGCTGATAATGATCTAGATCATTCAAAACTAGGATGAAGTATTAATACCAGTAGTTCGTCTAAATTTATTCAGGGTGCATATGAGAAAACATGATCATGTAGGCATATATAGGGACATCATACTTCCAATTTGTGTGGAGGAAACCAAAGAGAAGACTGATATCTTTATATATTTTTATCAACACCATTGGATCTATGAAGTAGTGATTATGGGAAATAACCCATCAAGATTGGGGTTATAACCAACTAAAGGTTATAGTGGATTTATAGAGAGTATAGTGGAATATTTTTTGTAAGATGATGATTGGAGATAGTGGATAATTCATGTTGGGTGGAATAACTAACATGGAAATGAGTATTCGTTTCATACAAAAATTGAAAATATTGTTCACTACATTATTTATTTATATTACTACACATAAAGGTGAGGTTGTGAGATAACATTGAGTGCATTGAGAACTATAACCATTTCTAGATATGAGGTTTAAAAGGGAACAACTCATGAATGAAGAGATCACTTATCCACCCCTCCCCCTCTTAATGATCCAATAAAATCCTGGACTAATAAATTCATGACTAAGGCTTGTGACACTTATTTAGATCCATACTGGCCATTTAAATAGTGACCATGCCTTAACCACCATGGCATAATAAAATCCATTTTTATCCACTTCTCTTCATTTTTATTCCAATATCTTACAAAGTTATCTCAAATCTAATCCCAACTATAAAACAATAACAAGACTATAAAATAGGCTATAATAACTCATCAACCAATAAAATGGTCAATTATAATTCCCACACATATTTGAGCTATCAAAGAAGCACTTTAATTACACTTAAAATAGAACATACATCCATTCATAATATAAAAAAATTATATATATGAATCAATAAGTAATAAACTAAATAAATTATAAATTCATAAATTTAAACATTATATAAAAATTTATGAAAAATTCATAAAATAAACAATAAATAATTTATGAATGCTATAGGGACATTATATAAAATAAATAAACATGAACATTTTATATTCATTTTAATATAAACGGTTTCATATTATTATTTTAAATGGAATTTATTATGAACTCCTTCATATTAAAAATATGTGAAATTTTATGAAAACTTTTATAATAAAATAAAATTTTAAAATTTTATATAATCACTTTAAATAAATTAAATATCACAAATTTAATTTTATTTTTGACCTTTGATCAAATGAATCAAACTATAATATTCTGGTTCCAGAAGCCACCCAGAGGTGCCCTGTACGCGGTTGGTCACATGGCCTCAAGCACATTTCCCTGACCGCCAAAGGCCGCCGACTAGCATCGAGGGCCTTGGATGTGATAGTGGGGAAACTATGCCCTCATTGGTAGAGTAACACAACAGAAGAAAGTAATAGAAAAAGCATAAGTAGTAATAATCCATAAAAAATTAAACAGTAGAAGACTGGAAAATAACAAAATGGAGCACATATATATATATATATATATATATATATATATGAATGATTCATGATACATATGTATAGGAAAACATCCAAAAAAATCAAAAAGCTAGAATACAATAGTACTAAACCCAAGTACAAAATAAAGAAAGTAACAACTCCTCTGCATTGCAAGCCATAGCTTGGTCCCATGCTCTCCAGCTTCACAACAAATCATGTACCTAAAGTAGAAGGGTTCTTGCCCTTATCTATACCTATAGCAATATAATCTGTTTGGGCCCAAAAGCATGGTCCAAATAGAGTGTGAGACTAAATCCTTATAGGAAACCACCATGAGATCTATTCCTAACAGTCAGTGAATATATGGTAGGTAGAAAGAAAATAAATGTAGTAAACAAGGAAGTACCCAAGGTAAATAATTCACAGTTTCAATGCATTCAGTATCATATATCAAGAAACAGATAAACAAAGTAGGTAATCAAAAATAGCTAACCCTCTAGGAAGTAATCATAGCCTATCCCCTCTGGTCCTACCTAGAAACACTAGCAACCCTCTGGGCAGTACACTCAGTCTAACCCCTCTAGTTCAGTTTAAGCATCGACTTTCTTAGGAAGAACTCACCGTCAATTCATCCTATAGCCTCGTATCAGTAACTAAAGGTGCTCTGGGGAAGCACTCAACATATATTCCCCATGTGTCCTGCATCAAGGATCTACAGACACTCTGAGGAAGAACTTAGATCAATTCCCCCTATGTTCTCGCATCGTAAATAAAACTGAAACTCTGAAAAATCCCTTACATCCATTCTCCCTATGATCTATACACCAGGTTCTCATGGCACTGTGTTAGTCAAGTAGGTATATCAATGCGTATCATCCAAATTAAACCTCAAGAACTACTTGGCTAGCAGTCTACAACATATCACCATATCAGAATAGTCACATCATCCAACAACTTGGCATGGGAAAGTAAACAACAACATAATAGGAAAACTCGACCCAACGGTCAAAACAGTCAATCATGCTTGGGAAAAAACTTCTAAAGCATATAAAATAACCCTATTTACATTCAATCAACCTCTAATCAAGAATACAAGCATAGCAGGTAAACAATAGGGCTAAAAAGGTAAACGTGTAGTACCCTGTTCATGGTTATTGGGAACAATTGCACATATAACTCAAATAATTTCAATGGAAAGGCACAAACCACCTACCTCAGTGTTGGGAGATTGCTATACGTGAACTTCAAACCTTGAATCTCCCAAGAACATGGTAGATCTACAAAAACTCTCAAAACATTCAACAGTGGATAACTTGAGAAGAAAGTGGAATCATGAATCAAAGCTCTAGAAGAAGGAAGAGCTTACCGATGTGATTCCAATGCAACTGGAGGAGTTCTATTTAGAGAATGGACGCTTGATCGAGGGCTCGTTGAAGATCCATGTCGTACGGATGCTCTCGGTCAAGTTCGGTGGATAAGAAGACATTTCTTCCAATAAGACGTGAGCCTGATCTGTTTGATGGAAAAATAAAATAAAATACACGATGTGTTCTTTGGAAGTAAACGACATGTACTTTTCATTTTCGTACCTTGCATTAGGCAGCCTCCAGGTCACCCCCACATGGTTGTGTGTGTTTCCATCACATATCCAGTACACAGCCTCCTATGGTGACCCAATACAAGGCGTGTTCTCATAAAGTACACGACGCGTACTTCAGAAATTTCAAGAAATTCCCATTTTTCTCAAAAACGAACAGAAGAAAGAAAACATACCTGAAATGAAGATCTCGGTTCTTACAAACTTCCCCCCTTAAAGAAATTTGTCCCTGAATTTCCTTAGCAAGGTGGTGTAGATGAAGAATCCCCAAACAGCTTCGGCCATTGTGATCATACATCGGCCTCCCTCTCCCATGTCTCGTTCTGTACTCGCCCGTGCTGCCATAGCACCCATACCAGAGGAACAGACCAGCCATGGAGAACCTTCATACTTCGATCAACGATCCAGGTTGGATGCTCCTCGAACAATGCATCCACTTCTAACTCAACCTCCTCGGGTTGGAAAACATGAGATGGGTCTGAGAAGTAACAGAGAAGCTAAGAAAAGTGGAAAATGTCATGCATAGCCCAGTATCTCTGAGGTAACTGCAACTAATAGGAAACCGGCCCAACTCTCTCCAACACCTCAAACTTCCTGACGTACCTCAGAAAAAGCTTACCCTATCTCATAATCCTCTTTTGTCTCAACATCGGTGTGACACACAGGAAAACCTGATCCCCAACCTTGAACTCCAGTGGTCATCTCCGCTGATAAGCAAAAGACTTCTGTTGAGACTGTGAAATATCCATCCTCTTCTGAATCAACTCTATCTTCTCTCTGGTCTCCTAGACAAGATGAGGTCCAAGCATAGCTTCCTCTGCTACCTCTATCCAACATAAGGGTGATCAACATGGCCTACCGTACAAAGACTCATAAGGTGCCATCTGAATAGTTTCTTGAAAACTATTCTTGTAGGAAAACTCCGCAAGTAGTCTTTTATTATCCCAAGAACCTCCAAAATCTTGAATACATGCTCTAAGAATGTAATCAAGCACTTGAATCGTACGCTCGGACTGACCAACTATCTGGGGGTGGTAAGTTGTACTCAAAAGTACCTATGTACCCAAAGCCTTCTGAAGCCCTTGTAAGACCCAAGAAGTAAAACGTGCATTCCTATCTGAAACAATGGAGTGTGGAACTCCATGTAGATGTACAATCTCACGGATGTACAACCGTCCCATATAATCAACACTGAAGGTATCATTGATTGGTAAGAACTGAGAAACCTTCATGATTCTGTCAATGAAAACTCAAACTAAATCATTCCCTCAAGGTGAACTCGGTAAAACTATCACGAAATCCATCTCAACATCATTTCACTTCAACTCGGGAATGGGTAACTGTTGTAAAAACCCTGATGGTTGCGGATACTCCACCTTCACCTGCTGACAGGTGGAACACCTCATAACGAAACTAGAAACTTCTCTCTTCATACCTGGCCACCAATACTGATGATGTAGATCATGATACATCTTGGTGACACCAGGATGAACTACCCAAATTGAGGAATGGAAGTCCTTCATCAGCTCCTCACGTATGTCTGCAGGCACCCATACGCACACCTGGAAAAGCAAGATCTCATCCTTGGATATGGTCCATCCAGGAATAGGGTCCTCCCTTGACATGCTTTCCCTTAGGACTTGGCCTTCAGAATCTGATAGCTGCCTCATTCGCACTTGATCAAGAAGAGTAGAAGTAACAACTACAAAAGAAAGAAACGTCTACCCTTATCTATCGTGCACCTCCAAATTCATCTCAGAGAACAGATCCATAAGCTTCCACTAACTGCTAGCCTCCTGAACTACCTATATCTTATTCCTCCTACTCAACACATCAGCCACTGCGTTTCATTTCTTAGGAATATAGGAAATCTCAAAGTCAAAATACTGAAGGTACTCAACCCACCTTCACTATCTCAAATTCAGATCACACTGAGTAAAGATGTACTTGAGACACTTATGGTTGGTGAAAACCACAAAATTATCTCCCAAAATATAATGTCTCCAATAGCGTAAGGCATGAACAACCATAGCTAACTCGAGATCATGCATCGGGTCATTCCTCTCATGTGGCCGCAACTACCGAGACCCATATGCAACGACTCCTTCTCCATGCATAAGAACAGCTCCCAGCCTGATACTTGAAGCATCACAATACACAGTATAGCTCTTTCCTAGATCTGAAAATACTAGTATCGATGCTGAAGTCAACCTCCCTTTCAGCACTTAAGGGCTTACTCATAAGAATCTGACTACAAGAACTTCACACCCTTCTTAGTCAGACCCGTCAGTGGTGCTTCTAAGCGTGAAAAAGTCCTGAATGAAATGTTTGTAGTATCTATCTAGGATTAGAAAACTCCATACCTCAAAGACGCTCTTCAGATGCTCCCAGGAAACTACTGCTCTCACTTTTTCTAAGTCGACTGATACTCCTTTCTCAGAGATAACATGACCCAAGAAGTGAATCTGGTCCATCCAAAAGTGGAATTTTGAGAGATCAGCATATAACTGATGCTCTCTCAATGTACTCAAAATGATCTCAAGATGGGTAGCATGGTCATGTCGAGTGTGAGAGTACACCATGATATCATCCAAGAAAACCACCACGAAGGAATCCAAGTATGGATGGAACACTCGGTTCATCAGTACCATGAAAAATACAGGAGTGTTTGTGAGACCGAATGGCATAACCATATACTCTTATAGACCATACCTGCTATGAAAGTCTGTAAAAGGTATATCAGATGGTCTAACACTCAACTGATGGTAACCGGATCTCAAGTCAATCTTCAAGAACACCCGGGCTCCTCGAAGCTGATCAAAGAGATCATCAATCCTCGGTAATGGATATCAGTTCTTGACTGTAAATTGGTTCAACTTTTGATAATCCACACAAAGCCTGAGGGTACCATCCATCTTCTTCGCAAAAAGGACAGGCGAACCCCAAGGAGAAGTACTGGGTCGGATGAAACCCTTTGCTTGCAACTCCTCCAACATATTCTTGAGTTCCTATAACTCTGGTGTATCCATCCTATAAAGAGGAATGGACACCGGTGCCACTCCTGGCACAAGCTCAATAGAAAAGTCTACCTCACACCCGGGAGTCAAACCTGAAAAGTCTTCTAGAAGTAAATCTCTGAAACGATCCACCACTGAAGGAAAGTCCATCTGTGAAGTCCTCTGGTCATCCAGATATAAACTAGCTATCTGGGCCGTAACTCTTTCTAACCCATGATGCTCAGGTCCCTCTCTACTCGCCTCAATATCCCATTCAACCTTATGAAGAAAAGATCCACCCTCTGGTGATACGAAACTCACCTTGCGGTGATAATATTCAAAGACTGCCTAGAAGGGAACTAGTGATTCCATTCTGAGAATGTCATCATAGCCTATCATCTCTAGAACATAGAGGTCCCATAAAAAGTGACACCCACCAACCTCTTGGGGGAACTCCTTGAACTAATGTACACTCATCGTTCTAGTCCCCAATGGAGTGTCTAGTGTCAAGATATCAGCAGAATAAAAGATGCAGATCCCAAGGATCTCCACAATAGCAATAGATATAAAGCTATGGGAAGCCCTTGTTTAGAAAAGAGTAGAAGTTAAAACTGAGGAAACTAAGATCGTACCTGAAACTTTATGCGGCCTGGGATTCTTCTCCTATTGGGTCTGCTCCACTACAAAATTCTGACCTGCACCACAACCTTGTGACATTTCCAGACCACTCTGAGCTGATCCACCATGTTGTTTCTGAAATCCTGGAAACTGGCTGCCACGACAACAACCTCCACCTCCACCTGAACGGTCGGAAGAACTCTAGTTCCCAGACTGGTGAGAAACTGGTGGTGCTGCTACAAAATGTGGAGTCATAAAAGAACCCATTTCACCAGCTATTGGTGAGAAGATCTGACATAAGCATTGAAGATGACCCATCTTTCCGTAAGATCAGAACTCCACTAGGTATCTTGGGCAATGTGGCCTCATATGCCCGCTCTTCCCGCACTGGTAGCACACCACCTAGCTACCATAAGAAGTGTCTTGCCTCCTTGGATCACCGCGTGAAGACTCCCTATGGTGCTTCCTGCTATTAGTAGGAGGGATACAAAATCTAGATGGCGAGACGCCCTGGATTACAACTCCAGAATCTCTCAGATTGCGCTCAGTGACCAGCACCTTGTTGAAGATAGAAGTTATAGAGGTCAACCGGAATATGTTCACCTACGATTGGATGTTGTGCCTCTGACCATCCCCGAACTTCCTTGCAAAGAATAATTGATCACCTCCTGAAATAGGCATGAAACTTTAAAGCTTAGTAAAACGAGAGGAATACTCCATAACCGAAAGAGTACCCTACTCCAGACTCATAAACTCTTGTGCTCGATTAGTCCTCAAGATCTCTAGATAGAAGTAGTCATAGAAGATACACTGGAAATCCTCCCAAGTCATGACTTGCTGGTGTCCTGTCTTTGAGATCACATCCCACTACCTCTTGGCAGAATCCTGAAGCATATATGTAGTGATCATGACCCGTCTTTATGGAGGCATCTCCAGATGATCAAAGATCATCAGCATGAATTCTAGCCATGACTCTGTCGCCTGAGGTCCTCCATCCCCTGATAAAGTGGGAGGACGCTGCTGCTAAAAGACCTGCATCCATTCTTCCATCGACGGGGAAGGAGGTGGTGCTCCCTGACAGGTGTGTATCATCCTCAAAAAGCCTACCTTGAGTTGTGCATCAGCACCGGCATCCAGTATAACGGCTGGTTCCAAAACTAGCACAATGGTAGGATCTACAGGTAGCCCCAAATCAGCCATATCTGGTGTCTGATCACTACCCTAGAACTAGCGTACAACTAGAAGATGTCTCAGTGGCATGACTCTGCAAGGTCAAATGCACACCTTAGATCAAGATTATCAAGGAACATAAACTGAAAACTCCAGAAGGGAACATGAGAAGGAAAGAATTAAAGTTTTACGAAACAAGACTACACGGCGTGTATAACCCCTACACGGCATGTTCCCTTCAGCCATTCACATGGGCGTGTACTCCTGCCAGAGCTGGTCATGTAACACCCCATACACATAGCGTTTTCACCTAACACACAACGTGTACTTGAATCCTCTTCCCCTTATCGAGTCCTTCTACACGGCTAAGCCACATGGTTCTCCATAGAATGAGACTACACAGCGTGTTAGTGCCAAACATAGTGTGTACTAGATGAACCTCACTGACCTGTGCTGTTAGATACACAGCCGGTTACACGGCTCACACTACACGGTGTGTTCCAGGCGAACACGGTGTGTACGAGAAAGGATAACACTAACCTAGGTTATTAGTTAAATGGCCGGGTACTAGGGTTACACCACACGACATGTTCCATATGAACACAATGTGTACTAAGAATATTTTTCTGAGCTGTTTTGTTAGTGACACGGTCGGTTACACGGTTATACAACACGGCATGTACATCCTCTGCACGGCATGTCTTACCAAAGATTCCAAACCCCGTTTCCCCACCCACACAGTCTGATACATGGTTAGAGACTACACGGTGTGTACATACAATACACATCATTTACTTAAGAAAAATAGTTTCTTCTCGAAAAGAATAACACAGGGTTTGTAGTTAACATTACATGTCGTGTATTCTTGGTTTTTCCAAACAGTAACCCTCAGAAACTACTCTAGAGCCCAGAAAAACACTGAAACGAACATTAAAGTGCCAAATTCCGATCCATGAGGGACTATACTCCCTGCGTATCAAATATTGGCATCTTATTCATGTCATATATAAGGTAAAAAAGTCAAAGATCCACCAAATTCTGGTCAATGAGGGCCCATAACACCTCAGGAACCAAAGTTTGGCATTCATTCAAACAAAACCTTAAACAAACGATACCCTATCAAAAAGAAGGTATTTATCAAGGAAACTATCACAACAGTATCCATCTCTAGCACAATATATATCACAACAACATGCAATCTCTATTGCACCCTATATGGCATGGCAAGAAAGAATTACATGTGATTTATAGCGAGTGCCTTAATGATGCATGAGATGGCATACCGTCATATCATCGGGTTGAAACAGAAATATATCCTCAATAACATCAACAATAATAGTAAAATACATGTGAGTCACCCAATGGGGAAAATCAAATCAACTGTAATAATTTTGAAACCAGAAAAATTACAATAATGAGGTAGATTGGCTTTTCCTTGTACACGGGTTAGCTACTCTTGGGCACAGCTTATTACCAAGTGTCTAATCCTTCTTATCCCTGGATATAGGCTATAAATAGTAAGTCAAGATACAATAATACCTCTGATATCACTTTGTAACATCCCGGTTCTGGAATCCACCCAGAGGTTCCCCATACCCGGTTGGTCACATGGCCTCAAGCACATTTCCCCGGACACTAGAGGCTGCCGACTAGCAGTGAGGGCCTTGGGTGTGATAGTGGGGAAACTATGACCTCATTGGCAGAGTAACACAGCAGAAGAAAGAAATAAAAAAAGTGTAAGCAGTAATAATCGATACAAAAGTAAACAGCAGAAGACTGGAAAATAATAAACTAGAGAACACATATATATATATATGAATGATGCATGATACATATGTCTAGGAAAACATCCAAACAAATCACAATGCTGGAATACAACAGTAATAAACCCAAGTACAAAATGAATAAAGTAAAAACTCCTCATCATCGTAATCTATTGCTTGGTCCCATGCTCTCCATCTCCACAGCAAATCAAGTACCTGAAGTAGAAGGGCACTTGCACTTATCTATACCTGCAGAAATATAATCTGTTTGGGCCCAAAAGCATGGCCCAAATAGGGTGTGAGACTAAATCCCAGTAGGCAACCACCACGATATATGTTCCTAACATTCAGTGAATATATGGTAGGCAGCAAGCGAATAAATGCAGTAAATAGGGAAGTACCCAAGGTAAACAATTCACAGTTTCAATGAATTTAGTATCATATATCAAGAAACAGCTAAACAAAGCAGGTAATCACAAATAGGTAACCCTCTGGGAATTACTCACAACCTATCCCCTCTGGTCCTACATAGAAACACTAGAAACCCTTTGGGTAGTACACTCAGTCTAACCTCTCTAGTTCAGCTTAAGAATAGACTCTTCGAGGAAGAACTCACCGTCAATTCCTCCTATAGTCTCGTATCGGTAACTAAAGGTGCTCTGGGGAAGCACTCAACATCTATTCCCCATGTGGCCCATGTCAAGGATCTACAGACACTCCGAGGAAGCACTTATATCAATTCCCCCTATCGTCTCGCATCGTACATATAACAGACACTCTGGAGGATCCCTTATGTCCATTCTCCCTATGGTCTATACACCAAGTTCTCACGGCCCTGTGTGAGTCAAGTAGGTATAGCAATGTGTTTTGGCCAAAGTAAACCTAAAGAACTACTTGGATAGAAGTCTACAGCATATCAGCATATCAGAACAATCACACCATCGTACAACTAGGCATGGGAAAGTAAACAGGAGCCTAACAAGAAAACTAGACCTAATGGTCAAAACATGCAATCATGCATGGGTAAAAACTTCCAAAGCATAGAAATTAACCCTATTCACATTCAATCAACCTCTACTCAATCATAAAATCATAGCACGAAAAAAAATGGTCTAAAATAGTAAACGCCCAATACCCCATTCATGGGTATTGGGCAAAATTGCACATATAAATCAAATACTTTCAACAGAAGGTCACAAACCACCTACCTCGGTGTTGGGAGATCACTATAAGTGAACCTCAAGCCTTGAATCGCCCAAGAACATGGTAGATCTACAAAAACCCTCAAAATATTCAACAAGGGATAACTTGAGAAGGAAGAGAAATCATGAAATGAAGCTCTAGAAGAAGGAAGAGCTTACCGATGCAATTCCAACGCAACCAGCATAGTTTGATTCGAAGAATGGACACTCGATCGGGGGATTGGCGAAGATCTGCACCGTATGGATGCTCTCAGTTTAGTTCGGCAGATAAGATGATGTTTTTGATGATAAGATGCAACCCTGGTCTGTTTAATGAAAAAATATACACTGTGTGTACTTTGGAAGTACACGACGTGTAATTGTTGTTTCTATACCCGACATTAGGTGGCCTCCAGGTCACCCCCACATGGCTATGTGTGTGGCCATCACACGGCCAGCACACGGCCTCCTGTGGTGACCCAATACACGGCGTGTACTCAAAAAGTACACGGCATGTACTTCATAAATTTCTAGAAATTCCCCTTCTTCTCAAAAACAACCAGAAGAAAGAAAACATACCTAAAATGAATATATGGGTTCTTACACAAACCCCACTTAAGAATATATTAAAAACTACCCCAAAATAAAGGCTTCTAATATAAACATTGTATATTATCATTTATGAAAAATTTGTAAATCTATATAATTTTTTTAAATCTAAATTAATTTTATAATATATAAACTCTTTATAAAATTTTTACCATATAAATTAACTTTAATCCAATATCACAACTATTAAAAAATTATTTTGTGAAAATCACCCTTCTGATTTAGTGTTTCCCCATTTTGAGAATTTGAACAAAAAAATCTTTAATAACTTTACACCACACACATTTTGATATAAATTCTAGCATGGTGGAGGACAAATGAAAAATCCTGTGATAGGGAAAAACAAGATGATTTCAATGTCCATCATGGTCATTTTTCAAGTATACCACAACAAATTTGATATTAGTTTTAAAAAAATGTTGATCATTTTGATAAGTCCATTCCATTTTGTTAAATAGTCATACTATAAAATAGAACCATTTTAGGAAACCATTTTTCTTATGAAATACTTTTTAGGTATAATATTTTTAATTTTTACTCTTGATATTTTATCGTGGTCTTATTTCTCCTTTCTATAGATTTCATATGTAACATCTTCAATTTTTTATTGTATAAGGTGTTAAAGTAAATAAAATTACCTTGTCCTCTATTGTTCATATCTAATATGGGTGTGTTAGAGACCATTTTTTAGTAATAAAGGGGTTAGGAGTTGAATGATATATATGGTATAGAGGCTGGAGTGTGTGGTGGATGGAATGCTTCCACCAACTCACCAGTGGTGTTCTTATAGGTCTTTTTGGCGATAACAGACAAAACAAACCAGCTAGTGCACCCAATCCAAGGGTGAAGTTAATGCACCTCATGGGATTTTATTACCACTCAATTTTTTACCAATTTAACTTCCAGATATAAACCATGTGTTCCTATTCTAATTTTATTTACTCTCCCCTTGCTTCAAGGAACTCTTATTCTTCTCCCATTTCCTCCACAAGATTTATCTAATCTACTGATGCCAAAACGGAGATTTTTTACCAAGATATATGATAAATTGATATTCCTTTTTGTGATAATAGAATTTATATATATTGGATCTATGTTTTTCATGATGATATGGTGAATAATTACTTATTTCTTTATATATCATTGGAATATCTAGTGTTTTGACATCGATTCTTAATCAAACTATGATCTACCTTCAAAAATGATCATTCAATGGGTAAGTGTTGGTGAATCATATTCTTATACGTCTTTTTGATAGTGAATATGTTAGAACCATAATCGATTGATGATTTTTTGGTATATTGTTAGTTCCATCGATGTGTCAGTGAACTCTCATTAACCGATGCTAAAATTCTCATGAACGCTCCCACTTCTGGATAATACTTTCTAGAATGCCCATCTTGAGACCTTATCTTTATTAATTATCATCTTGAATCTCTTTTTGGATGATTTAGTATTGATGGATCAATGATCATTGGCTATAATAGAGATCTCTTCTAGATTTTACATTTAATTCACAATTTTTTCTTTAATCGATGTTGGATTTAGTGAATTATTATTCCTTCCTTTGACACACCTTAAAATTAAAGCTGTTAGAGATCACCTAAAGGTATGTTTTTCTAGATTTACATTCTTAAAATACAATTATCTTCATTATTTTCCCTAAATTTGTTTTTGATGATCCAAAACCTAAGTTAGGTACCCTTGACTTCTGAGATTCTTCTTTTTAGTGTAAAACATGGTATATTCTTTGATCCTTGATGAACATGGGATTTTTTTCATCAACATCATTGAGGTAGAAAGTTCCTTAATTTTTGGGTCTCTTGTATTCACTTGTTTCCATGTTATAATTCGTGTGTTTTCATAAATGATAATTATGCTTGAATTTGAATACATTTGGTTATGTGTGTAGACTATGAGACCCTTGTATGATAATTGTTTCCATAAGTATGTTTATAGCTATTTTTATTTTGTTTTATGTTTATCACATGTATTGTATATTACTAATTTTTATCATTATGATATAATATGATATATTGTATGCTCTAACCAATTATGTGTGTCTTTAGAGGTATTGTTCTAGGTTTATGAAATAGGTGGAACATTGTGGCATGTTTATCCCTCAGATTAGGTGTGTGCCCGAATTTCAATGATGTATATGATTGACCTAAGAATAGGGTAGAGATACAATGAAACCTTGAGTATTCCATGTGATACAGTCAATTCCTAGTAGATTTCAAGTATAATTTTACTCAATTATTAGTGGATATTGATTAGCATGATCACTTAATGCTAGTGGATGTTGAGAACTTGACTCACTTGATGCCTAGTGGATATAGAGTAGTATGTACACATGAAGATTAAAAACATTTTTATTAGACATGTGGATATTTCTTGATTACTCCTAATATCTTGATATTCCTTATAATATGAATCTGAATCGGGTATGGCTGAGCCTTGTGGTGTCTTGGTTAAAACACTGGTGCTCAATATGATATTTTTATGTTGTTTATGCATTTGTTTTTATTCTATTGCAAAATATATTACATGAGCATATTTTTTAAGGATGGAATGGTGGCGTCCTACTAGATTTTATCTCTCACACCCTACATAGGTATCTTAATAAATGTACTCAATTCATTTATAGGGATCCAATCAAGGACAAGGGTCCCATGGAAGATGGTTGTGTTGTGGAGAATGGAGCTAGTGGTGAGACCGAGATAGACATTGAGGGATACTATAGTTTTATTTATTTATTTATTTATTTCACTTATACGTTGGTTTATATAGCCACCTTGGGATCTAGTTTATTTGTTTACTATATGAAATGTATGTCATTAGACATTATAGTTATTTTTTTCATGTTACTATTGTTATTATATTATTTTTATTATATTATTTTTTGTAATGATGTGATACTGAGGGTATAATCTCCCCATTTATGGTCTTAAACTCTCACTAATTGTTAGCATCCTCTTGCATATGGAGAGGTGTGTCTAATTTAACATTTCTCTTCCTCTCAGACTTCTTGATTCGGTATGGGTTGTTACATTATACACTGTGATTTTTTACTAGTATACCATGATATAGATTCATTATCCTGCAAAACTATATTTTCCCAAAACCATTTTTACAATAATTTAATATAAAATGTGGAGTGGTGTTATAACTTTTACAATACTAGGACTATTTTTCACTTTAAAAAAAGTCATGTTCTAGAAATATTTAACAACCATTCTTGTTTTCCATTTATCATTCCATGTTTTTTTGGATTACCATTTAGTTATTTCTTCACTTATTTGATAATTTTTTCTAAATGAGATGGAAGTGTATTTAATTAAATTGATGATTTTTTTAGGGGCTTTCACCTATAAAAAAACAATGAAAGACATTAACCAAGAATTATTTTCCACAATATCTCATTTATAATAGAAAGAAATAAATAAATTAAGATTGATATTACTTTTCTTTATTGATATTAATCTACCCAAGCTCATTGGAACAAGATTGATAATCATCACTTATAAGTATCTAATGAGATCCTTATTACTAGGGTACCCATGGGATGAATGAATCTTTTAACACTTGGAAGGATAATCTCTTACCTTCTATTTGAAAATTTTTTAGAGTTAAATAGAAAGAGATACATTTCATGAGTCACAACTCTTATATATCCATCTAAGGACTCTACATGGAAACTAAACATTAAACCATTCAAATAGAAATTTTTAATGAGTTAAAACACTTTTTAAATCATTAATAATCATTTGATATTTATTTTTTATTTTTTAGAAAAACAATTGGGGTGTTCAAACTTCTGTAAATCACCATCACATGATGGCCTAAATGAGTATGATAACGTAAAGTATAAGATGTAAATTGAACCATATGATATAAAATATCATGTAACATTGCTATACAAAACACCACATTATAGTGACCCCACTATTTAATGGTTAATCCTAGTATAGAATATAAAATTAGATAAACCACTACACCATATTGGATCATTTAGTGCACATTTACAATAAGATGAAATATATATTTGTTTGATTCTTGATCTCCAAGGGGAGAAACCTCATGGTTTTTGAGTGTTTGATCATCAGAAGGAGGACCTTTATGGTTTTTGGGTTCTTAATATCCATGGGGGACCTTTGTGGATATTGTTTTCTTGATAACTACAAAAAATTACTTTATGGTTGTTGGGAACATGATCAATATGGGGAGGAACTCTGTGGTTATTGGTTGCTTGATCACTACAGGGAAGGAACACATGGTTACTGGGTGGTTGATCACTATGGGGAGGAACACTATGATTTTTGGGTGATCGAACACCATGGGGAGAATATCCATTTTTTTTGTTACTTAATCACCATAGGTATGATCTCTATAGTTTTTGGACACTTGATCACCATGGGGAGGAACTTTTTGGTTTTTGGTTACTTGATCATCATGAAGTGGAGCTTTTTGGGTTCCATTTTCTCAAAAACTATGGGTAGGATCTCTCTGGTTTATGGGTTCTTGATCCCTAGAAGGAGGAAATCCATGATTTATGGTTTCTTGATCACCATGGGGGGAACACTTTTGTTTCTAGTTTCTTGATCAAAAATTGAAAGACCCTTGTGGTTATTGATTATTGGTCTTTCTATAAGGGGAGGACTTCCCTGTCAGCTAAATATTCTATCATAGGGATTACCTCTATAATTTATACCATACAGAGGAACACCATGGTTGTTTTATTATGATTCACCATAAGGATGAACTCCATGGTTACTAATTTTTTTAATGATTATTATGGGGAGGAACTTTATGATTTATTTTCATGTTTTTATTAGGAGGCTCTCTTAGAAATTACTATGGGGAAGTATCCACATTTTCATAGAATTTTACCAGAGGAAGTACCTATACATTTTTTCCCTTTTGGGGAAGAATCATTTAATATGGATATCAATGTTTTCCTTGAAATTTTCTATAACTTTCCACATATTTTTATTTTAATCAGACCTCATGATTACATTTATATTTGGTGATGGGTCTCTAGGATACTGATTGCAGTGAAATGACATTGAGATTTCTCCTGAACCTCAATAGTTGGTTACCCTATATGGTCTTTACTTCTTGGATACATAGTATATTTTATTGGTTCTAAAGTATCAATAACTACTTCTAGGGAAATCAGTTCTAGGCTATAGTGATGATGACCATGATTGGAAGTATCCCTTTTAGACATATTTATAGTGTTCATTTGGATGTAGTTGATTTCCTTCTAAAATGAACTAAATAATGTGTGGTAAATATTCTCTATATCTAGGGAGAAACACCCAAATTGTTTTAAGGCTGTGTTGGGGGAAACATTCTCCTTACTGGGCCATTATTGATGTGAAAAATCTCATGGATTCATTTTCTCGAGACCTAAATGATTTTCTTTAAGGTTTGAATAATATAATTTTGAATGTATTCTCAAAAAATAGAATTCACTACTTGGTGCTATAGATATTGAGTGATATATAGTATTCATAGTTGGTTTTTGAGATAAAGAAGTTCAGAAAATATCACCATATGTTTAGGGTGTAATCGGTTGATGATTCATAGAAACTCAAGCTTCCCTACAACTACCTAGAGCTTGGATAGGGAATTTTATTCCTTGTGAGGTGTTTTCTTTGAACACCATTTAAACTATAAAAAAATTAATAGGAATATCATCAGTGAAATATCACAAGTAGGAATAGATGGTTACTCACTTTGTGTATGGAAAAATCATTTGATATCAGGTTCATCATTTTCCTAACATTTTCTTCATGTGGTCCCATTTAGCTTTTTTTATTAGGGTCATGTGTGTATCAAAATCAAGATTATGGGTGATCAAATCGTCAAATAAAGGGGTTTATTTTCTAATTTTGTGTCCCTCATATAAATTTATGAATTTTTTATGAAATCCTTTATGGTAAAAACATTGATCACCCTTTTTATGAAAGTGATCGACTAATACCATGCATTTACAATGACACAATATGAGGGGAATTATATTGTACCATGGTATATCTAACTTTATAATTACTCTATAGTATAAATACATGTAGGAGGGCTATTTGGAATTAAATTATATCTATATAGGTATAAATTATTGAGTGGATCCTTGCCTTTGATTATTTCTATTTTGATAATTATAAATATCCTAATATTTTATTCATTATTAATTTATATTTGTTTAGTTTTTATGTTATTTTTTAAAATTTTTATATGTGAATTATATTTGGTAAAGTATGTCTAATGGTTTTAGTCTTTCTTATTAACAATACATGAATTAATTTTCCCTATGATTAATTTTGTTAGTTTTATTTGAATTAATATTTATTTTAATTTTTTATTCAAAAAAAAACATTTTATGATTTATCATTTATTTATATGAATAATTTAATGCATGGAAATAGTGTTTTGTGTTAAAATATAATATATTTCATAAGATTAAGCAATGTTAGATGATATTAGGGACTATATGTGATATATGTTGAAGAACTGGATCTATATAAGAATAAGTTAGTATACTTGGCTTGTGTATGACACATCAATTTCATGTGTGTGAATTATAAGTTGTCTACATATAAATAATTATGTTTCCTTGCATGATTAATTCCTTAAATGATTAGAGTATATTAAGGATATATTTTCTACCATGTATAAATCATTCAACTACCACATAAAGAGAAGTGTTCTGGTCATGTAAGAATAAGTCACTAAGTTTAAGTGTTGTTTAGGAAGAGTAAAATCACATGATATCACGTATAATTAAATGAGATATACCTATGTAGGAATTATGATCCACATTTAAGCACTTCACTATTATTTATCGAATGTTATGAAAAATAAAATGGAAATGTTCTGACTAGGGATTGAGATTTTCTATCAACACATGAATGTATTAAACTATGTAACAGAATTATTTCCTTATTATTACCTAACCATTGTGATTTTAGGATCATATAGAGAATTATGATGCACCAATTTGAATTAATAATTGGATTATTTTAGTAGGAAATAATGTTGAGATTCAACTGAAGGAATATTCCATTTAATTTTTTCTATAAATGAAGCTAAGGAAAAAAGGAACTATAATATGATTCCATTACA
This sequence comes from Viscum album, assembly GCA_963277665.1. NCBI lineage: Eukaryota > Viridiplantae > Streptophyta > Magnoliopsida > Santalales > Viscaceae > Viscum > Viscum album. Next base: position 453,952,757 of record OY728166.1, on the reverse strand, counting down.
TAATATAGAAGTGTTGTACTATTTAAAATATATATTCATTCCACCAGTTACAAATATGGTTTAATATGAATTTTTTGGTTTTCCCAAAGATACATTATTCCAATTCTTTATTTAAGGGTCAGGAATCATAGTTTCTATATTATCACCCCATATAATACTTATTATAGTTTTATTTTCTATATTTTATTTCATTGTACTGAATTTTTTACACGATAAATTCATTCAAATAGTGATTATACCACTATAAAAAAGGTAACATATTGGTTTGTATCACCTAACTAAAAGTTAGTACACAGGTTATGCTTGAACTTACTAAAAGTCATATACCATAATGATATCCATACTCTTGGGTTGAGAGTCCGAAGAGTAAACATAAGATCATTTGGATCTAAACTACTATAAATCCTCAATCTTATCTTGTTTACTTTACATAATATACTCTTTACACACACTCCCACTATAATATTTTGTTATTCGTTAATTGTTTAATTCATATTTCTATCAAATTCCACATTATTATATAAATTATTTTAATATATTTTAATATATACAGTAAAACCCCTCTTGTATCATTGCCTACTCTCATGTGGGACAAAACAATTGGTATATGAGTAAGAACTTGTTTTGGATATTTTTATCTAATTACTAAATTTTGGGTGTTTTATATCTATTTTGTGCTAATATGTTTCCTATTCCTTTACAAAACTATGGTAAAAATATATTTTTAGTTATATAAAGTTCAGAGGTGAATGATAACTCAAATCTTAAATGAACATCACATTTCAAGGGTAGTGAATATGGGTTTCTTAAAGATATTGATACAACTTAAGAATAAAGTGTATAGATATTACACTATTTCACATAATTAAATATTAAATCTCAAAAATAAAAAAAAATCCTAAAATAAAAACATTTAGTGTCTTTGGAGATTATTTTTATAAATTTATTGTTACACTTTATTACTTTAACTTCTCCCATAAAATTATCTATACATGGATTTCTCATAGACGATTTCCTACATATAGTTTTCTATATAAATGAGAAAATATAAGGAGTGAGATAAAATTCCTAGTAAGGGAAAATCTTATCAATGAGTTATATAATATTAGACTGTAATCCTATGAGAAAATATAAATATGGGATAAATACATCATTAAAAAGAACATAGAATCATAATAATTTTTCTTAAGTAATGATAAAAGGATATATCACATAAATAGTATCATAATAAAATCATAACATTTAATATTGAATAATAATGTGGAAACATGGGACAATAATCCTGATCTATGAGGAATAACATAGGCATTTGGTATAAACATAAGTATAAGAAATCATAACATTGTGAACATAACTGACTATAATCATGTCCATGCATAAAGTTATGAGCATATCTAATCACAAATATAAAGCCATATAATTTTGTGAACATATTTATCCCCAATCATGTACATTCATAATTTTTTTTAAAATAGATAACCATAATCATGTCCATGCATAATGTTGTGAACATTACTCACTGCAATATTTTCCATGAATATCATTATTATCTCATTACATATAAAACATTACCCAATGAATTGGAGGGATATTTAACACCCACACATCGCATAATGATAATACATATATATGTTCATTATGTGAAATTAATTATACATATTATCATGAAAATACCATGGAAATAAAACGAGTTGCAAAAAATTTTCAATTGCTATCACAAGAAATAAAACCAACAATGGGATCAGTTGATACGAAAAAATCGATCACCCAAAATAAATATATCATAATAGAATTTAAAGGGTTATTCATGAAAAATAACTCCATATAAGACAGACATTTTAGGGTCAGGTAGAAAAATTTAAGTGAAATTATAAAATGAATCTTCCTAAAGATTTTTCAATGTTGTCATAAAAACAATGTTTTTAAGTAACATAAAAAATAATTTTCCCTAAAAGGGGTGTCATAAATACTTTAAAAACCTTAAAGAATTCCGAATATTAGAACCTTGAAATTAAATTAATTTATATAAGAAGAAATGTTCAGTGTAATATAAAAAATATACAGAAGTTAATATAAATAATGTTGTAATATTTTTATGTCATTTTAAAGAAAGTCACATCAATGATAGAGTTATAAAATTTCATTTTGAATACTGATAAAGAGAAATGATAAAGGTATAAAATATATTACATATTTTAATTTCAAATAAAAAATAAAAAAAGTGTTAATAAATGATATGTACATAGATGAGAAAGTTAGAATAGAGAGGATGAGAATTATTCTTAACAACATCATATATTTATGAAGAAAAAAACCATCAAAGAATAATATTTTGATATGAAAATTGAATTTACCTAGTGAAGAAAATAAAGTATAATATGAAAATTTTAATGGTAATAATATCTCAAACATAGAAGAACATAGTCGAATGGAATGTATTATGACTCAAAGAAAAGAGTTTGAGTCAAGAAAAAATAGTCAGCAAGCATGGATGTACAGGTTACCACTTATAACTCTTTTGATATCCTCCTTTCTCAAGGCAATGATGTAGGAAAAGATGTGGATGTGGTGTAGAATGCTGCGGTGCATTCCCCATTTGGGTAGACTGGTTCTCAACAGGTGATAGAGGAGAAGACTTCTCTGATGAACCCTCTTACTGTTGCTGATGAAGATAACCTTGACGATCCTAGGCAACAGACCAAGTCATGGCAATGTGGATGCCATCCAAGAAGTCGTGGGAGGGGTCATGGCCGGGCTGACTCAATTCCAAGGCAGGATGAATCACTTCACATGCCTTCTAACGCAGATGAGGATGACTCAAATATTGAAAGTCTAATGTAGCGTGCAACTGAACTCCAAAATATGCACTCGGTGGGTCGTGCTAAAGGCAGAGGACGAGGAATGAACTGGGGAGCATTGCAGGCTGTTGAACGTAGAATTGCTGATAAGATTAGAAAAAAATCAGACCCTTGTGATGTGGGTTCTCTTTCTCTTGTGTTATTTTGCTGCAACTTTCCTGTTCTGTTGCCTTTTTTCAATAAAAATTTGGGCTTCGACCCCATCTTTTAAAAAAATATTTACAACTTTGGTAATGAATTAGTAAATTAAAAGAATAGATAATTTTAAAGGGAACATTAAATACCATGAATAAAAATATTTATGATAAAAAATTTCAAATAGGTAGTATATAAACCATATAAATGAAAATAGGTTCTTACTAATAAACATGTCTCAATTAATGGAAATTGATATGAAAAACTCTTACTTTGGATTCCCTATTGGTTGATCACAATATAACCTCCTATAAAATTGACTTAGATTTATTATTTACATATATAAGAAAATTAGTTAAATTTATTTTACTTTCTACCATTATTTTATAATTTCTTATTACCTATTATTAATAATTATTTTTTAAAATTAATATTCAAGTGTTAATCATCCCATTTGTTCTATGCTAGTATTAGTATAGAGGTTTGATCGTACAGTGATTCATAGTTTCATTTTCATCCATACACCATTATGCTAAACTAAATTTGTATTGAAAATTATAAAAATAAAAACAAATTTCACTTCATTTTTGATTTAATTATTTTGTTTTTCACTTTTAAAAAGTAAAATATTACTTGTTTTGATAAATTCATTAAAGGTAGAGGTGATTAGGAGGTCCCATGATGATGTTAAAGAAAAATGGGCCAAACTACGTGGGATCCAAGCACACCAGTGGACTCAACCGCACATTGATACTAAATCCTATATCCAAATGGGTTAATATTTTGTGGGATGGTCCAAAATTTAATGTTCCGCATTTATTACGAAGGAAACCAAGCCGAATTCATTCATTTGTGGCTCATCCAGACTGATCTGTCCAAGCCACCGAATCTGCATGAAGTCAGAAGTTGTGTGTTTTTTTCAATCAATATCTCAAGCTTTAGTTGTCCAAATGAAACCAAAATTTTAGTGGAGATATTCAATAGGTGGGGTGAAAACTTTTTTGTTTTTCTAAAATCTAGATAAGGATGCCTACCCATCAAAAACAATGGACCAAGTAGTTTTACACAATCTATGTTTCCAAAACCACCTTCCTCTTTGCCTATAAAATGATACCTTGGGTACCTTATTTGTAAGTTCATACTAGAAGAAAAGCTCTAACATTTTTGGAGTACTATAGTAGTCTCCTACTCATACTATAAGTTCTGGAGGCCCCTATCTTCATAGTGAGATTAAGAATGAATAAGGATTTCCACCTAATCCTCCTCCTCCTCCTCCTAATGTTGAGCTAAATGGAGGACGTTCATTGTAAGGGATCTTAGCATATGTCAATGGAGTTCTGATGCATATATTAGCTACTAGTTTGAATTAATTTGTGTTTTAAACATTTTATTCCATTTATCTTACATGATTTCGTATTTTAATGATAGTTGTCATACATGTAAATGTTATGCTCTTAATTCTAACCGATATGTGTGGGGTTTTGAGTGCGTGATTTTTGTTGTTCCAATTGGACAACACAAGAATACTTTTCGAACCCAAATTCTTGATATTTAAATCTTATTCGGATGATTTTATTCCATTAATAAGTTCTATAACTTATCAATATGATTTTCATGTCAAGGTTTGGTTCTTTAAGCATTGAAATAAAATCTTAAGAATTAATCAGGATTACAATTAATTTCAACCAAAGAATTACTTCAAACATGTATGAATTTCTAAGGAAAATGAACTTGAAATGTTTGTAGTGAAATAAAAATTACACATTTATCTCATAGTTTTAAAAATTCACTAGGTTTTCCAACTATTAAACTATTTAAATTAAGTTACTTTATTAAAACGTTTTTCAACCCCCTAGTCCTTTTTATTAAAAATACACAAACTAAACCTATCAATGATCATTGGGATATGACCTAGGGTATTCCTTATACTATAAAATCATCTTTTAATCATAATCAATTTGACGTCTCATGATAGCATGGTCAAATTTTGGCATTATTTCCGAGGACATATTTTGTCTTTAGTGTGTGTTTTTTATAAAATTGTTGTGTATTTTGTAATTAAGAAGATTACTACTGGTAGAATAGAGGAGGAGGCTAGACTCTTGGAATCTAAGAATGGAGAGAACTTACTCTATAAGGCTTCCCTCAATCACCAATAGATGTGATTCCTATGTTATTTTTTCCCCTTTTGTAAAAATATGATGATGGAACACCAATCCATCTGTGGTTTATCCAAGGAGACTCCCCTCGCCTCCCCTATTTATGAATTCTTATCATTCAATGCTATTATTAACTCCAATTTATAATTCAATGGTTTTGTCAGTAGAGGTTTCTTATAATTTTATATTTTAAGTTATTCTAATTATTATCAGGATTGCACAAACAAGACCTTAAATCCACTGCATGTGATAGAAAATAGTGGGGTAACTTAATGGTGAATGTATCCATCCAAACATTAGGCTATGAAAATGTAGGAAATATAGTGATCAGTGTATTTACCTATTTTAACCAAAATTTCCTAATGTAAGTAATCAGTTGGATTTAATTGATGATAGGATGACTAAAAAACTATTAAATAATGATTCAATGGGTGAATAAGGGAATAATATAGGGTTGTAATACTACGTCCTTAATTGATTTTAAAATCATCCAAGTTTAATTATTGTTTCTTTAAAAGTGAACACACAAAACAATATTTCAACACACACACAACACTATCTTATCTAGAAACAATATGATTCCCACTCTTACTGCATATTTATTAGATTCAAAAATTCTTTTACTAAGGGACCCATGATAAGAATTCATTAATGAACATTTTCCAGCACCAATCTATCTCACTAAGAAATTGATTACACTCAATAGAATCCAACAAAATACATGACACCCTTACCTTTTCCCATGCCTTGAAAAACTACATATACAAATTTCCAAATGAACAAGTAGGGTTTGAGAAACATTTCTAGTATTATTTCACCAAAGAATCTATAAAAATATAACACCATGAAAATTTTATCTCTAACTTTAAAACAAATCCAATTTATATAGAATTTTTGAAAGATAAATATTTTTCAAAAAATCCTTTGATTTTTTTAAAATCATTTCATATTAACATAATTCAATAATAAGAAAATTACATATAACATAGCATGAAATCATAAGAAAAACCATCCATTGATACAGTATAAGATAAAAAAGTGATAAACCAGTCATAAAAGAACCATCATGTATAAAACATAGCATAAATGAAAAGGCAAAATATTGGGATCCTGACTATGTGGATAAGTACATAGAAATAATAAAGGGACACTAATCCAAGAGTAATGTGAATCCAACTAATATCATGTCCCACCACAGTCTGTCGACTCAAAAATAGAACACCAATTGTTGAAAATCACACTAAGGTGACATATCCATTTCCTGATCTGCCCAAAGTTCCCAGTGTGCTATATTTTCCAAAAATATTTTAAAACCATGATAAAAATTTTATAAAACATTTTCACAGTGAATAATCACCAATCCTATGGTTGAAAACCCATTTTATAATTAGATCCACCTTTAGGGCATTTCATCAAACACATAGTGTTCACAAATATGATAAAAAAAATCCACTTTTAAATCAATCCAATCAATTTCATAAAACAAAAAAGAAGTAATTTACAATAACTTTAAGTATTTAATGAGTTAGAACCTTTTATAGAGACACATACATTAGGAATAGAGGAAAAATAATCAACTTCAATAAAAAATACAAGAAATGGGTAGATGGGGTCCTCATGATCTTAGATCCATAAGAAATATACCCAAATCTTCATCAAAACCCTTAGATAAGAAAACCACATCCCAATTGAGTTTCAATGAGATGTGGTGAGAATATATCATGCAAGGTTCTAATAAGAGGAGAGAAATATGGATCAAAAACAAAGAATTCTCAGAATACATCTTTTAAGAATAAAGGAAAACCATCAAGTGTCCAAGGGGATAAGACTCTAGAGCACCAAGGAAGGTTTTTTTGAGATCAATGATTATTATTAGGTGATTATATATAAAAAATAACAAGGTAAAATAGGTAACTTCCAACTTTTTAAAGGTTAGGAATAGAGTGCATGGTTAGGTCAAACGATTAGAAAAACTATGTGTCAATCATTCATGACCTCTTTCCCAATGAAAAACAAGGCACACAAATACCTGGGAAGATCTTCATAGTTTTTTAAAACCATGTTAAATCCCTGATACCCTTATGGACAACCACCTAGACACCTATATGATTTCCTTGGCTGTAACGGCCCAAACATTTATTAATGAAAATTCCACTTGATCTGATTAAATATCTTATTATGTAAAATGGTTATATAAAACATATGAAGTTATTTAGTTTTATATTTTTGGATTTTAAAATTCCATTAAGAAATTTTACCATTGCTAATATAGCCATTGAACAGTGATCACATGATTAGTATAAATATAGGTCTTTAACATATCCTATTTTCTCAGACAAAGGAAGCGATGGACTCATCCATTAGAATTGTTCTATACAAAGCCCATTTTTAAGATCTCATAAATGAGGTAGCGTCATTGTTCTTCACTCTTGACCATTACCAAGACGATCTTCAACATGTTAAGTTTTAACGGAACTATCGATGGGAAAAGTGAAAGTTAATAGATATTACCACCCGAGCGATGTTACCTGAGCCACTGCAAGAGTCTGTCATCATCGCAAACCTTACCCTTAGTTCTTATGAGGGTGTTATATAGGGTTATGTAACAAGACCCTATCACTATGATAATGTGAATTATTTTTGTATGAATAAAATACATTCATTTTATAATTATTACTTTGTAAGTTATTTTTAAAGAACAAATAGTATTTTTAGTTAATATTAAAATTCAATTGAGAAATATATTTTGAGTAAATAATGGATTTTTGAAATAAATAATATTTTAAAAAAATATTATTACCAAATTAATTTCTATTAAGTATAAATAATCCTATAATTTTTTTATGAATACAATTCGAATTTTTATTAAGGTTTCAAAAATGTCTTTATTAAAACCCAAGAATTTTCAATAAATGTTAATTTTTATTTTAAAATTAAAAATTCACATATTTATAAAATTATTTAGATAAAATTAATGTTATTACTGGATTTGGGATGTCGAAATTATCTAATAGTTAATTTTTCATAATTTTATGAGACAAAGGAATTTTTGGGTAAAAATTAAATACTGTTTAAATATATAATGTGTTTTATGACATCATAATGACCCAATAGTGATGTAATAAAATAATATAAAAAGTATGTTCAGACAATATATGATTTAACTTTAAAATAATTTGATTCTAGTTTTTTTTTATTAATTTTATGGTGCCTTAGTGGACCCTCCAAGACTTCTAAAACATTTTAACTATTAAAATTATTTTCTTGAGTGTGTGACTCACCTCCACATAAGCAAGCCTAATATTTTAAAAATTTAGTCAGTTGGACTTATAAAATAATTTTTTCCAATCTACTTTGGAGAAAAAACATCGTAAAAATCCATGGTTTGGTTTGTGGTTTTGATTAGTTTAATGTGTGGTTTCCAAAACCTAAATAATAAAAAATTCCCTCTCATTTCCTATATAAAACCACTCAATCTCCCATTCCTCCTCTCTAAAACCATTTGTATCTCAACAAACATCTTCCATAATCTCTATATAATCCTCACAAGGTTCCCCAAGCTCCCAATACACCTCTCTCAAGACTTTCCCAAGCCTTTGGGATCACACTTCCAAGTAAGGGATCCTCACTTTCCTTCCTTATTTGTGTCCAAGTTTCCTTATATTGTTATGCCCTTTTATTTTCAATTAAAAATGTTAGGGTATGATTTTTCACCTCCCCTATACTTACCTAATCATTTTTTAATGACTATATACCCATTTATATATCATTAAAACGTCCCATGTATACATGTTACCATGTCGAAATTTCGTAAGGGATTTCTATCTCCTCATTTAAATTCAAGAAATTCATTTATATTATCCATATAAATTACATTACATATGTTGGGACATGTATATATATAACCCCCTTACTATCCATTTCATGTAAATATGATGAGATACCACTTTCTCTCTCATCAACCATTTTTATGAATTCTTATGTCACACCGTTATGCTGCCGAAATTGCATCGCGATTTTCCAAGCCAAAGTCAATGTGTAGTGAATATCATGCCCATTTCTCTATCAAGGGTATTCACATTATGAAAATTTACTTATTTATTATATATTTTCATGTATGAATTCTACATTCCTTTATCGTGTAATAAATTATGATTTTTAATGAATCCATGTTGTATGATCTATGTGGGACACTTATATATAAAAAGAAACGATTAAGAAAGGTGTGCCCTGATAGCACTCCAATGCATTGGGTAAAGAATAGTATCATGATACACCATGTTCAATGAGGTTTTAATCATGCTCCATGTGCAATGATACTTGGATCATGCTAATATCATGTTAAATGTTGTTTCTACATTTCCATGTTCTAATAATCATGCTATATCAATCCTTTATGTTCATGTTTCTCTTATGCTCCATTGATATGCCTATTTCCTAACATGTATTGTATTCTTTTTGTTATTCCTTATTTACTCCCTTACTAAGATTTATATCTCACCTTTTTTCCTATGTATTTCCTCAGGTTATCCCATGCAATGCTAAGTACAGAGCAATATTGGGATCATGTAAAAGAAGTTTTCAATAAAGTTGTTGTATTTTATGTTTTAAGTTATTTTGTAATGCTCCTAATTTCCCAAGACACTAGAACTCTCAATCCTCATAGTTTTATTAAGTTAAAGTTTATGTATTAAATTATGTTTAAGTGTGTAATAAAGATAAGGGTTGTTATAGTTGGTATCATAGGGAGGTTTAGTTATTTTTGGGATTATGATTAGAAAATCCTAGTGAAAGCCTTAGGGATGAGACCAAGTATAATAAAAATATACCAAAATTTTGGTGAGTAGAGATTAAATGGTTTATCAATAAAATAAATCCCTCTCTAGATATGAACAAGTAGAGGAGGCTCTGGCATAGATGTATCTAGGGGTAAAACCCAAAAACACTTCATTGAGCTAGACTCAAACAGGAACTGGAGCATGACAACGGGCCTTGCTGCACTCTTAGTTATGAAAGTATCGGGGGATATTCTTTGGTAAATTCATAAACTTAGTATGAACCATTGTTAAGAGAAAAAAAATTCCCCTAAGAATATGTATTGGGAAGTATATCAAGGATAACATAGATTGAAGCCTATAAATTCATAAGTTAAGGAAATAAATGTAATTTATAAGTTATCCCTTTTTTCTTTGGATTCCCCTTTATGAGTTACCCCTAATTTTTTTTTATTCCATCCAATGGAAGATAATAGGAGGACTCAGGCAAACAACTGATGTGAAGATCAGTGTGATGACTGTTCTAATGCGATACACAATCTGATCAGAGCGGGAATCACAAACTTTCCCATGATACTCTCTCAGTTAACTCATGTTTTGAATTGAAACATGGGTCAATAAGAACGTCCAACCCCCCCCCCCAATAAATAACAATCCGCAATCGAGAGCTTCATGAGAAAAAGGCATCCTACTTTTAATTGATCATATGATCCCTCAATCATCAAACAATGGATCAACTCCATTGAAAAGATCTTCTCTATACTTCAATGTTCCAAAAAAGATAAGATTATTCTGGATTCTTATTGTACAGAGGGTGAAGCTAATCAATGGTGGACATTGATCAAAAATACAACGCCTGAGGAAGATATTGAGGTGTTGGAATGAAAATATTTCTTGAAAATGTTTTTCAACAAATATTTTATGTGCACCCTCCTACTTAAGATGGAAATGGACTTCCTTTCCCTCAATAAAAAATATGATGAATCCATTGGAGCGTACGAGGAAAAAAACACAAGGCTTTCACAATACGAATCCGGATTTGTTCTTAACACTGAATACAAGGTTGAACACTTATTTGGTGGGCTAAAACCAAGCCTATAGAATGTCCTGCAAATCCATGACTTCAATAGCTATGGGGAAATTTTCTGATATGCCCTCAAAGTTGAAATGGATATTAGAGAATCTTAGGGGTATCATGGAGATAAGAAGCGGAAAGTAGACTTTAATTTTGGTGGTCTGATGGATAAATCCAATGTTTCTAAGAAATTCTAGCCCCCCACTGGGAAAATGTGTGGAAAGAAGAACCCTAAAAATTTCATAAAGGGTACGAGAAAATCTTTAGGTGTGGAAGAGAAGGTCACCTAGCTAGTAACTGCCGGCAAGAAAAACCCGCTGCTGCAAGAGAGGATAGGAACACTCCGTTCGACCCTCAACACAGTGTTCATTTCTTCAAATTCAAATAACCATGGAACTTTTCAAACCAATTCCCTAAGCCAAGGGTTTTTAGAGGCAACAAAAAACCTCCATGGAAATAAAGGATATATTTTTACATCACTACCACTGAAGAAAAACTCGACAACGAATTGGTAATAGGTATGCTAGTTATTTATTCAAGAATAGAAAACACACTTTTTGATTCGGGTTCTACGCATTCTTTTATATCCGGAATGTTTAGTAGAACAGTCTTAACACTACCATAAATCATGGAAGTAAAGATGTCGGTGAGAACGAAAAATGGGGAAATCATTGCATCACAGGAATATAACTCCTCCCCTGTCATAATTTTTGGATTGAAATACCCATAGAACCTTTTAATACTCCCTAAGATGTAATTTGATGGAATTATTGGCATGGATTTTCTTTCCCTATATAGATCCAACATAAATTGATGTGAGAGGGAAATCACTCTCCATATGGAGAATCGACCCCTGATTCTATACAAGTGCAAGGAGGAGGATGAATCTTCTTTAACACCACCATCTCAAGAATGTATATTATTTCCGTATGAGCACATGTATCTTTCTCAGATGATTGAGTCTATGGAAGAAACCATCATTGAAGACATGCCTATTGTGAGGGAATTTGATTAAGTTTTTTCCTGATTAATTGTCTGGTCTTCCTCCTAGAAGAGATGTTGAATTCTCGATTGATCTTATAACTACGGATTTTCCAAAAACCAAGATTCTATAGAAAATTGTTGTTTTGGATCTTGAGGAGATAAAGAAACAAATACATTAGAATCTAGATAAAGGGTTTATATTCCCAAGCGCTTCACCGTGTAGTGTACAAGTCTTCATCGTCAAGAAGAAGTATGGGTCAATGCGCCTTTGAATTGATTATCATGAGTTTAAAAAAATCATGATAAAGAACAAGTATCCTCTATTGTAAATTGATGACTTGTTTGATCAGCTACATGGAGCACAAGACTTCTCCAAGGTGGATCAGCGGTCAGGATATTACCAAGTAAGTGTGAATAAGGAGGATATCTCCAAGACTACTTTTCGTACAAGGTACATGAACTATGAATTCATATTAAAGCCTTTCAAACTCACTAATGCTCCAAAAATCTTCATGGACTTGATGAATAGAGTCTTTAGAGATTATCTAAACAAATTTTTGGTAGTCTTTATAGATGATATTCTGATATACTCCAAAACTAAGGAGGACCATGAGGAGAATATAAGAACTTTACTAGATACCTTGTGAAATAAGAAGCTATATGAAAAGTACCGCAAGTGTGAGTTCTGTTTAAAGGATGTATCATTATTAGGTCATACCATCATAAGCAGTGGGATATGTGTGGATCCCTCAAAGATAGCTGCAATTGAGGGATGGTCGAGGCCAACATCAGTGAAGGATATTCGTAGCTTACTCGGGTTAGCTGGATATAATTGCTGATTTGTGAGAAATTTCTCATGATTCTCAAACCCTCTTACCAAGATAACTAGGAAGGGAGTCATGTTTTATGGAGTGATGAATGCGAAGAGAGCTTCAAGGGGTTGAAAATGAGACTTATCACTACACTTGTGCTCACACTACCAACAAATAGATAAATTTTTGTGGTATTCACTAATACTTTAAAGATGGGCCTGGGTTGTGTATTGATCAAAAATGAAAAATTCATTGCCTATAATTCAAGTAAATAAAAAGTTCATGAGTAAAACAATCCAAAACATGATCTAGAGTTGGATATATTTGTAATGCCTCGACCCAAGTTACCCAGATTCAGTGCATTATTATGTAACACTGGAATTATCACAAGGAAATCATGTCCCAAAATACCGATCAGTTTAGTATTATTGAAAACAAGATTCATACATAAGTTCAACTTTACATATTTAAAATAAATACAACACTAATTTATTCCATTAGAAACATCCAAGCTACCTAGATTAAGCCTAAAATTCACTCATAATTAACTTCTTTGCATCTTGGAAAAAATATAACATAGAAAGGGGTGAGCTCAGATGCTTTGTAAGGATAACAATATTGTGAAAACTTTTATAAATAAGCATAAAAATTTAAGGAAATGTATAAGAATAAAACAAAAACCTTTTAAAATTGAGATTCAGCACAATATGACAAAGATAAAATCAAAATAATGCCATTTAATTACTCATATGGATATTCTACTAGTTGAATAATCACATGCAATATCAATAGCCACTTTCATAATAATGGAATGAAGAATGCCATACTTTCATAACCACATATTCAAGGCCTTGTTCCAAGACTAAAAATAAGATTTTGTAAATGCATTATGCCAAGACACTAGTTTGTCTCATGAGACCTACCGATGCATCGAGGAGCTATAGCGGGCTCCACCCGTCACTTACTAAGTCCAATGCATACCTCATATGAAAAGGTTTAAACATAACATAAACATGCATATTAAAACTAGAATACGAAATATCAATACTTTATCCATAAAAAAATAATGGTATAAAAATAACACATCCACAGTCAAACATATCACAAAACCTTCAATACAATATGGAAGATTTGTTTCATAATGAATCGACTTCAAACTAGTTGAAAATCTATTCAAGGATGTTGACAAAGATGAAATGAAACAATTTGAACGAAATGCCTCTTTAAATTTCGAAACCATTTAAAAGAAAAAAATTATTTTGAAAATATTATTATAAGATTTTAAGGGAATCTTTGAAGGTGCTATAATGGCGGAAATTATATGCACCCGTCGTATAAGATAAAAAAACATTCTTACATTAATTTGGTCGAAAAGGTCATAAGGTCCCTTCTTTGGAAAACCACAGAAAGATTCCTTTCAAAACATTTTATAAAGAGTCAAAAAAGGGTTTAAATTAATTTAAACCATAGTATAGTAAATAGTAAAAATGTTTTGGAATACATTTTTAAGAAACATGTATGTGGATGATAGAGAGGTCCCAGTAGATACTTACGTAAAAACAATCTCGGATAATAAAGAGATTGTGAAATTAACTCTTACCTTGTACTTTTTTTTGGTCGAGGGTAGGTTAACCTTTTGTATAATGGTGAAATAACATTAATTAAATTATACAAGAACCATATACATCAATATTATATCATATGTGATCTTCTAATATTGCTTTGATAATGATATTTCATTAGTATCGTCATTTCAGGTGTTAACTGATTCGTTTTCCTTTATATGTTTTGAAACATAAGCCATGTTTGTTACGGATAGAATGTATTTGATTCATATCGAGAATTATATTATGTTCTTAATCATTATTTTTAATAACAAAATGAAAATTATTCTTGAATGGTTACGATGCGGAATGAATCTTATCGCATTCGTGGAGACGGTAATCCATACTTACGCACGAGCGACAATATCATTCTTTTGATATTAAAATAGTATATAATTGGATGGTATATCACATATAAAAAATAATTATCATGTTATATATATTATTTACATCAGTTATACTCATTATTATACCCATCCAAATGATGAAGTGTTTGAATAACAAACATCACCATGACGTGGAGACAGTAAGCTGTACATACGCACGTATGGTGACTTTGTCATTTATAGGATGGATAGAATAATGAATATGGTTGTACCATATTTATAATAACATAAATATATATATAAGATACTAGAGTTATCATTTTATAATATAAACAACAAAGAAAGAGGAAGTGGAAGAAGAAAGAACTAGAAAGAGGGTGGTGAAATTATTACCTCTTCTTCGGGTTCTTCCTATTGATTTGATCAAAAGGGCTCCTTAGGTTGGCTTTCTGACTAAAGTAAGGCCTATAGAATTAATTTAGAGATGTTGGGAGGATATTTGGGAAGGTGTTTTACAATTCAAAGGCTTGAGAAGTTTGATAAATGGGTAGGAAGTGAGGGATTTTTATAAGGGAGAGGAGAGGCTCTTTAAGAATGTTTGAAACAATTATTTTATTATAACCTCATCTTCGGTTTCAAAGTTCACATACTCATTAATAAAAAATTTATGAAGACTTATGGTAGAAATAAAATAATACAATAATAATTGGACAGGTTTTGAATATTTTTTTAATATTTATAATCTTATTTATTTAAATCATTTATTAATGAGGTAAATATTGCATCATTATTGTGTCATTTATAATTTAATTTATTTGATGTCCAAAAATTATAAAAAAATACCATGATGTAGGAAATCTTTTTAGAGTTCTAAATAATATTTATTGTCGAAAAGATAACTTATATAACCCCATGTAAAAATTTATTTACTAAAAGATATTTGTTTATGTCATTTTTGTCTTTACTTTAAATTAGTTAATATAAAATGTCTTTATAACTCCCATGTGGCGCCATGGAGTCCCACATTAAACCCAAGGATTCCCATGGTCGTCTATATATCCTAAAATAGGATTAGAACACATGTTATGATAATTTAATATTATTATAATATTATATTTTACCCTTATTTATTATATTTACCCTTTAATCATGGTAAATAAAATATTTACTGATGTAAATATTTAAAATATTTAAAAATAAAAGTTAACTATTTACACATTTTGGACCTACTGATTCCAAATATGGAATCCATTTTTACAAATTCAAAACACGGAAGTGGAATAAATTAATTTAAAATTAATTCCCTTTATCAAAACAAAAAATGTGTTTTTAAGATATAATAACTATCAAAATATTAACACTTGTTTATGTTCAGTTTAAATGTGAAATTACATCCAAAGACCAAAATTGGATTAAATGGTAAAAATATAATCTAATTATACTTTAAAACCACTCAAAATTATAATTTAACACTATAAATTATTTTTATTAAAAAAGTTGTTTTTAATTAAAATTTAGTATTTTTCACTATTAATCAAAAATATGAAAGTTATCAGAAAAGTGCCAAATATTCACCCTAATCTAATTTCGATATTATGAATTCAAAAATGAAGTCCATTTTTAAATATAAAATTTATAAAATTTCAAAAAGTGGGTATTACTATTCATAACGACTACTTTGATTGGTCGCGATGTGTTAGAATGTCGAAGTTGCGTACAATGGAAGCTATTGCATTATTCAAAGGGAAATGTACCATGAAAGCTTGGGGTGTTTCATTCTCCCCTCCTTAAATAAATTTCATCCCCGCAATTTGAAAATTTTCTTTGAAAATAAATGGTTGAAAATAGAAAATACCTTTGTGGAAAACCCACATTGGAAATAGGGTTAATTAAATTTAGACTTAATAAGACGAAAGATAAATGAAAAGTTCACCACCGAATTATGATCCCGAATAAGAAAAAAATTGGTGGAAATTATAGAAATATAATTAGAGGAAAATGTAAATATTTATAGGGAGTGATTGAGGTCATCAATCAAAAACAAGTGTACACTTGAGGGCCTCAAAGTCATCGATCTATGATGATTTAAAATATCATCAGTTCAACAGAACATATGGTATTAGGATAACACATTTTTGGTTTTAATATCCTTTCCCTAAAGTTCAATAATTAATTTATTCATAGAATAAGATATATATATATATATATATATATATATATTTGACAAGTAGAGTTTCATCCTTCAATAATTTCTACCACAAACTCATCTTTCACTCCAAAAGATAATAGAACTCAAAAATAATATATTTATCCTAATCGTATAAGGTTCCAAATATTAACACATACCATTTAAATTAAGAAAAATATTTTCTAATAACCATGGAATTCCTGTAGTCTAGTGGTAGGTGATAAAGGTCGGTCGCACTATGGTTGTGGGTTCGATCCCTGCAGCTTTATCCGACACGACGGGTTATCTCCTGACCTGCAGGTTGTCCTTTTCTTAAAAATATAGTATTATAATATATACCAAAAATAACCCTATGAAATGTTTTAACCATAAACAATACTATCCAGAGTTCAAATTAATCCATTCCAACCTTTATAGTTATCCAAAATACCTCTATTCAGATTCTCTCTAAAAGGTCTCTAAATTTCAAAATTAATTGTAACATCAGATTCCTCAGAAAAAGTAAAGTTTCTATTATTGTAACATACTGAAAATATGATTACCTTCATCATATTAAAACCTTAATGAACACAACTAGTAATTCATTACAATCCTTATATATATCACATTATTCTTATAACTAGGATGTAAATTTTGAGTCCAAAACACAAATACATTAATTATTCTACTTCAACTGTCGTAATAGCATAAGCCTGGCCTTGATCCCTTGGCATTTTCTAAGGTAAGTTTCCTTGGTGATTAGGAAATTGATTTGTATAATTCCCCATTTCTCTACAATTGTATCATTCAACATTGACAGCAACATTCTTTCCCTTACAATCACGAGTTTGGTGGTCTTTTTCACCACACTTGTAACAGACTGCCATTCCTTTTAGGCAAGTACCAGGGTGTTTCTTCCCAAAATTATCACATAATTAAAAATAATACTTTTACTTTTTCTATTTATCTGTATCTTGCTCCACCATTCTCTTCTTCTCTTGCTTTACTTTATTGTCATAAGACTTAGAGAATTCTTTTTCTGTCTTGATAGCACATGAGACAATATCTTCATATGATGAGAAGCATTGTGATACTAATACTTGATGGGGAAATTGTTTTATACCATCAAAGAAATGATAAATATTACATCTTGAGATACGTATATAATCTACAACATGCCTTTCTAACCTTGTAAAGTTAGCTTCATACTTTGCGACATTCTCATCCTCCTTTTGCCTCAGACTTAGAAATTGCATTTCTATATCCGCTTGATGGTCAGGAGGAAAGTATTTTTCTAATAAAACACCTCTAAACTCCCTAAATTCCATATTTGATACTTCTTCATCCACCTTTGTGTTTTGAATCAATGACCACCATTGATCAGCATCTTTAGTGAGGCGATAAACTGCCATGATAAATTTTTCCCTTCGCTACTCCCCAAAGCATGAAATATTTTCTCTAAGGAACTTATCCATTGCTCAGATACCAATGGATTTGTACTCCCATTGAATTTTGGTGGTTATTACCTCATAAAGTGATATAAAATTTATCTTACACATTTTGGATCAGGGTGCACCATACGGGTAAGGTTATTTTTCATAACCTAAGTGAGTTGTCCCAGTATGGTGATTAGTTGATTATCACTAGTTGCATCACTATATCCACTATAATTATCTTCAGTAGGAGGGAAATACCTACATGGATTACATTCATTGATATTGTTTCCATTCCTTCCACTAGGTTCCATTTCTAAACAATGGTATAAACTATATTAGTTTATGAATCAAAATACATAATTCTATTCTGGTAAAACACTTAACATGAATTGAACAGTTTATGGATATAATCCATAATCATAAAAAATGTTTTCATTAAGTAAGTATATACTCATAAACCCTTCATAATGGTTTGTAAAGAAAATGAGAATTATCTTAAGCATATCCCCTGGGAGTGTCGTAACCAAGAGTGCAGCAATGCCCGTTGTCGTGCACCAGTTCATGTTCGAGTCCAACTCAAAGCAGTGTTTTCGGGTTTTACAGATAGGTACATCTGTGCCAGATCCGCCTCTACCTGCTCGTATCCGGACAGGGATTTATTTCTTAGAAAACTCATAAAATCTCTACATTACCAAAACTCAAGTAAGTTCTTATATACTAATCCTCAAAGTCTATCTTAGGGTAATGTGCTCTAATCAGAGTTTATCTCAATCTAGTTTCCAAGGTTTGAACTAAAATTCCTCTAATACCAAATGTAATGCCCCGACCCCAGTTACCCAGAGTCTGTGCATTATTACGTAACATTGGCATGATCACAAGGAAATCATGTCCCGAAAGACCGACCAGTTTAGTATTATTGGAAATAATATTCATACATAAATTCAACTTTATAACTTGAAAAAGAAATACAAAAATAATTTATTCCATTAGAAACATCCAAGACTCCTAGATGAATCCTGAAAGTCACTCATAATTAACTTCTCTACATCCTGGGAAAAATAAAACATAGAAAGGGGTGATCTTAGATGCTCAGTAAGGATAACAATATAGTAGAAACTTTCATAAATAAGCATAAACATTTAAGGAAATGTATAAGACTAAAACAAAAGCCTTTTAAACTTGAACTTCAGTATAATATGGAAAATATAAATCAAAATAATTCCATTTACTTACTCACATGTATATTCTACTAGTCACATAATCACATGAAATATTAATATCCACTTTCATAATGATGGAAAGCATAATGCCAGACTTTCATAACCACATAGTCAAGTCCTTGTACCAAGACTACAAATAAGATTCTGTCAAGGACTTGTTCCAAGACACTAGTTTGTCTCATGAGACATACCGATGCATCGGGGAGCTATAGAGGGCTCCACCCGTCACTTACTAAGTCCAATTCATTCCTCATACGAAAAGGTTTAAACATAACATAAACATTCATATTAAAAATAACATACGAAATTTCAATACATTATCCATAAACCAAGAATGGTATAAAAATAACACATCCACAATCAAACATATCACAAAACCTTCAATACAATATGGAAGATTTGTTTCATAATGAATCGACTTCAAACAAGTTGAAATTCTTTCCAAGGATGTTGACATAGATGAAATGAAACTATTTGAAAGAAATGCCTATTTTTATTTTGAAACCATTTAAAAGAAAACATTTATTTTTAAAATATTCTTATAAGCTTGTAAGGGAAGCTTTGAAGGTGTTATAACGGAAGAAATTAGTTGCACCTACTGTATAAGTTAAAAAAATATTCTTACATTAATTTTGTCGAAAAGGTCATAAGGTACCTTGTTTGGAAAACGATGGAAAGATTCCTTTCAAACCATTTTATAAAGAGTAAAACAATGGTTTAAATTACTTTAACCCATAGTCTAGTAAATAGTAAAAATGTTTTGGAATACATTTTTAAGAAACATGGATGCGGATGATAGAGAGGTCCCAGTAGATACTTACGTAAAAACAATCTATGATAATAATGAGATTGTGAAATTAACCCTTACCTTGTACTTTTCCTTGGTAAGGGGTAAGTTAACATCATGTATAATGGTTAAATAATTGTTATTAAATTATACAAGAACCATATACATTAATATTATATCATATTTGATCTTCTAATATTGCTTTGATAATGATATTTCATTAGTATCATCGTTTCAGGTGTTAACTGATTCGTTTTCCTTTATATGTTTTGATACATAATACATGCTTATTAGGGATATGATGTATTTGATTCATATCTAGAATGATATTAGGTTCTTAATAATTATTTTTAATAACCAAATGAAAATTATTTTTGAATGGTTATGATGGGGAATGAGTCTTATCCAGTTCGTGGAGACGGTAATCCGTACGTACGCACGAGCGACAATATCATTCTTTTGATATTAAGATAGTATATAATTGGATGTTATATCACATATACAGAATAATTATCATGTTATATTTATTATTTACATCAATTATAATCATTATTATACTCATCCAAATGATGGCGTCTTTGAATAACAAATATCACCACGACGTGGAGATGGTAAGCCGTACGTACGCATGTATGGTGACTTTGTCATTTATAGGATGGATATAATAATTAATATGGTTGTACCATATTTATAATAACATCAAAGTATATATAAGATATTGGAGTTATCATTTTATAATTGAAACAACAAAGAAAGAGGAAGTGGAAGAAGAAAGAACTAGAAAGTGGGTGGTGAAATTATTATCTCTTGTTCGGGTTCTTCCTTTGGATTTGATCAAAAGGGCTCCTTAAGTTGGCTTTCTGAATAAAGTAAGGCATATAGAATTAAGTGAGGTATTTTAGGAGGATATTTTGGAAGGGGTTTTATGATACAAATGCTGGATATGTGTGATAAATGGGTAGTAAGTGAGGGATTTTTATAAGGGAGAGGAGGGGCTCTTTAGGAAAGTTTGAAACAATTATTTTATTATAACATCATCTTCGTTTTCAAAAGGTGAAATATTCATTAATAAAAAATTTAAGATGTCTCATGGTATAAATAAAATAATCCAATAATAATTGGAAAGGTTTTGGATATTTTTTTAATATTTATAATCTTATTTTTTAAATCATTTATTAATGAGGTAAATATTGCATCATTATTGTGTCATAAATAATTTAATTTCTTTGATGTCCAAAAATTATAAAAAAATACCATGAAGTAGGAGATATATTTATCTTTCCAAATAATAATTATAGTCTAAAATATAACTTATATGACCCCATGTAAAAATTTATTTACTTAAAGATATTTGTTTATGTCGTTTTTGTCTTTACTTTAAATTAATTAATATAAAATGTCATTATTACTCCCATGTGGATCCATGGGGTCCCAAAATCAACCCAAGGATTCACATGGTCAGTTATGTATCATCCAATAGGATTAGGACACATGTTAAGGTAATTTAATATTATTATAAGATTATATTTTACCCTTATTTATTATATTTACCCTTTAATCATGGTAAATAAAGTATTTACTGAAGTAAATATTTAAAATGTCTAAAAATAAAAGTTACCTATTTACAAAATTTGAACCTAGTTATTCCAAATATGTAATCCATTTTACCAAATTCAAAACACATAAGTGGAAGAAATTAATTTAAAATTAATTCCCGCTGTCAAAACAAAAAGCGTGTTTTTATGAAATAATAACTATCAAAAGATTGACACTTGTTTATGTTCAGTTTAAATGTGAAATTACATCCAATGGAAAAAATTGAATTAAATGGTAAAAATATAATCTAATTATAATTTAAAACCACTCAAAATTATAATTTAACACTGTAAATTATTTTTATTAAAAAAGTTTTTTTAATTAAAATTTAGTATTTTTCACTATTAGTAAAAAATATGAAAGTTATCAGAAAAGTTCCAAAAATTCACTCTAAGGTAATTTTGATATTCCGAATCCAAAATTTAAGTCGATTTTGAAAGATAAAATTTATAAAATTTCAAAAAGTGGGTATTACTATTCATAATGACTACTTTGATTGGTCACGATGTGTTAGAATCTCAATATTACGTACAATGCAAGCTATTGCATTATTCAAAGGGAAACATACTGTGGAATCTTGGAGTGTTATAATATTAATATTCGATTTAAAAATATATTGGCATTATCTTTTTTGATAGAAGTGTGAAATATATACTAATGAAAAAAAAGCCTCAAGTATATATTAACTTAAGAAGAGTTGAATATGTGACAACGAAGATGGTTAGAGATGATTAAAGACTATGACTGCTCTATCCACTACCACCCTAGGATAGAAAACAAGGTGGAAGATGCTCTAAGTATAAAGGACCCAAAAATTCTATCATTGTTGAGAATTGAAAAGGATCCAATCTTCTTAGATTTGATGAAGATGGACATGGGATTCATAAAGAAGGACACATCATAAATCCTTTCACAAATGATTTCTCAACCATCTCGTTTAGAAAGTTTAAATGATTCTCAAAAGGATGATGTATAAATTCAGAAGAAATTGGAAACTATCCTAAAATTTAAATCCTAGGAGTTCAATGTTAATGAAGAAGGAATTGTGAGATTTAGTACAAGACTACGTGTTCCATCAAATCTAGCATTAAAGAAAGAACTTTTGGATGATGCATATATTTCAAATTTTTCCATTCTACAAGGAAATACAAAGATGTATCGAGATCTTAGAGAGAAGGTGGGATAACATGAAGAAGGAGATTGCTGAGTATACATCAAAGTTCCTAGTATGTCAGCAAGTGAAGCCTGAGAGGCGGAAGTCTAAGGGGATGATGCAACCATTACCCATACCAATATAGAAATGAGAGAACATCACCATGAAATTTGTCACTAGACTTCCCAATACATCCAAAGGAAAAAATGTTATCTGGGTAGTTGTGGATCATCTTACAAATAATTCACACTTTATTGCAATTTGATGGGATTTCTCATTAGATCAATTGGCACAGATATACATCAGAGAAGTGGTAAGGTTGCATGAGGTACCACTATTGATTGTATCTGATAGATATCCAAGATTCACCTTTATGTTTTGGAAGAGTTTCTAGCACACTCTGAATACTAAGTTAAACTTCCGTACAGCTTATCATCCTCAAACTATTGGAAAATCTGAGCAGACTATCCAAACACTTAAGGACATGTTGAGATCATGATCAATGGACTTCTAAGGAGGATGAGATCAACATCTTCCCTTGGTTGAGTTCTCTTACAATAACAGTTTCCACTCAAGAATCAAAATGGCTCCTTATTAAGCCCATTATGGGAAGAGGTGCAGAACAGCAGCATGTTGGGATGAAGTCGGGGAGCAAAGACTCCTAGGTCTAGAAATGGTTAAAGAAATGGTGGAGAAGGTTACGACCATCCAGCAACACATTAATGATGCTAAGAGTCAACAAAAGAGCTATGCTGATAATCATCGATAAGACCTAGAGTTTGATGTCGAAGACATGGTATTCCTCTACATATCACTGTGGAAGAGATTTATGAGATTTAGGGAGAAGGGAAATCTTATTCTAAGGTAAATGGCCCTTTTGAGATCTTTGATCACATTGGAGTAGTGGCCTATTGACTAGTGCTCCCACCAAACCTATCTCAACTACATGATGTATTACATGTATCACTCTTAAGGAAGTATATGTCTGGTCCATTGCATGTACTCAATCCATAGGTGGTACCATTAGATAATGAACCCTCCTATGAAGAGAATCCAGTGAATATCTTAGATCGTATGAAAAAAGTTCTATGAAATAAGACAATTCCCCTCGTCAAGGTGTTGGGGAAAACCATAATTTCGAATAAGCAACGTAGGAATCAGAGGAAGTGATGAAGTAGGGTTTCCCTCATCTGTTTTAGTGTTGTAAAAGGAAACTTTTATGGTGATTTTTTTAAGGGGGGAAGATTGTAAGGACCCAAACTTTTATTAATGAAACTTCCTCTTGATCTAATTAAATGTATTATTATGTAAAATGGTTATATAAAACATATTCCCTTATTTGGTTTTATGTTTTTGGATTTTAAAATATCATTAATAATTGTTACTATTACTAATATAGCTATTGAAAAATGATCACATGATTAGTATAAATATAGGGCTTTAACGAATCCAATTTACTCAGACTAAGGAAGTTATGACCTCATCCAGTAGAATTGCTCCCTAAAAAGCCCATTTTTCAGAGTTCAAAAAGGAGGTAGCATTACTGGGCTTCACTCTTGATGAATCCCAAGATTATCTTCAACATGTTAAGCTTGAATGGAACTACCTAGGGTAGAATTGGAAGTTAATAGAGATTTCCACCGGGCGATGTTATCTGAGCCACCCCAAGAGTTTTTCACCATCGTACACCTTACCCTTAGGTCTTATGAGGGTGTTATAAGGGGTTATGTAACAAGACTCTATCACTATGATTATGTGCATTATTTTTGTATAAAGAATATACATTCATTTTATTATTGTTACTTTGTAAGTTGTTTTTAAAGAACAAATAGTATTTTTAGTTAATATTAAAATTCAGTTGAGAAATCTATTTTCATGAATTAATGGATTTTTGAATTAAATATTATTTTCATAAAATACTATTACTAAATTAATTTTTATTAAATAAAAATTATCGTATAATTTTTTATGAATACAATTTAAATTTTTATTAAGGTTTAAAAATTGTTTTTGTCAAAACCCATGAATTTTCAATAAATGTTAGTTTTTATTTGAAAATTAAAAATTTGCATATTTAGAAAATTATTTAGATAAAATAAATATTATTTTTGGATTCAGGACATCTAAATTATCTAACAGTGAATTTTTCATAATTTTCTGAGATAGTCGAATTTTTGGGTAAAAATGAATACCTTTTAAATATATATTGTGTTTTTTTACATCATAATGAACCAATAGTGATGTAATAAAATACAATAAAAATTATTTTAGGTCAAAATATGTTTTACCTTTAATATAATGTTATTTTATATTTGTTTGACTAATTTTATGGTTTCTTAGTAGACCCTACAAGAATTATAAAACATTTTAACTTTTAAAATGGTTTCCTTGAGAGTGTGACTCACCTCCACATCAAAAAGACTAATATTTTAATAATTTAGGCCATTTTCCATATAAAATAAATTTTTACACTCCCCTTTGGCTAAAACCATGGGAAAAACCATGGGTTGGTTTGTGGTTTTGAATAGTTTAATGTGTGTTGTCCAAAACCTAAATAATAAAGATTTCTTTCTTCTTTTCTATATAAACCCACTCAATATCTCATTCATATTCACTCAAACCATTTTAAACTCGACCAACCTCTTAAATCCTCTCTATAAAATCCTCCCAAGGTGCCCCGATCTCCCAAGAAGCCTCTCTCAAGCCTCTCCCAATCCTTTGGGATCACACTTTCAAGTAAGGGATCCTCACTTTCCTTCCTTCCTTATTTCTTTCCAAGTTTCCTTATATTTTTATGCCCTTTTATTTTAAATTAGAAATTTTGGGGTATGATTTATCACATCCACTATAATTCCCTCCTTATTTTTTGATGATGAGATACCTCTTTCACCCTCATTAATGCCTCCCATGTACACTCATTACTGTGCCGAAATTCTGTAAGGGATTTCTCTCTCCTCATTTACATTCAACCAATTATTTTATGTTATGCATATAAATTCCATTACATATGTTGGGACATGTATCTATATGACCACCTTAATTTCCATTTCATGTAAATATGATGAGATACCTCTTTCTCTCTCATCAACCATTTTTATTAATTCTTATGTCACGTTGTTATACTACCGAAATTACACCAAGATTTTCCAAGCCAAAGTCATTGTGTAGTGAAAACCATGACACTTTCTCTATCAAGGGTATTCACCTTTATGAAAATTTACTTTTTTATTATAGAGTTTCATTTATTAATTCCATATTCCTTTATTTTGTAATAAATTATTATGTTAAATGAATCCATGTTGTGTGATCTATGTGGAACTCTTATGCATGAAATGAAATGATTAAGAAGGGTGTGCCCTGATAACGCTCCAATACATTGGGTAAAGAATAGTATCATGATACTCCATGTGAAATTATGGTTTACTTATGATAATTTAATTTCAAAAATGGTTTACTCATGCTTCATGTGCAATGAGCCTTGGCTCGTGATAATATCATGTTAAATGTTGTTTCCACATTTCCATGTTATGATAATCATGCTATATCATGGATTTATGTTCATGTTTATATTATGCTCCATTGATATGCCTATTTCCTATAATTTATTTTTTTATTCATGTTATGACTTCTTTAATCCCTTATTGGGATTTATATTATGGTTTTATGTTCATGTTTCTATTATGCTCCATTGATATGCCTATTTCCTAACATGTAATGTTTTCTTCATGTTATGAATTCATGTTATGTATGTACTCAGGTTATCCCATGAAATTCTAAGTAAGAAGGAAATTTGTGATCATGTAAAAGAATTTTTCAGTAAATATGTTGTATTTTATGTTTTAATTTGTTATGCAATGCTCTTAATTTCCCAAGACACTAGACCTCTCAATCCTCAAAGTTGTTTGAAGTAAAATTTTATTTAATAAATCATGTTTAAGTGTGTAATAAAGAGAAGGGTTTTTATATTGGCGATTCACATGGTTTGAAAAAACTTGCTAAAACTATGAAAAATTCCTATGGAGACTCGCAATTCCATATTTCATGATTACAACATAATTAGTATTTACCCCAATTTCTAAACCATGCATCTACCTGTTTTCTCCAAAAAAACAAACCTTTCAACCCTCGACTCCAAGAAATCTCTAGAATAACCCAAAGGATAAACCAAGATAAAACTAAGGCATACCTGTGACCTGGAGGGCATCCCAATTCTCCCCAACATAAAATATGTTAGTCCCCTAAAAATGCTCATGATTTTTAATTCACAAAAAGAGAATACCATTGTTTCCTCATCAATGATTCCTACTACCACATCTTGTGGATATCCCATATAAACTTCCACAACACACATACCATGGGAATTGATTTACCATCTAGTACCTTTTATTGGTGATCCATAATATAAACTAGTTTCTCAACTAAATTGGTGTTTGGATAAAGATCAAAATCATCCCATTTGATTACATGGGAAGGGTACAAATGATACCTCCTCAACTGGTAAACATGAAACACATCATGAATTTTTCATGTGATAAAGAAATTACAATCGATATTCCACCATTACAAGTCATCCAATGATGTGAAAGGGGTCCAAAAACCCCAGTGACAACTTACTCTACTTACCTAACTAAAAGTATCCCAAGCGAGGAGAAACTCTAAGAATAAACCTATTGCTAACCTTAAACTCTAGTAGGCAATGATGATGGTATGTATGAGATTTTTGAAGATTCTGAGAAGTCACTAACCTCCTATAGATCAACTCTATTTTTTCTTCTATATCTTGAAAAATTATTGGTCCAACCAAGGAACGATCTCCCAAATTTTCCCAAAATAATATAGATTTACATGGTCTCCTATACAATTCTTATAAGGTCACAATATTGATCAATTAAGAATAACTATTATTTTAGGAAAACATGAATAGAGGAAATTGATTTTCCCACAAACCCCAAAAATCAAGAACGCATGCCCGAACAATATCTTTAAGGATCCAGATAGCTCGCTCAGTCTGCCCATCCATCTTCAAATTATTTTCCATGATTATTTTTTACTAATAACCCATCACATATTTCAAACCTTACCAAAACATATATGTAAACCAAAGGTCCCTATTATAAATTATTGTATAATTAAATCCATGAATCTTTAAAATATATTGGATTTACAAGTCCACAACTTGACCTACCTTCATCATCTTATTGATATAGAGGAAATTATCTGATTTAGTAATTTGGTCAATGATCACCCAAATCGCAACCTTCCCACTATGATTCCCTATTAAACCAATGATAAAGTACATGGAAATATCATCCCACTTCTACACTATAATGGGAAAAGGATGAAAAATATAATATGGTCTTTTTTTATCTATTTTAATTATTTGACTAGCAAGGAACTATGACACAATGCATGTGATCTACCACCTCATCCCTAGAGACCAATACTGATGTCTCATATCATGATAAATCTTTGTAGTCCTAGGGTTTACTAACCAACAAGAACGGTTTTGAATATCAAACAAATCCTACCTTAGTAATATAATAATTACAAACATACTTTGGAAACACAAAACACCAATGGTAGATTGAGAACAATCACCCAAGCTCTCCCTGCTATTTAGTATTTTACTAAATAATAGGTAATCAATGTCTCACACATACTCGATCCAAACCTAATCATAAAATGATGATTCAACCTTTATCAAGGGTAAAAAAATCATCCAATGGGCTCATCCACTCCCAAGATCCTCTCGGAAGACAAACTGATCAAAGATCACTCCTCCACTGAATCCTTCAAGGCTTGAGTCAATAATGTTCTACTCAATGCATCATTAAACACAATTCTCTTTTCTATGAGTATAAGAAATATAAAAATAAAAAGTCTGAAGATACTTAACCCAATGTATTTATATCATGTTCACATATATTTGAGTAAAAATATACTTCAGTATATTATGATCAGAGTATACCATCAACTATTCCCCAAATAGATAGTCGTTAGAAGTTCTGAGACCATGCATAAGAGATGCCAACTCAATTTTGAGTTTTGGGTAGTTCTTATCCTGAGGGTGTAGTTTCTGAGATCCATATTCCACCACTTATTTTCCCTACATCAAGAAACATCCCAATATTATACCCAAGGCATCATATTAAAAAACATAACCCAGAATTCACACTTGTAAAGATTAATATATAAGCAATGTTCTAGAAAGATACTAAGGATGATATCCAAATAATCCTTGTACTCCTACTATGACATTGAGTATACCAAAATATCATCCACAAACATAACCATGAAAGTGTCTAAGAACTGATGAAAAAACTTGTCCATCAATGTTGTAAATACTATAGGATCATTGTTGAGACCAAATATAATAATCAAAAACTTGAAATGCCCACATCGGCTCCTAAAAACTTTCTTAGGTATATCCACTTATTGGACTCTCAACTAGTGGTAACCTAACTATAGTAGAGTGTTAGTAGAACAACAACCCCCTTTGATTTGATCAAAAAGGTCATTAATTCTTGGAAATAGATACTTATTTTCATAATGTTTACATGATTTAGCTTTAAGTAATCAATACAATGTTCAAGGATTTCATCTACCATCTTATAAAAAAAGGATAGGTGAAGCCTAAGGTAACATGATAGGATGAATAAATTCCCTATACTTAAGATTCCTCAACTAAACTTTATGTTCTTTTAACTCAAAAGGTTCCAGGAAATATGTTGACATAGAAATGGGCATCATACCAGGAAGTAGGAAAATAGTGAACTTGACCTATCTTTATGGTACTAATCAAGAAAAATCATTTGGAAAGTCCTATAGGTTTTCACTTACCACTACATGAAGTGTACTGCTCAAATGAGGATCAATAGTCTCAAGAAACATATCCAACAACTAGCAAGAGATCATTCTAGAAAAATGGATAATAGGCCCCTCCCTCCTAGATCTATAATACCACTCACCCTGAAAGACATTAGAGACCCCATCGAGAGACAAAAACTGAACTCAAAGATGATAATAGTTAATTTGATCCTTAAAACTAATCATCTAATCCATGAAAATATAAGTTTGAATATGTCAAGGTCAAGGACTAAGAAGTCCCACATGACTTCATGGATGGCCATATTGATACACGAGACAATTAAAACCATACTCAGATCACTTTTTTATCGGCATGGAAAGATCCAACATGAAAAAGGGAAGTTTGGAACATGAGACCATCATGTCAATTAAATTTGATGATATAAAAGAATGAGTGGAACCCATATCAAAAAATCCATTATTATAGAGGATTAAATAAAAACCATACCAATAATAGTATCTGAAACTTGACTTATATTCCAATGGTGCATACTCCACCATGTATAGAAACATGGTATCTTCTCCTCCATAGGTCTTTTTAGCTGCATCAAAATTACTCCCGGCATTAGGATATGACCCACCATCCTTGGAAGCATCTGAATTAACTTGAAAAACCTTAGTGATAGTGGATAGAGCCTTTCTAACTTAGGAAATCCTTTCACAAAAACACCTGAGAAGTCCAGATTATCCACATTGGTGACATGTTCAGGGTTCTTCTCTACAATTAGGATTTGTATGACTTGGATTTCCATATTTATAGCAAACAACACACTAATATACTATTGAATCCCCTGAAACTAGTCTTGAAAAAATAGCATCTTTGAGTTTCCTTTTCTAGCTAGAAGGCACACCCTTGCTAACAAATATGGAAATCAAAGTTGCACCTAAACTAGTCTACCCAGGTATATCAGCCTCTACCATATCCACTTTATTGGATACCTACACAATGTCCGAAAGGAACAAGTGAATCAACATTGACTGAATATTGAACCTCTAAATTATCTCGAACTTATGAGATTTAAGGTAATCATTAGTGTCCATCTTGGGTTCTAAGTGCACCAACTCAGTGAAATGGGTGGAATAATCTAAAACCAAATACTTTCCTTACTCCAAGGTCTAAAATGAATAGATCTTTGCAACTCAAAAATCATTAGGATATAACTTTTTCTTGAATATATTGTTGAAATAAGTATAGAAAGGGTACTTGTGAAACTTAGCTTGCATGATAGAGTCCCACTATTACCTTCCTGATCCTTGAAGCATTTAAGCGGTGAAATCCACCTTAGATTCCTCTTGAGTTTTCAGAAAATTGATGATATGTTCAATATAATGAAACCACTCTTTAGATTTGTGGGGTCCTTTGTTTCCATAAAATATGGGTGAATTCTACTTGGTAAATTCTAATCCATGATCCAATATTGATCCCTAGTTCCCAAAATCCACATGATCTAGAGTCTGAATATCATGAATAAATACTTATATTAAAAAAGGATCTATTGGGGGATCCATATGTATAATTTTGTCATATCATCCTCTCTTTAATTTGGAATACTCTCATAGGTGGAATTTTCTAATAAATATAAAATAAAATAACCAATCATCTTAAGGGAAGTTCCAAAATCAAAGACCAGCTTTAAGAATCCAAATCAATTCCTTTAAATGAAAATAATTTAAATAAAATTTTGGATTCTTATGAATGAAATAAATAAAATTTTAAAAAAATCATTTAAATAAACCCTAAAGAGAGTTCATTTAAATAACCTCAACCACTAAGTTCTAATATTGGATAAAAATCCTTCACCACCCATGGTAACTCGAGT
The DNA here is from genome assembly GCA_963277665.1 of Viscum album. Taxonomy (NCBI): domain Eukaryota; kingdom Viridiplantae; phylum Streptophyta; class Magnoliopsida; order Santalales; family Viscaceae; genus Viscum; species Viscum album. The sequence continues at coordinate 453,920,983 of OY728166.1, read as the reverse complement.
TTGGACACAAAAGTGAGATAGTTAGTCACCCTCCCACACTTAATACCTGAATTTAAATGGTCCTAAATCCTACCTACCAAGGACCCTAAACTAAACCCATGTAGTGGAATAAAAATTCCTGTTGGGAAATCCATTTGATACCATTTTTTAATGAAACATCTCAGGCTAACAAGACACATCATTTGAGAAGGCCCATCACATGGTGGTAAATGACCAAAATAATTAAACAAGTATCATCAATAACCAGAAATAGATAAACCAATAGAGTACAATGAAGAATAAAGTAAAAAATCCATGATATATAAACTTTTAAACCAGAAGCCTAAATCAAAAATTAAAACAAGACAAAAGATAACTGAATATCCATGTGACCATTTGTCACAACCAATCCATCACACTAAGAAGGTAATGACACCTAAGAGAATCCAATGAACTACATGGTGTCCATCCATTTAACTACATCATGCATAAACATATCTATAAATTTCAAAATGAAAAATTATGGTTTGAGAACAAATCCATGCAGGATTTTACGAAAGAATCTCTAAAAAGCCTAATAACATGAAAATGGTAACTATATATTTAAAACAAATAAAATATATAAATAATTTTTAAAAGATAATGATTTTTTTAAAATCATTTGGTTTTCATAAAATCATTTTATATTCACATAATCCAGGAACATTAAATGTACATGTAATATAGTATAAAATCCTAAGAAAAACCATCCATGTATACACTATAGGATAAACAAGTGACCAACTGAGAATGAATAAACCATCATCTATAAAACTAAGCCTAAATGAAAAAGAATAATATTGTTATCTAGAATATGGGTATATATACTAATACATAATAAAGGACCACTATTCTAGGCATAATTTGAATCCAACCAATATTAAGTCCTACCACAGTCTGTTGGCATCTATGAAATAACCCCTAGTGGGGAAACACACACTAAAGTGGCATATCCATTTCCTGACAAACCCAAGGTTCCTAATGTGCTTTGTTTTCCCAAAAAATTGAAAACCATGAAAAAGATTTATAATACATTTTCATAGAAATGACTCACCTCTCTCATGCTTGAAAACCCATTTTAGAATCAAAACCACCTTTAAGTCATTTCATCAAACAAAAAGTGTTCATAATTTTTTTTTAAATAAAAAACCATTTAAAACAAAAACATCTTTAAATTAATCCACTTTAATGTCATGTTAATTATTTTCATAAAAAACCAAATGAATTTTCAAGAACTTCATGTATTTCATGATTTAGAACCTTTATATAGTAAAAACTACCTCAAGAACATATGAAAATAATCGCCTTTAAGTATAGAGATTGTAAATTAGTAGATTAAGTCCCCATGAGTGTAAATGCATAAGAAAAATAATAAAATATCCATATATACCTTTATATATTGTAACCAAAACCTAATCAGGTCCCAAAAAGATGAGGGCGGAAGAGATCAATCAAGGATCTAAGAATAGAAGTGAAAACCAGATTGAAAATGGAACACACCTTGAATAGATCCATTAAGAATAAAGTAAAACAATCAAGAATCTAGTGTGAGAATCCTATAGAGAATAAGGGAAGGTTTATTTTGATCCCTATGGAGATTATGAGAAGATTAGATATAAAAATGTACAATGGAAAGGAGGTAAATTCTAAATTTTTATACATTTAGATCGAGGATCCTGGTTAGGCTGCACAGTTAGACAAACTGTGTGACAACCATGCATGGCCTATATACCCTTGAAAAAAAGGTGCAAGATTTCCTATGAAGATCCAAATAATTTGAGAAAAACATGATTAAGCCACATAACACCTCTAAAAACCCATTCAAACACCGGAACAATTTCCTTTAGTGAGTCACACAATTTAAAAAATGATGCTCAAACTATGAAAAAACATCCATGGAGTCTCATAGTTCAATACTGCATAGTTAGCACTAATCGTGCAACTAAACCATGCACCTGGTATGTTTTATACAAAAACCAAGATTTCAACCCCTATCTCCTAGAAACCTCTAGAACAACCAAAATGATAAACCAATCTCAAACTAAGGCATACCTATGAATTGGAAGTCATAAAAAAAGTCAATCACAGTTAACATCCTCTATAATCTCTCTATAATGATCATATATCTAGTGAACTACTTAGATTTTCATAAAATTGGTGCATATACATGCCAAGAACCAACTCCATGATTAAAATATCTTTTTTTCAACAATGATGAAGTAAAATGGGACATGAGAATTTTTACCATCCCCTAAGGTGGTAATGAGTAGCACACTTGTATATTTTATATAAAGAAAAGTTCCAAACATATGAATGGATTTTTTATAATAATTATATGTGATAATATATTACTATAATGCCCAAAATAGTGTATAGAACTTCAAATTCATTCGATTATCCCAATTACCCTAGGAGACAAACTCAATGGTTTCAGGATGATAAATGATCTGATTTTTGAGACACTAAAATCTCATTAGTTATGGTAAAATATTATATGATTCATCCCCATCACCATACGCTTTTATAATTTCATTTTTATTTTCCATCCAATCCTTTCCATATATTATCCTATATTTAAATAACTATTGTAATAATTATTACATAAGATACACAAGAATATCCTGACAAGTTCATATCATCTCAATAATAATAGTCGATATAAATTCTACATCTAGTGGAAACTGGTCCCATGACAGGCTTGAGTGTACACAAGTATGTAGGCCTTACAACTTAGATATATTCTTGCTTGGAAATGTTTTATCATATATTTAATGTATGTAAAATTTATATTATTACTCATATTTTTCACACCTAATGGTGTATTTATCCTTTTATGACTTATCAAACATGAATAAAAAATATTTCCCAATTTAGTATTTTTTTTAACCACAATTTCAATCCACTTTTACTTTCAAAATCTATTCCTACATATGATGTGTTATCAGTTGAGGAAGATATTTTTCTTTCAATTCCTGAGAAATTACTACTTTGGGTAGTGAAATCTCAATCAAATTGTTATTCATGTGAAATTCATTATACTAATAATATTTTTAATGTCTATAATAAAAATTATTAGTTGCAGAAAAAGAAAAAAATAAACCCAAACGAATACCTTTATTCATGATAAATGAAATTACACATTAATTATAAATGAAGAAACCATAAAAATAGTGTGCCGTACATTATCTCTAACACTACATCTATGAAATGTGGTTAAGATAAATCACCTGATGTTTGTTTTGGATTCCTATTATCACCATGGAATGTTAAAAATTAATTGTGTAAAGGTGGAAAAAGAAATAGATCTTTGGGTTTGATGGAATATCGATGATGAATGCATGAACAAACACACACTTACCATTAAATGGGAATGGGATTTATAAAGTCTTTAAGGATTATCATTAGGTGATTTCCTATTTAATCAATTGTTATAATGCATAAGTAAATGTATCAACTAGTTCATGAAACCCTTGCATGAATGAATTAACTCTCCCTGATTGTTTCATCTTATAAAACATTTCAATTTATAATAGCCCACATGGAAGATTCATGAATGATAACACTTATCATTCAATATCCCAATACATTATAGGATACAAGTGTATATTGTAACTTTTTATTACACAAAAAATAATCCATAAAATATCATTCAATCATACCATATAATTTAGAAAGGTAGTATCATGAAATATAATTTCAAGACTTATGATGTAAATATATCATACTATATGATATACCAATCTTAGAATTTTTAATTTCTATGCAATATGGATATCATCTTATATGGTATCCCTATATTATATACTACAGGGTAGGATAATATGTGTCACGTGTATAAAAATATTTAGGTCGTGTCTCTTTTTTTCTCACACTTACACAAAAGCCTAAAATACTTAGTGTCATTTCACCTTATATGGTATCATATACAATAACTTATGAAACCATATCCAAAACTCATTTTGGATACATTCCAAAACAATTTTGGAAATATATCATCAACTTCATTATGTATCACATCACATGAAATAAATTGTGAATACCCATATAAAACTCTTTTGGATTTACTCTAAAAAACTTTTAGAGTAGATATCTGAGTCAAACTCAATCACTATTTAGTCAACTACAAAACACAAACCCATGAGATTTTATAGAACTGATAGAAAATATGAATCATTGAATATATAAATATAATCAAAGAGAGACCTATAACAAATAACCAATGCTACTCAATCTAAAAAGGGGTTTTACATGATCTCAATCAAACACATGTATCTATATACTTGTGTCAATCATCCACATCACATTCCAGAATGCATTATAACACATTACATTTATCCAAGACATTCAGTAACTATGGTAAATAGATTATGTCAATCCCATATAACCAACCCAAATGTTCTCTACTCTCCGAGTATAGACTAAACTGATCAATGGATACATTACATTCCATTCACCTTTATGGATAAACACATCACATATACCTTATCTAAATATATAAGAATATCATATGTATTGTTTAGGTGTAACCACACACTCATAAATATATATATCAATCAAGGACTTATACTTTATACTTATTATAAGAGAGGAAAAATATCATCTTGGTTGTACTCCAACCAATGACCTAACCGGAAACATACCTAACCACCCCATGATTATCTAAGCCTTAAGGATTGAATAAGAAAGGTATCAAAGTATGAAGGTTCTCATGCTAGGTATCATACTAACCTCAGGAAGTGGGGACTCCAAATATGATCTATACAACCCTAGTATACCAAATACATAGTGTATAACACTCCATGTGGTATAATTGGGGGGTCATCTGGTGTACAAAAACCCATTTTTATGTCTCATAATAATATTCGGTATCCTAATACAAGAATCCCACTCACATTAAACGTAATATTTTATCAGAACTTATAATACTGCATGATGAAAATCAGTTAGGGATAACTCAAATTCATACTTTGATAGGTCAATTAATATTATAATTCATTAAATGTATATCAATAAATACATATATGTAAAAATGTGAAATAATGATAAATTAAATATATTTTTTATATTATACATTTATATTCTTAAACTCTTTAAGAATAATTAAAAATAATAATACATAAGTGTTTGTCTAACATATCATATATGATAGACTACCTGATCATCCTTATGTTTTCTTCACTTACATGTTTTTTATTATCTCGTTAAATCTATATGTAATTCTTTCCACATCAATATATGAACTTATGATAAAAAACTCCCACTAAAATCTTTATTAAGTATCATATATGAATAAATAATGTTTGGATAATTATATTATTTTGGAATCGTATTCCTATTGTTCAACTTTTTGAACATATTCAACCCGTTTAACTCCATAACATATGTTATGATGTCAACATATGTTGTTTAATTATAACTCTTTATAAGTATATAATCATCATTAATTGAACTTATTCCATAAAACTTTTCCAATAAATATATTAGTAACTAATGTAAATTTTATATTTCATGTTTTCCAAAATATCTTATACTGCTTTAGGATAAAGTGACATTCACTTCTTTATAATAACTAAATGTAACTATTTACATTTATCTTTACCACCATAACCTAAACTCTTTAGGATATTAAGTGAAATGAAATTTAAAATTTAGACAATAATAATCTTTTATTTGTTAAATTTTTACTTATCTAAGTCCAAACATGCTTTTTATAACCTCTTAGATGCTATTTTTTTAGAATATCATTCTAAGATACAAAAAATCCTTTATGTTTGGAAATATCACTTATTTCATTTTAATAATAATAATTAAAAAAAATTATTAATTCCATATCATATATAAAATTCTATGTGTTTAAATTATTTTGTTGAAAAAATATTTTATTCCTCAAAATATACCACTTGTGGATGAAAAGAACAGATTTCATAATATTTTAACAAATATATAGATAAACCCTTTTATCTTGGATATAATATTTTTATACTCATTTTATTCTCAATAACATGTTATAAAATTCACTGAATCATAAACAATATAATTAATCATATCATTTTATTTATAAAAACTCTTTGTTAATGAACAACTTCTCTTATTATATAAGAGAAATGAAATGAAGATATACATCCTTTATGAATATCCATATAAGATTGTTAAATTATTTTACATTCAAATAATTGTCGCAGCAACTCTTTTCTTCATCATTTGAATGAAAACTCAAATATATATTTATTATATCCTTTATCTTGAACACCTATATATATAAAACATTCATACAGAATATATTTGGTATCGTATAACCTTTAAAACCAAAGAATTATTTTTATAACATTGATACCCAACATAGAAACTCCACGGTGTCTCAAAAATCCTTCATATATTCTGAACAATTCCAGCTTATGGAACCATTACTCATTGATTCTTTAAAACCAATTTTTGTTTTATTAACCTTAGTTAGATACTTTAATAAACAGTTTTGGACTCCCCAAATAACTTTTATTCTTCCATTTGAACTTTTATCCACCTTTACTTTCAATATAGCACCAAAAATTGGACATTATATGCCCAGATCACATATCTTCAACACATTTAGAATAATTGGTTAAACATTTCTTTAAGTCATTCACATTATCAAAACATACACATCAATAAAAAATAATTAATTCCTTAACCAGAATAATCTTTTAGGAAACCTTTAGTCCCACTAAGTCCTTTACATACCCAACAATATTGAGTATAAGAGTGAATTCTAAAATTCATTTGGTTATCTTACAATTAATTCATTTGAAAATATAATTTAATCATTCATATAGGAATCTAGATTCAATTGTTAAATAACTTTAATAGTTTCGTTACTCTAGAAAGTGTTTCTCCAACACATGGAATTTTCCTTTCCTTTACTTAATATCTTTTATTAAGTTACTAGTATTAGGAATTGAGTATGTTAAGATCTTCCTTTAAATAATTTATCTCATGTTGAGTTTTATTATAATGATATCATTATCTATAACACAATCATATTATCATATGAGTATCATGTTTTATAATCATTTAATTAGGGCTTCTATTAAATATGATCCCCCTAAAATAATGATACCTTTTAAATTCATCACATCCATTACTATTAAAAGATATATATTTAACTAAGAAATGGGCCTACTATGGAATCAATCACACTATATAACTATTTAGGTAGGTAATCATCCCAATCATATCAGATATGATGATTGGATAGTTGACAGAGTAACTCTTTACCTAATCCCTAGTATAGATAATACCAACTCTATTTCTATGGTATCGTAACTCAAATATAATAGCATGATTTGGTTACCTAACTCTTATGGATATCCATTTCCACCATACCATAAAAATGATAATCCATAGGCACCATGTTATGGGAGAACCTACCAGGTTGAATGACCGAGTCTTAACATGTGCCATTTTGGACGGAATTCAACACTTTGAATTTTTAAGGGGATATAATCTCACAATATTATCTCATGTTATTACCTTTAAGTATTAATACTTATATTTATTTAGTTTTTAACCATATTCCTTCCACAAAATCAATATGTCAAAACCATATTGATGTATAACTCTTTATACAACCCAAAACTAATGCTACCCACCAAAAAATAGAAGTTAAACATATTTAAACATTTCCAAATTAATATCATGCATAAGGTATATATAAAATTCATGTAAAGGTTTAAAATTATATGAAATTGAAAATATCTACATGAGTAATCTTGGCGCCACAGAGAGAAACCCCCATCTTTCGACACAAGGAATAAGACTTCTGGCTAGTGGGAAGTTCAACCCAAAGTCCCTATACCCAGGAATATTTTACTCAAGATGCAATCCAATTAAATGTAATTTTCATACCTAATATGTATACCTAATATGTATAAACTATATTTAATAAATAAATTCAAGATAATAACTTTAATAAAAAACTATGGTTAAGGTAGATGGAAAACTAAACCGATTATCACACCTAGCATGTTACTAATTAGATGCATAAATGAAAAATTCTAGAATCTTTTTAAAAATTAAAATAAATAATACACATATTTATAACATAACAATCATATTAATGAAAAATAATGTAGATAATAACTTTTAAATAAATGAAAAATTCACATATTTAAAGATGAGATAAAAATTTATAAAAAATTCATAAATAAAATCTAATTATAACTAGTTTATAATATAGCTAATCATTATAAAAATTCCATAATATTAAATATAAACACTTTATATTCACTTTACAATATGAAATATTTCATATTATTCATTACATGTCATTTATTTAATTATATGATATTAATGAATCATAAACATTTTATAGTACAATTTCTATTATGTAAACATTTATATAATTAAAATATCAAATACTTAACATTATTTAAACCTAAAAAAAATAAATTATGAAAATACTTTTGAAATGGTTTAAATAATATCCGAAATGAGGTTATTAATTTTATCAATTAAAATTATTAATTATAAACATTTCATAATTTAAATATAAACTCTTTCATAATTTGGAATTATTTTTGTAATTCATCAACACTTTATAAATCATCCTTATACTATCTAAATAAAGACTCCGTATATAAGTAATAATATATTGTATATAATTTAGTAAAACTGAATTTAATATAAACATTTAATATTATGAAATATCTATTAATAATCATTTCATAAACATTTATTTAATTAATTAAAAACTCTTTATAATTAATTAATTTACAAAAAAATAAAATTAATAAATATAAAAAAATCCTTTTATAATAATTTATAAACAAATTCTTAATAATAATATCCAATTTATAGTTTAATATTAAGGAATTTGTTTTCTTTCCATATCATATTTAACAATATAGCCTAGATTGTATATTATGATTTATAGGACAAAATGAAAAAACACTTTATATGAAATCAATTCTACTTCACAACTGATAACCTAATATCTAAATATAGTAAGTGATGTAAAGTTTTTTTACTAAATACAATAGATTCATAATGTGTTTCAATCATTAATTGTATAATATGATAGATGTATAAGGTATTTAGGACAATATCAATCATATTTTGTGATTTTTATCGACATCATATAGGCAACATGATACTCATTTTTTAAAAATACGACAAACCTCTATAATAGAATATGGTTTCCCATAGTCATATGCTATGAATAATACAAATCCATGGTATTTTTACTAATTATCGTGATATAATATCTTATATAAAAATTTGTGATTCAATTTGACAGAATCAAATATCCTATGATATTTTATAATAGTAATAAAATTCCAAATATTTTATTTTTAAATATGATTTAAAAAACTAAACACGTGGTTGGATTTGATACCACTTTTGGGTTTTGAATGGATCTAATAACACTTATTAGATACTTTGGATTAAATTATAAACCTAAACCAATATCTCTAAGAAAAATGAATTAAATCATTCAAAAACTAGAAATAATGAAACCATAAAACCATTATACCATACACCATCACTTCCACTATATCATCTTCATCATTGTATTGTATAATGATTATCAGTAAGTAAAAATTGAAATATTATTCCCTATATAGTGTATCTATGAGCTATGATAAATCGTTTGGCATTTAGGTGGGATTCCTCTCCTCACCTTGATGCGCTAATACCTCTTAGTGCAAAGGTAGAATAAAAAAGTAAGCTTTGGGTTTGAGGGAATATTTTCTAGGGATTCACGACTGAACACATACTCACCATAACATGGTGGTTGGATTTATAAATCATTTTAGGATTCTCCTCAAGTATTATCATATTCACTCATATATTAGAACAAATGAGTAAATACCTCAATCAGTTCATGAAATCCTTACATGAATGAATCAACTCCCCCAACAATTTCATCTAATGAAATAGTTCACCTGATGATAGCCCAATTGGAAGATTCCTAAATGATAACATTTATCATTTGGTATCCCAATATATCGTAGGATATAATTTATATCATACATTATTATTTCACATAAAATTCTTCATATTATATTATTCAATCATACAATTTTCTTGAGAAAGGTAGTGACATGAAATCTCATTTCAAGCCCTATGATATTAGTATATCACACTATACGATATTCCAATCTTGTAATTTTATATTTCTATGCAGTAAGGATATATTCTCATATGATATTCATGTATTGTATATAATGATATAGGATAATATGTATCACATACATACAAAAATTTAGGACATATCTCCTTTACTAATAAAGAAGTTAATAATAGCAGATGGTTAATAATGCCTGGTTCTTGGATATATCATAAAGTTATATATAAAGGTTGATTGACCATATCTTTCTCACCTACCCCATCTCTTTTCCAATCATCAGATACTTCCTCACTAGATAAATTATTGTTCATTAAATCTGGAGTACCGATATGTAACACCCAAAAAATTTATAGGGTTAGAAGACTAAATGTTACTACCCATGTTAATAAAGTGAACCCTTCTTTTGGGTGGCCTACCTAATTATAACTCCCCAATTAAGATATGCTTGGCTTAGAGTAGTTTTAGGATAGGTAACCTCCTCAGAAGTTTCTCAGTGTGTGTATGTGAGAGAGAGAAAAACACTCACTAAAAGAGAATGTGTTGTACTATGGGGAGACTAATTAGTCTAATGATCCATTTGGGAATGTGGGTGTTCCCTAGAGAGGGGCCACTTTTCTACGAGGTAACTAGTAGCTCCTGTCAGACAAGGACCTGATGGCCATATTAAAAATATGGGGAGACTATGCTATCAGTAGGGCTCAGTTGTAACACAATAGGGATTTTTACTGTAATTATCTTGACATTATGGATGATATATTCATAATTATGTTTTACCTCATAAATAATATAAATTTCTACACACAACTCTATTAAACCATGATTACACTATTTATTGAACAAAAAAGACTCCTACACCCAATCCTTATCACTGAGAAGGTAATAATAAATATTCTATAGGTGGTTAACATATTGAAGATGTCAATATATGATTGTTTTTTTTTTACTTGATCAATAATTAGTTTTAGGTGACTATTAATCTTTGCACAAACTTCTTCTAATTTCATACAATAATGAATATTTGTAACTATTTTCAGTAGTAAACTATAGCTAATATCCTAAAAATAATAAATTATTCCCCTATTGAAATATATGGACTCAAACATGATTATATATAATGAAAATTTAGTGACATGTTATATGTATTTACGTTACATCATCAAATGCATATCATTTTTAAATTAGTTCTAATTAAATAAATGTAACTTGATCTTGTTATTTTTTCTATATATTTGTTCATCATTGCATGATAAATCGACCAAGACCTAAGGGAAACACCTTGATCCTCTATTTTCTCATATTTTATAAATCATTATTATCCATCCAGTCATGGTGTAAAAATAAAATATCAAATATCATTACCTACCATGGAACATCATTTTTTGATAATATTACTCGTAGGTAAGTGATGGGTTCAAGGGGTTTGGAAAATATAATAATTTACCATGGACATAGAGGTCCTTAAATTTTTAGAGAGAGAGATGAATTTTCATACCCTGTCACTGGTTTCCTACCTAGGGTGATAGGAACTTGCATCAAGCCTTATTGATGGCTGGTTCGGGAGCCTAGTTCTGGTGTGGCTTGGGTTATGAAACTAACATGACACACTTTTCATCAATGTATAAATCTAAATGTAATTATCAAAAATTATATAACAACTAAAAAACAATTACAATATATAATTATAACTAATATTTGGTTCTTCATCTCAAGACTAGTCATTATCAATTTATATACCATGTTTTTATGGATAGTTGATATTTTCTATATATAGTAACATAAATTAAACAATAGTTGACTAACACTTATTATATGATTGAAATTAAAAACAAAATCTATTTAGAATAAAATTTAATCTTCTCATGTGTTGAAAAACATCACCAAATAAAGTAAATTTAATAGATATTTTAAATAACATAAATTATTTTAAAATTTTCAAAATAAACATATGTCATAAATTTTTATAACTTTAAGGATATGGTTGATAACATATGAGATATGCAGGTGTGGGAGACAATTAACTGATGACGTGTAACCGATGAAGAGTAAGTGATGGTGGAAATTATGGAGACTAGTTGTAGTCCTAAAATCCTATGATAGTTATGAAATCCTTTGACAGTCATGAAAGCCTTTGGAATTTATGAAATCCTTTGACAACCATGAAAACCATTATTCTTGACCGTTAACTGTGGATTCCAATTTTGAACCTCCACATATGCCCCATTTTCTAGTAGTGTTGTATTTAATATTATATTTATTATTATTTATAAAATAAAACATTTTTATATTTTATGAATATTTATTTGATAATTGTTTTATAAAAATGAAGTGATATCTTAATTTATTAATTTATTTTTTTGTATTTTTTAAATTCTTGAAGATATAATGCATTATTTAATTTATTAAAAAATTATAATATTTTATTTTATTTAAAATATAAAAATAAACCTATTATTTATTTTATAAATATACATGAAAGATAAATTTCATTTTAAATATAATTTTTATAAAAATATTTAAATCACTCATAATTATTTTCAAAATATATAGGTATTCATGATTTTTTTCTAACCTTTGTTTTAATATTATATCTGTGTATTAATTTAAAATTATTTATATATTATAAATGAAAATTAAATTTTATACTTTTTATATTTAATATTAAATTTATCTATATACATTCACATTAATTACTAATTAAAAATTATTATTAAGAAAGGTAAAATTCTCATGATCTATATTTTATGGGTTTGAATTATCAAAAAAATGTTAAATCAACCATATACAAGGGGGAAAAGAATTATATGGTTTGATCGACTTTACTAAAAAATTAGTCAATACACTTAAATGCCCACAATAGATGAAACATTGAATCTCATCACCTAATTTGAAATCTCTATTTTTTTACAAAATTACCCATATGCAGATGAGAGGTACCTAGGTTTTTTGATGCATTGAATCTATCATGTATATTTAGTTCCTACATATAAGGTAAATTTATGGTACATTGATCATAAAAAATAAATTGAAACTGATTTATAAAAATTATAAATCCAAATAAAAAATTAAATAATCATTTTTTTGTCTAACTTATGATCATTCTTCATTTATTATAACGATTGATAATTTATTTTTTGTAATTCACTACTTCGATAAAATAATTTATTTTCACATATACTAATTGATATAAATTTATCAAATCATCCAACAATGTTTAAATCATCCAAATATGATATTTAACTTTATTAAATCATTAAAAAATATTTAAATCATCCAAAAAACATATTATTTAAATCATATAGTCTACATATTTTTTGAGTAATCTAAACAACTAGATAAAAAATATAAATTAACTAAAAAATAAAATTTAAATATATTTTTTTTTTCATGATGACCATAAATAGTTATTTTAAAAATAGATTCCAATTAGGAATATCTTCACTACAAAATCAGAGTAAGAGAATGTGAGAATGGTGGAGGTATTATTATAAAACTTGGTAGTATGAGGAAGGAACCATATTCACATCTCCTATGAAAGTTATAAAAATGAGGTGTAAATGTATTTCATGTATTCTTTAGGGTAGCAGAGGAAGTGTGAACCTCATTCACACTTCTTGGAAGATGTGATGGTTTGAACTGGGTTTACACTTCCTTGGACCAATTTTTTAAAATAATAATCCTAACCCATTTTTTTATTTTTCTTTTAACCTCACAAAAATAAACTGATGGGTTTTTAGTCAAAGTCAATACTTCAATATTACCCATTCTCATGAATTTTTATTTCTTTACTTAATTTTTATCCTTGACTCCCAACATAAAATTTCTTAGTTTTATGAAGTTTTTTGAAGGTTTGGTATTAAAATTTTTGTATTCATAATTTAAAAATAAATATTCTTGATAAATATGGAATAAAATTTTAAAAAAAGTTTTCTTAAAATTATCGGGATAATTTTAATTTAAATCAAAGAATAATATAAGAGTATACAAACATTATATGTTTTATAAGAAACAACCACCTTTCTAAGGGGTCTTGGAATTTATTATGAGATACATTATGGTTTGAATTTTTATTTGACCTCTATCATTCACTTGAAATTTAAATTTGTTATATAAATTTTTAATCTTGATTAACATAAATTATCATGTTTGTTAGATTTTAGTGCATTAGTGATTCTAAATTTTTAAGTATGTTTATATGATAATTGAGTGTTATATATTTGTTAAAATATTATTCCAAATTAGATTAGTTTGGTTAAATAAGGTTTCAATATGGATGTAACCTAGCATTCCATTAATTATGCTAATTAATTTATATATCTTAAAGTATTACTAAATTAATATAACTATAATAAAGTGAATGATTTATATTGTGATTCTTATTTATAATTATTTATTAATATTCAAGAATTATTCAACACTGACCCATTATAATAATATGTTTATTAAATAAAATGAATAAAAAGATGTAAATCATTATGTTTATCATACCATTTTATCATCTATAACAATATTTATTTTATTTAACTTAAACAAGTTTCAGATCATGTTTCATTGGAAGGGAAAAAATCATTTATAATATTTGTGATATTTTGTTTTATATTTATGGAAATTATATATTTTTATATGATTGATAATTTTTATTTTATAAATTGATATATTTTGTGAATTTATTTTCGTATCATTGTAATGTTGTGTTTCATCTTATCTACCGAAAATCAAGAACATAATTTTACATAGATCTATTTTCTAATGAAATCATTTTTATGTTAAGATATATACATTTAAACTTATTTTAAATAATTATAATACATATCAAAAATATTTTAATTACATCATAAAAATTCTAAAAATCCAAATTTAATAACATATATATAATTTAGGGCATCTTAAAATATTTTTCCTTGCACAATTCATACCTGAGTGTAAACTAAGGAACTAAATCCAAAAAGGATGGTTCACTCCCTAAATTTTGTCTACAAGAATGATATAATTGAGTTAATATAACATGAATACCTTGTATTTTAATTAAATAACACAAAAAATTAATTATAATAAATAAATACAACAGTTCATGTAAATCCTTTATAAGAATTATATAATAAAGAAATGATGCATAAACCATTTAATGAAAACAAAATCATGCATTTATTTAAGAGATTACTACTATACATATTAGTTCATATATTATTTTCCACATCCCATTATTGGATTTTTTCACAAAAAGGATTAAAATAGAGTAGTGGTTTAGAAAAATCTATGGTTTAACATTATGTACACTATGATATAGTATGAGACACGATGTCATGGTGGCAATTCAAGGTGATACCATGTTGTATGAAAATCCTCATTCTAGCCTCTATCTTCTACATCAACTATAATTCTCTTTTATAACCATCATGTGATGATTATTTTTAAGAGTTTGATCACATAAAATGAATGTTTAAATGTTAAACATTCATCATGATGATTCAAGGTGAATGTTACAAAATTTTAAATGTTCAAGCATTTTGTGAAACACTCATTTAATATAGGCTAAAATTGTTTAGTTCCTTAATTCTTGTATAAGTTTGTTTAATATTCATAAGTGGTGTTAAATTCCATATTATTTAAATACAATATAGCACTCCTCAAAACCAATATCATTCTTTCAACTCAATTCTCTCATTCCATTGAGCTTAATGTAATAGCAAATCATGTCTTGAGGGAGATCTTACCCAATCATTGGGTGAGTACTAGGATCTATGGATACATACAGAGGAAATAGTAGCTTAAATATTTCTCAATTATCTTTATCAAACACTTGTGAAAATATTTTACATGAAATATTGAATAAATCAAGGAAGTCCAAATTTATCATTTTTTACTTGTATTCTTTCTAAAAATATTTATAGATTTTGGGATTTATAGTGTTTGGGATTTGTTCTTATAAATTTTTTAAGATATTAAAAATACATTTAAAACCCATAAGTAATATTAGGGTTAATATATCCATTTTTTGGATTGAATCTCAAAAAGACAAAGAAACTAGAAAAACAAGTTTTCCAGGTTCCATGATACATCCAAATCTAAAACACCCATTTCTATTCCTACTAATTCAAAACGATGACATGTTCCTTCTGAAAATAGGTATTTTGATTCTTAAATTTGATAGAAAAAAACATAGTCCATGTAAAATGGGTGTTATGAGAATCTATAAAAATAATTAAAAATATATAATCATAGGGTGATTCTCTATGTCATGGTATGGGAGTTTTCTATGACATAGTTTAGTCCCACCACGAGGAATCATCATGACAAAGATTTTGCTATCTTGGAATTATGAATTCCTTCTAAGATATAATATTATAAATTATAAATTTTATCTTATATAAATTTAATCTTATATAACATATATATTAATATTATATAGTACACAAAACAACTTGAAAAATTGACCATAATTGTGGTACGACCATGTCACAAAATGACATGGTATCGTAAAAAACCACTAAAATTTTCATGGATCATGGTGTTTTAGAGTAACAAAAGGAAATGAAAAATTTAATGGTCCAAGCCATTTTTAAAATAATTTTAAAGTGAAAAAATATATTTTTCATTAAAATTATAAAAGCCTTCATGTATGAAGGACCTCAATTTATGAAAATTGATTACATAAATATGCAATGTTTATTATTCAATAATAAAAGTGTTTATAAATTATCTCATATTATATAATATGTTGGAGATTCTATTGAAACTATGTAAATGATAATATTAAATGGAAATATTGGATAAGAGTGAAATTTTAAGTTTCATCCATGCCTAGATTATAGAGTTTATAATTTATTTATTAATTGTTCATAATTATTTATCTCAGGCTTAAATATGGTAATTATTCATTAATTTAATTATTCCATGATTGATTCATAGATATGAAGTGTTATATTATTAATTGTGGTGTATTAATTAGTTTAAATATTTAAACTTATTTTAAACTACCAAAAATACATCTAATGAGTTACATTCTAGGTATAGTAATTGATTTTGTTTTTATCAACCTTGAATTTTGGTTGTATTGGGTTTTGATGTTTAATTAATAAGTTAATTATTATTTTTACATGTTATGTTTTAAAACTATAATGTTATTAAAATATCTCATGAGTAAAGTATCCCGGAGTTGAGGAACTTTGGTTCATACTGCTCACTGTTATGTGGGATTATATCTTATCTAGAAAAGTGGGTGTTGGATATTTTTCCCTATAGTATTAATCTTGGGGGTATTATTGATTATATATAATTATAATCCTTAAATTAATTGGTTTCATATAATTTATTAATGCGATCAATTTAGAAATGTATGAATATAATTGTATTTTAATTTGGATTAGTAAAACAAGTTACAAGTTGTATAAAGATTTTTACACTGATATGGGTTGAACATATTGATTCTGTGAAAGGAATAGGATTCCAAAATAAATCATTGAAATCGTGTATACATGTAAAGGGAATAACATGAGGTAAGATGGTGAGATTAAATAACCATAAGATATTATGTTTTATAATCCTTATAAAGTGACACTTTTCAAGACCTCGATCATCCAACCAGGTACGCCATGTCATAGTTGGGTTCCCCTATATTATATTTTTCAAGAAAATAAAGTAATGATCAACCCTAATGGGATCATATTAATTTTATTGGTGTTTTATTGGGGCCAAACTTATCCAATTGACTGTAATATTTTTAGGTTATATAAGGAATATGGTTGAGTTTATCTATATGATGGATTGGGAAAAGAGTTTTCACTCAACTATCCAAGAGTCATGTATGATATGATTGGGATGATTCCCTGCTTAAATAAATAAGTTGTGATATAAGGGACATAGAATAATTATTTTTCAGTGATATGGGGATCTTGGTCCACTAATGAATATGAGGGATTTTAAAAAAGGTTATCATTTCAGAGGGATCAAATTTAATTGAATTATTTTTAAAATGAATGTAAAACATGGAAATCATCTAATAAAATATTATATTGTTGATAAATTAAATCATCATCATCATGGAACATAAATTTGAAACCAACCCTTGAGAAAGAATAATATTAAAGAAAGTAAATTCTAAGACTGAAAACATTAGAAAAGTTTTTAAGTAAGGTAAAATTATATTAGTTAGAGAAAACATTTCTTAGGTAACCAACTATTGAAGTTGTTAAAAACTGGAATCAAGATAATGATAAGAAACCTATAATGACCCACTTCAAAGGAATTAAATAAAACATTACCTAATGAAATTTAGCCTATTCTTATATACTCAATGTGATTGAGCATTCCAATGGAAAGGGGAGACTGAAGATATCCTATAGTGTTTATTATAGTAATGGTATTCATTCATTTTTAAATTATTTTACCAGATGAATGATTATAATAAATTTTTACTATATTTCCTCAAAGTATTGATGATATATGAACTAGGAATGAGATATCATGGTTTTGGTGTTGTGTCGATAATACGATTGGGTTAATGTTTAATCCAAAAGAAGAAAAGAAATATAGAGGGTTAAAAAATGTTTCTTTGAGTATATAATTAATATTATTGAAACCTATTGTATTTTATAAGGAGGTGTAATGATTTCATTGGATAGAATATTCTAGAGTAACTAAAGGGTATATAATAAAACTAGTGGTGAGTCCCTGACATGTATGATGTTATAAAAATAAATTCTTAGAATTTGAAGAAGGTCTATTATATTTATTATCTGTTTTATAAGTTTTCTAAATATACTAGAGATCAATATTGATAAAGAGTAGATGTTAAAATATTAAATTTTCCTTATGGGTAATGGGTCATGAAGTTTCCACATTAAAGACTCGGATGGAAGAATCACTTCAAAGTTATGATGATTTTTAGTAAAGGATGTGTATTTTGGATCTTATTTGTTTTATATTATTTTAAAAGAGATTCTTATAAACAATATAAATTTAATTAATAAATGATATGAATATTTTATATACATAGTTTATGAATAATAGTATTCTATAACATGTTTTCAAAAGATTATAATGATAAAAGGAGTTTTATCCAGGATAAAAAAAATATATAAGTTTTTTGTTAAAATATGAAGAATATAATTCCACCACAATCAATGGAATATTTTAAAGAATAAAATATTCTTTTTATAGAGATAATCCAAAATCATAGAATACCATATAAGATAATGTGTTCGATAGTTTAATTATTAAATATCCCCACTCTTAGGAAATAAGTATTATTTCCTAAACACAAAAGAGTTTGTGTATCTTAGCATGATATTTAATAGGAATATAGTTTTTAAGAGGCCAGTGAGAGTATGTTTTATACTTAGATAAGTTCAAAGAGAAAAAATAAAATATTATGGTAGTCGGTATTCAAAGTGAATATTACTCAATATCCTAAAAGTGTTTAGGTTATTATGGTAAATATAAATGTAAAGAGTTACACTTAGTTACCATAAAAAAGATTATATCACTTTATATTTTAAAGTTAGTATGTTTTGGAAAATAAATAATGTAAAGAGTTACATTAGATACGAAAATGACCTCAAGGAAATGTTTCATGGAAAGGTTCTAAGAATAGTTATGATGATAAACTTATAAAGATTTTTAATTAGACCACAAAATTTATTCACATTATAAAATTTAATATTATATATTAAAATATTTTGAATATGTGTTCATTGAAATAAACATTAAGAATATGGTTCCTAACTCTCATCATTATTCAACTCACTTACTTAATAGATATTAATCACAGGAATAGTTTTGTAGAAGGATTTTATCATATGGTCACATATAGATGTGGAATGAATTATATAGATACGTGAGGAATTTAACAAAACCCTAATAGTGAAGAAAAAATAAGGTCGTTTTGGTGGTCTATCATATGGGATATGATTTGAAATATGATTATTTATGGGTTTTTAATGTTCTTAAAGGATTATAATGATATAAATTGTATTATGTTAATATAAATATCATCTATATTTTTACTATTGGATACATATATTATGTGAATTAGCCTCTCAAAGTATGACTTTGAGTTGTCCCTAATTGATTTCATCATGGAATATTATAAGTTATGAAAAAAATTTAAGGTTATCATGAGTAGGGTTCTTATATCAAGATATGAAATATGATCATGAGGCATGAGATGAGTTTTTTTCACTGGATGATTCCCTATGTAATAATAACATGGAGTTTCATACACTATGTATTTGATAAACTAAGGAAGTATGATTTATATTTGGATTTACCCACACCTTAGGTTAGAGAGATACCATGTATGAGAACATTTATAATTTGAGACATTTTTAGATAATCCTTGAGGATTATCTAATCAGGGGTGGTTTGGTATGTTTAATATCAAGTTGTTAGTTGAATCTTAACTGAGATGGGATTTTTACTCTTGTATGATGAGTATGACATATAGAACCTCAATTGAGATATACTTAAGAAGTTTATATCTATATTTTAAATAAGATGTTATGTTCTTATATATTGGATGAGGGTCATGTGATTTTATCATCTATAACGGTGAATAATATATGATGTATTTATCGACTTGTTCTATCTATACTTAGAGAATCAAGAATTTAGGAGTTGAATAAATGGTATTGAAATAATCTATGTCCCATGGTCACTTTATGTATAATACTAAGAGATAATATGAAAAAAAATCTTTCATATGATGAAATCAGTGGAAATAAGTATAGATATACATGTGTTTGATAGAGATCACATGAAATCCATTTTTAGCTTGAGTGACACTAATAATTTTATATAGGCTCCCTCTTTATTAAATTTATGTATTTTGGAATTCATAATTGTTTTCAATTCCACAAAGGCCCATTGGGTTACAATTTTTTGTTATATATATATGAATTAAGTTTATAAAACTTTAAGAGATACCACAATAGTGTTTTGGAGTGTATCCTAATGAATTTATGGGTTAATATTTACAAGGTATTGAATATTATGTGATACATGATGAATTAGTGATATATATTACAAAAGATTTTTAGAGATATACAAAAGAAATTTTAGATATGGTTTTATGAGTTATTTCATAAGATGTGACATAAGGTTAAAGTTCACTAAGTCTATGATACTTTTAGTTCAATTAGGATATTTTTGTATATGATCACTAAAAGGATGACTATGTCATTATAGTCTAGACCATTACATGATATAACCTTTTGTGCACCATGACATAGTATGAGACACAAAGTATTGCTGGAAATGAAAGTAGATTATTGTGTTGTACAATAATCCTTAGTTTGACCTCCATCTTCTTCCCCAGTCATCACTCACAATTATTCCCATTATGTGATGATTATTATGAGGAGTTTGATCACATTACATGAATGTTTAAACATTAAAAATTAATCTTGAATTTTTAAGTAGAACATTAAAAAGGCTGTAATGCTTGATCATTTTTTGAGACACATATTCAATATAGGCAGAACATATTGTGTTCCTTGATGGATTTATGAGAGGGTTTAATCCTCATAAGTGGTGTTCAATTCCATAGTATTGAAATATAGTGTGTAATTTCTCTAAATTTATATCATTATTAGATCTCAATTATCTCATAACTTTGAAATCAAGGTTCCAAAAAACTATTTCTTGAAGTATATCTCACCGAAGAACCAGTTTGATTCTAGTGATCCATGGATACCCCAAGAGGAAGGAGTATTTCATATGATTTTAAATGATATTAATAAAAAACTCTTGAAAAACTTTAATAGTTTAGGTCAAATAAAGTAAGCTACATTATACTTATTGTTATTTATTTATATTATTTCCAAATATATAAATATATTCTTATATTTATGGTGTTTTAGAGTTTTTCTTACAATATGTTTAGGATGTTATAAATCCCTCTAAAACCCTTCACTTACAATCAAATTCATGACCTGAATTTATTTGAACATGGTTATAAAGGTGTAAAAAATCATTGATTTTCCAATATCCTCCTTATTATAATATCTCATAATATGCTTTATTTATACACAATCATCATAGTGTAGTCATGCATCTCATTATAGAATTTTACTTTATCGTAGAATTTAGTGACAAATAATTTTCATTATCCCATAAAATCATGACACATAATCTTTGGGGAATAACATTTCCCATGATCAAATAATTTTGTGACACAGTCATATATTTCAACCATGAGCATGTATCATTTTCAATACCACATTATAATCACTCTATCCTAAGGTGTAAATTCAATAACAATATGTCCATTTTAATTTTATTTTTTATGATAGTGAAAAAATGAACTGGTCATAGATATCAACATATATCAAACCACACCATAGACATTCATACCCAAAATACCTACTAATGCAAAAAAACAATACTCAAAACATTCATATGAAATAATTTTTTTCTTTGACTTATAGGATATGGAAAATCAATAAACAAGTGTCATCAACCTTGAATCACTTTCTAAAAAAAGTATTTATTATCTCATCAATGATTTCTTGGTTAGTATGGAACTTCTATACATATTATTTGAATGTGATCAAAAGTTTGTCATTATGAATTTTTTATCTTGGTAGATAATCCTAAAAAAGGATTCAAGAAGAATTTATGGATTTAGTAAACCAAACTCATTAAAGATGAATTGGATTTTCAAGACATGTACCTACCTTCATACAATTTCTCAAGTTTATATATGTTAAAAATCCTTATTCTAACCCATTATAGTTATTTTATTATTGGGTTTTAATATAAATATGATGATCAGATAATAAATTAAGGGGTAAATTGTATCATGTAGTCATTTATTGGGAATATATAGTGACACGACCCAACCCACCGAGGCCCTGCCTAGGTTTTAAATAACCATGTGTGCCACCCTAAACTCAACTTCAATAGGTCAGGGGTTGGTGATTATCACCAAGTAGGCATATTACATAATATAGGAGTAATTATACTATATTAACCTATAATTTTAACATATCACTAATGTGTAAAATAACCACAAACACAAACAATATATATATAAATAAATAAAAAACATATAATGTATGCATGAAAAATCA
Source organism: Viscum album (assembly GCA_963277665.1). Taxonomy (NCBI): domain Eukaryota; kingdom Viridiplantae; phylum Streptophyta; class Magnoliopsida; order Santalales; family Viscaceae; genus Viscum; species Viscum album. The sequence goes on along the minus strand of OY728166.1, from coordinate 453,897,793 downwards.
CATAGTAGGTATATTACCACATAGAAAAAATACCATTGGAATTATACATGTGATGAAGTTTTTAACCCCAATGAACATTAGAAAAGGTATAACACCTCTTAACTTAATGGAATCCTAGATCAGCCTCAAACTATATTGGTCATCTCCATCATCATGAACCACCAATATCCACCGAGAATTATCAAGCATCAACTATGAAAATTCCACACCAAATATGTATCCACCTAGACAACCTATAAACTATGTATCGTCGACATAGACACAACACATGTGTTAATTAATCAAATTTAGATCTAAGTATAACCATACTCAGTAATATTCCCTAAAACCACAAAGGGAAGAGAACAAAAATATTCTCAAACTATATAATAGAAAGGTAACTGGAAGGAAGAAAATGAATACAAATATGATCTAAAACTAGGAGTCCCAAGGACATAATAAATTCTTAGTTATATCAACTATATTCTATGATGGGCCATATCTCATGATAAACTATGGATTCTTAGCGTACCGAAAGGATTATGAAGTCTAAAGTCGTTATCCTAGTTATACATCACTTCTCAAAGGAAACCAAGGTGTTTCTAAGACTAAATGAGGATCATAGTATCTAAACTACTCAGCCTCTATAAAATTTAATTTGACACTAAAAACTATAGGGATGAAGTTTTTCCTAACTGAATTATGTGCACCAGTAGAGGGTCTACCACACCTCACTATTCACAATTACCACATCCTTGTTTTAGAAATATACTGAGGAACCCGCTCTATGTCTAAGAATAGTTATTAGTCAAGGGAGTTACAGTCCCTACTATAGAAACTACCCAACTATGTCCAAACCCATGTGCCTCACAAAATCTGTAATTGAGGATCCATGCCCCATTGAGTTAATTACATCAATTAAGGGAATACAAAACTCCATGGATAGAGGACCCGTTACCCCTAAGTAGAGGATTACCTAATTATATCTATTATGTTAGGGATACACACCTTCTTGGTTCTAAGGGGGTATCAACCTCATGCCTAATCTAGATGACCTACAACCTAGTAACGTGATTGAATTACTGAACCCCAAGAAGAATATAGGGTGACTCACTCCCTATCATCTTCAACCCACTAGAGGAGTACCTGAACCCATGTTTTCTCTGATCATCTCAATAAAAAATGGTCATTATCCTTATAGATATAATTATAATAAACTACCAAAAAACCTAATGTATCACATTTTATGCTGAAGAGGGATGTACCATTGTGTTCTACATGTAAAAATATCCAAGGTGGACTACTTGCATTCCTAAATATGAATCCCAAGAAATCAAAAACATAAATCACTCTGGTTGGAAAAAGTATATGGAATGTACTATGGGGTTGCATGGGGTTTTTTATTGTAGGAGAAGTATGTTCATGTACTATCTTCACATAAATCATGTTCAGTTAGAATACACAATGTGTCTTATAGGGTATATATTGTGTATGGTGAATAGGCACATGATTTGATCTCACATACATAGAAGGAACTTCATGTTATTCCTACATAGATTACACAACATTTCCTTGATGGTACATAGTGTGTACAGTCTGTGAGGTATTAAATGAGCACCACTGACCATTCGATTCATTTTTTCCCAGACATACATGAGGTGTATTGGTGTACACATGACATGTAGTCCATGGAGTTCACTCTGGGAATGTATTGAGGTCTTGTTTCTATCATATGTCTCATACAAGGTGTGTACCCAAACTACACACCATGTATGGTAAACATGGTGGTTGTACAGATACTCAATTATTCCCCAAGTTAAGTAATCTATCCCCACATTAAATTTATATCCATACCACACACCGCATGATATTTATAATCTTTCAAAATCACTAGCATGATATCTATATTGACACATGATATGTGTCTCAGAGACTGCATTCCATGCAATTGGGGTTTCTTCCTAAAATATATTGTAAAATATAGATCTGGTTTTTAACACACCATGTTCTTCTCCATCACCACAATTCTCTCTTGAATCCTTTGAACAACCTTCTTATGGTGGATAACCTTGTTTGACCTCACCCCCATAAATGCCTACGTCCAATCGAGTATCTCTAAGTTCATGGATTTCACACTATATCATCAATCGAATATGTCTATACATAATAACCCACTACTATATCATGCCAACATCATCCCTTAATCCCATCCCTTACTCACTCAATGTATCTCCCACTCTATCAATGTTTGTGTTCATCCCTCACCAATTCCATTGAACCTCTAAAAAAAGTGAGGAACAATGAGGATCATCATTATGAGAAATAAAATAATGAAGGGAGTATATTCCTGATCAAAATAATTTATCATTATGTGATCTTATTCACAATAAAATTTATCATTAAGGAAAAGGGATAATAGATTCTCTAAAATGTGAAAAATAAATAAATTCTAATAATTGAGCATCAATAATTTCCAGAAATGGAGAAAAGAATCTTTTTTATTGACCCAAATCATGTAATTTTAGACTAAAATACAAAACCTAGTTTAATATTTTTATTAAACAACCAATAATAATGTAAAAGGAATAAAAGTAATGGAATAATTCCTACCATGAAGATGAACTATCATAGCTTCACAATCTAGATTGCCAATTATTTCATGGGATCCATCCATCATCTCCACATGATTTGATCATTGATGTCATTGAGAATCTATGTATCATCTTCCATAATAATTAATTGGATGCTTCTTGAGAGAGGATCTCCAATTCTTGTGGCTCTCTTACTCTTCAAGGCTCTATTACTGGAGGAAATTTTAAGACCTAGGAAAAAATACATATTATAGTATTTATATCCCATAATAAGTTATATTAATATTTTTATTGAAATAGATGAAAATACTCATTCTACGGACTAAATACCAAGTACATAATTTAAAACCTGATTAAGAAAAATCCCCCCTTATAGACACAAAAATAGTGTCATAATTTAAATTTGAGCTTCCATTTTGGAGATATCTCCATGTGTGATTGTGAGATAAATACTTATTTAATTAATAAATTTTAAAAATCCTTCAAAAATTTTAATTCTTATAAATTTAACGAAACTCATCTTGAGGGTAAACATGTTGTCTTTAGATCAACAGAGCCACCAAAAACAATTACAAAGTCATTTTTAGGTTAAATTTACCATTTTACCCCTAGGGCAATCTTAAGGCTCTGAATCTCAAGATTGAGCTATGTACTGACTAGGAGAAACATAGGTCACTATGTACTCCCAAACCTTAAACCTTTTCATAACTAAAAAAATAACTACACTTTCTAAATAGAGAGGTTTTGAAAACAAATTTGTGTTTAAAAAATATACCCTTACATGTATTTCCTTCTCCTTTGGAGGCCCAATCCCTAAGAAAAATTAGTATAAAACCGCCTAGGTTGGGAACATCCTTTACCATCACCAAATCTATTAGCTCTAACTCATATTGAAGTAAGACATTAATAAAAACAAAATCCAAATTTATGTATTTCTTATGAAGACTCCATACCTAAAGTTTTTCCAACCACATGGGATTAAGTGAAACCATGAACCACCATCATCCACCTCAAAATGGTCCATTTCCAAGGATACCTACCATGGGAGAACTTTTCTTCTCACCTTTAAAGAATTTTCCTAATGATTGTTTCCTGAAAAAATCCATTTATTCTAAACCCCACTACTGAGTTCATCACAAATATTAAATATTAAATTCAGTAGGGATGTAAGGAACTTTACTCTTTGGGGTTCATGTCAAATTTTTCCTATCATCCCTTTTCAATATAAAATAGGCACCAATTTTGTAAGCTCAAGTTACAAAGGAAACAAGGTCCCTCCAACTCAACTTCTTCCCAAGAATTCATGGGTACTTACATTAGCATTTAGACCTCTAAAAAAGTTCGCATTAACTTTCAAAAAATCTTGGATGTCTATTCATCACTCATTCATGAAATCCAATAATGAGAAAATTAGTAAATAAAAACAAATTTTTTAAACTACCCCAAACCACACCACTACCTATCGAGTGGAGTAATCCACCACAATCTGAAGTGGATGGTCTTTAATGCTCATATGACCCTAATCTGTTAACTCTAGAACCTATAATAACACTGTCTAAAACTCTCAAGTGACTATGAACCACAACTTCCAGAGATAATTTACCCCTCTAATACATATAATTTTTTTATATGATGGTAATGTCCACAAATATCCACTGGACCTAGCACACCAAAGGAAATTATCCACTAGGTTGAACCTCTCTCATGATTTCCATCGTGATATTATTATATACACCATGGGAAAACCAGTATCCACTCATGTAAGTGGTTGATGTGCTCCCCACTTTTAGATAAAAATAATCACTCCCATTACCTAAGAACATTTGGTTATGTGAGACCACTAAACCATGATCATTACTATGGGAATATCTCCCATAAAGGAAGACTTTGAGACCAAAACCATAGTTTGAATGTGATAAACACCACCCTCTCCAAATAAGAATCAACTAATACATGGCTATTTTTAAAATTTCCTCCTCTGTTAACTGAACGTAAAATTATTTTCCTAGGGAAGAAATAACCATGCCACTATTATAAAACTCTAATTTCACCATCCATCATGAATTAAACTTTTTTAAGGCTTACTACTTCTTTATGAATTTGGAACTTACACTACAAGAGTTTTCTATGTAGCTCTTACTCTCAGTGTAATACTAGTTAAATTATTCAAATGCCTAATAGATATCTTTTTGAACCAACATAAGGAAAGTTTTTATCCATATATTCCATAAATGTTGTAAGGGAGTTAACTATTCTACTCATTAACCCTTTACCTCCATATTTGGAATGCATTCTAATGCATACTTTGGTCTACTATTAAGGGATATCCATGAGTCACCCTTTAGAAGCATCTTCATGTTCCTTCACATTCCTAGGAAGTGAATTCTCAACTACACCCATAATGTATTTATTCTTACCACTTTATGGGTATCCAAAGAAAACTTCTTAAGGGTTGGATCTTCTTACTGCACCTAAGGGGATCCTATTAATTTTTGAAGGAGGTTGTTTCCTTATTTACGTAACCTCCTAATACCTTGTAATACTAGAAATGGGTAACCAACCTCTACCAATGTTTTTATCACAACGTCTTATCTTTTTCCATAAAGGAGTCCAATAAAATACCTCTTTATACACTAAATATAAACTCACTTCATTAGATTGGGTGGGTGGAAGATGGTTTCTATCAGTGTAAATTCTATAGTAAATAAATTTATTTCTAGGGATAAACTAGAACCCCCAAATCCTGAACATAAAATGAATAAATAATAACTCATTCCTATATCGACCAGTATGAGGGAATATTAAGATAGGATACCTTTCATACCTCAAAATATATTAGATGTTACCTAACTATAACCACCCATTGTACACATTAACCCATCACTTTGAGTATCAGCACCTTATGCTTGATAGGAACTAACTAAAGGTGGTAATGATGGGAGTGGATTGAAGTATAATCTATCTTAAATGAATCCTTAACAAATAGATTCTCAATTCAAACTAGACCTAAGTTTTCGAATTTTTTAACAATAGTATACTCTTTAAACCAGTGCTACATACAACATGGAGAACTATCCATAAAACTACTATAACTATCCTCAGGAAAAATTCTAACCTTCCCCCAAAACCAGGGTTCATCATATTTAGGAATAATATAATTTCAATATTTTATTAGGGAATCAAATGTAGAAGATGTTACATCATATCAGAGATCCAACATGAAATATATCTCTAAAGTCTTTGTTTGAACAATCAATATTGAATAATTCCATGTGTACTAAGTATATGGAATACCATGTGAGGTCTGGGGGCCTCGACACATACTCAAACATGGTCATCTACCATGTGTGTTGGAGTTTGTGCCCCAAAACTGACTAACTTTGTACTTTTGATTACTAGAATATCATAAGACAAGAATATAAATTAATATCTTATCACATGATGATTTTTCTTATGCATATCATTAAAAAGATAAAGTATTTTTCATATTTATAACATTAAGTAGTCAAAATAGTTCCCTACTATGATGATAACATTGAAGAGATATGATAATATTGTTAAACATATAAGACCTATAGTCAATAAAAAATCATCTGACAATCCACAAATCATGTTTTACTGTCAAGTTATTAATACTCTTAAGTAGACAAGACTTCATCTCATGAATTTCACACTTGGTAATCTCCATGATAGTAGGTTATAAGGGTAAACCCACTATTAAGAATCCTGCATGTTTACAATTAATTGGATATTAAAAACCATTAACATGTATATTGATCCATATACTTGATATTATTATTAATACATATCACGAGTCATGTACTTTGATGTATTGATGCAAACGGTGATGAAATATGATCATAGTGAGTTAGGATACATTGGGTGTGTCACAAGTGATATGAAATTAATGAATAATTAAAGAAAGGGTTTTTTCCATTTTGGTTTATGGAAGTATATATATCAGGAAATTGGATTGAAATGGAACTATTGGATTAAATTCAAGGACATTATATTTGATGACATCATTTCAAGTAGTGAAGGAAAGATATGTCAAGTATATAGGTTGATGACATGAGTACGTGGCTTGGTTGATGAGATATCAAGATAAAGGGATTATATTACACAGTGATCATTCATATGAGGTTAGTATCATTTCAACATTAACTTCTTTCTCTATGGGTTCCATGACATATTGGTTAATGTTAGTCTTATACTTTAGGCCATCTTGCCTAATGCCACTGAGAAACAGGCCCAGAGGGCCACACACTAACTATATCCTTAATCTCATTTAAATTATATTTAAATTTAATATATTATAATTAATATTACTCTCTAGACTAAGGAATAATAATTATTTAGGTATTATTGATCTCATAAATTAAATTAGTAGTTATTTCAATTTGGAATATATATATGTGAGTTAAATATTAACTGAATATTATTTTACATTAAAGAAAATATATAGTATATATTAATATCTTGTTTTTTTCAAGGTTATAATTAATTAATTATTTAGTAAATACATATTTATTTAATTATGTGTTTATTAAAATAAATATTTATTCACTAGTTGGTGAATATAATATTTATTTATTGAATGAATGAATAATATTATGATATTTATTTATTTAAATAAATATTTATTATTCAAAGTTCGATAAATGTTGAGGAGGATTAACGAGTTGAGTTAAATTCCAAGATGATAATGATATATTATTTAATATCATTTAAATATTTATTTATTTATTTATTTATGAAATGATATTTAGATATCCATGAGCTTGAACATGTCATGGTATATAATATTAATATATTTAATATAATTTTACATGGGGTTTATTTAGAGTTAACAATTATAAAATGGAATTGGTGTAATTATTAATTGTATAACCATATGTATATTACCCTGATTATATAATTTTAGAGTGTGAGAGAATTATTTTCACACTATATTCTCCCTAGGTAATTCTATCCAATCCATAGATAATATCTTAAAAATTCTTACGATATCTAGAGGTGATCCCACCCCCCCCCCCTCTTTAGATAAAGAGAGAAAGAGAAAGAATTCTTCCAAAATGAGAGAATTCTTATACTGATCAGTGATGAATGATACAAGTCATTTTTTCTTATATGCCATCACTTGGAGTTCCAATGATGAAATTATGATATTCATGGAGCATATGTGGATATTTATAGAAGGATTCTACTTTGGAACCTTTAATTAAGTGATGATATGACTCGAGAAATATTCAAATTGATCAGCACCTTATTTGAAGAAATAATTATCAATCCAAGGTAATTTTGGTTTATAGACTAATTATAAAATTAATGTTAAAAGATCCTCTCAAAGTTTCAGAATTATTTATATCATGTTTAATTTGTTATATTTAGTGGTCTTGATAATTCGTTGTCAAGAACATTTGGATTATATGTTGGATACAACAAAAACTTATCATTGGTCTTAGTCCCAACCCATTTCTAATACACCCCAAAATCTCCAATTGGTGTCAACACATTTAAATTTATAATTATTTTACCTTTTGTTGATCAATATCACAATTATTTTTTTAGATTTTCACTTCCAATTTTCATTCTTAATCCACAAAGATTAGTTAATATGTTTGTTCATAATCATAAAACCAGGAACATGCTAACAACAAGTAAAGAACACATGGATATTCCATTTGGAGGTGCTAAAGATTCTCGATATATGATGCTATTACAAGGTGTGTAATTGAAATTACACCCTATATAGTCTTGGTCAAACACACAGGGATGTGCTTGTGAAAATTTTAGTTCAATGTGTGGGCGTACAGTACAAAATTTCATTACACATTATATATTGACCATCAATTGGAAAAAGGTTTGATTAGGTGTACACTATGTGTAACATAATTAAATTCCAAGTAACCCCACAAGGTTTGAACCCATATAAATTATGGAAGCGGTGGAGTCAAATTATATGACATCTAATTATTACAGTCCTTAAATACAAGCCACGTATTGACTACTAACCGAGCGGCATGGTCAAGGAGTGATTACATTGTGTGTATTAGGCTATACACTCCATGTAATACTTATTTTTCCATGTAGAATATGTACCCAATCCTTATGTTTGTAGTGAATATGTACATAAAAGAATTATACAACGTGTAGTCAGTGTACACGTTGTGTAACTCCTTCGAAATCATGAAAGATATACATTGATCCAGACATATCATGTGATTCAACATGTTTAATTAATCATTAAATATAATCTACATGCAATGTATTTGGTTGTACATATAATTTTATAGGTATTTAATCACCATATGGGAACACCTAGAAAATCTAGCTATGACAAGTGAATAATTAATGCTAAATTTATTTTCTACATTATTCTACAAATACAAAATGTGTATAGTTTTCATGCACACCATGTACATCATGGGAAGAGATTGTGGTGCATGCCCCATATATTAATGGTATGTCATGTAGTCATATACATCATTCTGACAATGTGACTTGAACTATATAATTACATTCCATGTAATATCATGACATGTTGTGTAGGCTCACATACTATGTAAGAACATAGTACATAACCAAAACCATACACATTTTGTATCACATTCCACGTCATATGACAATATGTGTCATGTAAGAGTTAACTTACCTAAATGGAAGTATCCATAAGTAGAATGGTATATGTCATATAACCTCAAGTATATTCCATGTATGTTATTAAATTCTAGACTGAATTTAGTCTGACCAGGAAGAGTACATTCCATGTTCTCAGTTAGTACATGTCGTGTACATAAATAATTTTAGATAAAATTAATTTATATAATTTATTTAAAATTATAAAGGATGAGAATATTGTATATCTCCAGGACTACTTGGATTAATAATTTAAATAAATAAAAAATTAATAAAAAAGTAATTGATTATTAATTTAATAGAAAACTATATTAATAAAGAATGATTTAAAATGAATACTAGATTGTATGAATACTATTTCATTGCATGTATGTGGCTAATAATGAACTTGATTTATGTATATATGTGTTGGGTTTCTGTTTAATTAAATATTTATTACACGAGTTTTATTATCTAACGAATGTTTATTAAATTAAAAATTATGATCTATGTATCATCCAACCCACCATTATAATATAAGGGTTTTCATGTGCATGAATTATTTTATGTAACCCATACCCCAGGTTCACCTCACCTATGAGTGAGTAAACACATGTAAAACATGAAGCTACAAGGAGAATAAGTCGTCTAGAACCTGAATTTGAGGTAAATACTATAATAAGCTGAATAGGGGTGATTCCTAGATCAGTAAAGAGAAATATAAAACTTCAATATTGACAAGTTGATTGATTCAACTTAATCTATCATTATTTATGGATTACTACCAAAACATTTATTTTTTGTTTCTATATTGACTCAACATTATTTCATGTTTGAAATGAATATTTTTATAGTATTTCATAATTAACCAATAGTTCAAGAATAATTGACTCATAGATTCTAAAAATTAAAAATGAATTTGGGATATAAAAATAAGACTCATACCCATTTGTGGAAGGTAAATTCTTATACCAATAAGGGTGTTTAGTCTCTCACGAGATGAAACACTAGGTTACAAACAAAAGTACTTATAAAATTTAGATAAATAAACTTTTATAAATAAAGGTAACCCCTAAATATTCTAGAGTTATCTCAATCAAAAAATGTGAATTTTTATAAGGAGTGACTATAGGTAAATTTATATACTTTATTATATTCCTTTAAAAAATGGGAATGTAAAAAATTAAAGTAATGAATGCACTTGGTCGTCGCGGTTTGTCGGTGCATTTGGGAGGTTAGGAACAACTCATGCCACAAAGCCCCTTCCTTTAACATTGGACTAATGGTGAGAACTAAATGCCTAGTGGGGGACCTAGCCAGCATAAAGGATTAATGGGAGGGTTCCCCTTCTCTTAGGCACTTCATGACCCGAAGGGAAGGTCCTGCTACTCTCTGTCCCAAATTAGTGGGCCATTGGGTGAAATGGATGCCACCCACTCTCGGGATTAAGTTAAATATTGATGCCTCATATAGCTAAGGGAGCATGCGGGGTGGCAGTGTGGTCCGCGACCAAATGGGATCAATGTTTATTGGTTTCAACTCTTTTTATGGGGCTGGAAACTCGATGCGGTCTAAAGTTGAGGCCTTGCTTAGTGGCCTAGTTTTATGCTCCTCCAAGCAGATTTTTTTATCAATGATTGAGAAAGATTCCAAGATAATATGGATCTCTATAAAAGTCTTCACTCCCACTCCATGGGACATCACCTATTTTATTCGGAAAGGAAAATATTATCTTCCCCATGACATCGATATTTCACATACAAGGTGATAAGGCAATCGAGTTGCTGACTTTTTGGCTTCAAAGGATTCCCAGGAGGTCCCCCTCATGGTGTTTGATAGTTTTGGATCCCTTACCCATGGGGTTGCAGAAATTTCCATTGGTGATTCTTTGGGCCACCATTTCTATAGACCCCCCTGATCCCCTAGTGTATTGTGCTCTTCTTTTATAAAAATATTCACTTTCATTCATATTGAAGTTTAACTAAAACTTACATTACACTATACACATCAAAAAGATGATGATAGTACAAGGAAGATCTATGAGGAGTCTTACATGTATTATTAGTCTTCCATAGTCTTTTAAGACATGTTTTTTTAATAGAATCATAACCACTAACCATATGAAAACTACATTAAATAGTGGATATCCTATTAGTTGAAATTTGATGGAAATCTATTATATCAAACCCTAAGGTTTTTAATGAGAACCCTTTATTAATTCTGTTATAAGATACAAGTGTACATCAAATAAAACACAAAGTGAATCATTTTTTATTATCATATATCTACGTAGGATATTAACGTACTAAATATAGAAAGTTATTAATTAATATTGACTATATTTATATAATATGGAACCAATTATCTTTTGAGATAGTGGGATGAAGCTAGAATTCAATGAATATTAGGCTTAAAATGTATATGAGTTGTTATATGAACACAAATTCCACAAAACTTAGTAGGAGAAGTTGTTCTAGAGACATATACTATGTATGAAGTTTTAAACCCAACAGGTGGTTTTATATTCAACAAGAAAGATGATATATTATTCATTAAGAATAAATAATCCTATATGAAAGTATTAAATGAAAATATATTAATATTGGAAAGTCCATATGAATTCAAATATGTATTCTTTTACCAAAATCCATTTTTTATTTGGGGTTTTTCTCTAGTTGATGTGAGTTCTTTGGTGTGTGTTCAAGAGAAAATCAGAAATGGGTGTTATAAAATGGTAACAATAATTCCTGACTGGTTACTAGATATTTCAACTGATGTTTATAAATAGTCTAAAACAAAACTTTTACACCAGTAATTATGTTAAAATTTATAATAATTTTTCTTGTCAAAACAATCTTCTGAGATCATTATATTTCACAATATGATGTTAATTATTATTTCCTTTGTAGAAACACTATGGAAGATGTTTATATGATGCGACAAAAAGGGTTGGTGAAACTAAAGAAATCAAATAATATATAAATATTTCACAAATCCATTTATGGATAAAAGTAATCATAATGATCATATAATAATTTTTTTTGAATGATGGAGGTTTTTGTTTCTATAATAGGTTAGTGGGAGTGCTATAGTTTTCAAAGATAGATATATTTAAAACATATAGAAAACAAATATTCAGACTTATAAGTTTGTTAATACTAAGGAATGAATTTATCTAAGAATGACTTAAAGTAGAAACTAGGTTCTAGGGAATAATATTTATAGACATATATCTTTGGGGTGTTTAAATCTAGTCATAATAGATATGTTGAAAAAAGTGTTGAAAATAACAAATTGAATAATTCAAGACTGAATTGTTTCCCATGTCACATGGAATGTAATCTCTCTAAGAAGGGAGGATATTACTATAAAGAAATGAATTACATATGTATAATATTATTTTGGAATCCATATTACTATCCATGATATGTATTGAGTTTGGTATTTCTTATATGTAAATAATAGAGGGGAAATATCCAACACAACTAAGATAACTACACAGAATTTTAATTAGAACTATTTTATATTACTTTATAAATTAGATCTAGATGAGGCCTGGTAGTTGGATAGACAATAATACTAGTCATCAAGGGTTCAAAAGACTATTTTTCCCTTTAGATCATTTTTATCTTGTATCGTAGTGAGGTTAAGGTAGTATGAAATAATAACTTTTTAAAACTAATGTTTACCATATCTACATATAATAACTACATTTTAGCTTCTAATGTAGCTTAAGAACCTATTTATAAAATATTTTTTATAGTACTAGGTTATATTAAAAAAAAGTTTCATTATTATTATGATAAGCTCTAACTATGATATCAATGAAACTATCAATTTTATAATAGAGTAAAAAATGTAAAATCTCAATGATATATTTTCTTGAGGTATTCTATTATGTGAGTGAGGTTATAGTAAATATATTTTCTATAGTGTAATGTGGAAATACCAATACTATCCATAGGATAACATAGAAACCACAATAGCTATAATATATACATAGTATAAGTATTTTTAACATAAGGGTACTAACTATCGAGTTAGCATTTGGCACAAGTGATAGTTGGATTATGATGATGTGATTACCTCAAGGTTAGAGGTGCTTTTTATTTTTGGTTCACTTTGTCTTTCCTTTGTTCCTAGATTCATTTATAAGTTGAGATTTTGGAATTTTGGGTTAAACATGTCAGGCACATGGTCTACGCATGGTTAGTGGTAACTATGTGGTAACCATATGATAATGGATCTATTGGTTCCAGAGTAATTTGATATGGTTTTAGAATGGTTTTTCAAAATATTTTTAAATTCTTAGGAAACTTTTCAACTTGAAATGTAAGGGACATTAGGAACTACACCATTTTTTTAATTGTGCATCCTAACTATGTGATCTATATGACTTTTTTGAAATGGAATATTACCCAGATTATCTCACTAATTTTTAAGTATAATCTCACCCAATTTTTTTATTATCTTGACCCATATTTTACCTTATTCTCTAGAAGGTTCCACATTCAATTATTTGGTGATTCTCCTTTGATCTTTTTGGATCTCATTGTGGTATGTTTCGATTTACACCTATTTTATCCTCTTTCTAGATCTATTGTTGATTTATCTTCTACTTTAAGTGTTGAAAATCATAATGGATGTTATGTATGGATCGAGTGGCGTTTATGTGTAATTTATGATGATTCTTAAGGATCTAGCCTTGTGAGGACCTGAATATTTTGTTTCCAATCACATTTTTTAAAGGACACTTAGTTTTCTCCATTGGTGAGGTAGGAGTCTCTATACAGTATTTATTTATAGTGTAATAACCTATATTTCATGTAATTTAATTTGGTTTGTATTTTAAAATGAATTATTTGATATCTAGGAGGGTTGATTTATATATCCTTATCTTTATTAGCCTATTAAATTATTTTCAAATGGATTTTATCTAAAAATAGTTTTATACACATCATGTGTTTGATGAAATTCCTCAAAGATGGGTTTGAATCTAAAATGGGTTTTCAAGTATGGGATTCCTAATTATTTTTTTGTGGTAGGATTATATAAAATTTCAATCAAGGTTTGATTGAACTTTTTGAGGAAACATTACACAAGGTAACCTTGAGCGCATCAGGTTATGGACATTTGCACATTTCTAGTTGGTGTGGCACCACTAGAGATTTTGGTTGTGATACCAATAGACTTCGACAACACTCTTTATCATTAGGATTAAAATTACACTGAATAGTGTTCCTTTCATGTACTAGTTATGTATTCCCATATGCTAAAGTACATTTATTTTTGTTCTTTTCTTGATAGTGATGTTTCATGCTTCATTTTCCTACATAGTCACCTTATGGTACAATGGATGGTTTTTATTATTACCATCTACTTATCTTTCATGATTATTTTCATTTTATTTGTTTATTTGAATGTTGAATATTTTAAAGGGAACCAAAGGATGTTTTATTAAAATGTTTTCAATTGAAATTCTGTTATAAAAATTGTATTATTTTAAATATAGAAATGAAAAATTCATGGTGATATATATTGTATAGATTTTTAGTTGTATCCTACTAGGAATTTTCCACACACCTTACATATGCATTTGGGAATATAAAACATGGTTTTTCAAGATTAAATTGAAGTAAAGGGTTTCATGTCACTTGAAAAAATCTCTTGATTGATGTCACCTCATAGTGGTTTAGGATGGTGGTGACAGATAGTCACATGGATAATGGTTTTTGGTCTTGTTTTTTTTATGAAATTATCCTACTATATTTTTTTCATCATGTATCATGGTTGTGTACCTCTTCATCCATATTATTATTTGATTATTTATCCTTATATAGTTATTAATGAAACATATTGTGTCTTATTTTAGGATTAAATCATTCCCATAGTTTTATGTACTGATAACCAGGTGCTTGTCACTAGACCATGGATACCGGGAACACTCTTCGATCCTTGTGGCGAGCTGGCATGGGTGATGAGTTATGTTAACCTGGATTGGTTCATTACAGATAGTCCTGGTGACCTAAAACCAACTAAAATTATACATTTTATTACCAGAATATTATAATAATGGAATATTAATAAATATCTTATCACATGATGATTGTTATTCTGTGTAAAATTAATGTGAAAAATTCCTTAAAGTATTTTTCATATCAAGTGGTCATCGCAGGTCCTTGTTATTATGAGAACCTTGAAGTTATATGATAATATTCTTAAATGTGTAAGTCTAACAATCCTATGATGGGATATCAAGTGGTCATCATAGTTCCTTGAGCTTTTATTTGGATGTCATATTATCCATTAATGTCATATTATCATCCTTACCACCCAGGTTTTCCATATTCATTAGTAATTATAATATGAATGGTATGGATAAGCTTCTTGGGAATCTTTTGACTATTATTTTATAGGAAGATAAGGTTTTTTGGGAACATGGTTCCTCATCCCGTATGATTAATAAAGAAAAATACCCGGTTGAAAATATAATAATTAGTTCAAATTCAATAGTGAATTTATAATATCCTTAAAAGAGATAAAAGATTCAAGGGGGGTGAAATTAACATGTGGCTATTTACTTCACATATGGATAAAAATTAAACTATAATAGGAATTTTAATATATTAAAGAAGAATCAAATAATAAACCTTTTTTGGGTATATTCATCATTTCATATAAAAATTTTGTCATGCTTTTTAGGTATTAAATACAATATGATTTCTACATATTTTTATTTAGATACATGAATCAAGAATTTATAGAAATTTTATAATAATAGATTTGAATTCTATAATAAGATGAATAGGGGTGATTCCTAGATCCGTAAAGAGAAATGTAAAACTTCAAGATTGACCAGTTGATTGATTGAAGTTAAACTATCATTTTTTATTGATTACTACCAAAACATTTAATTTTTGTTTCTATAT
Organism: Viscum album; assembly: GCA_963277665.1. NCBI lineage: Eukaryota > Viridiplantae > Streptophyta > Magnoliopsida > Santalales > Viscaceae > Viscum > Viscum album. The sequence continues at coordinate 453,881,676 of OY728166.1, read as the reverse complement.
TGACTCGACATTATTTCAAGTTTGGAATGAATATTTTTATAGTATTTTATAATTAACCAATAGTTCAGGAATAATTGATTCATAGATACCAAAAATCAACAATGAATTTGGGATATAAAAATAAGAATCATACCCATTTGTGGAAATTAAATTCTTATACCAATAAGGGTGTTTAGTCTCTCATGAGATGAAACACTAGGTTACAAACAAAAGTACTTATAAATTTTAGATAAATAAGCTTTTAGAAATAAAGGTAATCCCTAAATATTGTAGAGTTATCTCAATCAGAAAATGTGAATTTTTATAAGGTGAGACTATAGGTAAATTTATATAATTTATTGGATTCCTTTAAAAAATGGGAATGTAAAAAATGAAAGTAATGGATTCACTTGGTCGTCGTGGGCTGCTGGTGCATCTGGGAGGCGAGGAACCACTCACGCCACAAAGCCCCTTCCTCTGATATTGGACTAATAGTGAGAACTAAATTCCTAGTGGGGGACCTAGCCAATATAAAGGATTAATGGGAGGGTGCCACTTCCCTCAGGCACTTCATGACCAAAAGTCACGGTCCTGCTACTCCCAGTCCCCATTCAGTGGTCCATAGGGTGAAATGGATTCCCCCACTCTTGGGATTAATTTAAATACTGATGGCTCATATAGCCAAGGGAGAATGCAGGGTGGCAGTGTGGTCTGTGACCAAAAGGGATCAGCGTTTCTTGGTTTCAACTCTTTTTAGGGGGTTGGAAACTCGCTGTGGGCTAAAGAAGAGGCATTACTTAGTGGCCTAGTTTTATGCTCCTCCAAGCAGATTTTTTTATCAACGATTGAGACGGATTCCAAGATAATATGAATCTCTATAAAAGGCCCCACTCTCACTCCTTGGGAAATCACCTATTTGATTGGTAAATTCAAATAATATATCACCCATGACATCAAGCTTTCAGATATGTGGCGATAAGGAAATCGGGTTGCTGACTTTTTGGATTCAAAGGCTTCCTAGGAGGTCCCCCTCATAGTGTTTGATAGTTTTGGATCCCTTCCACCTAGGGGTGTGGACATTTCCATTGGTGATTCTCTGGCCCTCCACTTCTATAGACCCCCCCTAATCCCTTGGTGTACTGTGAACTTATTTTATAAAAATATTCACTTTCATACAGATTGATGTTTAACTAAAACTCACATTACACTGTACACATAAAATAGATGATGGTAGTACAAGGAGGATCTATGAGGAGTCTTACATGTATTATTAGTCTTACATATTCTTTTAAGACATGTTTTTTTAATAGAATCATAACCACTAACCATATGAAAACTACATTAAATAGTGGATATCCTCTTAGTTGAAATATGATGGATATCTATTATATCACAGCCTAAGTTTTTAATGAGAACCCTTTATTAATTCTATTATAAGATACAAATGTACATCAAATAAAACACAAAGTGCATCATTTTTTGTTATCATATATCTACGTAGGATTTTAACATACCAAATATAGAAAGGTATTAATTAATATTGACTATACTTATATAATATGGAACCACTTATCTTTTGAGATAGTGGGATTAAGCTAGACTTAAATGAATATTAGGCTAAAAATGTATATGAGTTGGAATATGAACACAAATTCCACTAAACTTAGTTGGAGGAGATTTTCTAGAGACATATACTATGTATGAAGTTTTAAACCCAATAGGTGGTTTTATATTCAACAAGAAAGATGATATATTATTCATTAGGAATAAATAATCCTATAAGAAAGTAGTAAATGAAAATAGATTAATATTGTAAAGTCCATATGAATTTAGATATATATTATTTTACCAAAATCCATTTTTTATTTTGGGTTTTTCTATAGTTGATGTGAGTTCTTTGGTGTGTGTTCAAGAGAAAATCAGAAATGGATGTTATAAAACGGTACCAATAATGCCTGATTGGTTACTAGATATTTCAACTGATGTTTATAAATATTCTACAACATAAAATTTACACCAGTAATTAGGTTAAAATTTATAATAATTCTTCTTGTCAAAATAATCTTTTGTGATCATTATATTGTACAATATAATTTTAATTCTTATTTCCTTTGTGGAAACCCTATGGAAGATGTTTATATGATGCAACAAAAAGGGTTGGTGACGCTACAGAAATCAAATTATATATGAATATTTCAAAAATCCATCTATGGATAAAAGTAATCATAATGATCATATAATATTTTTTTTAATGATGGAGGTCTGTGTGTCTATAATAAGTTAGTGGGAGTGTTATAGTTTTCAAAGATAGATATATTGACAACAGATGGAAAAAAATATTCATCCTTACTATTTTGTTAATACTAAGGAATGAATTTATCCAAGAATTACTTAAAGTAGAAATCAATTTCTATGGAATAAGATTTATAGACATATATCTTTGGGGTGTTTAAATATAGTCATAATACATATGTTGAAAAAGTGTTGAAAATACAAAATTGAATAATTCAAGACCGAATTTTTTCCCATGTCACATGGAATGTAATCTATCTAAGAAGGTAGGATATTACTATGAATAATTGAATTACATATGTATAATAGTAGTTTGGAATCCATGTCACAATCCATGATATGTATTGAGTTTGGTATTTATTATATGTAAATAATAGAGGGAAAATATCAAACACAACTAAGAGAACTACATAGAATTTTAATTAGAACTATTTTATAGTACTTTATAAAGTAGATCTAGATGAGACCTGGTAGTTGGATAGAAAAGAATACTAGTCATCAAGGATTACCAAGACCATTTTTTTCCCATTAGATCATTTTGATCTTCTCAAGAAACCCACATCCAATTGCAATCTCTCTAAGATTGGTGATACGCAAAGAGAACAGGACATGGCCCTGCGCGTCAAGGAAAGTTTTTGGTCTATGTGGGCACGATACATTCACATTAAATAAGGGGACACCAATACCAGGTATTTTCACCAGAAAGCATCAGCCATGCGTCGGAAAAATGCTATCACTTGCATCTCACAACCCGATGGAAGCAATGTTTCGGGCATCATTGGAATCCACGAGGCCTTGACAGACTATTTTCAGAACCTCTTCTCTGCAGGAACCTCTACTATATCTGCTGAGGTGGAAGATTGCATCAAACCAGTGATCACCGAAGAGATCAATATGCAGCTTGTCAAAGATGTGATGGATGAAGAGATACACCTGGCTCTGAAACACATTCATCCCACTAAGGCCCCGGTACCGGACGGGTTCCACGCCATATTTTTTAGACAATACTAGAACATTGTAGGTCCTGACATTTGAAAAATGATAAAAAATATCTGGGCTGGGAATACTAGCATAGCCGCCATCAATGAAACGGTCCCCGTCCTCATCCCCAAAATCAAGAAACCTCTGGCGATCCCTGACTTTAGACCTATCAGTCTCTGCAATGTCTCTTACAAGATCTTCTCAAAGATTCTTGTCAATCAGCTATGACCTTGGCTACCTGATATTATCTCTGAAAACCTGAGCGCTTTCATGTCCAAGAGATTGACCACTGATAATGCTATTTTAGCCCAAGAAGTGTTCCATTATATGAAAACATGCTCCACCGCGAAAAGAGGAACCATGACCTAGAAACTGGATATGACTAAGGCCTACGACAAGGTGGAATGTCACTTCCTCAAAGTTGTGATGATGAAAATGGGCTTTTGCGCTTAATGAACTGATATGGTCATGAACTGTATCTTGACTGTCTCCTTCAGAATCAAGATCAATGGGGAGATTACCAGAGGATTCACCCCATCCTAGGGCCTGCTCCAGGGAGATCCCCTCTCCCTTTTTCTCTTTATTTTGGTGGCTGATGTCTTCTCTCACCTTATTTCTAGGGCCGCATCCTCTAATTCTATTCATGGGGCTAAGGTCTGTCATGATAGCCCAGCAGTTTTACACCTCTTTTTCACCAACGACTACCTCCTTTTTTCCAGAGCAACAATAAATTAATGTCGGGTGTTCAGCCAAGCGATCCATCAGTACGATAGGGCATCTGTCCAGTCAATAAATCATGGAAAATCCAAAATCTCCTTCAGCGCAGGGGTGACCCTTCCCAAGAGAGATGAGTTGTGCGCATCTACAGGCATCCACCGGGTTGAAAAACACCAGAAGTATATCGGGCTACCCACGATGATTGGCCAGTCCAAAAAAGAAATTTTTGCATCTCTGGTGGATAGGATTGATAAAAAAATTAAAGGATGGACCCCAAAAAGAATTTCTAAAGCTGGAAAAGAGACCCTCATTAAAGCTGTCATACAATCTATCCCCATCTATTTTATGTCCCTTTTTTAAGCTCCTGGAGGCCATCGTCGACCATATCCATCCACGCATTGCCAAATTCTATTGGGGGAATAATGATGGAAAGAATAGACCCCACTGGATGGCCTAGTAGAATCTTTGCAAACTTAAAACAGAGGGAGGGATGGGATTCCAAAACCTTCTTCTCTTCAATGACGCACTGTTGGCCAAGAAAGTATGGCTCCTTATTAACTTCCCTTCATCCCTCTAGGAATGGGTTCTTTGTGCCAAGTACTTTCCCCACATGGACTTCCTTGATTCCTCTCTTGGCCCTCGCCCTAGCTTCCTCTGAAGAAGCATTTGGGGGGCTCGTAATCTCCAGGAAAAAGGGCTAGGATGGAGGATTGGGAATGGGTCATCTGTCAATATCTGGACTGATACATGTCTGATCGATAAGGAAGGCATGATGGCCACATCCCCTATCCAACCAGGTCTTAAAGACGCCACTGGCAGCTTTCTCATTTCTGACCAGGGACCGGGGTGGTGTCTGGAAAAGATTCATAATTGGTTTAATGAAAGAGACCAGAGAGTCATCCTGAGCATTCCCTGGGTTGCGAATGTAGGGCCAGGCCTTCTCTTCTGGATCAATGACATTTCAGGTGAGTATACGGTGAGATATGGGTATAAATTCTCTCTAGGAAACCACTTAGTCGGCCAGGTGGAGGGACCTTGGATTTCGATTTGGAAGCTCAACATCCCCCCAAAAGTTCTCAAGTTCTGGTGGAAGGTGTGCACGGGTACCCTCCCGACTATGAGCCTTCTTGCCTACTGACATATGGCCAGTGCCGATTTCTACCTTTTCTTCCCACATATTCCATAAACCCCTTTGCACTCCATCATTCACTGCCCAAAAGCTAGGGAAATTTGTAATAAATGGGGTCTGGCGCCAGGCGCACCACTGGCCATGGTCTCCGACCTAACCGAGCCTCTGATGCATTGGTTCTCCTCCCTATCACCGGCTAACACAGGCTCACTTTGCACTATGACCTGGATCATTTGGGTACGGCGTAACGATGCTATTTTTCATCACGTTCATAAACCTCCCAAATTTTGGATTGAACGGGCCACCTCATGGATTGAGGGATGGAAGGACCACAATGGACAATATACACCAGGGGTTACCCCCTCATACCCCTCTCATTGGAATCCTCCAATGGAAGGAATTTTTAAGATCAACATGAACACATCTCTCCTCAAGGATGGGCTCGTTTCCCTTGGCCTCCTAGCCCGAAACCATTTGGGGAAATCATTGCGTCAAAATACAAACCACACCATGCATTCTGGGAACCTGCTGTGGCTGAGGCCACTGCCATCCTTGCTGGTATGATGCTCACTATGGACCATGGGTGGGTTGATATCATCATTGAGTCTGACTGCCTCACCCCAATCGATGCTATTAATCATAAAGACGGTGGACTCCAGTCCTTTGGCCTCATCATCAGAAGAATTATCACACTTCACCAATGCTTCTCATTTTTCACCTTCTCTTTCACCAAAAGTGAAGGGAACAATGCGGCCCATCAACTTGCGGCCTCAGGCCCGTTCTATGCCAACCAGCTCTGGCTGGACAACTTTCCTTCCTGGCTTTGCACTTGTACATCTGCCGACCTTTATCATTAATGATATCTGTCTTTTTTCAAAACAAAAACTACATTTTAGCTTCTGATGTAGCTTAAAAACCTGTTTAGAAAATATTTTTTATAGTTCTAGGTTATATTAAATAAATAAAGTTTCATTATTATTATTATGAGCACTGACTATGATATCAATGAAACTATCAATTTTATAATAGAGGAAAAAAGGTAAAAACTCAATGATATCTTTTCTTGAGGTATTCTATTAAGTGAACGAGGTTACGGTAAATATATTTTCCACAGTGTAATGTGGAAAGACCAATAATATCTATATGATAACCTTGAAACCACAATATCTATAATCTATACATAGTATAAGTATTTTTAACTTAAGAGAACTAATTATCTAGTTAGAATTTGGCACAAGTGATAGTTGGATTATGATGATGTGATTCCCTCAAGGTTAGAGGTGCTTTTTATTTTGGCTTCACTTTGTATTTCCTTTGTTCCTATAGGATTTTATGATTTGAGATTTTGGAATTTTGGGTTAAACATGTCAGTCGCATGGTCTACGCACGGTTAGTGGTAACCATGTAGTAACCAGATGATATGAATCTATTAGTTCCAAAGTAATTTTATATGGTTTTAGAATTTTTTTTCAAAAAAAATTCTATTCATAGGAAACTTTTCACCTTGACATGTAAGGGACATTAGTAACTACAACGTTTTTCTAACTGTGCAGCCTAACTGTGTGATCTATATAGATTTTTTAAAATTGGAAAATTACCCAGATTATGTCGATAATTTTTAAGTATAATCTCACCCAAATTTCTGATTATCTTGACCCATACTTTCCCTTATTCTATATAAGGTTCTGCCTTAAATTATTTGGTTATTCTCCTTATATCTTGGTGGATCTCTTTGTGGTATGTTTTGATTTACACCTATTTTATCCTCTATATAGATCTGTCCTTGATATATCTTCTAATGTTTAAAATCATAATGAATGTTATGTATGGATCAAGTGGTGTTTATTTGTAATTTATGATTATTCCTAAGGATCTAGCCTTGCGAGGACCTGAATATTTTGTTTCCAATCACCTTTTTTAAAGGATACATATTTTTCTATATTGGTGAGGTAGGAGTATCTATACAATAGTTATTTATCGTAGAATAACCTATATTTCATGTAATTTAATTTGGTTTGTATTTTAAAATGGATGATTTGATATTTAGGAGGGAAGATTTATGTATCCTTATCTTTATTAGCCAAGTAAATTATTTTTAAATGGATTTTATCTAAAAATAGTTTTATACACATCATGTGTTTGATGAAAATCCTCAAGATGGGTTTGACTCTAAAATGGATTTTCAAGTACGGGAGTTGTGATTATTTTTTTGTGGTAGCATTATAAAAATTTTCAAGAAAGGTTTGATTGAAATTTTTTGGAAACATATCACAGGGGAACCTTGAGCGCATTAGGTTATGGACATATGCACATTTCTAGTTAGTGTATCACCACTGGGGATTTTGGTTGTGATGCCAATAGACTTAGAAAAACTCTGTATCATTAGGATTAAAATTAAACTAAATAGTGTTCCTTTCATGTACTATTTATTTATTCCCATTGGCTAAAGTCCCTTGATTTTTGTTTTTTTTTCTTGATCGTGATGTTTCATGCTTCATTTTCCCACATAGTCACTTTATGGTACAATGGATGGTTTTTATTATTACCATCTACTTATCTTTCATGATTATTTTCATGTTCTAAGTTTATTTAAATGTGGAATATTTTAAAGGGAACCAAAGGATATTTTATTAAAAAAAATCAGTTGAAATTTTGTTATAAAACTTGTATTATTTTAAATATAGAATTGAAAAATTCATGGTGATAGATATTGTATAGTGTTTTAGTGGACTCCTACTAGGAATTTTCCGCACACCCTACATATGCCTTTGGGAATATGAAAACTTTATTTTTCAAGATTCAAGTGAAGTAAAGGGTGTCTTGTCACTTGAAAAAATCTCTTGATTGATGTCACCTCATAGTGGTTTAGGATGGTGTTGACAGATAGTCACGTGGATAATGGGTTTTGGTCTTGGTTTTTCTATGAGGTTATCCTATTATATTTTTTTCATCATGTATCGTGGTTGTATACCTATTCATCCATATTGTTCTCCGATTATTTATCCTTATATAGTTTTGAATGAAACATATTGTGCCTTATTTTGGGTTTAAATCATTCTTGTGGTTTTATGTGCTGATACACAGGTGCTTGTCACTAGAGCATGGATACCAGGAACACTCTCTGGTTCTTATAGAAAGCTGGAATGGGTGATGAGTTATGTTAACCTTGGTTGGTTCATTACAAATATTTTTGGTGGCCTCAAACCAATTGAAATTATACATTTGATTACCAGAACATTATAATAATGGAATAGTAATTAATATATTATCACATGTTGATTGTTATTCTGTGTAAAATTAATGTGAAAAATTACTTAAAATATTTTTCATATCAAGTGGTCATCGAAATTTATTGTTATTATGAGAACCTTGAAGTTATATGATAATATTATTAAATGTGTAAGTCTAACAATCCTATGATGGGATACAAACCATGTTTAACTTTTAGGTTCTTGATACCCATAAGAGGGTGAGACTTCATCTCATGAAGTATGTAGTCAGAAATCCTTAAGATATGAGGCTATGAGGATTTAATCACGAGTATAAATTCTATATGTTTACATATAGTTAGATATTCATGTATGTCAATATGTGTATTTGTCATTATATATTATTATTAATTCAAATAATGAGTCACATATTTTGATTTATTGATTAAAATCAGGATGACATATGGAAATGTAGAGGTATGATATGTTTGTTAGTCAAATATAATGGCAAGGGGAGGTGAATTTCCATTAATTATTTTAAAGTGAAAGAAAATAATTAAAGTGATAAATCAAAAATCATGATAGTTGATAAATTCAATTCAATTTTTAAAGATAAAATTAATGTAATTTAATTTTTGAAACAATCAAGCCGAATTTATAAAATTATGTGATTCGTTGTTAAATAATGAAATTTGGAAAAGTAAATATAAGATAAACACAATTGTCAAGGAGTTATAAAATAGCACAATGTGGGCCCCTATATCTCCACCCATTGACTCAAGTGGTCAATGATATAAATCTCATAGTCTAAATGAGGACTAAGAACCCATATCTCACAATTGTGTCTTGTGAAAACCATCTTAATCTTCATTGATATATTTCAAAGTTTTAACCATTAAAGAATGGAGGATGGGAAGAGAGAGGTTATTTTTGGGGAACCATTTACACACCTCTCATAAATATCTTTGATGTAAGGATGTACAATAGAGGAAGAGTGGTTGTGAGAAGGTTTAGGGAGCCTTTGAAGGATTTAGAACATGAAGGTTCTTGAGAGGAATAGAGAGGAACTAGTGATTTTCCATTAATTGGAACTTGATAGAACATCATTGGGAGTAAAGATGTCAAGGTTATATTCCAAGGATCCAAGGGAGTCCTTTTACAGTCTTTAAAGGTCTTGATAATATTATAGAAATTGTTGTGTGTAATGATGCTTAGGAATACCAAATTTTCATCCATTATGACCATAGTAAATTTGTTCTAGGAGAATAATTCATGACACCACTAGATACTTGGTAGCCTCTACCGGGTAGCTGATCGCTAACCTAGAGTTGGGACATTCTATAAAAATGCCACTAGTTAGATGATACTATCCTGTAGCTAGCTGGTGGCCTTTTGTAAGTAAGAAAAACTTTTTAGATATCCACTAACTAGTATTTGGGAGTTCTATACAACTTTTGGTTCTACCATTATGTCCTCAGGTATTTGGTTCCCTACACCGACTAGCCAGTCTAGCCTATGCAACAACACCTTCAATAAGAGCCTCCTCTACTTCACTCCATTGCCTTCAATGGTTCTTCTAAGTTGATTTAAATGTTTTTAATTATGTAAATATACATTATTAATAATTCTTCAATGATTTAAAGTATCTTAAATATGTCATTAATTCCTCGAATTTGAATTTGATAAAAAACTACAACTCACACTAATGAAAATGTTGGAAAGATGGGTGAGTGTTTGTGATCATGAAAATGCCATGAGGGGGAGATGTACAAAAATATCCACTATTTTTACTACCAAAAATACTTAAATTAAAAATATAAATTAATAATAGATCAAGAATGAAAGATATGGAAAAGAAATTCAAAATTTAAATAGATATGCGATGAGCTCAAGAAGTAAACTTTATAAAGAATGCTTTAGGAAACTATAAAGAATAATTTTAAAAGCTTTCCCTTTATAAAATAAAATATAATCATGATAAGCGGAAAAAGAAATGAATAATTTAAAAACAATCCCCCAATATCCCAAAATAAAAATTTTAAGAAATTTTCCCCTATGGGGTTATCAAAAAGATAAAATAATTAAAAAATAGAAAATGATGGAGAAGAAAGAGGTTTTTCTAAGAAAATTTTTAAGAAAATTTCAAGAGAGAATTTTGAAAATTAAAAATGAGTTTTCAAATTGGAAAAGATTTTGAAAATGTTTTTTAATTTTTATAACTCTATAAATAATTTAATTATTATAGAGAGAAATAGAAAAGTAAAAGAGAAAGGTATGAAAAAATAAAAATAAGGGAATTCAAAAAACATTTATAACCTCAAAAACTCCCCAAATAATAATATTATTATAAAGAGACTAAATAGTTAAAATAAGGAAATAAAGAGGAAATAAGAAAGAAAATATGGGAAAAATTAAAAATAATAAGAGAAAGATAGATACATCACACTTTCTTAAGTACAAAACTCCCAATATAATATAGTTATTAAAGATGAATAAAGGATAAAGAATAAAGGTAAAGAAAATGTATCAAAGGAAAAAATAGAAAATAATTAAAAATAAAAGTATAAAAGGAGAATAAAAATCAATAAAGAGAATGAATAAGAGAAATATAAATATGAAGAGAAAAAGAGAAGAAAAAGGAAAACATGTAAATAAAATTGTTACATACCATTTCTACAACATTACTTTTCTTCAAGGAATAGATTCACCACCATTGATTGATATATACTTTAAAAGTTCTTATGGTGGTACTTCCTTTAAATTGATACTATACTTTGAAATGATATCATTGATTTAGTATTTCATCAAATAGTACTTAAGATAAAAGTTAGAGACAAGTATATATAAAATATTTCTACTCATCGTTAATCTTATTTAAGAGAGATAAAAAATTGAAAAAATAAATATATATATGAGTTCTAAAAAGGTGTTTTGAAATATATTTGTAAATAAAATTTACTAAAGATAAGTTTAAGGTATAAAATATATTTTTAAATGAAATACTAAAAAGTAATTAATTTTTGAAAATATGATATTTAAATTTTTAAAATACGATAAAAAATGTTTGAAAACTAATAAATAATTTTTCAAAAAAATGATATCAATTAATGGAAATTTCATATTTAAATATATATAAGCCTCCCACTTAAATTATAACATAAAAGAGATAAATGGATTAAAATAATAATAGGTAAATAAAAAATAAATTTTAAAAATATAAAAAGTTTTTAAGAAATGTTTTAAAAAGATTGTGTAAAAGGGGATTCCAGATAGCTATAGATCAAATAAAGAATGAAATAATTGAAACATTATTATTCCATCTTTAATGAATTATAAATGATCAATGACTAGTGGTTTTCTTAAAATATAAACGAGTTGATATTCCATTTGTAAGAAAACCAATAAGATGTCACCTTTTTAGAAGTGATCTCTTAGGAAGTGGTGAAAAGGTCAATGTGTTTGGTGTGAGATTTTTGGATAGGATTTTTGATGGAACTAGTATTATCTCACTTAATAGGCATATGTTCTAATATTAACCTAAAATCTAAGAGAGTGTGTTTCATCCATAGTATTTTCTCGAAACATCTACGAGTGTCTATATATTCCTCTTCGAATATAGAAAGAAAAACCAAATTCTACTTTTTACTAGTCCATGAGATAATGGATTTTCCTAGTAGATGTTATGTTCTACTAGCACTTTTACTATATAGTTGGAATGCACCAAAATAAGAATAAAAATTAAGTTAATTCAAAAGTTGTTACTTTTGGATAAAATAAATTGATATTTTTTATCTTTTTAAATAATTAATAATACTTTTGATATATTTGAAATGAAATTCCTTTGGATTTGATTGAAAATTAGAACATATATAAACACTAAACATTATATTTGGATGGGTTGAAGTATGGTAAAGTAAGCTTCCAATAATACTTCTATAAATTTTATTGTTTCAATTTTACCAACTTCATCCAATGAAAGACTTCATATTATAAACTTGGGAGTGATAATTTTCTTATCTTGATCCATTTTGAGTCATTTTAGAAGTTTATTGAAGTATTTTTATTGTTTTAAAAATATTCCATCAAAATTTTGAGTAATTTTTAAATTGAGAAAGAATTTTAGTTTACCCATAAATCTCATATAAAATTCATTTTCATTAATTCATAAAATTAAAAACAAAAATTTTTATTGGTAGATCCAAAAAACAAATCATCGAAATAAATTTGTAAAAGAAAAAAATCATTTGATATATGTTTTAAAAATAGATTTGAATTGGATTTTCCCATTTTAAAACCATTTGAAAAAGATAATTTGAATGACATTCATAGAAAGACCTAGGGTATTAATTTAATCTATAGAGATATTTGGTATGTTTGAAAACATAATTTGAAAAAAAAATAGGATTTTCAAAACTAGGTGGTTGTTTGATAATTTTTTTTCAAAAATAAAACCATTTAGAAAATTTCTTTTTAAATCTATTTGAAAGAGTTTGAAATTTATATGAGAGGTGAATGCCAACAAGACTATTATAGAGTCTAACCAAGAAATGGGTGTAAATGTTTCACTATACGGTTTTTATTTTAGAAGACTAGTAGCTCTAGAATGCATATAAGCATATTGGGAAGAAATTTTTGTAGGGTTTGGTTTGGAAAAATGGATTGAGAGGCGTGAAAAAGTAAGAGGAGGGACTTCCCTTTTATAAATGAGGAGGAGTTTAATTTTTGTAAATACCCAAAACTATTTAAAAATGGAATTTCATTATGTAAAATCCCACCCCTCCTCATTGTCTTGAGTTGAGGAGGAATTTCTACATGGCCTTAGGCGACATCCTCAAGATGCTAATGGCTTACAATAAATGCCAAGGGCTTCAATACAATCAGGGGACAATTTTCCCTTTTATAATTAAAACAACCTAACCAAGAACACTATAACCAAATATCCACTAAATTATGCATGATAAAAATGTATCAAAATCAATTTATAACAATTGATAATAAAAATAAACTATAACCACAAACCATATCAGAGTAACAATAAGAAACCAAACTAGAATAAAAAAAGATAAAGAATAAACAATAAAACTCAAAGACACCAAGGTCACCAACTCCACAACACCCAACATAATCTAAGATACAAATCCAAAATAAATAATCAAATCATAATAAATAAATAGTAAAATAATAGATACTTTTCCTTTACTCATGTATTGATAAACAATATTTGCAAAATCACCTAATTTCCAAAGTAGGGAGTATGTAATGAAACTCTATAGGTATTCCCCAAATGACATCCCTAATCAGGCAACTATGATAGAAAAATTTAGAAAATTTATATAAAACTATTTATTTAAAACTATTTAAAACAATTTATATAAAATCCCAACTATTTTCGAAACCAATCAATTTTTTCAAATTAATACATTTTTCTAAGGAAAACAACCAAATAATTCTTTGAAACCATTCCATGATTTGTATTTTGGAAAAACACATTTCATTCCACATATCCACACTTGAATTCCCATGTAACAGTTCTATACTCATGAGTGGTCTCTCATTGATCTACCAAGTCATTACAAGGTAACCATATACCAGTTCCCTAATAGAAATCACCCCTTCCACAGGGCCAAATCAATGAAAATGAACAAACACCAACCAATTATTCCAAAATCATGCCAAAACAATTATGCCAAAACATTTCTATAAAACAAACTTTTTATTTAAAACCTTTCCAAAAAAGGTTTTTCCAAAAATCAAACCAAACAACCAATTTTAAAATCATCATTTTAAAATCATTTAATAAAGTAATTTTCAAAAAAAAACCACAATTTCACAAACCATCACTAAAGAAGGTTTTTCTAATATTTGCACACAATTTCGTAATCAATTTCATGAAATTCAAAAAATTTGAAACTTATACTTTATGTTATAAAAATAGGAGTCCAGAGTGAATCCACCAACCTTGAAAACTATGGAAAAAATGAATAACAGCATGAAAACTTCAACAAAATTGGGTTGAATCTCCAAAAAAACTTCCCTAGATCTTGTTCCCTAACATAAAAATAGCCATATATCATAATGATTGAAATAAAATATCATATATATATCCCAAACGGATTAGATATATGAATCCATGATAGGGAATATGAAAATATACAAGGAAAACCACCAAGAACAGAGACTTACCAAGCATTCTGGCCTCCAAAACTCTGATATTTTCCAATAGATCACTCCCAAATCAAAGGGAAGAGTCTCCACATCCTTTGGGGGGAGGGAAAACTGAGTTAGGTCATCAAAGAGGAAAAAAGAGTGGTTTATAGGTAATCATGAATCAGATCCTCATTTTAAGGATCTAATTTTTAACCATGCATAGTTTAGGCACATAGTTAGGAAAACTATGCACAAACTGTGTTCCAACCATTACCTCAAAACACCCTTTGCATAGTTGGGTTGCATAGTTATACAAATGGTGCGCTAACCATTTTCCCCCTCTATACAACTTTTCATGGTTACTCCTGGGTGGCTGTACAGTTTGGCTAATCTATGCACCAAACCATGACCTAGATCCCATTATTTCACTTTACACATTTTCTTGGAGGTGTTTCATGGTTTCTACGAACCGTTCTCAAACAATTAACTTCCAAACAGATCCCCCAAAACATTCCAAAAATCCTCCAAACCCTCCTGAAATTCAACCAAACACTTTAATTACATAAAATAAATTAATAAAGGGGTACTTAATTGAAACTTAGGGTGAAAAATTCTCCCCACCCTTAGCATTTACATCCCCAAAATTAGAAAAACACCATTACCATGAAAGAATTCAATCCATTGCATGACTATTTCCTTTTCCTATTCACATGTTTCTTCCAAAATTTGACCAAGTTTCCACAAAACTCGCACTAGACTGATGCTTTTCCCACACAATAATTTCTCTTTACAATCCATAATCCATACTAGAACATGCACCAAAGAAGAATCCAACTCTAGGTTAATGTGATCCCATCAAATCACATGGTTAGGATCAAACATATAATTTTTCAGTTGAGATACATGAAACACATTATGCACTACACTGAATTGTGTTGGAAAATCCAACTTATATACCACCAAATCAACCTATTCAAGTATTTCAAAAGGGCCTATGTATCGAGGAGATAACTTTTCCTACATTCGAAAATGATGATTCCCAAGCCTTGAAGAGATTATCAAGAACACATGATCACTCACCTCAAACAAAAAAAACCATTGATGATGATTTGCATATGATTTATTATGACTTTGAGCCATCTTCAGCCTTTTCCCAATCAACTAAATCTTCTCCATTATCTCTTAGACAAGGCTCAGCCCATCCAGTGAAGTCTCACCTATTTCCACCCAAAAAAGTGGAGAACTAAGGGATTCCCATAAGATACATCAAAATGAACCATATGTATTGAGGCATAATAAATTTTGTTATATGAGAACTCCACTAATGGTATATGCTCCTCCCATAAGCCACAAAAATCCATTACACAATCTTGAAGCATGTTTTCAAAAAAATTATCATCCTTCCATATTTTCCATCCGTATGAGGATGATATATCATACTCATTATCAACTGAGTCCTAAGGTCTTGTTGTAAGGATTTACATAAATGGTACATAAACCTAGGATCTCAGTATAATACTATCTAAACTGGTATCCCATGCCTCTTTACCACTCCTCAAATGTATATTTTAGATAATTCCTCTACCATATGAGATTCACTAATAGGGATAAAATGGGTTGAATTTGTGATCTGGTCCACTATCACCCATATAACATCATGTTTTTGAACCATTCTTGGGAGACCTATTACAAAATCCATGGATATTTGCTCACATTTATAAATAGTAATTAGTAAAGACTGCAATATACTCAATGGCCGCCGGTGGTCTACCTTAACCTACTGACAGGTGAGGAATCATAAAACAAACTCAAACACATTCCTTTTTATGCTAACCCACAAAAATTTAACTTCTAACTCCTTATATATCTATTGTATTCCAAGATTAATAGACCATATTTAATGGTGGTAAGTATTAAGAAGTTGGTCCTAACAAGCCAAAGGTACGAATATCCTATCTCGTACCACAACACTGAACTCCTCTCCAACTTCTATCCCTCAATGTTCTCCCCACCATTGAATATTAACCTTATAGAAACACATTTTGAATCAGATTTCTATGCCTCTTTAACCACCTACACTAAATCAAAAACCAAAGAAACTGGAATAAAATCTTCTGCATTACCTCGGTCTTCACAATCAAAGTTCATGTTGGCTATGATAGACATCAAATACCACTAACCTAGAACCTATTTTTTTAACTGATCATATGAATTTATGCTGAATTCATCTTCCACTGAATTTACTTTACCTAGTGTATACATAAATTCAAAGTTAAACATTCATAGATACTCCATCCATATTATTTTTCTTCAAACCCCTTTTTGAGAAAATATGTTTCAAACTCTTATGATCTATAAACAATGTAAATTTCTCACTAAAGAGGTAATGACTTCAAGTATTCAAATCATGGACTACAACAGCTAACTCCAAATCATGTGTTGGGTATTTTTTATCATGAAACCATAACTATTGTGAGCTATAAGAAGAAATATGATCCCCCTGAATGATAACATATCACAACATAGATCCTAAAGCATCATAATACACCATGTCCCTTTTCCTGATTCAAAAAATATCAAGATAGGTGTTTATGAAAGGAAAACTTAAATCTCTTGAAAATAATTATGACATTCATTATTCCATTGGAATAGGACATTTTCCCTTGTCAAAGCTACAATAGGTGAATCTATTCATGAAAATTTGTGAACAAATCATTTATAATAACCAGCCAAATCGAGGATGCTACATATCTCAAAGAACTTATTTACCAGTTTCCAAGAGATAAAAGTCTCTATATTTTCTAGATCCACAAAACAATTCATTCACAGACAACATTTCCAAGGAAATGTACCTATTTTATCAAAAAAAAATAGTTTTATAATTTGGAATATAGATGATGATCCTGCAAAATTCACAACATTGTCACTAAGTGTTTATTATGATCCACCATTTTCCTTGAATATACTAATATGTTATCTACAAACAGAACCACAAAATAATCTAGATATATTTGAAATATTAAATTCATCAATTTCATAAAGACTGATGGTGCATTCGTAAGACCGAAAGGCATAACCACTTACTTTTAATGGACATATCTACTTCTGAAATATGTCTTTGGAATATCCTCTTTATAAACCCACAATTGGTGATATCCCGGTCATAATTCAATTTTAGAGAACCACCAGGATACTCTAAATTGATCAAACAGAACATCAATGCATTGAAATTGATACTGATTCTTTATTGTAACTTTTTTAAGATTATGATAATCCATAAAAAAATGAAGAGTTACATCTACCTATTTAAAAAACATAACCATAGATGCCCATGAAGGAGTGTTGGGGATAATAAAGCCTTCACTTCCCAAATCTTACAATTAAAATTTCAATTCCCTTAACTCTATTGGTTCCATAAAATAAGATGCAAGGGAAATGAGACTTGTAACCAGATGAAGATCAATCATAAATGAAAATTCCCTTATAGGTTGAAACCATGATAATTTTTTAGGAAACAAATCTAGAAACTGATCAAAAACCACTAGAAACTAATATTCTTGATCTCTTCCATCAATTAAAAAGTCAATGCTACAAATTGGTATGATATTTTTCTAAAATCTAGATCCAACAAGACTATTTCACATTCCTTTACATTCTGTTATCCTCTAAATAGATTCTCGGCACCATTATTAGTTGTAAAACTAACCATTTAGGTATAATAATTGATGTGAGATTTGAACATATTCAAAAAATTCATACCCAGGAATATGTCATAGAAATCCATCTCAAGCATTGAGAAATCACATGTCAACTAGGATCCATCAAAAGTTATATAACATGATTTACACATAAATTCTCGACATTCTCTATAACTAAAATGAGTTTGAAGTTTCAAAATAAAAGGAATCATCTCAACATTCAAACCCAAAAGATCAAGAAAACGAGAAGTAATAAATTAATGGTATTCCCCCATATCAAAAAAATATATAATAACGGTATAATTCAAAATAATCATACCTACCACTCTCTATGGTTTATATTGATCATCCTAAATCACTTTCGCAGTTCCATGTAATTTCTTACTCTATGAACTTTGTTATTTATTTCCATACTGAGATTTTCCCTGCTGAGGAGTCATGATATTCTTGGAATCACCATGGCTATCTCAATTATATTGATAATAATTATTTTTATGCACTAATCCTATCAAAGAATATGATGTTTGCAATAGATGAGAAGTGTCATGAACACCACACCTTCGAGAATTGTGACAATAACACTGAATATGTACCATCTGGTTGAAATTATGGAATTGTATTGGTGGGGTTGTATAATCCTGATTCATGTGGGAAAATGAACTAAACTGAAAACATCTAATCTTTCTATTTGGGTTTGGATGAAGATTCACAGATCCATCCATTTGATTACGATTCATTCCACTACCATGGAAATAAGTGTCCCTCTTATGATTGTTCCCCGTATTAGAGTTCCCAACATTCCCCATAGGTGTCAACATAATTCCTCTACCCTTAGTTCCTGAGATGTCCCTTTCTACCTTTATATATCTATTTAAATTTCCCATATAATCATCTATACAAAGTATGAAAATCTTCGAGGGAATTTCTTACATTAGCCCCGATTCAAAAATACATACCTTCAAGGATGCGCTAGTAGTAACTTCCGGTGAAAAGTGGAATAATTTCATAAATTATCCTCATACTTTTTCAATTATAGTTTCACTTACTACAAGTAAAAATTCTTTCATTCTTGAAATCATAAATGTATGAGGATAGAATTGTTTGTTGAACAATTATTCAAAATCCTTCCATGTAATTCCTTGTTCTAATTTATCCTGAACTACTAATTCCCACCACTAGAATGAAGGATCTTCCAGCATATACATCACCAAATTGACTTTTATATCTACTAGTTTTCCAAGTAAATCAAATATTTGATTCATTATATTCAACCACACCTATGCCTTCTCTGGTTCTGAATCACCCTAGAAGATGGGTGGATTCTACTTCTAGAACTAAATTGAATTATGCAGATATCTTGGTTAATCCATTCATTTCCATATATCCACAACTTAAAAATATTTTATTATACTCTAAACTAGTTGTTGGTTCACCTACAGCTCAAGTGAAACCACATTCTCAGCATCCTCTAATGGTTGGTTTCTAAAATGCCTATAAGGTTCCTTTTTATATAACCAAAACAAAACTCCATACATCTCACTCTCTATAAACTGAAGGCTTAACCATTTCAAATTTACCATATCAAAATTATAATAACATGGCTATTCCAAAATTATACACTTCCCATTTTCAACCCATTTTTGAAAATTCCACCTTGCTTTTGAAAATCAAACCATTTTCAAAATACCACTATCATGCTATTTTAAAAATATCACATCTGAAAAAAAAATCAATAATTTTAAAAAATAAAAAATTTTATACCAAATGATAAATCATTACTCAAAATTAAATATGAACTCCTAGTGGGAATCCATTTCTATCAATTCATGTCATGATCTTCTCATTGGATAAACCCTTGACAATGAGATAACATTCTTATAAGTGTCTTCAAAACACTTATGTACCCAACTCCCTAGTAACTTGAATTTCAGCACAAATAGGTTAGTTGTGCCTTTTTAGGCTCTACACTTCATGTCCCAACAATCCTAATCCTTGATACCATCCCAAATCAAGGACTAAACCTAAATGAATTTTCAACTTGAAGGCCGACACAGCTGACACCCAAGGATCGAACAAAATGATACCACTTGTCCCAACATATTTGGACCGTACAAGAATGATACAATTTGTAACATAATTCCCCTTCTAATTGGATTTATTTGATTTGGAATTTCTACTTGTACTTAGGAGAAATCCCTAATATTCCAAATCCTAGAAATAAATGACAGGTCTCCAATAAATTTAGGGGATAATTTTCCATTTGAAAATTAAAACAACCTAACCAAGCACACCATAACCAAATAACCACTAAATGATGCATGATAACATCTATACAACTCAAAGTATAAAAATTGATAATAAAACTAAACAAAAACCCTAAACCATATCTGAGTACCAAGGAGAAACCAAACTAGAATCAGAAAACAAAGCGGAAGACAAAACAAACAAAGCTCAAATACCCCAAGTTCACTGACTCCACAGCTCCCAACATACTGCAAGATCCAACTCCAAAATAAATACTCAAAGCATTAGGAAGAATTAGTAAATAAATGAGACAATTGACATTAACTTGGTCTCAATAATCAATATCTACAAAAGCACCAAAGTACCAAAGTGGGTGTGAACAGTGAAACTCAGTAGGTTTTTCCCAAATGAATTCCCTACTCAAACCACTAGGATATAGAATGTTTTCACATTTATATAAAATAATTTATATAAAAACATTTAAAATAGTTTATATCAAATCTAAACTATTTTCCAAACCAATACATTCTTTCAAACTAATCCATTTTTCTAAGGAAATCAACCAAACAATTCTTTAAAACCACTCCACAATTTCCATTTTGGAACATCCCATTTAATTCCACATATCTACATATCCACACATGCATGCCTAGGTGATATTTCCATACTCATGAGTGGTCTCTCATCGATATATGAAGTTATCATAAGGTAAATATATACCTGTTCTCTAATAACACACTCTCCTTCCATAGGTTCATATCAATGAAAGTGAACACTCACAAACCAATTATTCCAAAACCATTCCAAAATAATTATTCCAAACCATTTCATTAAAACAAAATTTTTATTTAAAACATTTACAAAAAAATCTTTCTATAAATCAATACAAACAAAAAAATTTAAAATCATCATTTTAAAATCATTTAACAAAGCACTTTACATGACAATTCCATAATTTCACAAACCACCACTAAAAAAGGGGTTTACTATGATTTTCACAAAAATAAAAATTAAATTTCTATAAATTAAAACAATTTGAAACTAACCCTTAAATTTATAATGATAGGAGTCAAGATTGAAACCACAAACCTCAAACACTATGGTGAAAATAAAGAACGAAACAAAATCTTCAACAAAACTGGGTTAAATCTACAAAAAACCACCTTAGATCGTGTACCCTAAAATCAACACAATCGTATATCATAACTATTGGCATAAACTATTTTATATATATATATATATCCCCAATGGACTAGATCTATGAATCCAAGATAGTGAAGAAGAAAATATATAAGTAAAACCACCAAGAACAAATACTTTCCAAGAAATACAGCCTTGAACACACTAAGATTTGCCAAAATATCCCTCCTAGATATAATGTAAGAGTCTAAATAGCCTTTAGTAGGAGATAAAACTAATTTAGGGTCATAAAAGAGGGAAAAAATTAGTTTAGTGGTAATCCTGAATGAAATCCATAATTTAAGGATCTAATTTTTAACTGTGCACAGTTTAGTCACACAATTAGGAAAACCATGCACAAATCATGAGCCAACCACTGAATCAAAACACCCTTCACATAGTTGATTGAATTTTTAGACAAAACATGTTCCAACCATGTTTTTCGATCTATTATACTTTACATGGTTACTCTTGGGTGGATTTATGGTTTGGCTAAACTATGCATGCAATCATGCACCTACCTAGAGCCCACTATTTCACTTTTCAAATTTTCATGTAGGTGTTTCACAATTTCTACTAACCATGATCAAATAATTAACCTCCATAAAATCCCCCAAAAACATTCAAAATGCACTCTAAACCCTCCCAAACATCACCCAAACACTTCACATACTTAAAATACATAAAGAAATGGGTACTTGCTTGAAACCGGGGGTGATACACACTCTCCCCCCAAGTGCCTCAAAAATTGATAAATATAGATTGGATGGATGGTAAGGTCAATAAATACTGAAAATACATAAAAATAAACATGTTTTAAAAAATGTATTCCTCTGTCCTCTAAGTTTACTTACTTTTACCATTATAGTTTTCAACATGGTAACTAGTTTTTTAACCTAGGTATTTGATTTTTTAAGCCTGAAATAAAATGAGAATTATTATAAAAATTGGTAAAATATATTATAAATATTAAATAAAATTAATCTGATAAAAATTCCATGTGTGTGGAAAATTAATTTTGACATAAACGAATGTAACACACAAAACCTCATTTTAACCTTAATTACGGTAAATAAATTTAATTATCTTTACTAATAATCATAAAACAAATTAAGTTGAAATTACAATATAATATTAAATATTTTCATAAAAAATAAAATATAAATTTTATAAAATTAAATTCACATAATTAGTAGAATTTAATTTAAAAATAAACTCACAAATCGTGTCGAAAATCAATTTTCTATAAATGAATTTTTCAAGCGTAAAATGATCTTAAATTTACTATATGAATATTTATCATCATTACATGGATTTAAATTAATATATTTAGATATATAATATATAAATTTAATTTAAATATATTCTTATTATTTTTTATTTCAATTAATTTAAAAGGAGGAATATTATGCATTTAAAAACAACTTTAAGAAAAATGTGTTTTTAAGCCTAAAAATAAACTTATACCAAAATCTGGTATAAAAATGGTTCAAATGTAATTAATTATTTTAAATATAACTAAATAATACTTGTTTTATTTTATATAATATTCAAATCATAATGTAAATTTTAAATTACTTAATTTATTTAAAAGAAATGATAGTTTTACAAAAAAATGACATTTTTCTTTATTCATTGGAAATTTACTATTTTCATAAAAAACCCAAAATTTTACTCTAAAATAATATATAATTATTGAAAAAATATAATATTTTTATAAAATAAAATTTCTAAAATTGGTATAAATTAGTTATAATTTCTAAACATAAAACTCAAAATAAAATATTTTTTAAAGAAAATATATTTTTGAAGCATAAAATAAATTTACTAAAAATTTGAGAGATTATTTACTAACAATTTATCAATAAATTTTTATTTATTAGGACATATATATATATATATCATAATTTATTTAATTCTAGTCATATCCTCATATTCAATAGATAATCTATAACGATCATATTAATATTTCGTGGGTCGTTTAGGCTCGATGTTACATGTCATGTACTCTATCAAACACAACATTCTTGTTTTAAAATATTGGGGGTGTTACATTCTACCCACATTAAATAAATTTCATCATCACAATTTTAACTTTCACTTAGAAATCAAGGGCTTTATATTTGAAAATTACTTTTTTGAAAACCTATATTGTAAAAAAATTTGATAAAACTTATTTTTAAAAGAGGGAAAGGGAAATAATAAAGTCATTTGGAATAACACACAACTAGGTTTCCAAGAAGGATAAAGTGAAAAAATATACTTGGAAGAAAATAATAAATAATTATGGAGAGTGATAGAGATCGTCGATTATAAGAAATTAAATGATCAAGAGAAATTCAATGACTACAACACCAAAAATTTGAAATGAGTTAAATAACCATTGATTCATTAGATATGAAGGTAATATAATAACATTTTTGTTTTAAGATCCTTTTCATAAAGTATAGGAATTATTTTACTATCTAAGAA
The DNA here is from genome assembly GCA_963277665.1 of Viscum album. Classification (NCBI taxonomy): domain Eukaryota; kingdom Viridiplantae; phylum Streptophyta; class Magnoliopsida; order Santalales; family Viscaceae; genus Viscum; species Viscum album. The sequence goes on along the minus strand of OY728166.1, from coordinate 453,857,629 downwards.
CATAAGTAAATATACTTGATATATTTCTATTTCATAATCACAATTGCATCCTTTGGTTTCTCTTCGATAAATTTCAACTTCACCTCTTACTCTATGGAATGAACATCCAATGTTATTTTTTCTGCCTGAAGTAATAAAATTAACTTTTGATGTAATATAATATCCATAAAAGAGTGAAAATTCCTTCTATATGTCTCTAAATATTTACCAAAATTAAAATGTTTATCATGAGTTATCTAAAACAATAAATTCATATCTAAACATCAACAATAACACCCAAAGTTAAAATTAATATTTATTGATCTAATCTTTTTAAAAAGGTGCATTAACTGGAACATCACATAGGCTAGTGGCAGGTGATACACCCTTGTAACCCTTTGATTATGGGTTCAAGCCTCAAGGCCTTGATGGATGTGATAGGATGTTACCTGGAATGCGGGTTATCCTTTTTCCAATACTATATTAATATAATTCCTATTAAATTAAAAAAATTTAATGATCCATATTTACCAAGATATCAGAGATAAGATAAACCTCAAGGGTTACCAATACCTTTAATCTTATGTCCACAAAATTTAGAGGCATTCTTCCTTAAATAACATTTTCACTAAAACATATACTAAACCAATGGATTTTATTACCATAAATGTCTCCCAAGATACTATTAATCTTTATAAAATACTCATCATAGAAAACTATAAAATAGGTGTTTAAGACATTGAAATTATGATCAACCTTAAACTCATGCCCATTATGGTATCCATAATTCTTGAGTTAATCTTAGATGAAGACATATATGGGTCAAAAACATTTAACATAATCCTTAGATGTTTCATTATTATTATAATCAAAATACAATTGAAAAAAATATTTTTACAATATAAATATAATACTAGGATGAAATTTATTCCTCTTCATTGAACTACTCACTTTTCCCTTTATAATTTATTGTTCTATGACCTTATGTTCCACATATAAAACATTTTTCTATTCCTCTGAGACTCCCTCCTGGGTGTCTCTTTCCACATTATTGACATGAAGTAAAATGAGCATTTTTCCTCAAAGGTTTCCACCACCCAAGATCTTAGTAGACTCAATTTTTAACTTGTTTTTTTGTATGATATCTGATTATGGTATAATTTATTAATCATATATCGTGATAACTGGTTGGGAATAATCAAAATATCTTTCACTTCAACCATGATCCTATTTTTTTTCTCATAATAATTATATTTTCCATCACATTCAATGTTAACATGATTCCTTCGATTCAATCCATTGATTAAAACAAAAAATTATAGTGTTAGAAACAATAATTATAGTAGAAATCATATAATCATTTACAGGATGTATAAATAATTACACCATCTTTTCAATCTAAGACACTTTAGGTTTAACCTAGGTCATTAATTACTATCATATATTCAAATCCCTCATGATGGTTTATGAAGAAAATGTGAATTATCTAAAGTATATTTCTAAGGAGTATCAAACTAGGTTCACAGTAAGTCCTATTGTTGTACACCAGGTGATGATCGAGTCAAATCCCAATGCACCCATTTCATAGTTATTACCAATAGGTACAAATATTCTAGAACCACATCCACTTGTAGTATCTCTACATGAATGTATTTATAAGAAAAACTGCATAATCTCTTCCTTGCCAAAACATTAGGATTCCCTTCTATACTTATCCTAAAAGTATACCATAGGGTTATATTCCCTAATTTATGTTTTCCTAGATATATTTCCCAAGGTTTTTACTAAAATATTTATAATACCATCTATAAATACCTTGACCCAAGTAACCAATATCAGGTGGTTGTTATACTACTTTTCTATAAGATATAGGAGATCACATCTCAAAGGACCAAATAGTTTAATAAAATCGGTAAAATAGAAACATAATTTATTGTTTCACTATATTTGAAAACATAAATTACAACATATTGAAAGTAAATATTATGTATCCTTGAACTCATTCAAATATTACTTTTTCATATCCCGAGGAAGATAAATAAAATAAGGGTTAGGTCAAATGCTCAATAAGGATTTTGTACAATGGAAGCTACCCTGAATCAATAATAAATAAACAATATGGAAAGGTAAATAAATAAAAAACACATAAAATTTAATCAATAACTTAACTATCATGATTTGATAAGGCATAATAAATATGAAAAAGTAAATAATAGAAAACACAATCCATTTAATCAATAACTTCAGCACAAAATATATCTATGGATAATATCAATAAAATAATAACTTGAATTATAATAATTAAATTATCAATTAAGTAAATGCTTAATATTTGAATTCATTATCTCAGATATCAGGATATCTATACCGCCAAGTCCTTTCACCAATATAGTTTAACTGATGGGTAGGTATACACCAGAAACCCATTTAATACTATCTTATTGATTTACCTCATGAGACTATCAATGCATCGAGGGGATATATAATTTCATGCCCCACCTGTCCCTTTATGTCTAATTAATTACTCATATATCAAATGATTGATATAATTAATGAACAATATACCTTAGCAGCAAATATTCGTATTGAGTAATGAATATATATTTATCAAAATTTTCCCCAATGAATCAAACAACTTTTATAAAAAAATAATTTATATAAAAATGGTATATAATTTAAGAAATAATCATATTACTGATAAAAATAATATGTATATTTAAGATAAATTTAATTTTTAATGAAAAAAAGAAATTGAATGTTTTAAGGTAAATTTAATGACTTCAAAATTAATCAAGAAATTGAATGTCAATAATTTATCTAATAAAAATAATCATAAAACATCTAGAGAAAGAATAAGTATAATATCATTAAAATAAATCCCCAGTGGACTAAAAATAAAATAAATGGTTATTTTCATTTATGAATAGAAATACCATAAAAATATCTTTAAAACGTTCTTGAGAAAAATAACCTTTTCACTTTGAAAATTAATTTTAAAAACTAGAAATTTCTAGATTATTTGAAAAAAAATATTTTATTTTAAAATAACCTCATAAATTTGTAAAGGAATCTTCAAAATAATGAGTGGTCATGATGCTGAGTAATTTTTAATATGCCATATAAGTTAAAAAATCATTCATTTCAAGAGATTGTAAAAGGGTTAAAAATTACCACATTTGAAAAAAAAAATAAGATTCATTTCAAACCATTTTTTAAAAATTCAGAATTTTTTTAAAAAAACTTAAATAAATCATTTGGATAACATTATAAAAAAATTTTAAAATATTTTTATAAAACATGAATATGGAAGAAAAAGGCTTTTTGATCAAAGAGAGAAATAAAGTTCTTTTTTCTTAAAAACATTTTCTCAATCATTTTATGTACCGAATTAAGTAAAATAGTAATATAACTTGAAAAATTCATGAATAACTAGAAGAGAAGAAAATATATTGGTTTTAAGTTGGAAATATAAAAAAATCCTCACAATGAAGAATTAAACATAAATAATTCTAAATAATGATGAGATTGTGAAATAAACCCTTACACTTTGATAACTTTTTAATATTATGACCCATGAAATAATAACATAAAATGAAACATTAAATTTGATGAATATAAATAGATTCAGGATATAACATATTAATGGGGTAGTAGATAAACTTTATAAAAATTAATAGGTGCATAATACCAAATATTCCTAAATGGAGTGGAAATTGAGACGAAATCTCTTAAAATGATCATACCATTGAAGTGATGATTAATAAATGGATTAATTATGTGTATAAAATGTAAATCCAAATAAAACAAGTTTAAATAAAATATAAAATAATCAAAATATATTACACACATAATCTTAGAATATCAAATAAAATGGATAAGTAATACAACCCAATGAAAAGAAATTGAGTTATGAAATTCCATACAACTTGGTTACATTCTAGTCGAATCCCATTAGAATAAATAATTAAAAATAAAACTTAAAATAAAATTAATTATGAAGGTTTCGTGATATAATATTTAAAATTGGTATTTTATACACTATATAAAATTAATTAGGTGTATAACATTAAAATATTCCTCAATGAAGGAAATTTGAGACGAAATCCCATACCGCGCGTCTCCCTTTAGATAAAAAAGATCTAACCTCATTTATAATGGTTTTAAAAATATTATTAATATATACCATAACCATATTCATATTTATAATATAATATTTATTCTTTTTACAACATCTTACCACCTATTCGTTAATAATATTTCATTATTACCATTGTTTTGGGGTTAACTACTTTGTTTTCTCATGCATGTTTTGTCATAAAAGTTATAGTTATTGAGCATAGGATACAGTTATAAAATATATATATAATTATATTAATGTTATAAATGTCATATTTATTCATTATATACACCTTATAATCATTATTTAATGTTGGATATGGAAAATGGGTCGCATCACTTCGTGGAGATGGTAGGTCGTATGTATGCACGAGCGACAATATCATTCTCTTAATGGGTGAAAGGGTATGGAATTGGATGATATATTATTTCTATAGAATTAATATAATTTTATATATATCATATGTATTCCTTATTTCTATCATTATTAATTTCCATTTGAGTCGGAGATGAAAAACAAATTACATCGGTTCACGATGTGGTTGTACATCGTACACACGAGTGGTGGATTTGTTTACCATTTGATAGAGAAGGAAATGAATAGATATTATTACATAAACATAATAATATCTCAGTATTTGGGATATACTAGTGATATTATGCAATAATTTTCAATACATAATTGAAAGTGGTAAAAGAAGAAATAAAAAGAAGGAACTTAGTAAAGACAATTACCTTCGCTTAGAAGAACATCCCTTGGATCTATTATTAAGGACCACAGGGTTTGTCTTTTTGGAAGGAAAAAATATATGAGTTTTTTAAAAGTATTTTGGGTTTATTCTATTAGTTTTTTTTCAAGAAATATGGATTTATATGTGTGAATAAGAGAGTGGAGGGAGTTCCCTTTTATATTTGAGGAGTGATATTTTTGTAAATACCCAAAACTATTCAATAATGGGAAGTCACTCTCACCCCAAGTTCCTAAAAAATGATAAATAACGGATTGGAGGTAATTTAAGTTTTATAAAAACCTATAAAATATAAAAATAAACATTTTTTAAACATGTTATTCCATTATAGTATGAGTTTACTTACTTTTACCATTTTATTTTTCACCAAAATAACAAATTTTTTTAACCTAGGTAATTAATCCATTAAGTATAAAAATAAAATTATCCTTATTAGATAATTTGAAAAAACCTTATTCTAAATATGAAATCCAATTTATCAAATAAAAATTCTATATGTGTGGAATATTAATTTTAGCACAAGCACATGTAACACGCAAAACCTCATTTTAACTTTAATTATGATAAATAAATTTAATTATCTTTACTAATCATTATGAAAAAAAATTAAAATTAGTATATAATATTAATTATTATTATTAAAAATATGGAATACATTTTATGAAATTAAATTCATATAATTGGTATAATCTAATTTAAAATTAAACCCATAAATCGGGTTCAAAAATAGTTTCTCAAGAAATGTATTTTTCAAGTATAAGATGATCTTACATTAACTATATGACTAGTGATCATCATTATAGGGATATAAATTCATATATTTAGATAATATATTTATTTATTTATTTATTTACTTAACTTAAATATTACCTTAGTAATGGTTATTTAAATTAATTAAAATGTAGGAACATTATTCATTTAAAAATAGTTTTCAGAAAATGGCATTTTAAGCCTAAAAATAAACTTATACTAAAATCAGGTATAAAGATGATTAAAATGTAATTAATTATTTTTAATATAACCAAATAATATTTATTATGCTTTTAAATGATATTAAAATAATAATTTTACTTTTAAATTACTTAATTTATTGAAAATAAATTACAATTTTACAAAAAGTAATAATTTCATTATTCACTAAAAAATCACGCTTTTCAGAAAAATCCAAAATTTTCACCATAAAATTTTTTTATATTATAATTTAAAGAATGACTTTTTTATAAAATAAAATTTCTAAAATTTGTATAAATTAATTATAATTCCCAAACATAAAATAAAAAATATAGCAATTTTTGAAGAAAATGTATTTTAAAGCATAAAATAACATTTCTAAAAATTTAAGTGATTATTTACTAATAATTTATCAATAAATTTGAATTTATCAAGACCTATATATATATCATAATTTTTTTAATCCCATTCATACTCTCCAATTCAACAATTGGGTTATAATGGTCATATTTCTATTTCATGGGTCGTTTAAGCTCGATGTTGCTTTTCGTATACACTATCAAAAATAATGTTATTTGTTTAAAATATTGGCGTGTTACAAAAAAGAAGAGTTTTTAGGTCATAAAATTGTTTCATGTGTTAGGGAAAAAATCCCTCCTCATGATGATTTTGTGTTCATTGTGTTTTTTGACAAGGTTTGACGTTGTTGACGCAGGCTAGTTGTCAAAGAAGGAATGAAGAGTTTTCATGAATGTTTGATATTGTGCAAGCATGAAATTCCTAATCTCGCACAAGTGTGAAATGCATGATATCATGAAATCTTAATGTATGATCTCACGCAAGTTTGAATGTCTAATATTGCACAAGCATGAATTGACCGATCTCTTGTAAGAGAAAAATAAATAATTTCAGGAAAGCATGAATGTATGATCTCATGTGAGGGAGAAATTTATGATATTATAGAGCATGAATATTGAAATTATGTCACATAGTGAAAGATACCATTTTATATGGAGGTGTAATGGATGGTTTTCCACAATTTTTGGAGTTAAGGCGGTGGATTTATGACTATAAATACCCCCTAACTCGTCCTTAAAGACTGACAAGGATTTTAATAAAAGATTTATATGATGTAACGTTTGGGAATGAGGTTCATAAGGAGATATCATGAAAGAGGTTCATGGAGAGATCTCACAAAATAATATACATGATTAACATCATGTAAGTGTTCTGAATGATCTGAACAAAGTCCCACACTAGGATCTCGCGTAAAGTATGAACATGGCCTCACACCAAGATCTCATGTAAAGTGCGAATAGGGTCTCATACCAGGATCTCGTGAAAAATGTGAAAGGTTATCATGAAAAGTGTGAAAGGATATCACACTATTATTTCACAAAAAGCATGAATATGGTCTTGTGCTATGATCTCGTGCAAATAATGAAAGGGGTATTACATCTTTATCTCACGCAAAGTGAGAATAAGTTCTCGTACTAAGATCTCGTGCAAGGTCACATGCTAGGATATCATGAAAGGGTATGCTCTGGGATCTCATGCAAGGGTATGCGATAGGATCTCATTCAAGGTTACACACTAGGATCTCATGCAAGGGTACGCTTTGGGATCTTGTGCATGGTGTTACGCGCCAGGGTCTCACACAAGTGTATAAAACTAGAATCTTGTGCATAGAGATACACAACTACATTAACCTATGAACAGTGTCATTTTCATATATGAATTCAAAATAAGAAGAAGAAGAAGAAGAATATAGATGATCTACAACATTATATGATACTTTCTGAAGGAGTTTATTCACTACTACATTTAAGGAAGTGAAGGGATGACTTGAAATCTCATGAATATCTTGCCAAATCACTGGTAATTGTTGTGTCTATATCAAATAAAAGTTTTTTCCAATTGAAGGTAAAGTGGATGTTCTTCATTTAGGTATTTTTATAAAAGTGAAAGAGAATCCCAGAATGAACATCAGTAGAGAATCTACCTAAAATTTAGGATGCATTCATTATTAAAAATGAAGGGACCTATATGTTAATAAATTGTGTGTGTGCCCTTTCCAAAGTAGTGATAAAAGGAAGAGGAATAAAGTAATACTTTACACTAGCAGTAAGCTATCTAAAGAGATTCAGGGAGTGACCCTTGGGAAGGTAGTGAGATATATTTAAAACTTTTAAAGGTAGTGATATTGGGAATATAAGTGATCTAGTCCAAACCTTGAATTGGTAGTGAGCCTTATTAAATTTGTTACATCGTCACATTGTCATTGTACGCTCCTTGGAAGCATCCCAGTGATGGTGAACTAAGTAAAAATTGATGTATCTCGTGTAGGATTTCATTTTTTTTATACATTTCCATGGGAAATGAAGAGAATATTGTTTTTTTAATGATGAAATGATATCTGAAGGGGAAGTTGTTTTAATCTATCATACCCTAATTCAACCCCCCCCCCCTTAGGGTATTTAACCATGTTGGGATAACAGTTGGTATCCAATCCAAAAGTTAATATTAGTGTTTCTATCAATGGAGGCTATCAATAATAAAAGGATTTCGATATTCGATGGAAATAATTTTCAAGTATGGAAGAATCAGATGCAAAACTACTTCTGATTTTAGGAATGGATGTCTTTTCAACATCGATGCATGGTATTTCAGCCAATTTTGATTTATAATAAGATGACCTTAGGGAATTGGATACTCACGCCAAAGGAATCAATGCATTAGGGGGAGACCTATCCAATGAAATCTATATAAAGGTGATGTCATGTAAAATATCACATGTTATGTTGGAAAATTTTCTAAATATTTATAAGGGTGACTTAAAAGTTAGATAAGAAAAGATGAAGGTTATATGGAACAAGTATGAGGATCTAAGAATAAAACTTAATGAGTCTATAGATTCATTATTTGACTTGGTAAATGTTGTTTTCGAGGAAATTCATGGTCTCATAGAAATTTTTTAAGATTTAAATATTTTAATGAGAATCTTGAGAAGACTTATAAATTTTTTCAATATAAAAAAATTATTACAAGATAAAGATCCAAAGTACTTGACACTGGATATCTTTCAAAATAATATACTTTCATATGAGATGAGAAATGATGATAATTATTCTTTGGAAAAAGATAATTCCAAAGAGGTTGTATTCAAGGCAATGAATAAGCTCACTATTTAATATATATAGGAAGAATAAGATATGGATGAGGTGATGTCATTCCTTTCCTAAAATATTCAAAGAGGAAAAGGAATGTTCAAAGGGAAATTCTCACTTGCATGCTTTTGATGTGAAAAGGTCAGAAATATTGCAGCAAGGTATGCTAAGAAGTTTTAAGAAGAATATGGGGATGAAGTTGAAATTCCTATAAAGAAGGATTCAACCTATGTTAAAGGTAAAAAAAGTTCAAGAGAACTTTATTCAAATATAAGAATTTTATTTTACAATAAAATAATAGTTCATAAGAATTTTAAGTTGAAGAGGCGGAGAACTAAAAAGATCATGGAGAAAATACTATGGTGGAATTTTTAGGTAGCTCCAAGAAAAGGAAAGAAAGTCTCAATGATGAAGAAGAAGTCTAAGGAAGAGTTAATATGCAATATGAATTAGAAGCCTCTCTTGAGAAGATAGATGTTTGGAGATAAAAAACCAAGAAATCCAACAAAATGGTTCATGATGTGAAAACTTATATGCTGCAGTAAGTAGAAGAGAAGGCTAAGTTGAATGAAGAAATTAAAAAACATAATTCTTTAATTCTTGAGTAATCAGAAAAGGCTATTGAGTAAAAGATCAAAATTGAGGAACAGAAAAGAGATATATATAGTTTGAATGACACTGGAAAAGATAAAATTAAATATATCAAATAACTTAAAGAGGATGTTGTCAGTCTATGAAGGAAAGTGAAATATCCAAATAAAATCTTAACTCTGGTGAAGAAGGTAAAAAGGTAGCATAAAATGGAAAAGTATAGTTCAAAGTTCCAGTGAAACAGAAAAAGGAATTCTAGGAGATGAAAATGATAGAACTGAACGATAAAACTGGTATGAGGATTGATCAAAAATAGAAAGAAGTACTATTTTAAGTAAGACCACAAGCACCCACCCAGATATTGAAGATTGATTTGGGTATGAATCAAAACCAGAAGATTCAGATAACCCTAGGTAAATTAGTAGTGTAATTGTGACACACAGTAATGCACCTTGCGTTAGATGTTATTATTGTGAAAAAATTGGACACTCACAGAATTTCTATTCTATATCCAAGAGGTTACAAAGGGAACAAGACCAATAGAGGAATCCATACATATCTTAATATTCTAGGATATTATTTTATGGACACTATTTTAGTTCTAGAGGATTTAGACACATGGCTAGATATTTCTCATCAATAATTCATAGAAATTTGATGTAATAGACTGAATTTGGTTTTAAGAATCAATTAAATGTATCATCGAATGAGCTAAAAATGAAAAATAATTGTATAGATTTTCAAGATAAAGTTGGCCCTTCATACTCTGAGGAAGATCAATATTATCAATCAATGATGAGTATGAATTCAACAACATGGATCGAAAAGAAAATATTTGAGCCGATGGTAGTTATAGATATTCCCTTAAAGAATCAGATTATTCTGGTGTGTGGATTCTTGATAGTAGATTCACATCCCATATGATAGGTAATAAGGATCTTGTTATAGGCATAAAATATGACAAGGATTGTGTTTTTAAATTTGGAAATAATGAATCCCTAATGATTATTCTCTAAGGAAAAGCTAGATTTTGGGGCAAAGAAATGAGACATGCATGTGTAGTAGTTGTTGAAGGTCACAATCAAAACATTCTTGGTCTCAATAAACTACGTGACTTGGGGAATGATATAATCTTTACTAATAAGATATGTACCATCAAAGGCAGAGATTTGATAATTTTTCTATAGGTAAAAAGAACAAAGGAGAATCTCTACCTTGTAAATGGGTAAGAAGATATGTGTTTTTTATCTAGAGAGGAAGAAAATAGGTTGTGACATAAACTAATTGGCCATCTATGCCAACCATCCCTAGAAGATCTAGTTAAATGTGATCCAACCCGAGATCTACCTAAGATATCACATGATCGTAATCATATATGTGATTCTTTTCAACTGGAAAAATCATCCAAAAGATGTATAAGGAAAAAGAAAAAAAGTCCACTAGAGTTCTTGAATTTGTGCATAAATATGTATGTGGACCTATCTCACTATGATATATTGAAAGGAATATGTATTAATTTATTTTCATTACTGATTTTAGTTGTATGGAATGAGTATTTTTCATTTCCCACAAGTCCAATTTGTTTAGTTGCATAAAGAAATATCAAATGGAATCTGAAAGGATTCTGGGACAGAAGATCCTGAAGTTTCATACTGATAATGGAAGGGAATTCACAAATAGACAAGTTGAGGATTATCTTGAGAAACATATGATAATTGATCAAGTTTTTGCAGTAAGAACTTTTCAACAAAATGGAGTGATTGAGAGGAGAAATCAGATGATGAACAACTTGTCCAGAATAATTCTTATTAAAAAGGACCTACTAGGGAAATTATAGAAGGAAGCGGTTTTGACATCAGTAAATATTTCTAATAGGGATTTATTTTGTCAAAAGAAAGAAAAGACTATATATGATATGTGGTATGGAAAAAATCAAACATTTAAATACTTATAAATCATTGGAAGTAAATGTTTTTTTCTCAATAAAGTGAAACATAGGAAATTTGAATCACAGGGTTACAAGGGTACATTTCTTGGATATTTAGGAAAAATAAAGGCCTATAAAAGTTTTAAAAAGAGTCTTGAAAAATTATATGAAAGTAATGATGTCACTATAGTAGATAATGAACAAAATATTCAACAACATAGTGACTAGTTTTCTGATAAATGTGATGAGGAGGTAAGCAACTCAGGGGGAGTTGAAGTGGAAAATATAGATTCAGAACAAGATGCTAATAATAATAAGGATAAATTCAAATCTCTCTACTACAAAATTGGACTTTAATAACGCTAGAAATGGCATTTATCGTCACTAGAAAATAATTGACAATTTGATTGGTTTTAAAAGACCAGGACTTTTATCAGTGATAATAAAGGGGTCATTTATCAACACTAAAAAAGAACTGATAAATAGGACCTTTATCACCCATTTTAAAAGCACTGATAAAAGTTCCACTTATCAGTGCTTATAAAAGAACTGATAAAGGACTTATATCAGTGATTTTAGAAGCACTGATAAATGTGTTTTTTATCAACTCTTTTAAAAGTTATAATAAAGGTCTTATTTATCAGTACTTTTAAAAGAACTGATAAAGATCCATACTGCAGTATGTTGTTACAACACACTTCAACACCACTTCACTATGCTATAACAACACACTTCATCACCAGAAACACATCAGATAACAACAAAAATATGTCCCAATACATAATTTAAATGAATTAAAATTTACAACACAAATACCAAAAAATATATATATTATAAACATTTCAGACATATATTTATACAATTTTACAAATAAAAATTAATACATACATTCAAAAACAATCCTAAATTTCAATGTTACCATGACTTCCAATGAATTTCTTTGTTGAACTTCCAACATTACATCAGTAGTTTCAAACAAACCACCTCGACTCAAAAAACAAAGAATCCACTTGTATAATAAAACAATTATTATGGGTAATACTTAAAAGAAATAAATTATACATAAATAAGAAATAATACATTAATTATATGGGAAATTATTTTACAGGTAAAATATCAAGATTACCACTGTGATTGAGTGGTTGATGGAACTTGAATGAATGTGATAAATTCCAACACTATATGGCCCTATAAGGGTTCCCCCTCGTCCCTTGAATGGGGGGTTATCAAAAATCAATAAAAATGAAGGCCTTTGGGCCATTTGGGCCAACACTACCGGAGTGAAAGGTTTGTGAGAGAAGAAGTTTGTATAAGTTTTGGTGTAGAAAGGGATGAAAGATAGACAGAGAACCCAAACTCGAATAAAATAATCCACCTATATAAGAAAACAATTATTATGTGAGTAATACTAAAAAAATAAATTAAACATACATACAAAATAATACATTAATTCTATGTATAATGATTTTACTATGAAAATTTAAATATTACCTCTATAATTGAGTAGAGGTAGAATCATTTATATTCCTGCAAAGGAAGTGGAGGTAACTTGAAAGAAAGTGATAAATGCACCATTGTAGTGGTGAAAAGGTTTTAGGGGAGAAGAAGAATGATAGTTGGAGATAGAACCCCCAAAATCGAACAAAATAATCCTCCTATATAAGAAAACAATTATTATTTGAGTAATACTAAAATGAAATAAATTAAACATACATGTGAAAAAATACATTAATTCAATGGAAATTGATTTTCCTATGAAAACGTCAAGATTACCACTGTAATTGAGAAGAGGTAGTTTCATTTCTCTTCCTATAGAGTCAGTGGAGGTAACTTGAAATAAATAGATAAATTCACCACTACAGGGGTGATAACGTTTTAAGGGAGAAGGAGCATGAAAGTTGGATAGTGCACCCCCAACCTTGAACAAAAGAATCCACCTGTATAAGAAAACAAATATTATTTGAGTAATACTAAAAATAAATAAATAAAACATACACATGAAACAATACATTAATTCTATAGACAAATATTTTACTATACAAACATCAAGATTACCTATGTAATTAAGAATATGTAGCATTGTTTCTCTTCCTATAAAGGCAGTGGAGGTAACTACAAATAAGGTGATAAATGCACCATTTCAGGGGTGAAAAGGTTTTAAGGGAGAAGGATAATTAAAGTTGGATAAAGAACCCCCAAATCGAACAAAAGAATACACCTGTATAAGAAAACAATTATTATGTGAGTAATACTAAAAATAAATAAATTAAACATAAAGATGAAACAATACATTAATTTTATGGATACTAATTTTACTATACAAACATCAAGATTACCTCTGTGATTGAGAAAAGAAAATGTCATTGCTCTTCTTGAAAAGGCATGACACATGGTATAAGGCCCCGGGCTTAAACATTACTTAATCTTGAGTTATTACAAGATTACACCTTGAGGATCTTTTCAGGTTTAGAGTTTTAGAGAATTAGATCATAAAACATGCATTACATTCCACATTTAAACAAAGTGGTTACATAAAATATAGTATTCATTTTTCCCATCAATGGAAACATATTTAAAATAAAACATGGATTCTTTCTTGACACTTCCTTGACACTATCATCATATCATGTACCTTTCCCTTGACCTGTTAAAAACATTTCAAAAACTTGGGATGAGCATAAAAAGCTCAGTAAGGGATATAAAAATATATAAAGGAAACATGGGTACATATATACATAAGAATGAAATCATAATTCACCCATAAAACATAATCACTTTAACATACCTCATAAAATCATGAATAAATCATAGAAATCATATGACATAAAGGTAACTTGAGGCATTCATAACATTCTTACGTAGGGAGTAACCCTCTTGGTTAGGTTTGGAATACCCATCACAGTATATTCCCAAAATCTCTTCGGAGAAACCTTAACGTTTCACTCGTTCACGTTACCCAATGCATTGGAGAGCTATATCGGGCTCACCCGCCCTTAGTTTATCACGGAACCACCCGTCTTCATAATAATTCCCAAGAACCTCAACATAATCGTATCACATAAAACATGCATAAAGGAAACATAACATTTCCACCTTTCAATCACAAGATATCAATACAAAACATTAATATAAAAACATTATGAAAAAAAATTTCAATACCAAAATAAAATAAAATTAAAACATGGTATTTATTTTTCTTTTAAAAAAAGTATGGCTTGTAGAGGAAGCCGAAACTCAAATAATGGTCACGGCGGCGGAGAAGTCGTTGTCTCCACATACGTATGACAAAAACCTTCCATTTTGTCGTTTTGTAAAATTCTTAGTATAAAAAAATATTCCTTTTGGATAACCGTAAAAGTCAAAGGGGTTTATACACCGTATAAAAGAAGGTTGTGTAAAAAACAAAATATGCCTCAATGAAAGGAGATTGAGACGAGGTCCCATACCTCGGGTCCGACTTGACTCGGTTGTTCTTTAATATCCTGAATAATAAACTTGATTTAATTTCTACTTCTTTAAGAACCCATTTCAAGTTCATTATTCCTTTTATATCACTTATTTCCATGTCATGAACACTATGTAATTATTTAAGTTAATAACGGTCGTTTTAACGATCATTGGTACTTGAGTAAAAAATAAACCCTTTATAATTACAAGTTGTTCATGTATCCTTTATATCCAGAATTATAATCGTGATGTATAAATCATATATATCATATATATCCAGTATATACATGCATTTATAATATTACATAATCATTTAGAGGTAAGAAATGAAATGCACCGTTCATGGAGACGGTAAGCCGTACGTACGCATGAACGCTAATTTCATTTCTATTTCGTATTTTATAGAATGGAATCGTAATGATATAAAGGTATATTATAATTCCAGTGTAATATCATATATAATATCATAACTCCAACATTTATACGTCCCACATATGGTATTTAACGAATCAAATCACTTTGAGGGGGCGGTAGTCCGCACTTCCTTAAAAGAAGATATCGCATTTACCCATAATGGAAACCATAAAGGTTTGCCCAAAATGAAAAATACAGAAGCTTAAGGAAAACATAAACATATTATATATCATATATAAATATAGTGTCATCTTAATGGCCAGATTTGAAGGTGTTAAAAGAATGTTGAACCATCATCGTTTCGGGAGGCCGAAATTCGCCATCCACGGAAACAGTATGTTCTTTAACCATTAGATGTAGGTCTGTGTAAGTGTAGCTAGAATCCTTCTTATAACAACATCCTAGTATATTGAAGATACTATATTTTTTACAAAATAAATGAATAAAAAGAGGTTAGGGGGTTGGAGAAGTAAAATAAAACAAAAGGACTCAACTGAAGACATTACCTTAAAATCGGGTAACTCCCTTTGGTTTGAGCTCAAAGGCTTCCTTGTGAAGACTTATGCTCAAAGTGAGGCTTCAAGGAGTAATATAGGGATGTTTAGAGACAAAATGGGAAGGGGTTGGCCGATCCAAAGGCTTTGGAAGTGTGGGTAAAGAGGTAGAGGTTGGGGCCTTTTATAAGAGGAGAGGAGGGGCACTCTTGGAAAGTAAAGAAATGTTACTTTATTTTAAAATGATTTTCGGAATCAAAATGTCCCACATTGATATAATTCGAGGGTAAGGTGATAAGGGTTCTAAATCCACCCATCCAATAGGTTTTGGACATGTGTAGGTCATATATTTTACATTATCATTTCATTTTATTTAAATCCTTTATTAATGAGGTAATCGCTGCATCATCAAGATGTCATAAATAATTTAATTTATTTAAATTATAAAAATTATAAAAAAAACTATGATGTAGGAAATCATTTTATCTTTCCAATGACTATTTATAATCAAAAATCTGACTTGTATAACCCCATGTAAATTTTTTTTAGTAAAATAACTCATGTTTGTGTCATTTTTACTTTAACATTAAATAAAAAGTTATTTATATCATTTCCCAACCAAAGTGGCTCCATGGGGTCCCCAAGTTGACCCATGGATTGTCTTGGTCGTCCATGACACATCAAATGAGGGTATGACATGTGTCAATATCATCTCATATTATTAAAACATTATTTTTACCTTAAACTACACTAATTACCTCTAATCGCGATTAAAAACATAAAAGTTACTATTCAACAAAAAATTATTTTAATCTCATTGAACCACATTTTACTTATTAATGACAATCATGTATGTCGGATTTTTGAAATTCAAAACACAGAATTGGTAAAGTTTCATTTAAACGAAAAATCATTTTCTTTAACTACCACTTAGTGGTTTCACTATTCATCAAAAATTGAAGTTTTTCAGAAAAATACCAAAACATCACCCTAAGCTATATTTGATATTCAGAATTCAAAAATGATGTATATTTTACAAAATTCAAATCATATAAGTTACATTAATTAATTTAATAATTAATTCCCACTGTCATGACAAATAACGTGTTTTTATGAAACAATAAGTATCAAAAGATTGACACCAGTTTAAGTCCAATTTCAAAGTGAAATTGATTCCAATGACCACCATTGGATTAAATGGTAAAAATATATTCTAATTTAACTTTAAAACCAATTCAAAAGATAATATAATCATATAAATAAATTATATTAAAAAGAGGTTTTGAATTAAAATACAACATTTTTCACTATTCATTAAAAAAATGAACTTTGTTGGAAAAATACCAAAAATTCACACAAAGTAAATTTTGATGTCCCTATAATAAAGAATAAGTTTATTTTGACAAACATAGCTTATAAAATTTTCAAAAGATATATTTAAAAATGGTTTTCCATTAAAAGGCAGTAAAACAATCTTTTTAAAAAAATATTAGTGTATTCCATGCTTAAGATTGGATTTATTTTCATTTTAAGCCTCTAAAACACTATTTAATTCACTAATAGACATAGATAAAAATATCTATTATTCATTAATTACTTGTGATGTTACATCCTTCCCCCCTTTAAAAAATTGTGTCCCCGCAATTTATTTATTTATCGAATAAATGGGGGTACTTATCCCTCATTGCATTTTCAGATTCCCATGTTGCCTCTTCAATAATGTGGGTTTTCCACAAAACCAGTACCTGATGAATCACCTTATTCCATAACACTTTCCCCCAATGGTCAAGAATCTGGACTGGTTGTTCCTCATAAGATAGGTTCTCTTCCAGCTGAACTACCTCTGGACTCAAAACATGAGATGGATTTGGCATGTACTTTCTCAGCATCAAAACATGAAAAACATTGTGTACCTGAGATAAACTCGGAGGTAAAGCCACTCGGTATACAACTGATCCAACTCTCTCCAGAATTTCATATGGTCCAATTAACCTTGGACTCAGCTTTCCTTTCTTACCAAATCGCATCAAACTTATCCATGGAGAGACTTTGAGAAAAACATGATCACCTACCTCAAAAGATAGATCCTTCCTCCTGTTGTCTGCATAACTCTTCTGCTTGCTCTGAGCTATTCTCATGTGTTTCTGTATCATCTGAACTTTTTCTGCCAACTCTTCTACCAATTCTGGTCCCATTAGATTCCTTTCACCCACTTCATCCCAGAAAGCTGTAGTTCGACACCGCTTCCCATATAACGCCTCAAATGGTGCCATCTGTATACTGTAATGAAAACTGTTATTATATGAAAATTCATCCAAAGAAAGATGTTGGTCCCAACTTCCCTGATAATCCATAGAGCAAGAACGTAGCATATCCTCCAATGTCTGAATTGTTCATTCTGACTTCCCATCTGATTGAGGATGAAATGTTGTACTAAAATTTAATTCAGTACCCAACGACTTCTGAAGGCCGTTCCAAAAGTTAGAAGTGAACCTGGGATCACGATCGGATACAATGGAGAGAGGAACTCCATGTAACCTGACTATCTCTTTAAGATACAAACGAGAAAGTTGATCTAGAGAGAAAGTATCTCGTATAGCAAGGAAATGAGCAGATTTAGTCAAGCGATCAACAATAACCCAGATTGCATTATTACCTTGAGATGTCTTCGGTAATCCCACAACAAAGTCCATGGATATATTCTCCCATTTCCACTCTGGCACTGGTAAAGGCTGAAGAATCCCTTTCGGTAACGGTCGCTCTACTTTAACCTGTTGACAAGTCAAACACTTCACAGTAAAATCAGAAATATCTCTTTTCATTCCATCCCACCAGAAATACTCCCACAGATCTCTGTACATCTTAGTACTGCCAAGATGAACTGAAAATGGAGAACTACGAGCTTCACATAACAACTCTCTCTTCAACTGTGAATCACAAGACACACACAATCTCTTCCCAAATCTCAAAACGCAATCATTATTAATGTTGAATTCAGGAAACTTACCTTTCAGAACCAGCTCTACCTTTTTCTGCAACTCACTATCTTGCTTCTGTGCTTGCTTGATTCTGTCTAATAGAGAAGATTTCACTGATACCTGAAACAAAACAGAATAACATCCTGCACCAACAACTTCTATGCCAAAGTTCATCAAATCCTTAACCAAAGTATCATGTTACAAATGCAACATTGCTAATGAAGCATTACTTTTTCGACTCAAAGAATCAGCCACTTTATTTTCTTTTCCCGGATGGTAATGAATTGTACAATCATAATCCTTGATTAATTCTAGCCATCTCCTCTATCTCATGTTCAATTCTTTCTGAGTGAATATATACTTTAAACTTTTGTGATCGGTATATATTTCACACTTTACTCCATACAAATGATGCCTCCAAATTTTTAAAGTGAAAACAATAGCAGCTAATTCCAAATCATGTGGAGGGTAATTTACCTCATGAGTTTTCAACTGTTGTGAAGCATAAGCAATTACCTGATCATTCTGCATTAGGACACATCCAAGTCCTTTCAATGAAGCATAACTATAGATAACAAACTCCCCATTCCTGGAAGGTAGTGCCAAAACTGGACCATTCACCAATCTTCTTTTCAATTCCTGAAAACAATCATCACATTCTTTTGTCCAGATAAACTTAACACCATTCCGAGTTAGCTTAGTCATTGGACTAGATAACCATGAAAAATTTCTAACAAACCTTCGGTAATAGTCTGCCAAACCAAGGAAACTACGAATATCTGTTACATTTGTGGGTCTTGGCCATTCTTCAACAACCTTTTTTTTCAGGATCAACGGTTATCCCATATTTAGAAATAATGTGACCAAGGAAAGAAATTTGTTGCAACCAAAACTCACACTTTCTGAATTTCCCATACAATTTCTTTTCTTTTAAGGTTTGAAAAATAACCCTTAAATGTCTTTCATGCTCCTCTTTACTTTTAGAAAACACCAAAATATCATCAATGAAAACTACCACAAAGTTATCCAAGAACTCATGGAAAATTCTATTCATTAATTCCATGAATACAGCAGGTGCATTGGTTAGCCCAAAAGGCATTACTACAAATTCTTAATGGCCATATCTTGTACGAAACGCAGTCTTCGGAACATCTGCTTCCTTTACCTTCAGCTGATGGTACCCCGATCTCAGGTCAATCTTTAAAAAATACTGAGCTCCCTGGAGCTGATCAAACAAATCATCGATATGAGTAAAAGGATATTTGTTCTTAACAGTGATGTTATTCAAGGCTCTATAATCAATGCAAAGTCTCATAGAACCATCTTTCTTTTTAAAAAATAAAACAGGAGCACCCCATGGTGACGTGCTAGGTCGAATGAAACCTTTCTATAATAAATATTGCAATTTCTCCTTCAACTCTAAAAGTTCAATTTGAGCCATTCGATAAGGGGGTTTTGAAATTGGATTAGCATCAGGAACTAAGTCAATAGTAAATTCAACTTCCCGATCTGGTATTATTCCAGGAAACTCATCAGGAAATACATCAGGATACTCATTTACCATTGGCACATCATTAATCTGAACAGTTCCTTTGTTTTCAACGATGTGTCCAAGGTAACATTCATTTCCATCTTTTACAAGTTTCTTGGCCTCTTGATAAGTTATCAACAGTAAGGGTTCATTCTTGTACACAAACTGAAAGTCTTTCTGAAAAGAAACTTCTTTAGATCTACAGTCAATCTTAGCATGGTAAATAGAGAGCCAATCCATACCCAGGATAATATCAAAATCTACTAGAGGTAGAACAATAAGGTTTGCAAGTAGGTTCTTTCCACAGATAAGGATAGGAAGATTCTTATAA
This sequence comes from Viscum album, assembly GCA_963277665.1. Taxonomy (NCBI): domain Eukaryota; kingdom Viridiplantae; phylum Streptophyta; class Magnoliopsida; order Santalales; family Viscaceae; genus Viscum; species Viscum album. The sequence continues at coordinate 453,836,954 of OY728166.1, read as the reverse complement.
ATTCTTTTTGCCTCAACATTTCCCCCAAGTGTTTTTACCAAAAGTTCAGGAGTCATTTCTTGAGATGGTATTCCCATTTTACTAGAAAAGTTTTCAGAGATGAAAGAATGTGTAGACCCTGAATCAAACAACACACTGGCATAATCTGAAAAAACAAAGTACCTGATACAACTTCATTTGATGGCCCGACATCTGCTGAAGTAGTTGCAAAGGATTTCACCACCCCTTTCTGCTTGTAGTCTAACTGCTTCCCATCACTCAAGATCTTTGTCGGACACTCGTTTTCATAGTGACCCATCTCATTGCACTTAAAACATTTCACTAACTGTAAATTAAATTTGGACTTACCATCACCTTGAACTTTTTCAGTGCAATCACGAGACTTATGTCCCATCTTACCACATCGGTAGCACTTTCCAGAATTCAGAAGACATTCCCCAGCATGCCTTTTACCACGTTTATCACAAACTGGAAACTTAGTTTTCTTACCATCAGACTTTTTTGAATAATTTTTCCCTTTCTCCTGCCACCTCGGTCTCTTCTTCTGCTGGTTTTTATAGAACACTTGATCATCGGAAAACTCCATTTCCACCTTCTCAGCACATCGAACAAGATTTTCATAACTTTTGAACTCATGAGAAGCTAAAGCCCTTCGATATTTTGGCTTCAACCCTGAGTATAAACGATTGATTTTACTATCAAGGTCTCAGATAAAATTTGGAGCATACCTTGCCAATCGAGTGAATCTTTCTTCATAGGCAGCCACAGAGTCTTCCTCTGGCCTAAATTCCAAGAATTGCTTTTCCATCGTAAGTCGAACAGCCTTAGGAAAATACCTCTCAAGAAACATACCTTTAAATTCATCCCAGTCGAGAGCATCAATCTCCTCAGCATCCCTGATATTTTTAACCATCGACCACCACTGATCTGCTTCACCCTCCAAACAGTAAATAGAAAGACTAAACTTTTGATTGTTTGAACACCCCATGACATTGAAAATATTTTCCAGTGCATTAATCCACCCTTCAGCTAACATAAGGTCAGATGATCCTCTGAATGATGGGGGATGTTGCCTTATGAAATGTTCCACCACTGACATGTTCCTCTGCGGTTGATCTGGGTGATCTCGGGCATGGATACCACCACCATTTATCGCTTGAGTCAACTGCGCCATTACTGCAACAAACTGTTCAGTTCCAATTCCGACCATCTCAGGATTCTGATTCGGAATGTTATTTCCTTCTGTATGCCTTCCTAGCACTGCTTCCCTGTTTCCTCTGCGGAAAACCATTCTGAACAAACATGTCTTAGATGAAGAAACATGGTAATCTTCAAATGCTATATCATTTCAAAAAAAATATTTTTGGATAATCATTTAATAGAATTCTAACTCCTAAAGTTATCTAAACCGACCTATGATACCAACTATAAGGCCCCGGCCTTAAACATTACTTAATCTTGAGTTATTATAAGATTACACCTTGAGGATCTTTTCAGGTTTAGAGTTTTAGAGGATTATATCATAAAACATGCATTATATTCCACATTTAAACAAAGTGGTTACATAAAAGATAGTATTCATTTTTCCCATCAATGGAAACATATTTAAAATAAAACATGGATTCTTTCTTGACACTAACTTGACACTATCATCATATCATGTACCTTTCCCTTGACCTGTGAAAAACATTTCAAAAACTTGGGATGAGAATAAAAAGATCAGTAAGGGATATAAAAATACAGAAAGGAAACATGGGTACATATATACAAAAGAATAAAATCATACTTTACCCATAAAACATAATCACTTTAACATACCTCATAAAATCATGAATAAATCATAGAAATCATAATACATAAAGGTAACTTGAGGCATTCATAACATTCTTACGTAGGGAGTAACCCTCTTGGTTATGTTTGGAATACCCATCATAGTATATTCCCTAAATCTCTTCAGAGAAACCTTAACGTTTCACTCCTTCACGTTACCCAATGCATTGGAGAGCTATATCGGGCTCACCCACCCTTAATTTATCACGAAACCACCCGTCTTCATAATAATTCCCAAGAACCTCAACATAATCGTATCACATAAAACATGCATAAAGGAAACATAACATTTCCACCTTTCAATCACAAGATATCAATACAACACATTGATATAAAAATATTATGAAAACCATTTTAAATACCAAAATAAAATAAAATTAAAACATGGTATTTATTTTTCTTTTTTTTAAGTATGGCTTGTAGAGGAATCTGAAACTCAAATAATGGTCATGGCGGGGGAGAAGTCATTGTCGCCGCATACATATGACAAAAACATTCCCTTTTGTCATTTAGTAAAAAGCTTCGTATAAAAAAATATTCCTTTTGGATAAACGTAAAACTCAAAGGGGTTTATACACCTTATAAAAGAAGGTTGTGTATAAAACAAAATATACCTCAATGAAAGGAGATTGAGACGGAGTCCCATACCTCGGGTCTGACTTGACTCGGTCGTTCTTTAATCTCCTGAATAATAAACTTGAGTTAATTTATACTTGTTTAAGAACCTTTTTCAAGTTAATTATTCCTTTTATATCACTTATTTCCATGTCATGAACACTATGTAATTATTTAAGTTAATAACGGTCGTTTTAACGATCATTGGTACTTGAGTCAAAAATAAACCCTTTATAATTACAAGTTGTTCATGTATCCTTTATATCTAGAATTATAATCATGATGTATATATCATATATATCATATATATCCAGTATATATATGCATTTATAATATTACATAATCATTTAGAGGTAAGAAATGAAATGCATCGTTCATGGAGACGGTAAGCCGTACGTACACATGAACGCTACTTTCATTTCTATTTCGTATTTTATAGAATGGAATCATAATGATATAAAGGTATATTATAATTCTAGTGTAATATCATATATAATTCATAACTCCAACCTTTATATGTCCCACATATGATATTTAACGAATCAAATCACTTTGAGGGGGCGGTAGTCCGCACTTCCTTAAATGAAGATATCGCGTTTACCCATAATGGAAACCATAAAGGTATGCCCAAAATGAAAAATACAGAAGCTTAAGGAAAACATAAACATATTATATATCATATATAAATATAGTGTCATCTTAATGGCCACCTTTGAAGGTGTTAAATGAATGTTGAACAATCATCATTTCGGGAGGCCGAAATTCGCCATCCACGGAAATAGTATGTTCTTTAACCATTAGATGTTGGTGTGTGTAAGTTTATCTAGAATCCTTCTTATAAAAACATCCTAGTATATTGAAGATACTGGAGTTGTTACAAAAGAAATGAATAAAAAGAGGTTAGGGGGTTAGAGAAGTAAAATAAAACAAAAGGACTCAAGTGAAGACATTACCTTAAAATCGGGTAACTCCCTTTGGTTTGAGCTCAAAGGCTTACTTGGGAAGACTTCTGCTCAAAGTGAGGATTCAATGAGTAATAGAGGGATGTGTAGAGACAAAATGGTCAGGGGTTGGCCAAGCCAAAGTCTTTGGAAGTGTGGGTAAAGAGGTAGAGGTGGGGGCCTTTTATAAGAGGAGAGGAGGGGCACTCTTGGAAAGTAAAGAAATGTTACTTTATTTTAAAATGAGTTTCGGATTAAAAAGGTCCCACATTGATATAATTCGAGGGTAAGGTGATAAGGGTTCTAAATCCACCCATACAATAGGTTTTGGACATGTGTAGGTCATATATTTTACATTATCATTTCATTTTATTTAAATCCTTTATTAATGAAGTAATCGCTGCATCATCATGATGTCATAACTAATTTAATTTATTTAAAGTATAAAAATTATAAAAAAATACTATGATGTAGGAAATCGTTTTATCTTTCCAATTAATATTTATAATCAAAAATATGACTTGTATAACCCCATGTAAAATTTTTTTTATTAAAATAACTCATGTTTGTGTCATTTTTACTTTAACATTAAATAAAAAGTTATTTATGTCATTTCCCAACCAAAGTGGATCCATGGGGTCCCCAAGTTGACCCATGGATTGTCTTGGTCTTCCATGGCACATAAAATTAGGGTAGGACATGTTTCAAGCTCATCTCATATTATTAAAACATTATTTTTACCTTAAACTACACTAATTACCTCTAATTGCGATTAAAAACATAAAAGTTACTATTCACCAAAAATTTATTTTAATCTCAATGAACCACATTTTACTTATTAATTAAAACCATGTATGTAAGATTTTTGAAATTCAAAACACAGAAGTGGCAAAGTTTAATTTAAACGAAAAATCAGTTTCTTTAACTACCACTTAGTGGTTTCACTATTCATCAAAAATTGAAGTTTTTCAGAAAAATACCCTAACTTCACCCTAAGCTATATTTGATATACTGAATTCAAAAATTATGTCCATTTTAAAAAATTGAAATCATATAAGTTACATTAATTAATTTAATAATTAATTCCCACTGTCATGACAAATAACGTGTTTTTATGAAACAATAAGTATCAAAAGATTGACACCAATTTAAGTCCAATTTCAAAGTGAAATTGATTCCAATGACCACCATTGGATTAAATGGTAAAAATATATTCTAATTTCAATTTAAAACCAATTAAAAATATATTCTAATCATATAAATAAATTATATTAAAACGAGGTTTTGAATTAAAATACAACATTTTTCACTATTCATTAAAAAATGAACTTTATTGGAAAAATACCAAAAATTCACACAAAGTAAATTTTGATGTCCCTATCATAAAGAATAAGTTTATTTTGACAAACATAGCTTATAAAATTTTCAAAAGATATATTTAAAAATGGTTTTCCATTAAAAGGCAGTAAAACAATCTTTTAAAAAAAATATTAGTGTATTCCATGCTTAAGATTGGATTTATTTTCATTTTAAGCCTCTAAAACACTATCTAATTCACTAATAGACATAGATAAAAATATCTATTATTCATTACTTACTTGGTATGTTACACATGGATAGAAATATTCTAAAATAAATGAACTCTGAAATGAATAATAAAATTAAATCAACATTCCATTATATAATTTTTCGATAAAATAGATAAAGTATATTATAAAATTACCTTTTCATCTATCCAAAGGTTTTCCATCATTATAGTTTGTTCTTCTGAGGGATTGGTAACATCATCATGTGCAGAATACATTGTCAGAATGAGTAGTTAAACATTTACTTTATATTATATTAATGCATTAGAGAACATATAATATTATAAGGAAAAAACATAATATATTAAAAAAAATGTTTACCTTCTAATTGATATCTCTTTATTTTTTGAAGGTTTCAAGGATTAGATTCCTCTTTCGAGAATCCAAATCCCATATTTGTTGTACCCTCTAGCGTACAATAAATTTTCTATAGTGGGATCGGCATGAATTGATTGTGATGTCACAATAAAAGATTCATCCACGATTGAATTTATATCTAAATCAATAATTTTTTAGTCTCCAGTGGGAAAATTGACCAATTCTTTTTTTGGATAAGAGATATAAAATAATTTCACTACTTTTTATCCCATTATGAATGGCTCATTTTTTCCCTTCTATATTGAAATTCAACTTCACAAATCCCATTTCATCGAATTTCACTCCATTGATATTATCAACCAATTTTCAATAGAAAATTGGTACTTGAAATTTTGTATAATCAAACTCATATATCTGTTTGATAATGCCAAAATATGACATATTTTCATAAATTGGATTTTTATCCTTGGAACCAGATATGTGAATCTCTTCAACCACAAGCGTAACACCACTGTTTTGCATCGTATTGAAGTCATTGTGTTTTTTTATATAGAACTTATAACCATTTATTACAAACCCAGTGTAAGATATAACATTTTCATTTGGTCCTCTGACAATCCATTGAAGTTGTTCGACAATTGAATTCATATTTTTAGATAACTCCTTAGAAATTTGATCTCTGAACCATCCTATAAACTATTGATTATGTGTATATGATATCTATCTTTCATCCCTTGATGGATTAAAATATTTTAGAATTTACTTTTGGGATTCAATGTATAGATAAACATATTCACTATTATGCAATATGTAAAGATGTTCTTGCTCCTGCTATGTTAAAGTAATTGTAACAACATCTAATCTAGATATCCCTTCACCCATAAGGAATTCTTTACGATAAGACTTTGTGAGACCGATGCTTCCAACATCTAATAGGTAATCGGTACATAATTAAATAGATTATTTAATAATATATCATTCTATAATACGGCCTCTGTATGACTTTGATTCTTAACATACCCTTTAAAAATCTCCATATACCATTCAATGGGGTACATCCATATGTAATGGACAAGACCACATAGTTTAACCTCTCTGACCAAGTGAACCGTTGGGTGGACCATTATATAAAAGAATTATGGCGGGAAGAACATTTCTAATTCACATAATATGATTGAAATCTCCTCATTCATGATGGGAAACATAGTCGGGTCTATAACAATACTGCATGTGTCTTTAAAAAGAAGTAGAGTCTGGTTAATGTATGCAATACATTTTGAGGTAGAATGCAATGGAAAGTAACATTCATTAAATATTACATAAAAACATGATAGTCGCTTGATTTTAGTCCTTGTAACATCAAATTAGTCATTGACAGGACATTATTGATATTTGATAAATATCCCTATGTAACTTTTACACTCGTAAGGAAAAGGAAAAAATGAAATTTTTTCTATCTGGATAGAGTGTAAGATGCTGGAGGAAGAATGGTCCGCCTTTTACCCTTCATTCATGCCAACTCTTACCTTATCCCTATTTCAATAAAGTCCAACATTTCCTTGATTCCATCTTTATTTTTTCTAGGAACATTTATTAATGTGCCAATAACACTATCAAATACATTTTTTTTAAATGCATGACATCAAGAAAATTTATGACATACAAAAAATTAAAATATGGTAATTCAAAGAAAATTGATCTCTTATTCCAACATGATTTTGTAATGTTTTTTTAAAATGGTTTACCGAAAATTGTTTCAATATCTTTTAATTTTTTGTAGAGTTGATCGATGGTTGCTGGAGAGGGTGTTGTACTTTTTTCAATATTCCCATCGAATGTTGTCATCCAGGATCAGTATTTATGTCATCAAGTTAAAAAATTTCGATGTCCTAAAAATAGTCTTAGATTAATGTTTCAACCGAACTGAGTATTTTAATTTTTCATAAATGGGACACCCCAACATGCATTTAATGCTATAGCCTGATAAATTTCCATAAGCGAGGAAGTCATTTATCATTTCTTACAACATTGACCTTAATGTAAATTCTTTACTTCTATGAGTATCATACATTGTAACACATGTATCCCACATCAATTTTAAATCTTTAATCAATGGATCCAAATAGAAATTAGTATCATTACTGGGTTACTTTGGTCTGGATATAAGTAGAGACAAAATAATGTATTTGCGCTTTATGCATAACCATGGAGGCAAGTTTTAATTTAACAACATAAAGGGCCATGTACTATGATTAATACTCTTTACACCAAAATTATTTATTCCATATATATATAATAAAAGACAAATGTTTATCTTCTCATCTCCAAATTCAGGAAACATGTAATCAATTTTCTTCCACTGAATAGAATTGGCTGGATGATGTAGGTTCTCATATTTAATTATTTTATCTAAATTTCATGTTTTTTGTCTTACGGTTTCCTAGAATCTATATAGTATTCTAAACTATGGAATTATGGGAAAGTACCATAAACATTTTGAAGGACTTGATTCATTTTTCTTGTATCAATATACGCCAAACTTAGATCATTTTATGAGTGATTCATGGTCCTTAAAAAACAATATGAAATCATTTATACAATCATGTATTTTATTAGATATCATTACCATTAAATATAACATTCATTTAACATCATATGTTCGTCATGGTAGTTCATTTTATTCTAGTTGAATATCTTTCATAAGACCAAGTAGTTCTGTAAAGATGGTGTCACTCCATCCGTTTCTAGCTTTCAAATTATATAACTTCAATACAATTGAAAATTTTGTGTATTTAGTACAACCAATATAAAATGGTTTCTTGGAACAACTATTTAACTCCTCAAACAACTTTGTACAATCACAAAGGTCATCTTCAATTTTGATTTTCATTTCTTCCATGTGATATTCATCATCTTTTACAAAGGTATTCATATTAAATGATTCATAAACTGTGGTATCATCCCAATTGATATCCACATTCAGTTTTCCCCATGTTTAGACAAACATTTATAGATTTGATCTATTCCATGAAACATCAAATGTTCTTCCAACTCTTTTGGACTAATTTTTCTTAAATAACAACAATGTAAACACAAACATAGGATTTTAGAAGGGTCTTCTGCATGATCTCTTGCAAACTTTATAAACTCATTAACACCGTATTCATATTTTTCTGTCAAAAGATTAGCATGAATCCATTTTTGGTTCATATCTATCTTATTAGGTTCCTAAAATATTAATTTTATACTATATATAAATAAATACACATAATATATTCATTTTCAAAAGTGAATGTTATAGAAAATTATAATAAAGAAAATATTGATCATTTCTACTAGAATATCTAAGTTCATAGATTTTCCAAATCCAATAATAAGGGTTGTTGGAATTTGAAAAAATAGAGGGAGATAAAGGAATATAATAAGTGATATTATCACTAAACATTATAGGTGTAAACTGGAATATGGGTAGTGTAATGACCATATCCAGAATTACCCAAACAACACTAGGTCAGATTATCTTATGACCTCTAACACACCTCAAAGACACTAAAGGAAGGTTTAAACTTTTTGTGTAACAAACCATAAATGGGATGTTCCCCCCCCCCAAATAGAAACAATTAGGACTAAAGGTTGAACAAAATTCTAGCATGACCCTTGGGGTCAATGGACATGCAGACCCAAAATCATCATTACCTGATATAGGCATACCTATTAGACAAAAAACTATGGAAATAAATGATGCAAAAGATATATAGACACACATATATGTCATTCCAATATAAAAACTCACTAACTTATAGTCTATAAGAAATATAAATTTGATAAAAACCTAATATTCAAACATAATGTGAACTAAAGGAACCATAATGATAAAAAAAGTGAAGGCTTGATGTGATAAAACCTCATGTGGTTAACTAGGGATGGCCCCTTTGAATCTGTTCCATAATAAAAATAAGGACTACAGTGAATTATAAGAGGAAATATATCCTATGATATATATAACCAAAAGAGGAACATACATCACTCCACTAACTTGGTTCCTGAAAAATAGCATGTGAAGATGCATGTCCATTGAGGTGTCCATGAAAGGTGTCAACATATATTTAATCACTATGGAACCACCAATGTGCCTCAAATCAGTTGTTAATAAAAAATAATATACATTAAAATTTCTACACATTTAAATACATATATGAAAAAATTATTTAGTAAGAAGATATAAAACATAGCAGTAAAACAATAATGAATAAATATAAGGTTCAATGTCAGATATAAACAACAGATCCTACATCAGTAGTCAATACAAACAATATATCGCAAATCATTCCCTAAAAATGGATCATGAACAAATCGTAAAAAATAGATCATAAACAATAAATCATAGAAGAAGAAATCAAAAACAAAACCAAAAAAAAATAAAAAGGAAATCGGAAGGCCTACCTCGTTAGGTTGAAGAAAATATGATACCCTCTTCGGATTTCAAACAAAATGTTTAGAGGTAGTAAAGTGCTGTGATTCGACCTTCGATTCACCGAGGAGGAGCATTGAAAGTGGGTGGATTTCGTGAAAAGCTTCTATATTGCGATGGGTTTGCAATTGGTTAGGGTTTTTAAAATAGACTAGGACACTTTTATCAGTGCATAGTAATAAGTGTTGATAAAGATCTCATTTATCAGCACTTATTTAGCACTAATAAAACCAATCTTTATCAACACTTTGTTCTGCGCTGATAAATCCTCATCTTTACGAGCATAAAAAATTGCTGATAAAGATTATTTTATCAGCGCTTATTATTGAAGTGTTGTTAAAGGATTTATAATTATAATTATAAATAAAAAAATTATAAATATTTATAAATAATTAATAAATATATATAAATATAAATATAGTAAACATATTCCTTTTTAAATATATTTATTATAATTTTATAATTATTTATTTATAATTATATAAATATTTTTAAAAAATGATATTTATATCATTATATATATTTATATAATTACACACACACACACACATAGATATATATTTAATAAATATATATAAATATAAATATATTTAATATATTCATTATTTAAGTAAATTTATTATAAATTTAATAATTATTTGAATATACATAATTTTTTAAATTATATATATTTTTTAAAAAAAATATTTTTTTATAATTATAAATATATAATTGTATAAATATAGTGAATGTACATTTATAAATATTTTTTTAAAAATATATTTTTAACATTATTAATGAATATCTAATTTTGAGTGTATGCATATATGTACAAAATGAGTGAAGTTGAATAAATTAAGAATATAGGTACATTTTAACAATATTGAAAAAATGGATAAGTTCCGTGTGTGTGCATAATTTAGAAAAAAATTCCTTAATTGCTTGTATATGTGAAAATAATATAACACACATTTAATCTATATTAAATAAAAAACTAAAATGACATTCAATTATATGTTGAGTACTATAAAATTAGTCAATATTTTTAATTAATATTAATTTTTAATTATATACAATTATTTAATAAATATATGACAATTTAATGTAAAGCGCATAAATATTTTTTAATATATAATCATATTTATATACATTAATATATATCTATATATTTAATATATACAATTTAATAACATTAATTATCATAATTATCTAATTAATAAAATATTTAATATTTAATAATGTATAATCAATTAATTCATTGTTATCAATAATTATTTAATTAATAAAATTTATAATATTTTTTTAATAAGAACTTTTTTATTTTTTATTTATTTAATTATTTAATTTTATCAGTGTTAAAAATGCATTGATGAAATAAATATTTATCAACACTAAGCATAAAGTGATGATAAAGCATACCCTTTATCAGGTCTAAAAACAAAGAATGATACCCTTTATCAGTGCTAAAAATAAAACACTCATAAAGGATACCCTTTATCAATTCTAAACACTACTCAAAAATGAGGCTATTGCCATGGACCTATAGCCACGGTTTTAAAAATGTGGCTATAGGCTGGTTTTCTATGGCCTATTGCCATGGTTTTGAAAACCATGTCTATAGGTGGTGGTTATAGCCACAGTTCTGTGGCCGATAGCCATGGTTTTAAAAACGTGGCTATAGGCCAAATTTTTTGATAACCTATAGCCACCGTTTTACAAAACCATGGAAATAGAGTTCTCGCGCTTCCACGGGAAAAAACTTTTCTGCAAAAAATTTGGTGGGAAGACCTACCGCCATGGTTTTGAGGATATTTAAATGGTTTATATTAATATATATATCATAATATATATATACCCAAAGTGTCGTGCAGTGTAGTGGTAAGTATATTGGTTCGTAAAGAGAAGGTACAAGGATCGAAACTCATTGGTGACATTTTTTATTCAGGTTATTTTCATAGTTTACTGGGGCTATAACCACAGTTAAAACTATGGCAATAGCTTCCAATATCCACAGTTTAAACCGTGGCTATAGGTCAACTTCCACAGTGGCGGTTTTTGAGGCCTATTTCCATGGTTTTCAAAACCATGGAAATAGGCAGCTATTTCCATGGTTAAAACCGTGGCAGTTGGTTGGGACCTACTGCCACGACGATAGTGGCTACGGTTGGCCAAAACTGTGGTCGTAGGCTATAGACATGTTTTTTGGACCTATTTCCATGGTTTTAAACTGTGGAAATAGGATTTTTTCTAGTTGTGAAAATTAAAGTGCTGATAAATGTTTTCTTTATCAACACTAAAATAAAAGAACTTATAAAAGGTTAAATTTTTTAGTGCTTTCTTTAGTGCTAATAAATATTCCATTTATCTGTGTTTTCTTATAGCGCTGATAAATAACAGCATTACTAAAGGTCAGTTTTGTAGTAGTGTCGATATCTACCTGAAAGACAAAGATTCAAGCTTTAATAGATAGAAAAAATATCATTAGTGATCAAGTATAGCTACTTCAAACATGAATAATGAATTCATTATAGTAGGAATCTTTCCAATCTCTGATAGTGCCTAATTTTTTTGATGAAGTAGTAGGAGATGAGAACTGAGTTCAGGCTATGAATGAAAAGATTACACAAATTGAAAAGAATCAAACATGAGAGATTGTGTAAATACCAATAGACAAGAATTCCATTGGTACCAAATGGGTCTTTCGCAACAAGAAGAATGAATATGGAACAATGATTTAAAAAAGAGAATGATTAGTGTGTAAAGGGTACTCCTAGATAGAGGGAATTGATGTTGATGAAACATTTTGACCTATTGCAAGACTAGATGAAATCTGGTTATTGTTGGCCATAATAATGAAAATAAGGTTCAAAGTTTTCTAGATATATTTCATGTTATCATTTTCGAATGGGGTTCTAGAAGAAGAAGTTTATATCGAGCATCCATATGGTTTTATAATTCATGAATATGAGAAGATAGTTTTTTGGCTAAAGAAGGCACTATATGGGTTGAATAAAGCACCAAGAGCATGGAATTCAAGGCTTGATCAGCTTTTGAAGAAGATCAGTTTTCATTATGGTGGTGTTGATTAAATTATCTATGTCAACAATTACAATAATCAAATTATTATGGTGCTGGTGTAGGTCAGTGACATAATCTTTTATGGATCAGAATAAGTACAATGTAGATTGTTCCTAGAATTCATTAATAGTGAATTTGAAATGTCAATGATTGGTGAACTGACATTTTTACTTGGTTTATATGTGACATAAGGAGAGAATGGAATATTAATTTCTCAATATAAATATTCCAAGGAGTTTTTTAGAATATTTAGAATGGATAATTCCAAGGAGATGAAGACTTTGGTCGCTGCCCAAATGAAACAGTCACGAGATGATGAAGGAAATTCAGTTAATGTCACAAAATACAAGAAAATCATTGGAAATATATTATATTTGATAATGAAAAGACCTGATATTGTTTTTTACACATGCCAAGTAGTAAGATACAAAATCAATCCCAAGGAAACCTATTTTATTTTAGTGAATATAATACTTTGGTATATCAAGGATATGATGGATTCGAGTTTGTTGTACAATGAAAAAACATCAACAATAGTAATTAGGCTATACAAATGAAGATTGGGCCAGTTCATCGGATGATAGAAAATAAACAATAGGTGGTGCATTCTATCTTGGTGGTTTTTTTAATTCTTAGCTAAGTAATAAACAATAATTCATTTCATTGAGCACCATAGAAGTCAAAGATATTGCGACTACTCAAGCTTGCACACAGTTATTATGGATGAAGTTTTAGCTTGATGATATGGGAGTTTTAGTAAAGTCTATGATCAGAACAAAATGTGATAATTCAAGTGCTATAAACCTTTTAAAAAAATCTATTCCATCACTCAAGGACAAAGCACATTGAAATAAAGTACCATTTTATCAGGGAGAAGGTGGAGAATGGCCTTATAAAGTTGGATTATGTGCCTACATAACTATAGGTTGCAGACATTCTAACAAAGGCCTTACCCAAATAATCTTTTTAACATCATCAAAAGGAATATGGAGTTCAGTCGACTCCCCACAATTGAAAAGGTATAAATTTGGGACCCCCTCTTCCCAGGGTATGATGTGTTTTTCCCTGATATGATGATCTATGTTCTTTACCCTGTTGTAGATTACAATGAAATGAACTTTAGGTTCATTGAAAAAGGTGTGGAATTTGTGGCTAAAAAAGGGAATAAAATTGCCTAATCAATATATGGGAGAATCTGATAGGGGGAGAAGTAGGGTATTTTTAAATTTGATGATGCTAAAGGTGTTCAATAAAAGGTTATATATTATGATATATGTGGTTCATGATGAAAGTGGTTGACTGGTTTGGGAATAATGTGATTCACTGATAAATTTTCATACTTCTCTTGTTCCTCACAACAAGAATGGATTATGTTATCTTTGAGTGTGTGTTGAGTAAATCATTTATCTCTATTTGAATCATAATAAGTAAATATTTTGTAGAAGATGTAAGAAGATTTAAAGTGGAATCAAAATGTGAAGAGTTGTCAATAAACCCCAAGGGGGTTGTTTGGAAAAAATCCATCCTGAGGGTGATTTTAGGTTGATTTTTTTAAAGTTTTTAGGTTGTTGATGTATGATGGTTGTTAAATAATTAAAAAATAGTTAACATGAATGTTTGATCTCATGCAAGTGAGAAATTACTTATATCACACAAGTGAAAACTGCCTGATCTTGCATAAGCATAAATGTATGATCTTGTTCAAGCATGAATTTCTGATCTCACACAAGTGCAAATTGACCGATCTCATGAAATATTAAAATTTTTTATATCACAGAATCATGAATGTTTGATCTCACATGAGGGAAATATGTCTGATCTCACATATTGCATGATTCCATTTTCCATGGATGTGGAATTAATGGTTGTCCACAATTTGTAGAGTTAAGGTGGTGGATTTATGCCTATAAATATTGTTATCCCATCCTTAAAGACTGATGAAGTTTTCCTTAAAAATTTTATCTGATGCAACATCTGGGAAGGAGATTCATAGCAAGATCTCACAAAAGAGGTTTTTGGAGAGATCTCATGAAGGAATATACATGATTGACATCACATAGTGTTGCGCATGATCTAAAAAAATTCTCACACTAGGATCTCACATAAAGAATGAACACGGTCTCATGCTAATATCTCATGCAATGTTTGAATAGGTTCTCATTCTAGGATCTCTCAAAAAGTGAAAAAGGTTCTCGCACAAACTAGTAAAGTGTCTCACACTTGGATCTCACCCAAAGTGCAAAAAGGGTCTTGCAATATGATCTTGTGAAAACATGAAAGGGGTACCAAACTAGGATATTTTACAAAGATTGAACAAGGTCTCATGTTAGGATCTCATACAAGGGTATGTTCTAGGATCTCACACAAGGGTATGAGCCAGGATCTCATGCAAGGATACACACCAGGATCTTGCACAAGGTTATGCACCAAGATCTCACATAATGGGTAACATTCCAGGGTCACATATAGGGGTATCACAGTAGATAATTTTTCATGTAGATACACACTTACATTACCCTGTGAGAACTATCATTTTCATATTTTAATTAAGAAGAAGAATTATAAGAAGACAAAGGATCTTCTCCATTATACAATACTTGAATAATGATTTTATTCACTGCTATATTCAAGGAAGTGAAAGGATGACTTGGAATCTCTTAAAGGCCTTTCCAAAGCAGTGGTAATTTATATTTCTACAACAAAGATAAGTTTATTATAGTTGAATAGAAAGTGGAAGTGATGCATCCATGTGTTTTCATCAAAGTGAAGGAGCATCCTAGAAATAACTTCAATATAAAATCTACCTAAAATTGAGGATTCATAAATTATTGATAACGAAGAGACCTAAATTTCCTTAAACTATGTCTGTATCCTTTCTATATTAGTGAGAAAGGGAAGATGAAGAAGGTGATCCTTTCCATCACCAATGATCCATCAAAAGAGAGTCAGGGAGTGACCCTTGGGAAGGTAGTGGGCTATCCCTAAACCTTGTAAATTAATTGTTCCTAGGAATAGAAGTGATCTAACCCAAAAATTGAATTGGTAGTGAGCCTTAGTAAATTTGATACATCAGCACATTACCATTTTATTCTCCTTGGACATCACCCAGTGAGGTTGAACCAAGTAAAAATCTCTATGTCTCATGCATGATTTCATTTATATTTATATATTTTTTTGTAAAATTGAGAGAAGAGTGTTTTTTAATGATGAAACAATATTCTATGGGGATGTTTTTTAATCTATCATACCTTGATTCACCCCCTCTCTCAGGGTATTTAACCTAGTTGGACTAACATCAAACTTAGAATATTTTTGGAAGACCACTTCATGCAAACCTATAACTAGGTTAGGGTGTATTAACCATTTTGAGAAAATCCCATAATAATGAAGGTTGAAATATGGTGCTTCCCAAGATTACTCTAATTAGAGACACATCTAACCTTCAAGGGTTCACCTCGGTACATCATCCACCCAATCTCATCCCAGTTAGAGTTATGTCTGACCATCAAGGGAGACCCACCATGGAAACCAAGTTTATTCATTCAAAGTATATCACACCTACATTTCAAAGTACCACTTGGGAACTTCACTTGAATAAGTCACCTATTTGGTATAAGTTTCACATTCTCTCCCTTATAACTTCTTGGACCTCATTGGAACCCTTTCTCTTATGTTTACACCTCAAAATTACTACTTTAACCAAGACTAAAACTTGGACACCTGATACATATGATTAGTAAAATTTCTACATTTATGTGGACTCTAATATTATACATTCATTAGATAATATGTAATTTCCTAGACCATTCTAGCCTATTACATTTCACATTTTGGGTGTTGGAGGTTCTAAGAAGATATTTAAAGAAGGAAGGTGGACTTTAGGATGAGATTTCACTTGAGGGTTAGTTTTTATGGTGTGGTGGAATGTGTTTTGATTTGGGAAGTTCATTGGGAATTTTGGTTTTGTTGCAGTTTGTTCAGATGTAATGTGGTGGTCTTGAAGGATGATATTGGGGTTCTTCCATTTTTTGTGTCATTGTATCATGGTCCTTTTTCCATGATATAGTTTTTATTTGGGGTTTAACTAGATTAAAATAAGTATAGGGGTTTCAAAATGGTCTCCACTATTTCATTTTTGAGTATAGAGTTGTTGATTTTGTGGTTCTTTCCTTTTTGATATCAGTGAACCATGATACTTTTATTACTTTGTAGTAGAGTTTGAGGACTTAATTATGATTTGGGAAATTTAGATGCTAAAATGTGGTGATTTACCTTCAGCCATGATATTTACTTAGTTTTATCATATTAAGGTGGTTGATCATATTTAATAGGGGATAAATAATTGGAAATGAGGAATTATTTACAAATATTCATTTTACTTAATCCTATTGTGGTGTAGCCTCTACCTATTGCATCATAGTTTTGTGTTTTTCAGGATGAGTAATAAATTTGGGAGCCCTCTAAAATTTCTTTCCACTTATTTTCATTCCATTTACCTTGGGTGACCTCTGATGTGATTTTGGGAGATATTTCAAATTCCCATTTACATGTATTTGATCCTTGAATTTAAGAGATTTATTATTGGTGATCTGACGTGATTTTCTCTTCTCTTATTCTTCTTTTTCTCTTTGTTATTCATCTAGGGAAATTTTCAGTAGTGGTAGTGGTTTTTTGGGTGATATTGAGTCTATTATTTGATGGTGATTGATGTGTTCTAATTTTTTTGGGATTTCTTTGTATTTTTTGGGCCCTATGATTAACTCTTCCACACCTTGTTCTTGTATAGAAATAGTTAAGCTTCAGTTGAGGAGAGAAATTTGAGAAATCTCTCTTCTTTATTTTTTTCGATTATAGAATTTTTATTCATAATTTTTCTTTATATTAATAATAAGAATTAACCTAATTAATTAAAATAAAGGAAATTAATGGGAAGGTGTGATTCACATTCATCTTAAATGATTTATTACATTCCTCATACTTGGATTATTTTTTAATTACTTCTAGGATATATTTAATATTTATTAATTTTTTTATGGAACCACTATGCATAAAATAATAAACACTTAATGGTGTTAATGAACCAGTTATGTGAAATTAGTAACCATGATGATGTTTTTTTAGGAAATATATGATAAAATAATGTGGAGTCATGCTTAAAAAATTGAAATGTTGAAGTGTTTTGTTGATGTGATTGTTTTTTATTTTCCATTTTTGTAATTGTGTAGTGTTGTGATTTGTGTGAACTTGGTATTAGTTTTTTTGGGGGGGTTGAGATGTGGAACAATTTGAGTAGTTAGAGTTATGGAAGATTCCATAGTTTAAATAGGGTGATATGTTTACTGATGTGGCATGGTAGTGAGACTGGATATGTGGGAACGAGAAGGGTATGTGAAGGATGTGGTAGCTTTCAATTTATGTTGTGATGTAGAGTTGAATTATAGATTCCTGGTAGTATGGAATATATGGTTGGTAATGATAAATATTGTAAATAGGTTTGGGATATAATTGAATAAGTTATGGGTTGTTAATGAAATGTTAATTATTGGAATTGAAGGTTAAGGACTATAATGATAGTGGTTGATGGATAAATAATGTATTGTCATTAAATATAGAAATAAATGACATAATGAATATAATGAGTTGTGTAAAATGGTAAATTTGTAAACTGATTAATGGTTTAACAAATGAGAAATAAATAATCTATTTTTGTTTGTTTTAAGTGTTTGGTTGAATATAATTTGTATTCTAGTGATAATAGTGGTTTTTGGTGAAAATATGGGATACCATGATGGATAGTGTGGGATTTAGTAGAGTTTTTTAAGTGTAAACCCATAGGCTGGGATTATGTGTGACTATACTATACTTTAATTTTCCTATGATTTTATATGAACCCCACCCAAGTTATATAATCTTACTAACACACAGAGGTCCTAGGTTCCAAGTATTTTCCCTAAAATCTAGGTTGGTGATGGAATAAATGAATGGATACTCACTCTCCCCAAATCTACCTTCCATGTGTAGTATGGGCCATGATAGATTGAGGTATGTAAAAACATATGGGTTGTAATGTATTGATAATGAGTATATGATATTCTGGAATACCATACAGGGTAGATGAGATGTGATTATGATATTGGTATATGGTGGGGATCATTCATAGAAGTGGAAGGGAATGAGGTTGATGTACTTCATGTTCATGATATGTCACTATAAAAGATATGGATATGGATATGTAGCTATAGATTGGTTCCAATGAGAATGTTGGACCTTGTGAGTGTTAAGATTGATAAGTATATATTTCAACCCACGTCATTATATTTTGACATGACAATAAAAGGGATTGGGATCACCAAGATGTATGTTATTGGGGCGTGATAGCAACAAATTAGCGGGGAAGTGGTTGTAGGATGTATGTTGATATATAATATTTTTTTATTATACTTGGATGTAATACTTAGTGAGTTAGCCTTGGTGAGGTTGGGTGGTAGTTAAACCTACATAGGTGTATGTTGGGTCTACTATTTTTTATTGAATCATTAGTATATTTCTTACACATTTTCATGAGAGGTATTGAGGATGATCCTGAAGAGTTTGAATGTGTACTCATACCGATATATATATATATATATTCAGGATTCCTAGAAAGATTTGGAGATTTAGTAGGACCCTACTAGACAATATCTTAAAGTTGTTATGTAATTCCTTGAACCTAAAATCCCAAATCTGATTCTCATATAAACATGCTTTACATACTCACTTTGATACCAGTTGTAAAATCCTAGATATAAACATAATTAATTAAAAAAATCAATAATAATTATTTTATCTCTTAAATATCAGAGGTATTTTTAGGTTTAGAGCTTTAAATATTCATGACACATCATAAACTAATAAATCTCATGTCTTTCTCAACCAATGAACATTTTATTTCACTGTATCTAAAAAACTACTTAATCCATAAAGAGTCTTAAACATCTCTCAAACACCAACAACTGACTTTTTTATATCACATTACCTATCGATAAATTAAGTGGATATATAATTATAGGCCCCACCTATTATATTATTAAGTCCAATGCATTCACCATAAGATTCAACAACACCCTTTTTACCATTCCCTAAGGAACCTTTGGTTGAATAAAAACATGGATATCTATATAATGAATAAAAAAATATCAGTACCTTATCAACTTTCATTAACAGTCAATAATCATCAATAATGTAAATACTTTTCCCCCATTTCAACAAAATTGATAACATGATCATAAATCATCCAGAGAAAGAAGGTGTATGGTCAAACAATACATAGTAAACTTGTGAATAATCATCAATATTGGAGTAAAATATATGATATGTTAATACTTTTCCCCATGCCAATAGAATAACATTATTTTTAGGTGAACACCATCCAATATGAATTGAATAAATTGTGATGTTCACACCATATAGGGAAATGAGTTTATAACTAATTCAATACTAGTATAACATGATCATAACACATCCATAGAAATAAGTTATATTATTTCAAAATAACATATCCTCAGTGTAACAAAGGAAACCTATAATGATATTGATATAGAAGAAAAACATCCTTGAAAAAGAATGCTTGATCTATACCACCCAAGAAGGGACTAAGAATTGGATTGTCTGGTCCATCCAAATCTCTTTTTTTAATGATATAAATCCACTTTATGGGTTAGTAGGAATCAAACACTTCAGAAATCAAAAATAATAGCAACATTACAAAATTCAAAATTTGAATTCCAAAACCAAAACCTATAGAACCACATTCAAATTTGAAAACTGAACCACCGCTCGGCCCACAAGATCCACCGTGTGAATCAAGATGATAAGTCAGGATCACTACGTAATACATAACATTGTCACCATCGTACATCAATATAATCACCATACCTTCAATATCATCCACTTCACCGTCATCCACCACTATAACTAACTTCATTGTCGATAACACCAGTCATTGATCTCCATCTAGAAAATGTTCTAATGAAGCTTCAAACTGTGATATACTCCTTTGTAAACAACACCATATGAACAAACTTCTGTCACAAAAACTTGTAACGTCTTTAGCATAGCCAACACAAGCAGTGTCAGTATCATCATTGAGGAGGAACAAAACTGAACACAAACTCTAGTGAAACCGAACCCCAAACCAAAACAAAAACAATCGAACAAAATAAACAATCCAAAATGAAATTAGAGGAGGATATAGGAATCACCATAAAGAAACATCAGAGAATATAAAGAGAGAAAAGAAATGTAAATACAAGAAAACAAACACCATCCAAGAGAAAGAACCGAGAGGGCCACCATCTCCCATCCAACACCATCCCAAGAGGTCCCAAAACACACATAGAGACTGAACAATATGGGTTTATGGCCGATGGGTTGGAAAATAAGGGCAGAGGAGAGGAAGAAAGATGAATTCCACCACCATCTCCAGCCCAAACCGCCTGAAACGCTCGCACATTGTCCCAACACAGAGGTCAGATGCATAGGGAAAAGAAAAATGAGGGGAGGTTAAAGCCATAGTAATCCCACCATTGAGTGTCTTCAGGCAACCAGGGAATAGAGAACATGGAAAAGTGAGAAGAATAGTTGAGAAAAAAGAAACGTGGGGTAGATCCCACAAAAGAGCATCAATTTGAAATAGGGGAGGTAGGGAGAGGAAAAATAGGGGGATAAATGGAGGAATCAGGTGCGCCGCTGATCTACGGTGAAGGGTTTGAGGAAGAAACCCTATGAGAAGTGGAGGACAATAGGGTGAGAGCCGGGAGAGAAGGGGGCCATCCTTATGAGGGGGAACCCTTGGATTGTTTGGTATCATGAGATCATTCCTCCAAAATATGAATAAATATGTCAAAGTATAAATCTAAAAACATAAACTCCATTAGTTTAAATCCTTTTTAAAATTATAAGGGAAAATTCAAGTGAAAACATAAAATAGTTTTTTAGAAAATATTTTTAACATTGATGCAAAATACAGATTTACATTTCACTTTCAAAGGTAACTTTTAAAAGGGTGACTTGAAATATTTTGAAAATGAAAATTAATTTAAAAAAAATATATTCAATAATGGATCCATGAAAAAAAATATCTTAGGTAAATGATGAGGGGAATAAAAAACAAATAAAGTGATAGTAAAATCCCTTTTTATTATTTTTAAAAATACATTTTTCAAAAAACACATTGTAAAAAAGTACTAGAAAAATTATTTGTTTTAAAAATAATTTTCCCAATTAGGAATATAAAATACCATGTAATAAAATATTAGGGTATAAGAACCCAATAATAGAAAATCAATGTTCAATATGAAACATTATAACTCATAGAAAGAATATTTTAGTTATCAATATCCCTTATGGGAAGCATACTATATAAAGAATGAAACAACTAAAAAGGTGTTTATGTGATAAAAAATTAAAAAATAGAGAATATCACATAATATATTTAAATAGAATAATGTTCCCATCTTATATTAAATTATCCAAATAATGAAAATTGGGTTACAAAAAACTCTTATGACTAGGGTAACACTTGAGTAAAAATACATTTGAAGGAATGAACTTAATTTGGATTATTTTATCCCATGAATTAAAACTAAATAAATTATGTAAAATTCATGGGATGATAAATAAATAGAAAACCAAAGAAAGGAAACATGGGGCATAACATGTAACATGTCTCAAAGAATCAAAATTAAGACTAAGAAAACCTTTATGAATTGAGTAACATTTTAATAAAAATCCCTTAAAATATAGGACTTATAACTGAACTTAGAACACCATTTTTAAAATATAATTCATGTTATAATATCTAAAATAGTCTTTATATACATCACATAAATTAAATTAGGTTCTTTATACCAAACATGTCTCAAAGAGATATATTTGAGATGAAAACCCCTACATCGGTCATGATTCATTCTGTATTTGAACTGAACATCCTAAGTAATTAAATTAAGTTCATTAAATGCATAACCAACAACCTTATTCATAACTATAACCATTTATACTCTTCATTTATAATCATTATATATATATACATATTAGTTAGTTTTTACCTATTTTGAACACTAGTGTAGGTAATCTTCCTCGCTTTGAACTAGTTTCGTAAAAGAGGTTTTGGAATCTATAATTTTTAAAAATTATATAAATATTAGATAATATAAGGTAATAGAATATATGTACCATGATATTTATAATGTTATAATTTCATTCTATGGTATTTTATGTTACAAAACATTGTGATGAAATCTGCAATGAACATGTTTCAGTGATTCGTAACGAACAAAATGTATTTTTTTAATTAATGAGTTAATTGTTGATAAAAAATTACCCAAAAACATTATTTAAATATTTATATCATATTATAGTAATAAATAAGTTCTCATAGTCACCTATGATATAAATTCATAGTATTGTTCAAGTAGGTGGTTAAATCAACCCAAACATGAACCTATCATAACTAATGGATGATTATGAGGTGTTTTAGTTATAATATCATGATACTAGAATCATAATGATCTTATTTAGATATTATTATTTTGATATATAATAATTCTAAAGTAGTAAGAGATTCTAATTTATTTAAATTCATTACATAGAAATAATATATCATTTTCATCTTAGTTCTCTTGTTTTAAATGATCAAATTAACGATAATCATTTTTAGATCATATCATTAATAGTTTTTAAATTTTATCATAAAATAATATTATTGATAGCATAAATATATTATTCATACTTTAATATCATCCTCATTACCTTCCATCTAAGGTTTTGAAGAAAATAAAAATGAAAATCAATCATTCGATGGAGGCAATAGTCCACGCATATTCATGGTGGATGATTTCATTTTCCATAGAATGAGATAAAGGAGGAATATGGTTTATTGGTTTAGAATCATAAAAATTATATAAAAATTATAATTATTTTTTAAATATATATTTTATATTATCCTTGTGAGCTGGTGAAAGAAAATGAAACATGTTGGGTTGTGGAGATGGTAGTCTGCACAACACATGAATTATGGTATTATTTTTATTTATAGATAAGGGAAAAGGTGATTAATGATTATACAAATAGAATAATAAAATTAAATATATAAAAAATAATTAAATCTTTAAATATTTATTTGAAAAATAGAACTGGAAAATAAAATATAAAATATATAAGTTAAGTAAAAATGATTACTCACGTTGAGCACTTTGAGAGTTCCTTTGAAGATCCCTGGGAAATGGATGGCATAATATAATATCTTCTGACCAGAAGATAAATCGAGTGTGATAGTATTATATTGGAATGAAAAAGGGTTGTGTTTAAGGATTAAACCTAATTTTTATGGGTGTCCTTAAGGGGTGGTGAGAGGCCACTTTTATAAGTGGTGAGAATGGATTTTTTTTAAATATTTCAACTTAGTGTAAAGGGAGAACATGTTAAACATGTCAAGTGGCTCAAAAATTGAGAAATAGTTGATTGGAGAATATATAATTTCATTAAAAACCTCATAAACTAAATTATAGAAATATTTATATCATTTTTCAATCATTTACCCCTTAAATTATTACTTTTACCCTTTTATCTTTTACAACGGTAACTAGTTTTTACCTAAGTTAACTTAATATTTATGCCTATAAATAAATTAATACTTATTAGATAATTTAGACCCATATAATATTAATTTAATTTAAATTTCATTTTATTCAATTTATTAAAGTGATAAATATTTATTTTAAATTAAAAATATATAATGTATTAAAAATAATTTTTTGATAAAATATTACTTATGTTCTAAAATATAAATATGTGTTTTTAAATATAAAAAAACATTTTTAAAATTATAAATTAATATATAAAATAAATATTTGGTCTTATAAAAAGGTATCATGAATTTAAAATTCACACTTATATACTAATAAGTCATAAAAGTCATTTTATTTGTAAAAATAGTATTTTACACAATTCACCTAAATATAATTTTTTTAGAAAAATACAAAAAAATAGTATTAAGATTATATTATTATAATTAATCCAAAAATTATATTTATTTTTTCAAATAAAATTTTAAAATTTGATAATTTTATATTTAAATAAAATCCTAAAATGTAGTGGAAAACTATTCATATTGGAAAATAAATTTTTTAAATATTAAATATCATTTATTTTTATTTCATGTCAATTAATAATTAATTTATTGGTAATATATTATTCATATTATCAATATATTTTATTATTATCTAATTATAATATACATTGTTTCTCGAAATAAACCATTAATTTTAGAAAAATATATTTTTAAACATAAAATCATTTTCTTAGTCATTTTATCTATACTAATTGAATTTCATTCATATTAAAAGTAGAAATTATTTTCTTTATATAAATATTTCATAAATAAGTTACACTTATTAATTACCATTAATTTACTGTATAATATTTAATTTTCGTACTTAATATATATATATATATAGACATATATATATATATGTGTGTGTGTGTATATATGGGTATATATATATATCAGTTTCAATTAAGTCTAGTGTTGCGTATATAGAAAGCTATCAAACATATTGAATTATTGAAAGGTATTAATATATTAAAATTTTAGGGTGTTACATATTGAGGAGTCACATTCGTATAAGTCTTTTGTTATTTTCCTTTGGGATTCTTGTATCTATATGAAATATTCATGCATTGTGGGATGGTATATTTATTTTATTTATTATAGATTTGTTTTTTATTTTTTCTTATATTTCATGGGATTATAAGGGTAATAAATCCCATTTATGTGTTTGATACCCATAGTTTTAGTCTCCAACCCAAAGACTATTGGATAATGGTTTTAAGGTTCACTCCCATCTTCACTAATAGCTAGAGAGGGGTTCCTAGTGGTGGAAGGTCATGAAAAAGTGGTATTAAATCCATGATTGAGAGTTAGGATGGAGACAAGAGTTAGGAACTTATGAGGATTCCATGGGTTGCTAGGTAAATCATGTTAGTTGATCATAGTGTGTGACAAAAGAAAGGGAGATCGACTAGGACGCATGATTTAATCCCCCTGTGACCTGATGCATGGACCTTATGCTTACTAAATGTGTTAATAAAATTGATGTTTCTTGAATTATAGAGACCTATGAGAGGTAAATGTATCCTTATTTTCTGTGTTTTTGAATGAATGTGAATGTTTTGAGAAATTAAATGAACCTAATTAAATCAATATTAATGAATTTTATCCTACTAGGATTATGTATTTCTCATCATTATTATAGAGATGGGTCCTAGAAATAGTATGTGCGAAGATCAGGGTGGTAAGGTATGACAGGAAGACCCAGTGGACTGCTAGTGTCAATATGATTGAGGAGGATGAGTCTTAGTGGAAGATTTTTCATGAGTTATAGCATCAGGGATTGGAAGATATTATAGTATTATATTCTATATAAATCTAGATCACTGGATATAGGAGTTTGGGATTTATTTAAACTTTATTGAAAACTAAGTAGAGCATTGAATTCCACCATCTAGATAAATGGAGTAGCTCACAAATGGTGGATATTTTATTTTATTAGAGTGTGTTAGGAGGTAGATGTTTCATATGGAGATTCTCAATGGTAGTTCTATATAGAGTTTTTTTACCTTGATTATTAGGGTGTCCAAGGGGCTATAGATTCTCTCCCTTAAGTAGGGAATCCTAATTATACATGATTTTGGGACTAGATTTAATTACATCCTTCACTTTTCCATTAATGTATTTACTTGTGATAAGTATAGAGTGTGATGCCTTGATGATGCATCGTTCCCATCAATTCAATATGAAATCTCCCTATTTACATTTCCGATATATATATATATATATATGTGTGTGTGAAAGAAGGTTGAGGTGATAAATATGATGAATTCATTGGTAGTATCACCTCTAGAGGTGATCCAAAATAGTTTTCTGAGGATAAGTTCTATAGAAATAGGTTCTAAGATGTCAGGGAAGTCAAGGTTATAACCCATAGAGAGTCTTCCCCAATAGCCTACCTCATTATTTTCTAGGACTTGTAGTTCCCTAAATCAAATACGAGCTTTACATAAGTGTTCTTTATTTATTAAGGTTATGTTCATTGATAGTTCTAGTGCTCAAAAACATAGGGAGGTCTTTATGGAGGGGATGTTTAGATTTTGTTTCAACCTCAAAAAAAGTTTCCTTAGAGGCCATATCAGTTGTAGGGATGACCAAATTATGTTCAACTAAGGGGAAACAGAGCATGCTAGGGAGAACCCTATGACATTCCCCTTCCTTGGGGGCCTTGGGCATAGTGTTTCCATGGAGGTGGAAATTAGTAGAGAGGTAACAAATATGGGAATGGTAACTTTTAAATCATGGAGGTTATAGTGGTAGAGGGACCATATATTATCTGAGGTTAGATCAATTTTTTATATACATTATCCTTTTCTTTATTTAATTATATAGCATCACATTATTTTATTATCACTCCTTGATTTGTGACATGGGACTCAAGGTAGATAGGTTTACAATGCCCCTACTTTTGACTATTCTAGCTTGAGGCCAGACCAGTTTTCTTTATGTGTTCTAGGGTTGTGAACTGATGATGGGGAAACATTAGTTAGTGGGGGATTTTATTCTACTAGGGATACATCCATACAATTTCATCCCTAACAAGTATTGGTTATATTATGTGTGTTTTTTATATACTTCCATCGAAGGAGATTCAGGTTTTTTTATGCATAGGGATATCATGTAATATTATTCGGTGAGATGGATAATTGGATAGACATCATGCATGTAAATTCTATTTTCTATCAACTGGAATAGTTGTCATTGGGATCAGTGAAGGCATAAGTGATGGAGATCCCTAAGGTTGTTGAGGAGTTCCTAGATGTGTTTCTTGATGATTTTCTTACAGTAACCCCTTGATGTTATATTGTGTTAGGGATATAGTTTTAGTTTGATGATTCTCTAATTTTGATGGATCTTTATCAGATGGTGCCTTTTGAGCTACGAGAGTTGAGGATTCAAGTTGAATATTTTTTTTTGAAGGGATTTTTCTATCCTAGTGTGTTTCCATAGGGTTATCTTATATTGTTCACTAATAATGTTTATGGTAATATGATGTGATATATGGACTACCATAGGTGTAATTATTTAATGATCAAGAACCATTATCCCCTCTTGAGGATGGATGATCCTTTTTACCAATTAAAAGAGTTATCTGGTTTTCAATGATTGATTTGTGGTTTAGAATACACTATATAATGTTAAGGTTTATAGATATTCTAAGACCACTTTATAGTGTCAATATGGTCACTTTATGTTCATGGTTATGTCATTCAGTGTCATAAGAACCCCAATTATTTTCATGGGACTCATGAACTATGTGTTTTGTGAGTACTTGGATCAATTTGTGGTCATTTCTATTTATTTAATTATTATATAATTGAAGTTATATGAGGATCATATTGAGAAACTTAGGGATATTTCATAGGTTCTTCGATAAAACCATCTCTATGGGAATATTTCCAAGTAAAAGTTTTAGATGCATGAGGCACATTTCCTTGGGCATGTGGTGTCTTTGAAGGGAGAATCAATGGATCCATGGAAGATTAAGGTGGTTTTTTCTTGGGAAACACATAATAATGTGGTCTAATTTCATATTTTACATGGTATTATAGGATATTATTAGTTTTTTATATTTTATTTATCTTGTATCATAACCCCATTAATTGATTTGACTAAGAAGGCATATGATTTCATATATATTGATTAGTGTCAGGCATCCTTTGACTGATTGAAAGAGAAGCAGATCGGTGTTCCCCTACTTTAGTTCTATAGGAATGAGTGATGTTTAAGGTTTTATATGATGATCCTTATCTTATATTGGGTTTTATTTTGATATATAAAATGGCATTTATCTCTTATGGTCAAAGGTAGTTATATCTCCATTAGTGTAACTATGTTACTCATGATCTCAAGTTGTTTGCAGTAGTGTTTTCCATGAAACTTTTGGGTCATTACCTCATTGGAGAGTGATTTGAAGTATTTATAAACCAAAATATCCTAAGGTATATATTCCCTCATATGGTTCTAAATTTTTACCAATGAAGGTGGATATATTTCTTATAGTATTACAACTTCAATATCTCTTACACCAGAAGGAAAGTGAATGTTATAGGTGATACATTGAGTAGAAAGTTATGAGGATATGTAGTTTAATACTCTAGGTACAATTAGAGATGGATGGAAGATATATTTGTGATTAATATAAAAAAAATGAGTTTTTTGGTAGATATTTCCTATATCACATTCAACACCCCAATATTTTAAAATAACTCTATATTCAAAAGCGTATACAACACGCAATTTCGAGCTTAAATGAACCATGGAATATTATTATTTAAATATGACCATTATAACCTAGATATCGAATTGGTGGGTATGAATAGGGTTAAAAATTATTAAAATATTTTTAAGGGTTCTATATAATATATTTCATAATAATAAATAAGTACTTAATTTTCACTAAAATTATTTTACACCTTAAAATTAAATTTTCTTCAAAAATGGTTTTATTTATCATTTTGTATGTGAAAATTATGATTAAATTATACCAATTTTAAAAAATTTACATCATTTTAAAATTCAAAATATCAAAAAATTTCTTTGGGTGAAATTTTTATGTTTTTATGAGAAGATTTATTTTCCAATGAATAGTTAAAATGTGGATTTTCATTGAAAATTGTATTTTTGTTTTAAGCATTTAAAACATTACATTTTATTTTTAAAAAATAAGAGTAAAATAAGTTATTTTATATAATTAATAACCCAATTAAGTTAATTGGGATCAATTTTATAGATTAATTTAGTATAAAAACATTTTTTTACATAAAAAGATTTTTTTAAAAAAACTATTTTTCATTTCATTTTAATCTTAAATTAATTTCTGAAACTTATAGAAATTGAATCTTTAAAATTTGATTATATATTTTTAATTAGTTGTTTCAAATTTGGTAAATTGGTCCCTTTAATTTTTGGACATTATGAATATAAACATAATAAATAATTGTCACCATAGAAAGGGTAAATCGGGAAATTAAGGTTAAAAATAATATAATAATGACTAAAAAAGGACCTTAACACTTTATTTTATCCTATTTTATGATTTTGGATCGTCTATCTGCATCCAAGTTTCAAGAAAATGTCATATTTTTTCCATATTTCTTTGATTTTGACATTTATAATATTTAAGTGAGAGATAAGGACAAAATGCCACTTTTATTCTTTTAGTATCTATAATATTTTATGATAGAGATAAATAAAAGTTATGTTTGGTTATAAAATTTTATTTTAAAAAGTAATTATTTTATATCATGGTAATTTATTTTAAATTTTTAGTTGTTAAATTATTCACTTAAATGTGTACGCAACACCGACATAATATTTATTCAATTAATAGAAAAATAAAATAAATGATATAAAAAATATTATAAGTAATATAACTTGGATGAATTATTTTATTTTAAAAAATGTATAGATACAAATTAAATGTTATGAATTTTTTAAATCATTATATTTTAATCTCATCTTTTGATTTGTGTATTTAAGTCAAAAAAATGAATAGTGTCATAAATTATATTAATGATATTTTATAATAAATAATATTTTATTAAATGATTTAAATATAATAAAAATATTATATTCAACCATATTAATGGGATATGGTTTAAAATATCACATATGGTACATTTATTTTTTGTTTTTATTTTTATAGTAACATTCTTGACCCTTAAAGGGTATAAAAGTTTTATTTTGCGGTAATTGTCAAAAGGGTTAACGGGGGATAAAACAAAAAGTTAAGTGTGAAAACCGAACCAAGATTTTTCTAAATTTTATTTTATGATAGTATTTTAATTAATACTCATATTATATACTAATTATATCAATTTTGACCCCTTTTTTCCTCAAAACAATTATATTAATTTAATAATTTATAAAATTCTTAGAATAACCCTCCCCTCACTTATAAAACGACATGCATTATCCATTTAATTTATACCACTTTGAGAAACCCATCTCAACCAAACCCTAAAAAATTACCCTATAAACATATGTATCCAAGTTATAGAGGCTCTGAACCTTACAAAATACCAACCCTAGTTCCCTTAAGAGGATATTTAAAGGAAGTCTTCTAAAGAAGAGGTAATCGTATTTATCGACCCTTTCAAGTTTATTTATTCATCTACTTATTCTTAATATGTTGTGACCATACTAAAATAATTAATCTATTATCATAAATATACTAATGTATTATTATTATTATGGTACAATTATATTCCATCTCTTTTATATCTTATCAAAAGCGAAAACATCGCTCGTCCGTACGTATGAATTATCATCTCCACATAGCGGTGTAATTTTTTTTCATAACCAATTTAATTGGATGGTGATAAACATGGAACTAATGAATATATATATATATATATATATTATTTGTGAAATAACTATTCTTTTATAATTATAATATCATATATACTTTCTTACCTTATAATCCGTTGAAAATGATAATGTCGCTCTTGCGTACGTGTGGACTACCACCTCCACGAAACGATATGATTAATTTTTCATTTCCATTTATATGGATGGTAATAATGATAGATTTAATTAATATATAAGATATATATGAAATAAAAATTATCATATAAAGTTGAATTATTATTTTTCTTTCTTTTTTTCCATCTATTAAAGTGTGAAAACAACGTTCATGCGTATATATGACCTATTGTCTCCATGAATAGTGTAATTTAATTATCTATATCAATATTTTATGAAATATTGGGAATATATAATGATAATATATTATATTTATAAAATTATTAACATTTTTGGAGATGATTTAATTTTTATCAAAGTATAAGGATCAAAACTGCTGAACCAAAACATACATGAAAAATGAAGCAATTATAACCCGAAAAAGTGATTTAAATAAATAATTATTAATAAATAGTTGATAAAAGGTTATAAGTAAATCATATATGGTATGATATATATTATTATGGTAATTTAATATATGTATAAAAATATTTATTTATTATATAGGAGTTTCAAACACATACGAAGAAAGTTGGACCTGAGGTAAGGGTTTTTCATTTGAAATAGTCTTCTTTAGGATATATGTTATGTTATACAGCTATCTTATTTTATAATATGTATATAATACCAATTTTATATTTAATATCATGAATATATTTATATTAATTGTATTTAATCTTTCATTTTATTTATTTATTATAGCGGAGTTATGATTCGAAAGTTACCAAAGTCGTAGGGGTTTACTTCACAATCTCATCATTATTCGAGATTGTATATTTTTAAGTATCCACTGGGGGAATTATTTTATATTTCTATGTTAAACCAAATATATATTTTATTATATTCTATTCATTTCTATAAATTAAAATTTTCATTTCATTTTCCTCTCTTTGAGTACTCAAGATATCAGACTAATGTTTTTAAGAAAAATCGACGTTGTTTTTCTACTCGGTTGGGTATATTTTTATTTTTTATCCATATTTTCGTTAAATTGGTTCAAATAATATTTTTAATATTCTAAAATTATTTATAAAATAAATTATTACCCATTTTTTACTTTTAAAAAATGTTTTAAAAGGAATCCTATTGTCATTTTCTGAATGAGGTATTTGATTTTTTTTACAAAAGTATGAAAGGAATGTTTTTAAACTTATACAACGTGAATGGTATTTCGTACTTCCATGAATAGTAAATGAATTAAATCATCATTTATAAGTTTCAATGGTTCATTTAAAAGAATTTTTTTTCCTAATAATCTGTAAATTTATTGTTTTTAAATGTGGTTTCAAAGTGAAAAGGGTATTTTCCTCTTGCATATTTAATGATATTTTTATGGTATTTATATTTATAAATGACATCAAGAATTTATTTTAATTATGATCAACTATTGATATGCTGTATTTATACAATAATTATCCTTTCTCTAGATGGTTTATTATTAGTTTGATAGGGGAAATTATTGACATTTCGTATGTTAGTTCTTCTAATACATACAATTATTGAATTTTAAGGCATATTGATTAAGTTGTATTTTTTATTAATATGATGAATGAATTAAAATTATTAAGTGATGGGTGGGACCTAGAATTACATATACCCTTGATAAATTGGTATTTCTTATGACACAAAATGTTTTCTAGCCTTATACTATGGGTTTTTGGTGTATACCTACCCATAGTTTAAACTATCTTAGTACAAGGGCTCGATGGTAAGTTTTAGACATCTGGAATTACGCATACCATTGTTATGAAATTATTTATTATGTTCATGTGATTATTTTGAATAATATCCATGGATAAGTTTCAATATCATGTGATTTTTTATATGTAATCAGTCTATCTTCATTTAATCCTTCCATATTATTCTTAATTCTCAAGTTATTGATTAACTTTCACATATTTCTAGTTGTTTACCTTGACATATTAACTATGAATTATTTACCCATGATAGTTTTTATTGTACATAACCATTACTCAAAATCTGATCTCACCCTTATTTTATTTCCTTTCTCTATGATATGAAGAAGGAATCTTCGATTGAGTTCAAGGATGAAGAATATTTATTTTCACTATTTTTTTATTTTCTATTTTAAATGTAATGTGGGATTCAAGTATGTATCTAGTTTACCATGACGACTAAACTATTTGGTCCCTCAGTATGTGATTCCTTGTATCTAGAGCCAATGTAATAAAGAAACCACCAACTCTAGCATACTAGGGTTGTGGTCTTTACATAAGATAATAGTAAAATTCTCCTTGTTGTAACAGGTGAAGGAGTCTCAGTGGGGAGAATCAAAGCTAGAGGTAATATAGGACCATGTTCTTCATGTTGATACTCCTAATTAATGGTTATAGTATGTTCAACATATGATGATGTTTTTTGGGTATTGTTTTTTCCATTGGAAATGTGTGAGGAGGTTATTTGTGAGATTCATAGATCACTATTTGCAATGCATCATGAAGTATTCAAGATGTACTATTGATTGATGATTCAATTTTGGTGTTTGATGATGAATATATTTTTAGTATTGTTTGTGTAATGGTGTTTGGATTATTATCAGGTGAAGGTAGATCATTATGTTTATGGAGGGTTTTTATTTCCCTTGGATGTCCTCAAGTGGAAGTTGGAGGACACCTTGATGTATTTTTTCACCAGGATTCCTTGATCTCTAGGAGGATATGACACCATTTAGGTGATTATGGGATTATTTATGAAATAGTATCACTTATATGTGATTATGGGGTTGATTATCATGGATATTGTGTAAATTCATCATATTTATATCATGTAACGTCATAGGGTGATGGAGACTATCATTTCTGATCAAGATCCTTATTTTAACTCATGAGGATAGGGAGGTATCCAATGTGATTTTGGATCTTATATGCACCTTACAATGGTCTTCCATCCTTAGATGGATGTTCAAATAGAGTAGACTATTTAAACATTGGAGGATATGTTTTTTACATGCGTCTTGGATTTTGGTGGATCATGGGTGAAGCATCGGGCCTTGGTGGAGCATTATTATAACAAAAACCATCATTATTCAATCAACATGGATCCATTTGTGGTGTTTCATGGGATACCTTTTTTATCAATGTTGTGTTGGACCAATTTTGGTGAGTCGGTAGTCCTTGGTCAAGATTTGGTGCATAACAAGCCAAGAATATTTGGATGGTTCATAAGAGAATGAAGGTGAAACAAGACCATCAGGAAGATTATTCTAATCAGAGGAAAAGATACCTAGAATTTGAGTTTGGATACCACATGTTATTTAGGGTTTTCATTAATCATGGACAATGAAGGTTTGGTAGGGAGTAAGTTATATCATTGGTTTATCAATACTTTCAAGTTTTTAGGGAACATTGGTGAGGTGGAATATTGGTTGGTGCTTCTTCAATGGTTAGACTA
Source organism: Viscum album (assembly GCA_963277665.1). Lineage (NCBI taxonomy): Eukaryota > Viridiplantae > Streptophyta > Magnoliopsida > Santalales > Viscaceae > Viscum > Viscum album. Next base: position 453,802,112 of record OY728166.1, on the reverse strand, counting down.
TATCTATAAAATATTTAATATATCAAATCTTAATTGATATATTCATGATGTATCCCATGTGATTTATTTTAGATATTTAGATATCGATATTGATGCAATGTTTATAGAGTATAAAATTGAGATTCAAGATCTCCATGAGAAGATGTTTCATGGGCATGTTATTCCTTTGGTTCATATTCTATGGGGTCATGATGTATTAGAGGAAAGTACCTAGTAGAATCTATCATAATTTGTTGTTAATTATCCAATACTGTTTGAATCGTGAATTTATTGATGATGTAATTCTTGAATTGATGTTAATTTATTGGAATTATTTATTTCCTATACTGTTATGTTTTTTCTTGGAATCATTTTTGTTTTAGACATATATTCCAAGGAGTGTTGTGGTTTATGTTTTATCTTCTGGGTTTGGTTTTTATTCATGAGGATTAGAATCATTTTAGAGGTATCTAATGCAACATCCTAGGTTGTTATAGCCTATTACTTTTCATATTTTGGCTATTGGAGGTTCCAAGAAGAGAGTTGTGGAAGGAAGGTGGAGTTCAAGATGATATTTCATCTGTGGGTTAGTTTTTGAGGCATGGTGGTATGTGCAGCACCATAATATTTCAGTTAGGAATTTCGTTTGGGATTTGGTTTATTCATTCATGACATGTAGGTTTTAAAGAATGATATCATGGTTGTACCATTTTAGGTGTTTCTTTGCTATATTCCTTTGGCCACATCATGGTTTTGATCTTGGATTGATCGAGATGAAAGGAATTCCAAGGGTCATGTCATGGTCTCTTCAACTTCAAAAAAGATCCTAGAGTATTTGATTTTGTGGGTGTGACCCTTTTTATATCACTGTATTGTGGTTCTTGTACTACGTTGTGGTTGAGTTTGAGGAATTCCTTATGATTTTAAGAATTGTTATGATGCAACGTGGTGATAGACCTTATACCATGGTCTTTACTTAGTTTTATTAGATTAAGGTAGTGAATCATATTTAATAGAGGAGAAATAATGGGAAATTAGTCATGTTTTTTTTATGATTTTTTAACTTAACCTCATTGTACCATGTCCTTTACTCATTATTTTGTGGTTTTGTGTTCTTCCAGACTATGTATAAATTCAAGATACCTATTGAATTCCTATCATTTTCCTATGATTACCTTCATCTTGGGTGACCTATAGGAAGATTTTGGGAGATCATTTAGTTCCCTTTTGCTTGGTTCTTATCCTTGGATTTGGGTGAATCTTATTCATGACCTGGGGTGTGTTCCTCTTCTCTTTTTCCAGGTTTCGTCCTTAATATTCATCAATAGATGACTATAGAAGTGGTATTGGTTGGTTCAGGTGATTTTTTGGTGATTGGTTGATGGAAATTGTTGTCTTATAGGTTGTTGGGGATTCATTTGTGTGATTTGGTCCTGGTGATCAACTCTTCCTCACCGTGATTTTATATAGTGGAAATGAAGCTTCAGTAAAGGTAGGGGATTAAAGAACTATCCCATATTTATTTGGTTAAATTGTGGAAGTTTAATGCCTATTTTTTCTTTTGGTGAATGGTAATAATTATTATAATTATTTTAATGAAATAAACCAAATAAAATTTATAGGAACAGGTGATTATCATGTTTCTTAAATAATTAATGATATTTCCATTACTTGGATTATTTATTGTTTTTTTCTATGATATATTCCTTGGTTATTGAAATTATTTTTCTAAAACCACAATATATAAAATAATAAACACTAAAGTATGGTAATTAATCAATTATTTGAAATTAATAACCATGATTACATTATTTATGAAAGAGATGAAGAAATAATCTGAAAGCATACTAGAAAGGGGGAACTTGGAAGCATTTTTTTGATAGAATTGTTTTCTGTTTGATGCTAGTGTATTTATGTAGTGCTATGATTTTTTGTGATCATGGTAGTGGTTTATGTGGCTAATTTTGGGATGTGTAATGGCTTGATAAGTGATTTCTATAGAGAGTATATAGTTGGAATATGGTGATATGATTATTGACATGGAATAGTAGTGAGGCTAGATATGTGGAAGGAGATGGTCATGTGGTGAATGTGGGGGATGTTATATTATATTAGGATGTGGGATTTAATTATAGATGCTTGATTGTAATAAATTGGCTCAAGTTAACTACCCACATCACCCGACCTAGCTCTCCATAAAGAACAGACTGTGTTTCCAATTACCATAAGCCAAATACAAGAACCAAGGTATTAAAAGTAATCAAATGGTAATGATTTCACCCTCAGATAACAATAAACTCACTTTGAAAACTTATCAATAATCCAACATGACCTATCCAAACATTGGACATCCATGCACATCAAATAAAAAATTATACATAAATAAACCAACTAAACACAGAATAAATGACAAAAATAATACAAATGAGACATGATCAATAAAAGTGAAAATTCTCATTTAGGAACATAAACAATCCAAAAAACTTAATATCACGTAATAATACACAATAAAAACAAATAAATTTCATAACTAAATTAGTAATGTATATAAATAAATGTATAACTAACCAAATTGTATAATACATAAACATACAAAAAATAAAACAAGACTCAACAACTGCTACAAACTCCATGTGACCCATGATCACCACCACATCCTAAATCATCCATCAACAGACCAAACGAACAAAATCCAAACTAATATCACAACCTAGGAATCTATATAGAAACATGAGAGTTACACACACATAAAAAATTGTATATACGGGGTGTAAGAAAGTCAGTTCTAGTAGAATTTCATAAAAGAGTCTATGAAATTCCTTTCATAAAACATTTCACAATTTCTAGTTTGAACATAATTTATAAAGTAGGGATTTAAAATTTTAGAATAAAGAAATTGAGTCAAACATAAATATTTTATTTATAAAACCATACACCCTACCCATATAAAATAAGGGTGGGACCAACACATTTTAAGAAAATACTTTCAAATAGAGATAGTTCCTTGAAATTAATGGAAGAGAAAACTATATCATTTTTCCTCTTTCCCTAAACCATTTCTCAAACCTTTCTTTTAAAAAATTCAACTCTTTCATTTAAAACTGAATTTTTCTTTAAAACAATGAATTCCAAAATATTTTTAAAATCAGTTTAAAGTAAACCAAAACTATAATTCAATAGAATACAAGTACAAACTGAAACCATATAAATGAAATATAAATGAATAAAACTCACAAAAGCTTCATAACAATCCAATATATATAAATCGAACTAGGGGTTACCAACAAATCGTGGAACGAGATCCCCTAAATAATCCCAAATAGGAACTAGGAATCATGTAAAACCTACTAGGTTCTAATGTGAGATGATATTGTACATATACCATGGAATCAACTATTGGGAATCAATTGTCTTCCTAATTATATCTTCACTGGAATTAGTTTTATTGGGGTACCTCACCTAGGATAGATGAAAACTACACAAGAGAAACTTTTTAGAACTCAATATAAACTATTTGGGCATAAACCAGATCTCTCACATAACTACCCTAGATTTTCATGACATATCTCAAGTAGAGGCGAGAAAATAAATAAGAAAATCACCTCAACAACTCATATCTCAATAATAAACACTTTAGATAAACCTAATATCACCTCTAACCCCCTCATAAAAAATGACCCATTTTCATCTACATCACATAAGAGAATAAATATTTTTCATATGACATTCACAATCCATATAAACAAAAACAAAAATAATGGGATAAATTGATGGAAATCCTAATATCAAGTAAAAAAACATTTTCATAAAGTGTCAACTAGGAATTTAAAAACAAGAATTGTATTCCAATCCTTGTCACCATACTTTGAGACCCAGTCATGAAAATTTACATTGAAATTTATTTATAAATTAACACTTTTCTTTTAAATAATTTTAAAATAACCAAACCACTAATATGCCTTAAAACCATTAAACATGGGCCAAACACACCCATTTCTAAAAACATCTCTTTAATACATCCCACATTCCCTTTTGAAATAAAACTGAAGTCAAATTCCTCTTTTGAATATTTAAATTATATTAAAGGATCCTATTTTCATTTATACAGACATGTGACATGCATAACATTAATTTTAGAATCAAAACTATAAATCCATTGAAAACCCCTTTCATGAAATGCATAAAAATCATTGAAACCATATTAAACCCCATTTTAGACATCAAATATATGTATATCTTCACAATAAAATAAATTTAGAGCACCCCAAAAAATTATGAAATGTTGAATAAATGAATTTCTTAAAAACACATACTTTATTCAAGGGAAAACAAGCCTCCTTTAGTGGTGAGTGAAAAGAAAAGCAATGATAAAACCTATATAATCCCTATACATCCAAATCAATGAAACATGTCATGTCACTTTAACACTAATTAAGTAATTGATTTAATTGATTTTTAGATATTTTTTCTTATAGAGAGTTTCGGGCTGAAATTTTAAAATTCTATAGAAATTGTTGTTGTGCATTATTTACACACGGTTAGGAGTAACTATGCACCAACCATGCATGGAGGTATGTCAATGGGATAATACAATTTCATACAATTTGAGAATGGATGGATCAACATTGTAACCCACCTAGGAAAAACTGTGTGGGCTCCTTGTGCTTGTATAGTTGGGGAAACATGATTAGCACATAGTTAAGTAAAACATGTGAAATCCATAAGGTTTTTAAATTTTTTATTTATATTTATTTTACCCTTCTTTCATTATTTATTATTTTATTATTTATCTCTCCCTCATTCTTCCCCCTCTCTCTCTCATGATACACTAGGAAACAACTTCTTATCCTCATGTGATTCCTCCCCCTTGATTCCTCCTCCCCTCACATGATTTCCACTTTGGTTTCTTGGGGTTTCTCAGTTGAATCATTAGGTAAAATCACTTCTCCTCCTTTAATTCCATTTCTGGTGATTTTTTCTCCTCCCCATCACCCCAACTAGTTCTACCAAACCCTAGGTTAAGGGTTTTTACCTTTTTTTATTTTCTTGACTTTTAGGGTGTGTTATGGGTCTTTTGGGTCACCTTCTTGTTTGTTTGGGGGTCCTTCACTGAAGGAAATTCATTTTTGGAACATTTTAGTTCACCCACCATCAATTTGAGTTTGGTATTTCTTTTTTGTTTCTTTATATTACTTTCCTTTAATATATTTTTGTTTTTAGAATGATTTATTATTAAGGTTATGAGTATATGAGTGTCTGCAAGGGAAAAAATTGTTTTCTAAATGGTTCTATCCCTTTTTATGGAATGGGATTCTATTCCAAGTGGTCATAAAAGTTCCCTGATGGATTTTAAAAAATTACATGGTGTTAAAAGTGATGTATAACATTTTCCTAATATTTTTAAAAGGTATTCTCATGTTAATTAGTTTTCAAACCAAGTGTTTTGGGTGTGAATTTTTTTAACAGGGGTTTCATGATTATTAAAGGGGTGAGTTAACCAATGTATGTTATATTTAAAGCCTCTTTTCAACCTTTTTTAGTTTATAAAAAAAAATTATGTGTTTATATAATTTTAAATGATCAAAGTGGTTTTCTTGGTTTAAAAATGGTGTGTTATCCCAGGTGGATGATACTTTGAAATCCTTTTTATGACTTTGAATAATTTAAAGGGTGTTTTAAAGAAAGTGTGGATTTATAAATGGTTTCAAGAATTTTTTTATCAAAAAATATATCAAGAGTTGATTTAGATGGATTTTGAAAGTAGGGAAATTGAGGGGTATTTTATGTATGTTTTTAATGATATCAACCATTTTGAATTTTATGTAACATAAGTTTTAATCAATATAATTTGAGACTCTTGATCCCCATGTAAACCTTGTATGGCTATGGTGTCTTGTGACCCCATGAGAGGGTTTTTTATTATTGATGCATTGTCTATTTAATGTATATGTGTTTATTTTTGGGATAATTTGTTATTATGGTGAAAGAGGTGAGGTGTGGGTTATTTCCAAATATTTTACATTTGGTGCATATAATTTTTTATTTCTCTCCTCCTTAATTTTCTTTATCAATGAGAACCTGACTAGGTAAGTGAGAGTCTAGACTTATAATACAGTAGGGAGCGACACACTACTTGTGTCCCCACTAACAAGAAATAGGACTATATGGGGTTTTATATTCTGATGAGGATAGGTATAGGATAGTTGGGTGGTTGTGATAGGAAATAATGTAGTTCGACAAGTTGGTATGTTGAGTGAAGTCTAGGATGGTCTTACGTTAGGAACTAGGGTAGGTCCCATGACATCTCTTCATTTGGTTGGTGGATCCATTAGTATATTTCTCTATGTTCTTTAATAATATCCCATACTATTCATATTATTTCTTGTCACATGTGTTCTTTTTTTCCCATGTAGTATGACTTGACATAGTGGTTCTTTCCAATGCTCTTTCTTCCTTCTTTGGGCGGTATACTTCTAAAATGTTTTAAAAAGTGTTTTTGAAAGGTTTTTTAAGAAGGAAAAATAAAATCATGGTTTTATAATATTTTCAAACTTTTTTATGAAATGAGAATTGGAAAAGGGGTGTTTGTGAAATATTTTAATGTGGGAACATAAAATGGTGTTTTGGCTAGGTGGTTTAGGCTAGGAAAAATAATTTTCCAAGATATTGTTTTCACTTAAATTTAAAATCTTGAAAAAGGGTTTTCAGAAACATTTGAAGTGTTGTAGTTTTTTTTATAAAGATATATATAAAATGTTTGTTTTTCAATTGTATTTCAAACTAGAATTTTTATGATGTAAAATGAAAGAAAATTCCTAGATTCAATGGGTTTTGGTGCCCTACTAAGTGATTTTGTGATCATGCCTATTTTATCGCAATTGTAGGACTCTGGTTCAATAACTGGACACTCTTGAGAGCATTGAATTATTTGAGGTTAATATTTATTTTATTTCATTCATCTAGCTATCCCTATCACTTGATTTTGTAGGACTTGATTTAATTTTATAGAGTGTCTATCCATTTTTTCCCTTTTTATGATTTACCTTGGTTAATTATAATTTTATTTATTCTATGGTTATAGGTGTAGTAATATTGTGGTGGATGGGGATAGGCATCTAGTGGGCATATTTTCCTTGTTGGAGGGGGATACAAGGGGTGGTGAGGGATCTTTTGGTGATTTTTCTATTTAATTATTTCTTTATATTTTGTTGTTTTTTTATTCTATCATACCATTTTTGGTGTGGGCATACAATATAAAGATGGGTTATGCCGAATTTTGTTTTCTATTACTGCTATCAAATTTACTCTGATTATTGGGTAAAACCATTCCCGAGTGTGTTCCTGTGATTCCCAAGAATTAATTTCTAGATCACGGGGATCAGAAATTCCCTTAAATCCAATATAGGGCTTGTTTGGGTGTTCATCAGACGGACGACCCAGTTCAGTTCATTACAAATGGTATCAATGCTAGGATACTTTCTCTATAAGAGCCTAAGACTTTGCAATGACATTTTTTATTTGGGGTTTTAGGGTAATATCTAGTTAGATTTCACCATTAGATTTTGAGTGGTAGGTTCAGGGAGAGTATAACTAGCTATTACCTACCTTGATCCTGAATTTTCCCTGGGAATTGAGTTTGAATTTTGAATTTATATTTAATTTGATTTACTATTGATGATTTTTTATCCTAACTATCATAGTGTGAGTTTCCTTGGGTTTAAGGATGGATTTTGGGATGAAAATTTAAGATGGATAAGTTTCATGAGTTTTGTTTGTATGGACTAATCAACAAGTTAACAACCCAATGATCGATACTGAAATGCCTTAGGAATTTTTTCATGGCCAGACCAGGGTTTGTTGGGCCGCGTGGTTGAGTAAAGAATAGTTCCAACTCCCATTTGGTTTGTTTTTTAGAGTACTATTGAGATATACCCAATGGTGGTGGATGATTCAATGTGAGTCTTTTGATATAATGAGGATGTAGATTGGGTTTTAATGTATTTTTTATTATTATCTGAAATGGTTTTTTTTTTGAAAAAAGATGATTTTTTGGAAAAAATTCTTGGTTTGTAGAGAATCCATAGGTATTGTTTATAAATTTGGTTGGATTTTATGAAACTGGTTTTGGTTTGGGAATTTATATTTCATGATGCATAAAAAATGAAATTAGGTTTTTAGAAAATATTGTGCATTTTTTTTGAAACTCAATTGACTGGCTTTTCAGAAAACATTTTAGTTTGAAAACCTTATTGTTTGCTTAATTTTAAATTAATTTATAACCCCATGGTATTCTTTTGAAAAAGTTATTGTTTTAATTTAAATAAAATTAAATGATATTTTTTTTAAATTTTTTTAAATATTGAGCTTTCATAAGATCTTGTGGTTTCCAAAAAAGGGTGAAAATTTTTTAGAAATTTTTTTGGGAGTTAGGTTCTTTTAAAAGTGTATTTATTTTTGGAAAATGTTTTTTATTCCTTTGGGAATGTTGTAGTTTTAAAAATAGTGGTTTTTATCATGTTATTTTCTTTTTTTGGTGGTATTTTTACTTTTTTCCCTTTGTGTTAGTTGGGACTGGTTGATTGGATTTGGGAAACAAGACCAATTTGGTAATATTATTCATTTTTTCTCAGTACACCTCTCGAAATAGTCTCAGTAAAGGTTATTTAGTTTATTTTATGGATAGTTCCACCCTTTTTATTTTGGATATTTCCTAGAATACAAGTGAGTGGAAAATATTTCCCTTACCCGTCATTTTTTTATTGGTGATGTGTCAATGTGTTAGTTATTAGTTTTTTCTAGGAAACTAGGTTAGGTGAGAATTAGATAGTTAGTTATATGACTTGATGATAATTGATCTATTTTTTCTCTTAGGTTTAAATATTATATAGAGGTGATACTTTATTAAAAGGATTTAATCTTTATGGTTTTAGATATTTTGTAGACTTGAGGTGAATTTTTTTATTCTGATTTGTGGGCTCTCTTTTGGTTGCTCTTGTTTGAGTGATGATTATTTGGGAGTGTTTATTCCTCTTTATTTTCCGGACTAGTATTTCTTTTTCTAGTGATGTTGGACTTATGGGTAGGGCCTTTCATTATTTTTTATTCATTTATTGGATGTGTGATAACCTTGGGTGAGTGATTTGGATGGATAGGGCCGGTCTGGCACTAATTGAGATTATGCACTAACTGGTGTTAGATTGAATTTGATTGGGTTCACCATGATAGGGTATCTTAGGAGCACCATGTTTATGATCCAAGGTTATATTCCATTTAATTTATTTTATTGAGTTATGTGTTTAATTTTTTTTCTTTTTTTGATATCTTGGATATGTGATAGTTTTGGTAACTAGGTCTCCTGACCTTTGGTAGTTTTGGATGTTTTATTGTGGTTTATTTTAGAGAAGTGATCTTAGGATCTTGAGACTTTCTTGGTTTTTAGGTCCCTTTTATGTCTCCTAGACTATGATTTCATCTTGGATATGATATCACTATATATTTATATGGTTAGTATAATCTTGTAGAATATCTTTTGGTTTTGAGTTAATCATCATCATTTTGGTGACTTTTTTGTTGTAGGAGTGGTCAGTTAATTCATCATCATTTATATTAATTATAGGGGAGAACTCTGTTGGGTATACCTTTGTCGATATATTATTATTAGATTCTTTTGGATGATTTATTTTTAATTTTTTTTATCAGTGTTTGAATATTTCATTGGTTCCTTGTAAGTTGAAACATGTTGAGTGTCTCTCGTCTAGGTGTTTAGGTGGTAGATGTGTTTACCTTGACTAGGGGATTTCTAGGGGGGAAATTGTCATGGTGGGGAGTTTTTTAAATCATATATTTAATTTTGTAAATCATTAATTAATTAAGTTAATTAATTTTAGTACATTTTTGGTTTCCAATAGTTTTGGGCTGAAATTTTAAAATTACTATAGAAATTGGTGTTGTGCATTGTTTGTGAATGGTTAGGAGTAATCATGTGTCAACTGTGAGTGGGTTATTTTCAATGAGACAATATAATTTAAAATTGTTTGATAATATTTGGATCAACTATGAGACCTACCTAAGAGTACCCATGTGGGTGCCTCATGCTTGTCCAGTATGGGAAGTGTGGTTAGCAGACGGTTCATTAATATGTGCATGATACCCAAGGTTTTTTTAATTTTTTAATTTTTATTTCTTTTTCCCATGATTTTATTATTTATTATTTGTTTATTTATCTCTCACCCATTCATCACCCTCTATATCACATGATTCACTAAGCCACCCTATCCACTCCTCACACGACACCTCCCCCTTGCAGACTCCTTCTCTCGTGTGATTTCCACCCAAAATTCTTGGTGTTTCTTGATTGAATCACCAAGGTAAGGTCTCTTCTCCTCATTTACTCCCATTTCTATAAATTGTTTTCCTCTCTATTTCCCCTACTAGTTTAGTTTAACCCAATATCAATGGATTCATCCCTTTTTTCATTTTTTTTCATTTTTATAGTGTGTAATGGGTTTTTTGGGTATCTTTTTGTGTATATGGGAACCCTCCAAAAAAGGTGATTCATTTTAAATAATTTTAGTTCACATCCATAAATTCTAGATAGGTTTTTATTTTCCATTTCTTTATATTACATTCCTTTAAGGTCTTGTTTTGTAATTTTTTTTCTTATCAAGGTTATGCCTATATGAGTGACCATGAGGGAAAATGTTTATTTTCAAATGGATTCATCCCTTTTCATGGAATGAGATTCCATCATAAGTGTTTGTAAAAGTTATTTGATGGATTTAAAAGAATTATTTGGTTTTATAAGTGATGGTGAGAACTAATATAATGTTTTTAAGATAAAATATTATGTTAATTGGTTTGTAAACCAAGTGATTTGGGTGTGTAAAATTTTTAACATGGGTTTCATGATTTATAATGGGGTGAGTTAACCCTTTGATGTTATATTTGAAACATATTTTCAACCTTGGTTACTTTTAAAACAATGTTTTTATATTTTTAGAGCTTTTTAAATTATCAAAGTGAGTTTCTTGGATGAAATAGGGTGTTTTATATCATGACTCCCTCTCCACAAAGATGTCATGATGAGGGGAGAAAGATGGTGACTTCTTGAGTCCCGCCTCCTATAGGCCCCAAGTTAGTGACTAGAAATGAGGGTATAATAAATATTCATATGAGAGGAATTACCCTCTAGGATAAACATGAGTAAGAAATAGATAAGAAGTACACACCAATAAACACCTTATCAGAAATATATATAAAGAAATCCCAAGTGTAAGCTTGTAATTCCATAAAATATTATAACAACTGAAGTAGAACAAAAAGTACCAAAAAGGTAAAACGAAAGTGACTATGAAGCCCTAACAGATTCTGAAAATCCATAAGATAGTAATATCTATCTCGATAATCAAATTGATCTGGATAAGATAAAAAATTATATATATATAGGTTGAGAATAAGAGTATATGCAGTAGGATACACCCTAGAGCCTCTCATGAAAAAGATAAATAAATAATGCTAAATCATAGTGAACAATAGTGGAACTAACCTGTCACATAGACATGTATACAATGTTCCTATCCTCACTGTGGATAAATCTCACCAAGTATCAAAAACAAGAGATAATATAATATTTAAATTAAACATCAAAGTTACCACGTTACCGCTTCCCCACTGGTTTCCCACTCCGCCCTAATGTTGCATGTTGTGACCCATCTCTCTCCAAGAGTAATCTATCAAGAAGAAACCTGGGAAAGGAATCACACCATAAAACTCATGCATCACATTATCCCACCCACATATCCATATATATAGTAACCAATTTGTTTTTTGGGATCCACCACAACTCGTATGAGGTATATCAAACATTAGGTATTATACCTCAAGCCATTACAACTCATACACAAAGTACCTCAATCCATAAAAACTTATACACACCATAACTATAATAATAATTTGGAAAATATATCTGGTAATACATCTATTTTAAATAATCACAATCCATCACAGACCACTACATGCATATATTGAAAAACTAACCTCTATGCATACAACCACAAGTAACTACCAAGAGAGGATAGTTGGGCTAGAGGGGGTATTTAACTATCTATCATCCCACCATGATGTGTGGGAAAAACCCCTCCCAAAGTCCATTGGGTGTCAGTTTCCATAACTGATATGGTTGGGGTAGTGTATGAAATCATATAATATACCTGATATAACATAGCTCACAACCACACTATGGGAATAACTTAGTCTCAGACTCAACTGCAACTAATGTTTCTCAGACTCCCATCTTCCACTATTAAGACTAGATATCCTATAAGAAAGTAATCATTTAAAGAGCTAAATTAATTAATTATTTTTATTTTCAGCATTTTCTTCCTTTAATTAATTCATTAACTATTAATTAGCCTTAACTTTATTCCACATTACATTATATTTAACAATAAAGTAAGGTTCATTCTCTCCAGGAATAATCCAAACCAAGTCCATAGTTTATAGAAATTAACATATTTTCAACATTTTCATTCCATCATTACCAATAATGTAGGTTAAGAATTATTTATTCATATTATCATCATTCCATAAACTATGTACTCTAAGAAAACTATTTTAAGCTACCACTAAGAGGAAACATGCAACTAAGCACCTCCATCTACTTCTATAAATGGGGAAAGGAATGTAGATTAAAAAAGAAACCCATCCATCATCCATAAGATATATTTATATGTGAGAATCCTAGATCTCAACATCACATATATGGGTAATCCCATCTTTAACCCATTCTATCATCTTTAGTTCCATCCCCAACACCCAATGCATATCCCGATACATTTTTTCATCAAAGGCATAAACTACTTCCACATCATCCGATCATCTCTACCCATCACATGATCAACCATTCCAGGATTATATCACAATGATCATATCCAAATAACATCATAAAAGCCTCAAGAAATAACAAGCACATCCAATAGGGAAATATATACAATAAAACAAGCCATCTGACATTCACGCATAAATGATCTCTCACAGCTCCAAACTCAAATAACTTGGCCATATAAAACTAATAAGAAACTCAATCCCTATAAATTATATTTATCACACAACAGACTCTTTTTCCATCTTGAATTAATCGATTCATTATTCACAGGTTCCAACTACAGGAAAACTAAAGCATCAAGCTATAACATGCTACCAAGAATCCAACCACTCTCATTTATCATGAATTTTCAATTATTATCAACAAAAATCATAAACATGATTCAAATTATTCATCAATTACATTAACCACATGGAATATCGCATTTAAAATTAAACATGCACATTACATCAATTTTATTATCATTAAATTACAAGAAACACTATATTACAAACATGCCTCTTCATTAATTTCTTAAGCTAATTAATTATCAATTAATTCCATATTTATGTTATTTACCAAATTTCGACATGGTACTACAATAATAGAAATATATTAAGAAATCATAACATAGATATCACACTATCTATTAAATCATTAGGTAAACTGTTATCATAGTACAAATCAAATACATCATCAACATGAGATTGCAACGGATTTTTTTAATCTGGTTCAATATTATTAATTAATTTAAGTTTCCGTCCAATGGAATAAATCATGATCAAATTATGATTACACATAAATAAAATAGAAATAATGAATAATCTACTCAAAGGCATCAAATTTCTTTACATGAGAAAGAACTGATGTTGTGGATCTCTAATTACTTCTCCTACAAGATGTTTCACCCATCCAAGGATCATGTAGTATAATCACATCGATAATAAACCAATGAAACCCCATTAGAAACATGATATATGATATACCATCACATGGTGAGAATAAATGGGAGGAAATGTGACCAATCTGGGATAACCTTCTAGAACATGAAGAAGGAACGCACCTCAGATCAACTCAGATCACAACAGATCGAATATGGGAAGCTAAAGATCAATACCCATCAAAGGAATCCAAAAAACTATGATGTGGGAACCACTAGATCACATGGAATTGGGATAATGTGTTTAGGGTTTGAGAAAATATAAGGTATTATGCCCTTTATAGAATTATTTCAAAAGGTATTTAAATGGCGTGTAATCCTTACACATTGTATAAATGTATGGATTCAAGTTTCAATAAAAAAACATCAACTCAAATTAATTAACCCAAAATAAATACACATCATGTAACACCCTATGAAGCTAAATTAATAAGAAGTGAAATTTGAATACATAACATGAATCAGTTACACACTATGTATTCTACCTACTTCCAGCTTTTAGTAGTCGAACCCATCCAAACTCACTCTAGGACTCCACCAAAAACCATGAGATTCAAAAACATAAAAAGGTCCATACTACATGGATCTGATCCCTTATATTAGATAACTCTAAAAAATTCTCATCCTTGGTAATTAAAAACCCAAACCAAAGAGGAAATGAAAAGGGGTCATCCAAACAACCACCCTATGAGATACCTCTCAAATATCTCGCTATCATAGGAGATCAATCACCTCATTATAGGAACAATTGAAAAACCACACAACAACAACAACCAGATCCTAAACACTCACCTAGGGGATATACCTCTCAGATGGTAGTAAATCCACAATGATTAATAAGAGGGACCCATATAATAAACTAAAAAGGTGAGCATCTATAGGGTAACAATGTTAAAAGTGAATACTTGAACTTCAAACAGATCGAGGTACTGAGTGCACATCTATGACTCAAGTTCCCAAGTATTCTAGGATACTTCCATTAGATACGAATCAAGGGAATAACATACCCACACAACACTATCTCGTGGTATTCATCAATATCCATAGGATACTCCTTGAAGGTCGCATCATCATAAATATAGATCTTTCCCCAATTGATGACCTAAGATTCATAATGAAGAAAACAAAAAGGTTGTGACATGTGAAAAACATTGTGTATCCATGTCATCTTCGATGGAAGTGCTATCTGATATTTCAAGTTCCTACATGAGACAACATCTCGAATGGCCCAACATACCAGGGAGAAATCTTACTCCAACGACCAAACCTTTGTTGTCCATGACAAGGATTAACCTTCAATAACACATGATCTCCAACATCAAACTCCAGAGGTTTCCTATTAGGATCGACATAGTATTTCTGATGATCCTGTAATGCCTTCATTATCTCATGAATTACTAGTACCATATCTATCATATTATGTATCAGTTCTATCCTAAGAATTACTACCACACCATCCCCAGTCTAGCACAATGGATAATGGAAATGTTGGATGTACAAAGCGTCAAGTGGTTCTATACCAATGGTGGAGTGGAAAATATTATTGTAAGAAAACTCGACCAAGGTTGGGTGCCTCATCAACAACCCTAAAAAACTAGGATGTAAGAGAGAAACATGTATTTTAGAGTCTAGATGGTCCACTATGTCCGAGCATCCTTTAGCATATTAAAATTAGTGATAAGAAATAACTGAGATCCAAAATAATGTTATAGATATCTCCATACCTTGTAGTTAAAATGAGGATCACTATCAAATATGATCATCCTTGGGACTCCATATAGATGCACCACCACCTCTAGATACTACCGTGATAAAACCTCCACTGAGCTTTACTCCCTGATCGCTATAAAGTGGGATGATTTCATCATATGTTCCACTGTCACCTATATATAATCATAGTATCTTTGAGCTCGAGGTAAATTAGTAATAAAGTACATCAATATGTCCTCCCAATTATATTAGGTAACATCTAATGGTTGAATCAAATCACTAGGAACTCAGTTTTCAATCTACACATTATGGTAGAACAGACATTGAGAAACTAACTCTACAACTGCACGATTCAACCTTGGCCACCAAAACTAACCCCTCAAAGCTTGGTACATCTTGGGAACACTGGGATGTAACACCAAATGTGAACTATGGAACTCCCAAAGAACCATATCACACATCTCTAAAGAAATTAAAATACATCACTAAAATAATAACTAATGTTTTCCATTCTCAAACCAATAATCATGAGCATCGCCCAAAACAACTTTGTCTCTCTAGAGCTTCGGCTGATAATCCCCCATTTGGTAGTCCTACACCTACTGTACAAAATATGACTATAGTTTCATCTATAAAAGACAATATTTCTCTATAACCTCTCAAATATCAAGATGCAATTATGAGAGTTTTTCCATCACTCTACAGGAATCCCCATATTCACGCATGACATCACTAAGTGACTTTCTGCTCAGGGCATTAGCTACAAAATTTACCTTTCTTGGACTACATGAAATCTCGAAGTTATAATATTTCATTAATTTTATCCCTCTTAACTAACATAGGTTCCAGTAAAACTATTAGAAGACATACCTTAGGCTCTTATGATTAGTAAAAACCAAAAAACACTCTCTAATGAGGTAATGTCACCGAAAATTCAAAGCAAACACAACTTACACTAACTCAATATTATGGGTGGTATAGTTACACTCATCAGGACATAGTTTTTGAGACCCATAAGAAATCACTAATCTTTTATGCATCATAAAAAATCCTAAACCAAGATTAAAATCATCATATAAAACCTCAAACTGAACTCCCTCCACTAGAAATTAAAGGACTAGATCACTGAACAACTTCCCTTTTGGGTACTCAAAAGAAACCTGAAACTTTTCAATCTATAATAATTCCTATTCCTTTTGGGTCAAGGCTATTATAGGAGTCATAGACCTAGATAAATCAGTTATGGACCTCCTATAATAGCCTACAAGACCAAGGAAAATCCACACCTCTACCATTGTATTAGGGAATACCTGAGGCACAATCAACTCTATCTTCAAAGGATCCAAAACTACTCCCTGATAGGACATTACATGCATAAATAAATATACTTTACAATCCCATAACTCACACTTAAACAACTTAGTAGATAACTGCTCATGATGAAGAACTTCAAAAATGACATACAAATGCTTTCCATGCTCCTCCTTGGATGTGGAGTACACAAGTATGTCATCAATGAAAACCACCATGAATTTATCATGGAACTCTCTAAACACTAGTTCATTAACCCCATGAACAGATATAGGGAATTATTTACACCTAAAAACATCACAATAAACTCATAATACCCAAGATGATAATGTAAAATAGTCGTATGAATATCCTCATCCATTACCCCCATATAATGATATCCTGACTGCATATCGATCTTTGAGAACCAAATTTCTCCTTTTAGTTGATCGAATAAACCACATATCCATAGAATAGGATAGCAGTTCTTTACTATCACTTGGTTCAAGTGATGATAATCGATTTAAAGCTGAAAACTTCTATCGACCTTCTTTATGAAAAAAACCTGTGCACCCCAAGGTGACACACTCAGTTCAACAAAACCACACTACAACATATCATCAAGATATAATCAAAACTATCATAACATAGAAGGTGTCATACTATACAGAGACATAAATAAAGGATACACTCTTGGTTGTAGCTTGATCCCAAACTCAATCTCCCATCAAGGGGGTAATGCTACAACCTCCTCTATAAATACATCACGATACTCTTCTACAATCCTAGGAAACATCAACTATTGAACCTCTAACAAGATTAGAATCATCTCATCCATCAAAGAAGATAAGGATGTAACATGAATTTTAACCATATGAGGGACTCACTCACCAATAAAAACCATTGGATCTCTATCAGCATCATAAAACACAACCTGGATCCTGAAGAAATCCATGATATCTTACAACAATACAACCAATCCATGATGGGGATGATGTCATATAGATGTATTCTCAAACATAGGAAGTCTTTGAAAGAGCAGAACTTACCCAACACTAGCTCAAAGTCTCTACATACTTTATACAAGTAATATCGACCTCTAACTATCATACTCAATTCCAAGGGAACTGGAAGCCTCTCTAAATCAAATCACAAATCATGGAAAAGGGTGGGTTGTATAAAGGAGTTTGTTACTCTTGAATCAAGAAAAGAATGTACCCATGTAAAAAATAGGCAAAGGGTACCTTGAACAATATATGGATCACCTGGCACTGGAAATGATAAAACATGACACCAAACACAACCTTCTCCATGACCTCTCTGAACTTTCTTATAACCACCTCCAACGTTTTTCTCTTCTCTCTAATTATGAGGAGAATCTCGGGGCTCTACTCTGCCTTCCCCATATCCCCTATGATGATCCTAAACTAGATTAACTTTCTACTATTACCACAAATGAAACTACCTCAATGGAGGAACCTGAAGTGGAACACCTAGTGCACATGTACTACTCAAAAAGGTCAAGCACTCTCACTACTGATGACCATGACCTCCATAAAAAACATATATGATACCTTGGCATAAGTTTGAGATTTTATACCCCTATAAAAATAATATGAAGATATTTGGTACATACCATTGTCTGAATAAAATATCTTATGTCCTAAAAACTAGGAACCCGGAACCACAGATCTTCTCTTTAAAGAATCTTGAAAACTCCTCTCTTATACTGACCTGGTTCTGGAAAACAACCTCTTGATAACATCTACCCTTTCCAGAACCTCGAGATATGTCTTCATAAAAAATAGTGTGATATGGTTCTAGATTTTTGGATAAAAATTCACCTCAAAATACCTCACCCTGGTCTTCGCGTATGGAAACATGTTTGAAGCATTTCACAGAAGGTTCCTGAAATGAATTCCAAACTCTTGAAAGATTGAACTCCCGTGTATAAGGGTAATAATCTCTGAAAAACTATATGCCTTCATGGTTGAAGGATGAAATTATTCTCACAAATAGTCTCGAAATTTCTCCCATGAGAATGTTAACTACTCATGGTCCCCAAGGAACAAAACCCACCACTACCTCATTTATCCATGAAGCATCGTCCCAACCAATGAAACCCGGTGATCCTTCCAAGCATGGATAGAACTGAAATCTATCTCAACCTCCTCCATCCAGTCTTCTTTGACTGAATATGAAGTGGAAGCCTCATACTTTTGTTGACTCTGGGGATGAAACTTTCAGAGTGTCCTCCAGCAAGTGTCATAATCGCTGACCTCTACTCTATGGAAATCTACTAGCACATCCTATTGAACATCTTACGTGAAACCTGATAACGATGTTGACATAAAACCATTAATGAAAAAATAAAAAACTATTAGAGCTCCTAAACCTATAATATGGAATACTTAACATCAATTAAATAATTATTTTATTACCTTGTTAAGATTTTAACTTATCCCAAGGTTTAACCATTTCAATAAGAGGCGCAAAGAAGAATGATGTATGATCCTATCAAAGGTCTCTACCCAGCAACTCGTATCACATTGTTTAGTTATATTAGTAAACTTAATGTTTCATTCATTAGATCATAGGGGGGATAAATACTTGTGTCTTAGTTGGTCTCATGTGTTTACATCACTTACTATACTTAACTGACACCATTTCCATACTAACACATGAAACCCCACCTATGCCTAACTCCAAACTCCATCATATCCCTCAAACTAAACCTCCCTTTGAAACCACTCTGTCGTGACCCACTTCCCAAAAAGATACCATAATGATTAGAGATATATGGTGACTACTCGAGTCCCACCTCTAGTAGTCCTTGGGTTGGCGACTAGCACTAAAGGTATAATAAACATGAATATGGGAGGCATTACCCTCTAGTAGAAACATACTGAAGAGATAGACAAGAAGGATACACAATAAAACCTTCTCATATATATATATAAATAAATCCCAAGGGTAGGAATTCAATTACATACAGTACTATAACAACCGAAGAAAAACTATAAGTACCAAAAAGGTAAATACGGTAGTGACTTTGAGTCCCAAACAAGGCCTAAAAAACCACAATCTAGTAATATCCAACCCGATCTCCAACCTACTTTGGGTGACATGAAAAAAAAATTATATATGCATAGGGTGAGAATAATAGTATACTCAGTAGGATCCTCCCCATAGCCTCTCGTGCAAAAGATAAAGAAATCATGCTAAATCATAATAAACAATAGTGAAACTAACTTTTCACCTATATAGGCATACTAAGTTCCCAACCTCACCATGGATAAATATCACGAAGTATCACATACAAGAGAGAATATAATATAGTAATGAAACATCTAGGGTACCCTTCTCTTTATTCCCCACTTGTTTTCTGCTCTTCCACAACATCGTACATCCTGATCCATCTATCTCTCCAAAAGTAAGCTAGCCCGAAGACACCTAGGTAAGGCATCACCCATGCACCTCGTTCATCACATCATCCCATCCACATATCCATATATATAGTACATAATTAGTTTTATAGATCCATCACAACTTGTATGATGTATATCAAACATCAAGTATCATACCTAAATCCATTATAGCCCATACCTCAAGTAAGTACCTCAAGCCATCACAACCTGTACCCATCGTACCAATTATAGTCCTTTGGATACTATATCTAGTAATAAATTTTTGTGAAATAACAATAATTCATCATATCCATCTATGAAAATATATTAAAAAACTAAACACCATGTATACCATCACAAGTAACTACCAATAGAAGAGAGTGAGGCCATAGGGTGTAGTCATCCATCCATCCTCCCATAGAGATGTTAGGTAAAACACCCTCCCAGATTCCACTGGGTGTCAGTTTCCCTTATTTACATGGGTGGGGTGGTGTATAAAATCACAAAATATACATGATATAATATATCTCACAACCACACTATAGTAATAACATAGTCTTAGACTCAAATGAAGCTAATGTCGCTTGGACTCCCAGCTGCCACTGCTAAGACTAGATATCCTATAATCAATCAAGTATTTAAAGATATATATTAACTACTTATTTGCCTTTTTAATAATTTTATTATATTGATTAATTAATTAATGATTAATTAACCTTTAACATTATTCCACATTACATTATATTAACCACCAAATTAATGTTCATTCCCTTTAGGAATAATCCAAACTGAGTCCATGGTTTCTCAAAATTAACATCTTTTCAACAATTTCTTTCCATAATTACCAACCTCATGGGTTAATAATTATTTATTCATTAGTAAAATCATTCCATAAACATGTAACTCTAGGAAAACCATCTTAAGCTACTAATAAGAGGAAAAATGAAACCAAGAACCTCCAGCTACCTCAACAAGTGGGAAAAGGAATGAAGAAAAATAAGAATCACAGCTATTAACCATTAAATAGATTCATAAGGGAGCATCCCAACTCTCAACATAATATCAATGGGTAAGCCCAAATTTAACTCATCCCATCATCTATGATGCTATCCCTGACACCCATATACATATCTGGATGCATCTCACCCTCAAAAGTGTCAAATTTTTCCACATCATCTGTGACTCCCCACCCATCACATCAACCATCCCAAGCTCCTCCATACTAGGATCATATCACATGGATAATATCTATAGAAAATCACAAAAGAAGTAGGAAACAACAAGCACATCCAATAGGGAAATCTAGTCCCTAAAACAAGTAATCCATCATTTACACATAAATGAGATATCACAACTGAAAACTCTAGAAACTCAACCATCTTAAGAAGACAGGAAACTTAGGCCCTAACAATTATCTTTATTGAAAAACTTGTTATTTTTTCCATCTTGAATTAACTCATTCATTATTCATAGGTCCCAACTCGGGTTAACCTAAAACATAAATTTATAACAAGATACCAAGCATCAAACTATTCACATTTATAATACCTTTTCAATTTTTATCAAAAATAAAATCATAAATATGATTAAAATTATTTATTAATTCCATTAATCGCATGTAATATCACATTTAAACTTAAACATGGAAATTGCATCAATTTGATTATTATCAAATTAAAAGAAACATATTGATTGCAATAAATACTATTCTTTAATTTATTAATCTAATTAATTATAAATTAATTCTAGATTTATTATTTTTACCAAATTTCAATATGCGACTCCAAGAATAACAACATTATAATAAATCATAACATAGATATCACACTATTTATAAAATCATGAGGAAAATCTCTATCATGGTAAAAATCAATAACATCATCAACATGTGATCATAACCAATTTATTTAATATATTTTAATATTATTAAGTTAATTACATTTCCATATAAAGGGATAAATCATGATCAATTTACGATTCCACATAAATAAAAGAGAATAAATGCATCCCATACCTCAAAGGTGTCAATATTATTCACATGATAATAGACCAACATTGCATATCTGTGATCACATATCCCATAGGAATCTTAACCCATCCAAGGATTTCACTGCCCTTCCATAACATAAAAACCAAGAAACCCTATTAGAAACATATAACATGATCTTCCATCACATGGAGAGAATAAATAAGAGGAAATGAGACTAATCAGGGAGAACCTGCTAGATAATGAAGAAGGAACACACTTCAGATCAAATAATACCACCAAAGATTTAATATGGGAAGCCAGGGATTGATTCCCATTGAAGGAATCCCAAAATGATGAAGAGGGCACCACTAGATCACCTGGAATCAGGAGAAGGGGAATAGGGTTTGAGAAAACCTAAGGTTATAAACCCTTTATAGATGCATTTCATAGGGTATTTACATGGCGTGTAATCCATACACATCATGTAAATGGAGGGATATAAGTTTCACTAAAAAAATGGGTTGCCTAAAACCTTTTAACCCTAAATAAATGGACATTGTGTAACACCCCCTGAACCAGACTTAACAAGATGTCAAATTTGAATACATGGTGTGAAAAACTTACATGAATTGTATTATCTCTTATTTCATATTTTAGCAGTTTAACCCCTATAGACAAACTCTAGGTATCCTTCTATAACCATGATCTTTTGTAACACACAAAGGGTTGGACTACATGTATTTTTTCCCTTATATGTTATCCCATGTGGATGGTATTTTTAAACACATTTTATGACTTTAAATAATTTCATGGGTGTTTTAAGGAAGTGTGGATTCCCAAATGATTCTAAGAATTGTTTTATCAAAATAGGTCTCAAGAGTAGACTGAGATGGATTTGGAAAGTGATGAAATAGATTGTCATTACAAGAATTTTTTTAAAGATATTTCCCATTTTTCATTTTATGGAAAATGAGTTTTTATAAATATGATGTGAGACCCTCTTGAGCCCTGTGTGAACCTTGTATGCTCATTGTATATTGTGATACCATGAAGGGATTTTTTTATTGATTCATTTTACATACCATTTATATGTGTTTATTATGGGGATCATTTATTTTGAGGATGAAGGAGGCGAGGTTTGGGTTATTTCCAACTATTTTACATTTGATGCATGTAATATATGAGTACTCACCTATATTCTTTTCTTTAGCCATGGAAACCTAGGAAGCTAAGTGAGATTATATATGTATGTTATACTAGGGATTTCCACACCACTAGTGTCCCCTCTATCATGGAATATGGATAAATGGTGTGTTTGATTCTGATGAGGATAGGTGTAGGCTATTCAGGTGGTTGTGATAGGAAACAACATTGGCTAGAAGGTTGATCTGTTAAGTGAAGTCTAGGAAAATATCACATTAGGACCGAGGGTAAATCCTATGACATATTTTCCTTTAGTTAGTGGATTTATTAGGGCATTTATCTTTGTTCTTTGATGTATCCCTTTATATTCATATTATTTCTCAACACATATGTTCCTGTCATTTTTTCTCTTATTGTATAGATTGATAAAGTGGTACCTTCTTATGTTCTTTCTTACTCCTTTATGCGATTTACTTTTCAAATGTTTTGAAAATGGTTTGTGAAAGGTTATTAAATAAGGAAAAAAGTAAATCATGGTTTTATTATATATTTAATCTACTTTATGAAATTAGTATTGGAAAAGGGGTGTATGTTAAATTTTTTAAATAGGGACCTTAAAACAGTATTTTGACCAAGTGGTTTAGGTATGGGAATATCATTTTCCAAGTAATTTTTTTCATTTAAATGAAAATTTTAAAAAATAGTTTTAACAAAATTTTGAAGTTTTGTTGTGTCTTTTTCTAAATTTTTATAGAAAATTTTTATTTTTATTTTTTATTTCAAACTAGAATTTTTAGGGTGTAATAAGAAATTTAATTCTTAGATTTAGAAGGTTTTGGTGGCTAATTGAGTTATTTTATACTTACGCATATATTATCTCAGTTGAATTTCCATGGTTTAATTACTACCCTCTCTTGAGGGCATTGATTTATCTTAGGTCAATATTTATTTTATTGTATTTATCCAATTGAACATATTAATTAACTTTCAAGGGAATGTATTACTTTTATAGAGTTTCAAGTTAGTCATTCCCTTTATATAATTTATGATGGTCAATTAGGATTTTATTACTTTCTATGGTTGTAAGAGTAGTGACCTTATAGTGGCAGAGGATAGGTATCATATGATCGTAATTTTTTTACATGACAGGGACATTGGGGTAGCGAGGGAGGTTTTTAGTGATCATTATATTTAATAATTTATTTATGATATGTTGTTTTTTATTCTTTCCTACCTTTTTTCTTTTCCATAGACATCTGATATACATATGGTTCATTCTAATTTTTCTTTATATTACTATTATCACATTTAAACTGATTATTGGGTGAAACTATTCTCAAGTGTGTTCCTATGGTGACCAGGTACTTATTTCTAGCTAGTAGGGATTAGGAATGCCCTTTGTGCCTATAAAGGGAAAGTTAGAGCATCTATCAGATGGATAACTCAGCTTGATTCATCACAAAATTCTCGTGGTTAGAACAACCAAATCCCTAAATCTCAACCCCGTGGCCATTAGGTGTTTTAAGATACAAGAAAACCAAGGGGGGGGGGGAAGAAGGGATAATGTGAGAAAGATATTGGGGATGAAGGAAGATACTGACGATGAAAAATCACATACATTTTAAGGTGGAGATTTTTGGAACTATGAAGGAGGAAGGAGGAGGCTCCCAATAACTCTCCATGATTTGATCAAATGAGAGGAGGAGAAGAGGGTCAAACCCTTTAATAATCAAAGAGGGGAAAATATAAATTACTATAATTTAAAACTAGGTAGATCTCCTCCACAATGTAGTCTTATACACCATGATGTGTTTCCCCTTCCCAAACACCAACTAAAACATATCATTCTTCTTCTAAAACATAGAATACCCCACTATGGTGTAACTCATGGCCTATAATGTGGTGCTCCTCAAATAGTAATAACCAACCTTCTGAGGCCTTGACCACTTTGGCATGGTTTTCCACATCCATGACACATGATCTTACTCTACCAAGCTCCAAAACACAGCCTCACCCCTAAATCATGTCACACCTACATCAGGCAGAACCAAGGTCCCTAATCCTTGGGATACTATGGCATGGCTTCCACTTTCCACGATGTATCATTTCTCGTGACACCCTCATCTTTTCGTGGCACACCCTACCACGGTGAAACAACCCCTCCCCAGAAAAATTTGAGGAAAAATTCACTAGAAAATAATGACCCTTCACACCACATATCTTGGTCCATGACATGGTCACCCTAAACATGAAGACTCACAAAGGTAGGGAGGCAGGTTGTGACACAGTCTTCCATGGACATGGAATGGCCTACTACAATCTAGTATTGTTACTCTCTAAGGCTTATTGAAACACCCAAAACATAATAGAAAATCTATAAAACTTAAAAATAACTCATAATTATTTAATACACTATTTAATAATAACATGGGGGTGTTATAATTCCCCCCACAATTCCACTTTCTAACCTAAAAAAATAATTGAAAAAATTAGAAGAAATAAAAGTCCAAAACCCCAACACCCAAACACAAAAGGTGGGAGGTATAAGAAAAACTATAGAAGTTACTTGGTAAATAAGGAAACCCTAATCACAAAAAAAATTCCTCCAAATAAATGAAATGAATTCTCAAACATCATCAAAAATCCTCAATAAATATCCAACTCACAACCACACAATACAAATCTAAAGATATACCTAACATAGTCCTCCCCACATTGTTGAATTAATTTAAAATGGGGAAATCAAAGATAGACATACCTATAAGAAAAAACCCACCAAAACCACCATGTATTAACAAAACATTTAGAGAAATGGGAGTTCTCTACCCACCTAAAATAACCATTCCCAACAATCATATAAAAATTTTAAAATGTAAATAAAAACCAAAGAATATCTATAAGACCATAAAATAAGTCCAAAAAATCCATCACATCCCACCATAATAGAATAAATACGCCAATTAGAAACATTCCTCAATAGGGAAAAACATGGATCTAAACTTAGGTCAAAATATGAAATTAAAATTAACATGGGACCTCACTCATATAACACATGATCATGATCATCCTGTTTAGAAAATACAACCAATCACCCATCAATTCAAAAAATGAATGGTTAAAAAAGTCATCCTAGTTATCCACATGCTTACTTTCGGTTTTCCCCATGTTCAATCCATCAAACCCAAATATAATTACAAGGATACCACGTCGTATCAACCTAATCGAGTTTAGAAAAATAGTGACATGTGTGCACAACCAGTAATAGAAAATATCTCATAAAAATATTAATCAAGGAGATACGCAAAGGAACACGCCAAGTAAGAGTTACCTTAAAATCATTAATCATTGTTGAGTGTTTCCTTGCTAGTTTTTTAGTTTTTATTTTGATAATTAAAAAATAATTATTTTATTCTCTCTAACATAAGTGAATAAATTTGTTTGAAGCTGGGATAGCTTGTAGAAGAAAATAATGATGTTGAATGTGGAATTCTACCTCTAAATTTTACTCTCCACCAAACCACATTTTTGAATGAGCTGCCTTATAAAACAATTGAGACTCCATTTTTATCCTCTAACATCTTTCAAAATTTGCGATCAATATTGGCATGGATGAATAAATTATTTCCTAAATGGTGAGGCAAGGTCCAATATGTCTAATCCAACCAAGCTTTGACTTAATGGGTAATTTTCTTCCTTGAAATGTGAGATCCAACTAGAATGGTATTAATAAAAAATGTGTCACCATTATTTTAGAATACTTTCACCAAATTTTAAGTTGAAATTCAATAAAAAAAATGTTATGATAAGATTATTATAGTGAAATTAAAATGGATAAAACATAATTTTTACAAAATTCACAAATTTAAACTCAAATTAAAAATTCCCATTGAATCTTAAAATGAAACTCCATGTGATGAAATTATATCAATTATTATCTATAAAATATTTAACAAAAACATATTATATAAACTCCCTCATATGTACCCTTTTTCACTCTTGGGAAAAATTTATCTAATATCCATATAAAATTCACCCAAAATCAATTATTATATAATTTAAAAGATCATTTCTAAAATAGAATCTATCATGTATCATTTGTGAAAAATTTTAATTAATTTTTATTTTCTTACATTTATATTTTTTAACCTCAAAAATATATCCATGACTCAATAAAAACTTACCCTAATTGAAAATTCAAGTCACTCTTCAATCAATAGAAATTTAATTTATATTTTTTCACATTCCTTGAAAATTCATGTATCACTATAGGCTTCTGAAAACTCTCATTTATCTATACAGTGGGACATAAAATAAATTTCAATCATGAGGAACTTTTCAAGGTAATTTAGTGGCTTCTAGTTGGTGGTTAAAAACATTTAAAAAATCAAGGATGAAAAGAAGAGGTCAGACTCTTAAGTACCATTGCATAAATATTCATGTGAAAACCCAAATATGCCTCGCTCATTTTCTCTTATAATATATATACCACACTCTCTTTTTCTAACATAGTCCATGAGTAAAATAATAAATTCAATGAAGGATCTCATTATAATTCTCCCATTTTATTTATATTTTATTATTTTATTTTTTTCATAGAGGGTGATATGACAATAAAAACTAATGAATGAATGAAATATCATAATAGAAATCACATTGAAGAATTCAATATCTTCTCTATTTTTTATATTTTTATATTTTTTTCTTTATATAGGAACAAGTATGATATGGATTAATTATAATGAATAATTAATCACAATCATTTCCCTCTATCCAATACCCAAAATAATAACATGCCTCACACCACCTTGAAATGAATTTCTTCCCAAATAACACACATTAAAGGACCTTACCCCACACTGAAACATTAAATATCAATGAAAAAATATTTAAAGTTAGGGTATGAAATGAAAAAATCATCTTGTAATGTGACTTAAACCTATATCGTAATAAAAAATTCTGATTTGTACACAAAATCAATGTTTCTATCAAGAAAGTGAGGTTATTGGAAGAATATTTAAAAAATAGTTAAGAATACCTCTTAGTAAAATAACAATATTTTGGTTTAGTATTTCATGGACATGGATTTCAATAAATAGTAAAACTAAAAAAATTTGTTTGAAAATAAAATTCAAGGAAAAGTTTACACATAAACAATCATTTAAAAATCCATTTCTTTAAAAATAAATTTAACTCACTCAAAATAAATTCAACAATGATAAATGATGATGAATAATCATTGCATCTCAAATTTCATAACAAGATGAAAAAACAAAACATCTAATAAAGTTGACATTCCCCCACACTTAAATGAATCTACCCTTTTGATTAAAATCACAAATAGTAAGTGTGGGTAATGAATCGTACAAAAAGGATAAATAAAACCTTATTCATTTTACATTTGGTGAAATTGACTTATGCTCATAATTACTACCTTCTACAGCTTAAAAAATAAAAAAAAATAAAATTACTAAAATTTAAATAAAGTAGTAAATGAAAAAAAAATATAAACCTAGTTTATCCCCTAATAAGTGATATGTTTATCCACCTATATCTAGATAATATTTTAGTTAACTCCAATCCATAAGTGGATGGGTTTTTTGTGGTAGGAACCATATGTAATTGTTTTTGTTAAAATTTTATAGGTTTATGTTGTATTTAATTTCAATAATAGTTTAAGTATGATGATTTATGAACTAATAATCATTTTAAATACAAGCTATCATGAAGTGAAAGTGTTTTCTATAAAAAATTATAGAATTTGGAAGTTATTGAGTTGTTCAAGGCATAGAGTTTCCATCCATATGAGAACTATGTTTAAGCTATTGTGAATAAGTTCATGTATGAATGACTGGTTTACACTCTATATAATCATAATATAGTTTTAATGATAATGAATTTGTGTGGCATAAAAATCATCTAGGAACTATGAAAACATCATATGAGTTGCATAACCATTATATAGTCACTACATATCCATCATTTAGGCACTGTATAGACATCATCTACTAACAATGTGACCATAATTCTTGAAGAAACACAAGCATCTTTTAATCTATGCATGAATCATTTGATTTTATGTTTATATCATCAGATCAAATGTAAATATGATTAAGTAGTAATTTTCCTCAAAGAATCAAAAATTATGATCATGAATAGATCATGATTACAACTGAGATAAAGTTTTAACCATCCAAGGGAGAATAAGCTGCTACTGAGAGAGTTCCACAAAGAAGAATCAAGTTCCATGTCTCTATAAACGAGCTCATTCTCACATGGATATAATTTAAAATTATTTAAATTAAGTGTTTTTTTTTGGAATTTTTAAATTAACTATAATATTATGATAATTAAAACATCACATTAAAGGATTAAGTTAATTCTTTAACTTGTTTCAAAGGATATGTTTGAATAAAGCTCTGACTTGAGGAATGAGTTTGAATGAGTCATTCTATGCTACTGAGAATCATATATATTTCCAAAAAAAGTATATTTAAATGATATTCACATTATATTTGGTGAATAAAAGGAATGAAAATGTTTAAATAATGTGTATTGAGAATTTGAAAAATATCAATTGATATACTTATATATCAAAGGAACAATACTGGGTATGGTTACAAGATATTGTTGTGCAATTAGATGGAAGGAGATCTATGTATGGGGGTTTCATGGAGAGGATCATAAATTCATCATTGATCATACTTCACAAAGATTAATTTGTTCTTTAGAATCAAGGTTGCAACTAGTTTGTGCCAGCACTTGTACTTGGTTCAAGATAATACTATTACCTATAGCTTTTCTTGATAAATAGTGATTATATATGTGTCTTTGGGATAAAAACACTATAAATAGGGGATGTATACATCCTTATGGAGTTGAAACTCAATAAAAACATATTGTGCATCATTTATTATCTATATTTTTCACTTGGTGTGATCACTACTAAAAAATAATATAGGATTATTTGCTGAAT
Organism: Viscum album; assembly: GCA_963277665.1. Taxonomy (NCBI): domain Eukaryota; kingdom Viridiplantae; phylum Streptophyta; class Magnoliopsida; order Santalales; family Viscaceae; genus Viscum; species Viscum album. The sequence goes on along the minus strand of OY728166.1, from coordinate 453,771,839 downwards.
TAAAAAAGGGAAAATAGGATCCACTTATTCGCCTCATAATTCCTCTCAATACCTATTAAATCCTATTTAATTGGAATTATAGAAAGTTTTTCTCTTAAGTATTACTTTTTGGTTTGGTATGGAAAGTCACAAATTAGTAAATATTAAAGGAGTTACCACCACTGATAGAAAATGATTTCATTTATAAGAGGGGAGAATTATTTATTTATTATCATTAGGATGGGATGTTCTTGACACTTCTCTATAAGGTTTAAATTTGTTAGAAGAACTCTTAATTATAAGAGGAATTCTTATAATGATGAAAATCCAAAAATGATATACTCTCTTCATTATTAGAGAAATAATTAACAAAGGTTATGGAATGTGAAACTACCAATGAAATCTAGAAAAAACACCATATTATCTAGGGAGGAAACTAAAATTTGAAGGAAAAAAAAGAACTTTTTAAATAATGGTTTTATGATTTTATGATACAATAATATTATTTTATTTGTTTTTACATGATTAAATATTATTTCAAGCTCAATCAGAGGGTTTTTGGAGAAACTTGATGATTATACTATAGTCAAAAAGCTCATGATAATTATCCTTGAAATTTTTGATGCTAAAATATTATCATTTAAAGAAAAAAAATTGATGATTTTACTATATAATATTTTCATATCACTCTAATTAATTATGAAATGATAAGATGATATGATTTTAAGGGTAGAGTAAAGAAGGAGAAAGAGATTGTTTTTAAATATCTCAAAAAAATTAAAGATCTATGATGAAAAAATATATTCTAACAGAGAATAAAATATAAAATATTGTGTTTATACACTTTCTCTAATGTTAAGAAGATTCACCATAGTAAGAGGAGGTAAGAACAAAGGAAAACTTGCATTCAAATGCTTCAACTATGGGAAATTTTACCAGTTATCTACTAAATGTCCCAAGAAATAAAATGATGAAGTCGAAGATGAGGAAACTAAAAAGGATTCATTATTTAAAGGAATAACTTAAATTGATTCAATAAAATAAAGTTAATATAATTATATAGGAGAAGTAATTAAAACTTTATAATGTGGAAAATAAGAAGGTTATAAAAGATATAACCTACACAATTATCCTTGGGGATATGGAGGCCGATTTACTATGATAGAAAATTATTGATTTTAAGAAAAAGTATGGATTTAAAAATTCTATTAAAGTAAATTCTGATTGCTCCAACTAGTGTAAATAAACTAGATATAATATTCTAGTTAGTAAAAATGGTTATAAAATTCTATCTAAAAACTAATTTTAGAAAGAAGAATTGAGTTCTCAAGACTTCAGGGAAAAATAGAAATATATCTTATTGAGAAATTTAGAATAAAATTCCAAATATACTCATGTCTATAAAGAATTTTTTTAGTGAAAAATTAAATCTCTGCCTTTGATATTCAAATAAAATGTTCACATGAATTTTTGTTGAAATCATCTAAACATGGGTTTGAAAATGATTAAGGACAATATCCTAAGAAGATTCTAAATTTCTACCAAAGGAGAAGCTTTTAGGGTTAATGTTGGTGCTGGAATGTTCTTGGATACAATGCCTTTAATTGTTGTTATAATATGTCTCTTAGAGGTATAAAGAGAGAGAAATTTCAAGAGGTATAGAACCACATTAGGTGGATAACTGATTCAATCATTAACTACCTTAATATAATATTGAAATTAGATAACATATTTGGGTGTTTGTATGATGAAATTGGAAAATGTGGTGAATAGAGTCATACATTTGATTATTGTGTCACTCTTACATAAACCTATTTTAACATTCATCATATTTTATCAAATAAGAATATTCAAAATCCACAAGAAAATATATTAGAGGCTTCTTTAAAAGTAAAAAAAAAAACTCAAAATCCATGGATAATAGATAGTGGGTTTTCATCTCATATGAATAGATATCTGAACAATTTTAAGAATATAAAAAAGTATTAGGGAGGTTATTTCACCTTTAGAAATTATAATTCACTCAAAATTAAAGGTTTTGGAATAGATAGGCTTGGGAAGAACCAGTTCAGTACTGATAATTTCTTATTTTTTGATAGCCTAAAGTATAAATATTAAGTTTATCACATATTTATAATAATGGAAATGAAACTATTTTTAGGAAAGGTGGATGTATTATGATGAGGATCAGAAATAGAGTTTTTATCTTAAATGGATTTAGAACCCAAGGTAATTAGTTTCAATTTAGGGAAGAAAAATCATGTTTTTATTCGAGTTGGAAAGCTGAAAATAGTTTATGGAATAGAATATTGGGTCATATTGGCCAAAAAAATGAGTATGATGACCAAAGAAGAATCAGTTAGAAACATAACTATATTAAAATAAGATACTACAATAGTTTTCAAGGCTTACAATAAAGGTAAGATGATTAACAAAACTCACAAGGGGGTTGAAATTCAAACAATAGAACAATTGCAACTAGTTCACAATGATGTATGTGTTCCAATGAAAATGAAGTTACCAAGTAGAGGAATGTATTTCATCACATTAATTAATTATTTTACCAAAATTACATGTATTATGTTTATACCCTACAAGTATAAATATCTATATAGATTCAAGTGTTTTTTAATGATGGTTGCAAAAAATGGTTTATCTTTGAAAAAATTGTGACCAGACAATGGTATATTGAAAAATATGGCATTAGACATGATTTTATTTCCCCATACACAACTCAAATAAATGGGGTAACTGAAAGAAAGAATATAATCCTGGTTGATATGGAAATATCAATTCTTACTGAGAATGATACATCAAGATTTTGTTGGTTATAATCTATCAAAAACTATAGAACTATATAGAATGTGTATTTATTGAAACCCAACTCCAGATTTTCTCACTTTGAAATGTGGTTTAGGAAGAAACCATGTGTAAAAGACTTAAAAGTTTTTTAGAGTTAATGCTTTATCAAAAGTAAATGAAAAACTAGAATTAAATTTGATGAGAAAGTCAATAAAGTAATATTCATTGGTTACACAACAAATGGGAGTTCTTATCAATGTTATAATAAAAAATCAAAGAAAATTATTTATTTTGATGATGTAGTTGTCATTGGAAATGAGGAATATGTCCAGAAACTTGTTATGGTAAACATTGAGGATTAGGTTTTTGGTTCTTAGCCAATAAGAGTTTAAGAATTAACTGCACAATCATAGGAAGATAATGTAGATTCTACATATACCAGTGGTGAATATAGAGGAGAAAATTTCATAGGTATTATTTCAATAAATAGGGAGTATGTTGATACTAAAAACATAATTAGTGTTCAAAATCTAGGTGTTTAGACTTAGAAACTAATCATGGGAACCAATTACACTATCTTTCTTTCCAAAGTTAAACCCAAAAATAGTGAAGAAGATTTTGAACACATAGATTGGATCCAACCTATGAATGAAGAGTTGGATTAAATATATTAGAATGAGACTTGAGAACTTTTTCCAAGACCCATTGAAAAAAATATTATTGGAATAAATTGGGTTTTTAGAAATAAACTTAATGAGGATGGAATTGTTAAAAATAATAAATCCAAACCTGTTTTAAGGGTTAATAACAAGTAAAGGGAATTGATTTTGATGATACATTTTCTCCAGTATCCAGACTTGAAACCATCAAATTTTTTATTTCTATTTATTCTCAAAGAAACTAAAAAATAGATATATTTAAATTTAGTAGTTTTTAATGATGAACTTAATGAGTAATTTTACATAGAATATCTTGAGGTATTTTAGTTAAATGAGAATGTAAAAGGAGTTTGTAAACTAAAAAAGGATATGTATGGATTAAATGAATACCAAAGATCTTGTTACTTTAATCTATATTAGTAAATAAGAAGTATAAAGTTGAATAAGGGATCAGTTTAAAATAATATGCACATTAAGAAAATTGACACTACATCACTTATTTTGATTATATATATTGATTATTTAATTTTTCTCTTATAATGAATAAAAAGTGTGTAAATATTTTTCTACTTAGATGTAGAATAAAATTGAGATGTAATTTCTTGGTGAAATAAAAAAAATTAGGATTAAAAATTATCCTATCCTATGTTCATATATTCATGTTCAAAGAAAATTATTTCAAATAGCTATTGAAGAGGTTTGGAATGGTGTAATAAAGAGGAGTATCTACTCCTATACAAGTGAGAAAAAAGCTAATAAAATGTGATGAAGGTAAAGTGTAAAGGTACGAGTGCATGTAGTATAAGCTAATGGGCTAATGGTTTTAAAATTTTTATCACTGGAGAAATGTAACTTCATTGTCTCTGGTGATCCAAGCCCCGATAGAGGTATGAGGATCTTGTGTGAATATTTCAAATAAAAAAATTAAATAAATGGTTACCTCATTTGATTAGACACTTTTTTGACTGAATATCATCACCATAAACCATTTATCGAAGGATCTGAAGCCAAACCCCTCTAGATTTTCCACACACACTTCAATAATTTTTGTGTATACCATTCTTCTAATTCTAGGTGCTAGAACGGAGCTCCAATGATATCTAAATCATTGATATGATCACCTCGGTCACATGCCTTTGATATGTGAAGGCATTCTTGGATCTTTTACTCAGTTAGAAAATTTTTATCTCTAGGATGTAGAAGGATATAGGATGTCTCAATCCATTTGAATGCACTTCTTGATGAAAATGATCTCTTTGTCTTCTTCTAAAGTGGATGTTTAAAATACTCAGTTAGGGTTCCCCAGACCTCATATATTTAGCATCCACTAAGTAATAAATAAACAATTATGATGAACTAACTTTGTCATAAATACCATTTATATTTCATTCTATTCTTGTAATATATATTAAATATATTACATGACAAAACATGAGTCATTAACTTAGTTCATAATTCACACTAATATCAAAAAATACTTTAATATTAAAATAATATCCATTCATATAATATTATTCCATGTATTTACTTAAACACATGTAAATACTTTTAAAAAATAAATTCAACCTAATTATTATATAGTCAAATACTAATGAATTTATTTATTTTTCAGTGAGTGATAATACTTAGACAACTCTCAGAACCCTGTGGTAGGGCCCACCATGTCCTAAATACATATTCACCATAACAGGGAAGAATCTTGAATGTGCTATTCTTGGTGACCCTCTAAGCCCTTATCTCAATAGTAGTGAATAGTATTCACAGACCATGAGCAGGGTCTCAAAACCCATCAAGACCCCTAAAGAGATAAGTAATAGTCATAGCAACAATAACCATCCTACAAACATGTACTGTGTAATATTATCTATTTTTATTATAATATATCATAAAGAGGGATGGATAACATATTTTCTCATCCATTATTTTTTATTTTTTTCTGATCTAATTGGATGGATTTACCTTGGACTACCATATCCATGGATTTAATGAACGTACTACCATCCTGATCAACTAGGCACGGGATATCACTTCCTCAATTTAGAAGTGAAAAACTGTATTTTTAACATTCAACCAATGCCATACCACTAATGACACACCCAAAACAAGATACCTCACATGACTTCAATGTCATGTTTTTTCCTTGTATTAAGGTACACAATAAAATGACACACATCGGTAATTATATAAAGTCAGGAGACCGATACACATTTTTTGTAGATAGAAACAACCAATGACACCTAAAACATGTGGTGTTCCTAATGTTGGGTCTTTTCTCATGATCTCACTAACTAGAGATCACCAAGCATGAACTTAATAAGAATAATTCTCAATGCTTATGATCCCCCAGCACCTGATAGTAAAACATCATCTGTGTATAGTTAAAATGATGTATCTAGACCATATGAAACTTGTTTAAGATTAATTTCGTAGTATCTCAAGGTTCTAATTATGGCATAAGAACTTATATAACCTTTTAATATGAAAAAAAAATCTATGGAGATTACCATTTAAAAAATTGATGTAGAAGTATCGACACTATTATGGTTAGAATACATCATTTATAACTCATTGTATCCATGATATGGTAATCAAAATTACTTTTCAAGTTGGTTATAAGGAACCCACTATTACAACACTCCCACTTGAGCTAGAGACAACATGCTAACTAACCTTGTCAGATCTCACATGATAAGATCATGTTTCTACTGGGTTATAGAATTAGTTATAGGCCTGTGAAATTTCCACTGCATGATAATTCATCTATCTACGACTTAACCTCCCTGAATAATACTTCTCAAGAGATGATATCCCTGAGTATTTCACTTTTTTCACTATAAAAATCTTGAAATATTGGCTAGTACTACTAGTAGAATTATCATAATTTATTTTATGATAAAACTTTACTTACTACATACAATTACAAGTACCAAAATAAATAATTTTTTATTATATACAATTTATTTAGCTTCTACTAAAGTCACAACACACTCGGTATTTTTAAACATTACTATAACTACATTAAATGAGTTTTTATTTCCTATTACATTAGCCTGACTATGATATTAGATTATATTGATCCAATGAAAAATAGTTTTTTTCATTTAAAACTAGTATCTCCTCCTCTTCACATTCCATGTATATATAATTTTTTATTTTTCTTATATAATTGGATAGTTCTGACTGCATCCCATGTAGTTCTCTGGGATATAACTAATATTTTACGAATATAAAGTATATACTGGAAATATCAGTTCTTATACATAAAATGGAATATGTTATTGATCCATCACAGAAGAATGTGGAATTAAACTTACAACAATAATCTTATCTTGTGTCCTAAATATGTATTCTTTTTATCATGCGTAACTGGTAATAATTCTCTATCAAATTATTCCAACTTTTATTTTTAATAGAATGTCATTATATTTATAATTGACTAGGTCTAAGAAATTTTAAGATCTTCCTCAATATATTTTTTTCCCTAGAACTTAGGTTTCTACTTTAAGTAAATATATAGATATTTACTTTAATCCTAGTCTTAACTAAATTGAATATTAATAGTTGTTTTCCATATGTTATCAAACATATTTAACATGGAAAACAATGGTGTTCCAACTAACCTCTAGTAGATGCATGAAAAATATTTATTCCAAATGAATACTCTAATATCTTTTTTCTTTCTTTTAATCATGAAATAGATTTTAATAACTTGAATCCCATTAAAAATCTATGATTTTTTTCATCCCATTATGGTTGTATCATATGGATTACTTCCAATATTGGTGGTCTCGATATCCAATTCTTAATAAAATGATCATATAAAGTATATATGATAAGTAAAATTCTAATTCATTTTTCCATAATGACTTGGTATTATCAGTCGATCCTCATTGGTACCACACTTATACCACCCATGTATAGTTTTACTTGAATACCCACCATTGTATTCAAAATAATAGGCCCTTGTACATTGATACATGGAATCTATTATTTAATTTTAATTGATCTTGTCAATATTAGTTGATTTACATATACTGATCACATATAGGGAATATTATTCTCAAAGAATAATTTATCACCAGTTTTGGTGAATAAAATACCAATACCATGGTTTTGACCATCCTACGGAGTACGTGTCTCTAGAACATTACTTTTCCATAGGTTCTTGTGGAACTTGTTCCTATGTCAACTTCTTATGAATTTTTGGAATTGATTAAAACCCAAGTCAATCTTTCTCCCACTATCTCAAATAGAGATTTGGACCCTTTTATATAAATATAGTTTATAACTTTACTATATATTTTCTATCTTAGGGATTTATGTCATATCCTTAGAAACATTTAGGATAATTACTTTATATGCACATTGTGTTTTTATTGATTCAAGATTGTTTATATTCTAACAAATTATTTAAATCCAAACATAATTTTCTTATGAAATAATGAATTTATATCAAACATAACTCATATGATATCCATTTTTCATTATAGTTGGCATGTCGTAATGAGATAATGTTGTTATTTGTGAGGAATGTCTTGAATATTGATGGAAGTACCCAAAATGAATATAAGTTTCAACATTGATGCTCCTTTTACTTGCATCATGAATTTGATATATATAAGGAAATGTGAATTTAGGAATTAATACACACTATATTTTGTTGATCAATGAAAACATTTAAGACTCAGTATCGATCTTATTTAGTAACAACTTGGATTTTATGTGGATAAGGTAATATGCATTTTGGAGTTACTTTATGATACATTATATTGATCGATGAATGACTGATCAAGATACTCTTCGGCACACCTACCCAAAGCATCTCATATCTTTTGACCATGCATATAGCATACTTTACTTTCACTTTCATTAAAAACTTAAAAGGAATCTTGTGAATTATACCTACCATTATCTTGCACTTGGAATAGTTCATAATTTCTAATTGAACTAATTCCAAAAGATTTATGGATTACCTTTATTTATACAGGTTTTTTGTCCAAAACTATGTAAATAAGTGTGTCGATATTACCTAAGGTATTTAAATTTGGGGAGTCTAAAACCATATTGGGTATATCCTGCAAAAAAAATTAGTTTTTCTTCAAAATGTTTTATCTTTCCACAACTGGGTTTGTAAGTCTTACACTTTATATTCACAATTTATTTCCAATTATTCATTTATAAATAAACTATTACTTGAGTATTTGACACCACAAACATCCATTCCAAAACTGGAATAATGTATCCTTGTGTCCAATTGACACATGAGATAAATGTTTTGGTTATTCTTGATAAAAGCTCAACATGAATAATTAACTTGGAAATTGGAAGTTATGTACTTCTCTCCACAAAATTCTAAGTCACACTTTCTTAGCTATTTATAGAATACATATTTCTTCTTATAAAATTTATTTTCTTATATGTTTACTATATTTAAATACACATATGTGATATACATATTGTATTCAATACCCAATAGGAAAAACATAAACATTAATTTCAGTCGATGAATATACATTTGTTGACACTATATAGTGTGTTCCATGCACATTACTATAGAATTAAAGATGTGAACCACACTTAGACAACAAATTTAAAGTTTGAGTATAGATACAACATTATGTTGGAAGAAGGAGAAGATTGGATTTCCATGTCCCATAACAAAAAATGTATTTGAACAGTATAGAAAATTTCACTGTCAGAATCTCCATTTTCAAGGGGGACACTAACAGTAGTGAAGAGACCGGCCCAAAGGGATGGGATAGCTTCTGGAAAATGATCCCGAGAAGTGGTGTGGGGGAACATCCCATGTGGTATGGAGTAGTGGGTTATCCCAAACACCTTTGCGCACTACTTGTGCACACCACCTTTGTAGCCCATAAGGCGCAACCACCCCTACACAGGATACCTATTCCATACACCTATGCCTAAAACATGTGCAGTAAAACTCCCTCAACTAGGGTTCTCTATTTACCTATAAATAGAACCCTAGGGATCCTCATTTGAACAACTAGAAAATCAGAAGAAGCCCAAAAACTCTAGTTTTGTATCCCCTTCACCCAGGTCTCTAAAATTTCTCAGTTATCTCTCTAAAAACTAATATAAGAGAGATTTAAAGTTGATAGGTGAGAAAAAAGTCCCTTCAATGTCAGAAACACAATACACATGCATGAGGACATATTCTCCCCTAGTAAATAACCACTATTTTAAGGCCCCTTCCCTTACTAGGTATCTATACGAGACCCATCAGAGGACACTTGAGGAGACATGTGGTGCCTGGGATAATGAATTTACCAAGTTTTTTTACCTAGGTGGTCTATTTCCCAAGGCATACCCAGCTTGCACATGCCTATACCCCCTGTCTGAAGCACTTACAGTTCCTTACATGCCCTATGTGAGGCACCTCTACCCTCAAATACAGGACCTGCATGAGTCCCCCTTTGAGTCCTTTTACAAGACACCAATGGAAATGATCCTCTCCCTTTGTATCCCTCACTCATGGGGGACTAATTTGAAAACTCCAATAAAGCCTCGGGACTTTCAATACCATGAATAGGGGAACACCAGTGTGTCTCCCATTTGGATTTTCATTCTTACAGTCATAGGTTTCCCGCACTTGTCCCACCTGATGGTTAGGATCCTTAGGTTGCATGTTTATTTTAATTCCCATTATCATGAGGACCCAAAACCTAGGGATGTTATTGATGGAGTTCCCGGTCTTGGGTACTAGGGATAGGAAAATGTCCTTCCCTAGTCTTCTCTAAGACCTGTAGCCTCTAGTTCTAGGTGGGGAGGATGAGGATTGTGCATTCATTTCCTTTTGACATGGAATGATATCCTCATCTCCCATTGTGGAACCAATTTTTAGTAATCCCCCTAGAGTAAGACCCTATACTTTATTGTCGGAGGTTTCACTCTTACTCCCTGTCACTCCTTGAGGGTTTTTTCTTTTTGGGTAGTTTGACCCAACTATCTGAGACACGAAATAGGAGATGGAATAGGCACATCCAAGTCCCTTTTTCTTCTCCTGTAGGTTCTTCCTCTTAAACTAGTAGAGGAGGAGAAATGTGTAGTGTGATAGATATGTCACTCCCTCTTATTTCTCATGTTCAATAATGACTCATCATGACTTGTTTGGGATTCCAGGACAACCATGATAATGACATTCACACCATCATATGCATGTTTTGATAAAGAATCTTCTTTCAAATCTTCCTCTTTGCTTCCTTCAGAGTTCCCCATAAGCAGGGGTCCTCAAGGCCTTGTATCCAATATCCGAGAAAAGTGGATTGTGTGATCCTATGGATCTTCTGTTTCCTCTTATTTATCACACTAATCATGAATCATGTGGTCTTAGAGGTTAATGATGGTCATGACATCCACATGATCCCAAATAAAATATGGTCCTCCTACTTGGTATAATCCCCAACATCTCTTACATGGGAATCCTCTTCAGGAGTAAGCCCCAACCATACTCATCCATGGGAATCCTTTTTCAGAGTAATCCCCAAATCATATCACCAAACACACCATGGGAGTCCTTCTCATGAGTAAGCCCCATACAAACCTATCTTTGGGCATCATTCCAAGTGTAAGACCCAACTTAATATGGGATTCCTACTTAGTGTAATCCCAAAACTTTCACCAACATAAGAATCATCCTAAGGAGTAATCCCAAATCCAATATTATTTATTAGGGCATCCTCTTTAGGAGTAATCCCCAAATTAATCCTATCAAAGGGCCATAGTACCCTACAATACAAACCTTTATAGGACCTCCATATGTGTGGTACCTCACAACTGAACTAAAAGGGATTTAATTCCAATACAAATGGGATACGTAGGAAGCCGCCCTAAGGTTAAAACCTAATACCTCAAACCAACCCTATTTTCTTTAGGTCACATTCCCAATAGGGTCTCATTCAACCTAGGAGTCAAAATCCCTCCCAGACTCCCTGGGATGCTTCGACATAAGTCCCACATCAAACTTTGACTAAAAACAGTTATCCTAGACATCCTTATCATATGATGCTAAACTACATAGTGTGATCTTTATCATAGGACCTTAAAAGGTATGATGTGTCCTGTTAAGTGACACTGAAATATTTGGGTTCTGATTCCTTTCATAATTATAAATATAAATCCCATATCATGGGTTTGAACCTGATACCAAATCAACTATTGTATCCCTAGATGAAGATACACTCCAGAGTGCCCCACTGTGTGGATAGAAAATGAGTATCATCGTAATAATGACCAAATAATATCTAATAAGTACATGAGAGGACACCATTTATGGATAACCTTTGATACATATAGATATCTTCATTGATGAAGAACCTCAGATACATACAGATGATTTTAAACTCTATACATGCTAATAATTTATTTTTGATTCATGGGTGATCCATGTCATACTTTGAAATTAATGAATGATTCAGGAAAATATATAAAATATATTAGAGTGTCCTAGGGTTGGAAACAATTCCCCCCAAAAAGGTGTGATGATCCTAACCTCTCATCCTCTCGACCAATGTGAGTTTTTATGCATCATTTCAAAAATATCCTAATGAGAACCTACCATTGGAAATAAGGTCCGCATGGATATAGAACCATTGGGTGTTTCTGGTTCCACAAACAATCCCATCAGAAAATGTTCAGAAGTAGTAAACTTGATGTGAATGGTCATACAGAACCCAAACACCTACAATCAACCATCGGGCAAACATGAATCTCTGTGGGAAAAAATGGTGACCCCGAAATTAATGTCTTAAATGAAGAAGCTACTTTATAAGATAAAAATAATTTTATGTCTAGTCCTTGTCATACCATTTCATTCTTGACCCAAACATGTTTCCATCATAAAAAAAATGGTAAACCTAATGTGAATTCGTAACCAACATGATAGTATCACCCACCTGTTAGGCCCCTTTCGCCCTTAAAAATAAAAGATAGATAAACAAGAAAATAAATCATGCATGTGTTCATTAAAAAGAGATGTTTATTTGATGGGTTTTCTTTTGTTATATATTTAGGCACTTTCTATCAAAACTCCCTTTGATCCAATTTTTTTCTTTTAACTTCCACGAATGTATTCCCTAGATATTGTTCACACCAGGTATTCATCCAAGAAAATGATATCATCACCAACCCAAAGTCTTCAATGATGGGTCTCTAACATGATGATCTAGTAGTATTTTCATCATAGTACCATCCTAACCCAGGTGGCTTCTCGACATGCCCTCTAGCTTGCAAATCTCCACTACACATCCGGCCAAAAATGACCGGTGGTCTAGAAGTAGACAACACCAACTGTAATCTTCAACCATTTTATGAGATTATCCCCAGAATGTGACAACCAGTCCCTCCTATATCTTATAGAGGTGTATCAAGAGTATACATACAACCTTATCTAGAAGAAATATGGGTACTTTCAAATGGATCCTACTAGAAATCACTGCAACCAACGTCATGCAGTAGTTAGCCCTCAACAGGATGAGGGTACCATCCTTGGATGACTTCACCAGGTCATCCAGACCCAAGAATGTAAGATGATCCACTATGAAAAATGACCAGTTACTAGGGATAAGGTTTACACACATCTCCACTCTTGATAATCCCACCAATAAAATTTTTTGTCCAACAATGAGTAGGCACATACACCCACCTTCCCTAATTCATCCATCCATCAGGCTCGCCTGGAGGCATCCAAAGATTTCCACCAACCAAGTTTGGAGACAATCCACAAGTAGGAACATACACCTGACTACTAGTAGACTCATATGATAGCACCCAAAGAATATCTCCAACCAATTGTGGTGGAAAGACTCAAGAAGGCATATATCGCACAACGATTCACTATTTCATTTCCACCCTTAGGCAACTGTGCTAAACTAGTTTTTTATTGAAAATTATAAAAATAATAAAAAATTTAAATTCATGTTTGATTAAATTATATAATGTTTAAACTCATAAAAAGTGAAATGTTACTTGTTTTTATAATTTCATTGAAGGTGGAGGTTATTTGGAGGGCCCATGACGAAGTTCAAGAAAAATGGGCCAAGCTGCGTAGGATCCAAGCACACTTATTTACTGAACCGCACACATATAATAAATATTTCATCTAAATAGGCTGATATTTTTTGATATATTCTAAAATTTAATGGGATACATTTACTATAAATTAAGGCAAGTCCAATTATGCCACTAAAAGGTCCATCCGACCTGATCTGTACAGCACACTGAATCTGAACGAAATCAAAAGTGGTGTGAAGTGATCTATCCATATCTCGAGATGTAAGTGTCCAAATTAAGCCAAACATTATATGGAGATATTAAAGAGGGGTGGAAACGAATTTTTAGTTCTTTAAAAAGATATAAAAGGCTTTATAACCACTAAAAACAATGTTCCAAGTTGTTTTACAAAATCCATGTGCCCAAAACCACCTTCCACTTTCCCTATAAAATAATACCTTGGGAACCTCATTTGGAAGCTCAAAACAGAAGAAAATATCAGCCATTATGGAGTCCTAGATTATTATCCTCTTCATCCTAGATGTTATTGAGGCCCCTATCCTCATGGTGGGGTCAATAATGAAGAAGGAGTTTCACCCGAGCTTCCTCCTCCTCCTGATGTGAAGCTAAATGGTGGGTGTTCATTGTGAGGGAGCTACACACATATCAAGGGAGTTCTGATGCATATATTAACTACTAGTTTGGAGTGATTCTGGTTTTTAAACATTTATTTCCATGTATCTTACATTATTTATTATTTTAATTCTTTTTTTGATAAATGTGACTGATTTTCTATTAATTTCTAACCGATCGGTGTGAGGTTTTGAGTGCGTGACTTATATTGTTCTGATTGGAAAACATAATAATCCTTTTATTACCCAATTTATTGAGATTTAAATATTATTTTGAAGCTCTTATTCCATGCATAATTTCTGTACATTTAAAATATGATTTTTATGTCAAGGTTTGGTTCTTCAAGCAATGAAATAAAAGCTTAGGAATTAATCAGGATTCCAATTAATTTCAATAAAATAATTACTCCAAACCTAAATGAATCTCTAATAACAATGAACTTGAAATGCATGTAGTGAAATCACAACAATCCCATTATCTCATATTTTTTAAAATACACTTGGTTTTTCAACTATTAAACTCTTTAAGTTATGTTATTTTCTTTAAACTGATTTCAAAATCACCAACTTTTTAAATATTTTTATTAAAAATGCATCCTCTAAACCTATCAAATATCCTTGTGAGATGACCTAGTGTCTTCCCTATACTATAAATGTACCTTAAAATCATTATCAATTTGACGTTTCATGACAAAATAGTCAAATTTTTATACTATTGTCGGGGAGTGCTTTGGTTTTTAGTGCGTTTTATTTTTAATATTTTTTTAAATTTTGTGAGTATTTATTTGTTTTATGTTATACCTTTACCTATATTTTTATATTATGATTTATTTCTTTTGTAGGTTATGTGCATGATGTATTCTACATTGGGATATTTACTACAATTTTAACCCAAACCGGAGAGGATTATATGCCAGCGACACTGAGACATACAAGACAACCCTTTGAAGGAGGACACACAAAACATTGACACACTTCTTGATAATTCCTCTTATTCTTATGGAACCAACATCAAAACAGAATTAAAGTTGCATAACATGGATGAAAAAAATCGAACACTAAAAGAAATAACCTTTCCTGTTGTTGATATCCAACCCACATATATTAAAATGAAAGGTGAGGCACCCAATTTTGAACTAAAATCTGGTCTAATTCACTTATTGCCAAGATTTCATGGACTTGCTATAGAAGATCCACATAAGAACTTAAAATAATTTCATATTGTGTTTTATAAATTAAAACCTACTAATTTGGATAAAGAACAAGTAAAGATTAGGAAATTCCCATTTTTATTAGAAGACGCTATGAAAGATTTGTTGTATTATGTTTATTCGCTAATTAGAGGTTGGGCGGACATGAAACGTATTTTTATTGAAAAATATTTCCCAGCCTATAGAACTAAAAAAATAAGGAAATAAATATGTGTTATTAGACAATCACAAGGGGAAACACTTCATGAATATTGGGAGATATTTAAGAGGTTATGTTAAAGTTGTCCACACCACCAAATAAGTGACCAACTTTTCATTAATTTTTTCTATGAAGGTTTAATTATTATTGATAGAAACATGATTGATGATGATGCAGGTGGTGCACTATTTTATAAGACCCTAATTTCTATAAGAAACCTAATTGAGAATATGGAACAAAACACTCACCAAATTGGTTCATGGTCCAGTGTACCCATTTGAGGTGTCCATGAGGCAAAATCTGCCAAATTCGAGAAGAAGGTGGACACGAAGTTCAAATAGGTATGTACCATTATTCAAAAAATTTCTCTTTCCCAGGGTAAATCCCAATCTCCTCCCGTACATTGTGGTATATGTTCTTCTAACACCCACTACTCTGACCAATTCCCCCAATTTAGAGAAACATATGAGAGTTGTAAAGAAATCTTTCCAGGCCGCCCCTATAACCAAACCTTTAGGAAAGAACCTTATTATCCATCCAACCCAGGGTGGAAATAAAACTAATCCTATATGAAATGGGGTATTCAAACCAACCTAAAAAAAATGGAACCAATCGGAGCAGAGAAGTCATCCACCACCACCCAGAAATCCTCAACCACAACAAAGGACTTTCCAAGAAAACCCTCCAAAACCTAAGCCTGGCCTAGAAGACATGATGAAACAAATGGCTTCCAACAATCTCCAATTCCAAAAAACCACCCAAGCTACCATAGAATACCTAAAAACCCAATTAGGCCTACTTTCCAACTCTATGGGGGAAATTCAAAGTCACGGGTCAGGTAAACTACCTTCTCAAACAATTTTTAACCCTAGGGATAAGGAAAATTTTAGTTCCATCAACCTTAGGAGTGTAAAAAAAATTAAAATCCAAATGAAACCTACAATAGATTCATTCTCTCCTAAGGAAATCACCATCCCAACCACTAAAAATGCTCCAAATGAGGTAGAACCTTGTCCTAAGAGAATCTCTTCCAAAGGAAAGGGTGTGTCTATTGATGAGTCACCTAGCACAACTATTCCTATTCCATTTCCCTAAAGGTACAACCAACCAAGAAAACAAAAGGAAACTGAACTAGATAAGGAAATATTGTAAACTTTAAAAAAATTATAGGTTAGCATTCCTTGGATTTATGTCATGAAGAAAATTCTATGTTACTCTAAGTTTCTAAAGAAGATCTGTACACACTGACAGCGACTTCGAGGTGATGAAAAGGTGAGAATGGGGAATAATGTCTCAGTATTAATAGTTCCATTACTTCCCACCAAATTCAATGATTCGGAAACATTCTCAATTCTGTGCACTATAGGGTATTATTCATTTTCCAATGCTATTCTTGATTTGGGTGCCTCTATAAATGTGATGCCTCACTCTATTTACCCTTCATTGCCGGTTAGAGAACTGAATCCCACTATAATTTGTGTTCAATTATATAATCGGAGTATATCACACACCTCTAGTGTGTTCAAGGATGTTTTTGTGAGGGTGAAAATTTTAATTTTTCTTGCTGATCTTTATGTGCATAAAATGGAAGATGATATGTTGAATGGACCTGCCCTGATTATATTGAGGAGGTCCTTATTGAAAATTTCCAAAACCATAATTAATGTACATAATGGTATATTATCTATGGAGTTTGTTGGTGACATTTTCCACTTCAACATCCTTGATGCTATAAAGAACCCCTCAAAAGAACATTCCTCTCTCTGTTAACTCTATAGATGTACTCACTTCCCCTAAAACACTTATTTTTATTACCATGGTCCCCTTTCTAAGTTTTCATCATTGGATAAAATTCTAGGAAACTAATCATGCATAGAATGTTATACCAGTTTTTAAAAATTTCATGCATGTTTATTAATTAATGATTTCTTGAACACTGAGGATCACCTGACCATCGATGATACTACTAAGCTTGTAAAAGATCTTTTCTCATCTGAGAATGATACCATTGAGTAGTTATATGAGATTAGTGACCTCTCACTTTCACATAAACTCCCATCAATCCAAAATCCCCCTGAATTGGAACTAAAACAACTACCTTAAGATTTAAAATATTTATATCTTGATAATGAAAACAAGTTTCCTATCATCATTTCTAGTTCACTTCCCACTGAGCGTGAATTTTTACTTCTTGAACTTTTTAGGTAATATAAAAAATATTTGAGATGTACACTTTCTGTCATTCCTAGTATTATCCCATAAATTTTCACAGATCATATATTATTAAATGATGAAGCTAAACTAGTGAGGTAGGCCCAATGCTGATTGAACCCAAACCTCATAGATGTTGTTAAAAAAGAATTAACAAAATTATTGGATACTGGAATTATTTACCCCATCTCTAATAGACATTAGGTCAGTCCAATTAAATTAGTTCCTAAAAAACAGGTCTAATGGTAATTAAAAATGAAAACAATGAATTGGTTCCAACTCATGTGTGGAATAGTTGGTGTGTCTGTATAGACTACTGCCGACTAAATCAACACACTAGGAAGGACCATTTCCCATTTCCATTCATTGAATAAATGCTAGAGAGGATAGTAGGGAAGTCCCATTACTATTTCATTGATGGGTATTCTAGATACTTTCATATCCATATTACCCCTGAGGATCAGGAAAATATGACCTTCACTTGAACCCTTAGAACATTTTCATATAGGAAGATGACATTTGGTCTATGAAATGCTTCGGGTACTTTCCAACGATGCATAGTTAGTATTTTTTTGGATTAACTATATAATTTCATGGAAGTATTCATGGATGATTTCATTGTTTATGTATCCTCTTTTGATGAATGTTTGATTTGTCTCGGTTCCATCCTACATCATTGTATAGAAAAGAATCTTGTATTAAATTATGATAAATTATATTTCATAGTGTGATTAGGTATAGTTTTTGGACATGTCATTTCTAGGGATGGTATCCAAGTAGATAAATCAAAAGTGGATATCATTTCTTCCCTACCATTCTCCAAAAATGTATAGGATGTTCATTTTATCCAATGTCATGCTGGATTTTACCATCACTTCATTCGTGACATTAGAAAAATTGCACTCCCCCTATCCCAATTTCTCTAAAAAGAAAAATAATTTTTTTTTGATAATGAATGTGAGGAAGATTTTAATAATTTAAAATAAAGTATCATGTCACCCCTAGTAATCCAACCACCTTAGTGGTATTTACCATTTGAGCTCATGTTTGACACCTCTAACTATTTTGTTGGGGAATTCTTATCACAAATGGTTGATCGATCTCCACATGTCATTTTTTATGCCTCACATACACTGGACCCTGCCCAAGAAAACTACACCACAACTAAAAAATAATTTCTTTTTGTTATGTTTTCCTTGGATAAATTCAGGTTGTATCTTTTAGGGTCCAAATTCATTATGTTCTCAAACCATGAAGCCCTCCTATATCTCCATAAGAAACTGGAATCCAAACCACATCTCATTTACTAGATGATCCGCCTTCATTAATTCAATTTAGAATTTAGAGATAAGAAAGGATCATAGAATGTGGTGACTGACCATATTAGTAGGATTCACCCATCCTTGTACATTGACTCATCACCCTATATTCCCATAAATGACATGTTTCCCAATGAGCAAATATACCGATTGCAAGATGTTATTCCTGGTATGTTGAAATTGTAAATTATTTGGTAGAATCTTTCATTACTACTATTTCAAAAAAAATAGTCCGACCACCTAAAACATGATTCATGTTGGTAAATTTAGGATAACCCCTACGTTTGGCACACATGTAGTGATCAAGTACTCAGGCATTGTGTTCATGATAGCAAGTTCCAGTCTATCCTTAGGTTCCACCACACTCTTGTTTATGGGGGACACATTAGTCCCCAACAGACTTCTCACAAGGTCCTCGACTCTGGTCTCTTTTGGACCACATTGTTTCAGGATTACCATGACTTCTACAAATATTTTCCTCACTTTCAAAGAATGGGGAATGTCTCTAAAAGAAATGAGATTCCAAAACTAGCCTTTCTATTCCATGAAATTTTCTATGTTTGGGGCATTGAATTTATGGTACCATTCACAAATTTATTTGGTAACTTGTACATTATTCTGTAAGTGGATTGTGTTTAAAAAATGGTAGAGGCACGAGCCACAAGGATATATGATTCCAAGATAGTTGTGGAAGTTTTGATAACCCAATTTTTTTAGGTTTTGATTACCTAGGTTCATCATCAGTGATCAGGGTTCTTATTTATGTAACCAAACAATGAAATATCTTTTGCGTCGATATGGGGTTGGGAATAGAGTGCCTACTTCATATCGCTCACAAACCAATGGTTAATATGAGGTTTCAAATAGGGAGGTAAAACAAATTTTGCAAAAAAAACAGTTCAACCTAATAGAAAAGATTAGATTCTTAGACTCAACAATTCCTTATGGGATTACCATACTGCTTTCAAAACTCCCATTGGCATGTCACCATATCGGATAGTGTTTGGAAAGAGTTGTCACATCCCTATTGAGATTGATCATTGGGCCTACTGGTCCATTTAAAAATGAAATTATAGTCTCTCTGGTGTAGGTTCTCAAAGGAAGTTATAGATTCTAGAGCTAGAAAAAATATGAGGATATTCATATGAGAACTCCCATATTTATAAGGACCGAACCAAGGCTGCCCACAACCATCTCATCTTTCATAGTTAGTTCCACATTGGGAAGAAGGTCCTTTTATACAATGAAAGGTTGAATTTGCATCCATGTCAGCTTCATTCCCACTAGTTTTGACCATACATTGTTACTAATGTCTCTCTATTTGGTGTTTTCCAGGTTCAAAATAAATAAACTAAGAAAACCTTCACTGTCAATGGTTAGTGGATGAAGCACTTCCATGAATCCATTTCAGAGTCCCTAATGGAGGAACTCCATGTTCAAGAAACAATATATGAATGGAAATCACTAGGTTTTATCCTTCCTTCCCACATTCTCTTTAATTATAGTGAGGAAACTACAAACTTTAGGTGTGGGGATGGGTATATTCCATGGTTAGTTAGGAATTTTTATCATATTTATTCTTTTTATCTTTTTATATATCTAAATAGTATTGTTACTTTCCCCCCCATTCCCTACCCCTCACCTTTGTGCTAGAATATTATTTTTTTTTATGCCCACTTTATCATGGAAAATGATGCCTATTTAATCATGGAAGTTATTGAAAATGCATGTGTAATTTCTGTATTTCATGTTGTTTTAAAATTAAAAAATTGATGAAATGTGAATTTCAAAATAATTCAATACTATGGTGTGACTTTCTCTTAAAATTTGGTTCTTTTTAGATGATATAAATGGTTGAATCATTTTGAAACCTTTGAGAATAATGGTACCCTTTTATAAATAGTTTAAGGTAAAAAAATTCACTTAATCTCTCCTCACATATTTTCACCCAACCATGAAGTGTAAAAAATTTCTTACTTAGTGGAAGGTAAATATAAGTTAGGTTAATTTTTCTCTACCTTCAAATATGTTTTTCCATACATTCACTACTTATCTGATCTATTTCATTACTATACCAGATTGGCCTTTGCACGTGTACCTTTTATCTTACTATTTTATTCCCTAAAAACAAAAAAAAGGTTGTACCTTGGCCAGTTCAAAAACAACCCTTCATAGAATTTTTATCTTGTTATAACTATTACAATTAGTTTCACGAGGAAATCAAACAAGGGTTGATTGAAGAGTGTGATATTTGTTCCAAGTGAAACTTTTGAAAAAAAATAATAAATTAGGGGAGTGATGAAATGTACAACATATGGGGATATCTAGGTCGAGAGCTTATGGTTTGACTTATGGGAATGATTAAGTGATTGGGACTTGAAGTTTGATTGAAAAGGATGTAGGGAAAGTTTAATGGAAAGGATCATGTAAGTAGAAATTTTTTAAAATAACTTATATTTACTAGATAAAAAGTGGAAAGAATATCATGAAATGGTTTTCACAAACACACACACATGAAGAATTAGTTACATGATTAACTTTTGAATTATTTTCATTGATTTTTAACATGCGTCTCTTGGAATTAAATTCAGATACAATTTTTGAGATGTGTTTTTCCATGATCACTGAGAATAACTCCTCAGTGTGATTTTCTCTTTGATCACATTTTTATCAGGAATTAAATTTTCATTGAATGTTAAATATTTATGAAGTTGGAAATATCTAAATGAATAATTTTTGGATATATGAATTTTCCCAATATTGAAAATTTTTAGGTGTGGGGGTGTGATCGCACCACGATTCACTGTTTCATTTCCACACTTACACTATTGTGTTAAACTAGTTTTTTATTGAAAATTATAAAAATAATAAAAAATTGAACTTCGTGTTTGATTCCATTATTTTTTTTATCACTGTTAAAAAGGTTAATTTTACTTGTTTTGATAATTTCATTGAAGGTGGAGGTTATTTGGAGGGTTCGTGACGAAGTTTAAGAAAAATGGGTCAAGCTGTGCAAGATCCAAGCACACTAGTTTACTAAAACACACACTACTACTAAACCATGCATCAAAAAGGGATAAAATTTTGTTAGATAATCAAAAGTTTAATGTGATACATTTCATCTGAAGGAATCCAAGCCCAATTCAGCCACTAAGAGATCCATCCAACACGGTCTGTCAAGTACACCAAATCTGAACGAAGTCCAAAGTGGTGTGTTGTGATCTGTCTATATCTCAAGATGTAGGTGTCCAAATAAAGCCAAAATTTTGTTGGTTATATTCAAGAGGTGGGGAAAACAAATTTTTGGTTTTTCTCAAAGTGGGATAATGTTGTATACCCACCAAAAACAATGGTCTAAGTGGTTTTACACAATCTGTGTGCCCAAAACCACCTTCCATTTTTCCTATAAATGATACCTTGGGAACCTCATTTGGAAGTTCGAACCAGAAGAAAATATCTTCCATTTTGGAGTCCTATAGTAGTCTCTTATTTATCCTAGAATTTCTGGATGCCCCTATCCTCATAGGGGGTTCAATAATGAAGAAGGAGTTCCACCTGAGCTTCCTCCTCCTCCCGACGTCGAGCTAAACGATGGGCATTCATTTTGAGGGAGCTACACACATGTCAAGGGATTTCAAACACATATATTAGCTACTGGTTTGGAGTTATTTCATTTTTTAAACATTCCATTCCATGTATCTTACATTATTTCTTATTTGAATTCGTTTTTTGATGCATGTGATTGATTTGCTCTTAATTTCTAACCGATCAGTGTGAGGTTTTGAGTGCGTGACTTGTGTTGTTTAGATTAGAAAACACAAGAATGCTTTTATTATCCACATTCATGGGATTTCAATCTGATTTTTAAGATCTTATTCCATGAATAAATTCTGGACCTTGAAAATATGATTGTTATTTCAAGGTTTGGTTCTTCAAGCAGTGAATTAAAGGCTTAGGAATTAATTGGGAATCCAATTAATTTCAACCAAAGAATTAATCCAAAATTAAATGAATCTCTAAGAACAATGAATTTGAAATGTGTGTAGTAAAATCACAATGACCTATTTATCTCATATTTTTTAAAATCCACTTGGTTTTCAACTATTAAACTCTTTAAGTTAAGTTATTTTATTTAAACTATTTTCAAAATCACCCCCATTTTTAGTTCTTTTTATTAAAAATTCATACTATAAACCTATAAATTCTCCTTGAGAGAAAACCTTGGGTATTCAATATAATATAAATCAACCTTAAAATCACAATCAATTTGTAATGTCATGAAAATGCAGTCAGGCACACACACCAACCTGTATTCACCCAACCTACTAGTAGTTTCATCTGGAAGCACATGAAGAAGTGAGTCGGAATGTCTTGGTGAAGAATAGGGGGAATAACCAACTCTCTTTCCCCACACATGAGTACTGTCAGTATCCAAAAATATTAAAGGGTGGAATGGAGTGGGTAAATACCCTTACTCTAGATAAAAAATAGGCATATATCTATGTTCCAATCATTGAAGTCACCAAACATGTCCTAAAAGGGGTTAAAGGGTAGATTCAAATCACTACCCACATCCTATAGACCTATTAGGAAATCAATACAGAAACAACAGTAGGGCTAGAGAGATAGGTACACAACTTTATCCCCATAAATGGGTTGGGTCATCAGCATGCCACCTTGTAGGGTTGTAGGGGGAAACTCCCCCCATGATATATAGATAACTGGATTGGGATAACACACATGTTTAAATAAGAGGTAATTTTTTTATCCTAATGGCCAGTCAAAGGAAAGAACAGACCCTTTCCAATGAAAACCACTTCCCCCAATAAGTTTCCCTAGTCACTCATAAGAATGCATCCAAAAATAAGCCTCAGTAGTGATAACTAGAAAACAAAGAGATAGTATATGATCATACTTTAGTCAATTATGGAGTTCTTTAAGCCCCCATACGCTTATCCATGGTTTCTAAAGATCCTATTTTATCATCATAAAATTTCAGGAGTAGTAGCATTAATTCTAAAGTTCCTCTCTAGACACTTAACCATGAAGGATTTCTTTATAAACACAATATGATCGATCTCCAGAGCCCATATCCTAATGAGAGTCATGAAAACCCTCCACATGTTGAGGAAACATAAGCATAATCTAAGATACATATGTATTAATGGAGTCTACATCAACACCATTTAGTCCTATGAAAATATGATGTCATTTTGATGTTCTTCAAGGAATCAAACATCATGATCATGCATGGATCATGACTCTAGATAAAATTATGTTTGAACAATCCAAGGGAGAAGAAGATACTACTAAGTTTATTCCAAGTTATAGAATGAGGTTTCACATCTCCACACATGGTATTATGCTCATGTGGATAGAATTTTGAATGAGATAAATGAATCAAATTTTGTGGTGGATTTAAATAAAGGAGGAGACCAAGACAATTCAAAAATTGTGTAAATGGAATAATCTGAGTCTTTATCTGGTTTTTCAAAAGATATTTGAATGAATATTTTACTTATAGAATGAGTTTTAATTAGTATTTATGTGATCTTTAGAATCATATATATTTAAAAATTTGTATATATAAATGATATTCACATGAGATTCAGTGAATAAAAGGAATAGAAAATAAAGAAACAATGGGTGATAATAATTTGAAAAAATGAATCTACACACTAATGTATCTAAAAAGTGATACTGGGTATAGTATTAGAAGATTTATATGAAAGGATAAAGAATAATATTTTTATTTTTAGAGACCATGAGGAGGATTATACATTAATCAATTATTATTATTCAAGAATAGTCATTTATTCCATGGATGGGAGTTTATAATTGGTTGGGACCAGTACTTATAGTGGGTTCAAGATCATAATATTACTTATAGATTTTGTTTATAATAAAATATTAACAATGTGTGAATGGGATAAAATAACCATAAACTAGGGATGCAGTCATCTTTAGGGAGTACAACCTCATTAATAAACATATGGTGCTTTATTTTTTATCTTTCTTATTTTTATAGTGTAATCACTACTAAAAAAATAAATTCTTACTGTTTTATTGAAAAATGAAAAAAATAGGTATTGATTATCTATATTTCTCAATGCCTCTCAATATCTATTTGACCATCGTCGGTTCTTTAAAACGCTAAGAAAAGTAAGGGATTGGATTTGATAATAGTGTAAAATAAAAAACAAAAAAAATCTAGTGTTAAGTCAAATCCCTTCAACTATTTAGCTTTAAGTGTTGGTTATTCTTGAAATACATTTGGGAATATTGTAGAATTTTGTGGAAGAGAAAGGTTTTGCAGTTTAGTTTTCACCTTCATAATTTCCTTTTCAAAAGTTGGAAGGATAATCCCTTTTTATGACTGGGACATATCTGGATGGAAGTGTATAAATTACTATGATAATTACTAAATATAGATTCCCTTGGATTCAAAAATTGTTTTATCAAGGTCTTAATTTAAGTCCTTTATTAACTCCTTGATTTTTTTTCTCTTTATAGTTGGATTTCCACCTCCCTCAAAACTGCTTGAAAATAGCTGTATAGTTTCACTAATAGAAAGGGTGAAATAAATTATGATTCCATTTTTTCTTGTTTATTATTTAAATTTAAAAGAATTAATTTTTTTAAAAATTATAAATAAATAATGATTTATTGAATAGTCTCCTGAAAAATCATTCCAATTTGATGCATATTTTCATTCATGCACTCAAAATATTTGTATTTTTTACTAAGAGTTCCTTGGGATCTGACATAGGTCATCTATCTCAAGGAAACTTATTTTAAATATCTTAATATTTTAATTTAATTTATTATTTGTTTGGAATTTTATTTTTTATTAAAAAATGAAGGGTGGGGGTGGTGAGTGACATCAAAACAAAAAAGTGGTGATCAAGAAAATTATTCTGAGAAAAAAATGGATCGAGAAAGAAAACAATAACTTAAAAATAAAATTAATAATGATTGTGATAGATCTAATATACCCACACATTAATAATTAATAATTATCCCTTATAATTAAATTCATTCAATTATGGTTACCTAATTGTTAATCCCAAAACCATATGGAGGAAGAAAACACAACCATAAATATTGGAAGAAATAAACCCTAAGTTAACTTCAAAAATTCCAATCATGGAAATATACTTTGATTGTGGCCTAGAAGATGATTTATGATTATTGAAAAATTGGGAAAACAATTCCAATCTGTAAGTGATAATATCTTGAGTATGGTTATTATATTTTAACCCTATGAATCAATCCTAAGTAGATTATATTTGATGATTGAAGTGTTTCTCTCATAACTCACACAAGCCTGACCACGTGTGCTAAGTATGGATAACTAGAGTAATTAAAAATCTGGAAAATAATTTTATTAGACTAAAATTTATGAATTAAAAGGAGTAAATATATTCAAGATTACAAATTAAATAAGTAATAATTATATCAACCATAAAAATAACTATTATACCATGGGTGGAATTTTCATCCTGAAGTCGATTTACATAAGATAAATTTTGAAAGAGTATAACCCAATATCATCTCCAATATTATATTCAATAACCAAGAGGAAAAATAAAATAATGAAATTATAATAAAAAATAATTTCAATTGAATGAAAATATATATTTCATGCACAAAATCATAGAAACAAGTAGTAGAAGAACAAGAGGTGCACTATACTAGAAGAGATCCTTACCAGAATACTTACTTATTCTAAATGGTTAAAGACGTGAAATGGAACCAATATATTAGTAAAAAGACTCCTAAATCCATGAAAAATAATCTTAAATTGTGAAAAAATAAATTAAATATAGTTGGGGGAGGGTTAGGGTTTGATATTTTAGCAAGGGTGCATACAAATTATGCCTCCAAATTTTACTCTTCCTTAAGATGCATTTTAGAATGAGTTACCACATGAACCATTTGTAATTTAAGTTAAATGAAATATGATGAAATGAGTTCTCTAAAATACACTAGAATTTAAACTCAATATAAGAATGAATAATTAAATTATTTTCAAATGGAAAGGAAAGGTCTAATCTATCAAATCAAGTCATGATTTGACTTTATGGCTTAATTTCCCCCTTCCAATATAAGATCCATCTAGCATATTCAAATTAAAAAATATATCCCAATTAGTTTATAATACTTATGTAAAAAACCAATAAATTTTTATAATATATCAATTTCATTCCTTAGAATTTTTCATGAATTATATTTTATAGAGTTATATTCCCTATAATAATATTAAGTAATTCTCTTATTAAAAATGAAATAGTTTTATTCTTACAAAAAATTATATGTATTATATGTTTTTATTTATAATATTTATTACTAAAATTTAGAATGGAAATATGATAAAATTAAATTCATTTTTATATCATAAATTTGAAATTATCTTAGAGTTATTTTTGGATAATTTTCAGAAAATGATTATTTTTGAGTGAATATTAGAAAATACAATTTTCTAAGAAAACTATGTTATTTTCATGTATTTAAAAATAAAAATTATATTTTGGATTGTTTTTAAAAATTAATTAGTTTTTTTTATTGAAAATATTCAAATAAATTCCATTTCAATAATAATTATACAACAATTTTATATAAAAACATTTTTATACTTGAAAATGATTTTTTTTGGAAAACTGTTTTTCATTGCGTATTTCAGTTTTATTTTAAAAGTATTTTTTCCAATTATAGAAATTATTTTTATAAAATTTAATACATATTATGAATTATCTTTTCTTAATTTTAAAATCATACCACTTCAATTTTTGGTCATTTGGAATAGTAACTCTGGTAAAAAAGTCAGTTACCATGGTAAGAGTCAAAACTCGTTAAAAGGGATAAAAATAAAACGATAAGGGTTAAAAGGACATAAAAACCTTTATAAATTATTAATGGTCATATTTATATGAAATAAAATCTAATATTCTGAAATTTTCCATTTTGGAGATATCTTTATTTTGTAATGCATTAATATATTTTAATCTTTTAAAAAATTCCAAGTTTCCCCCACTTATAAAATAACACACCATTTTTTATTTTCTACACACTTAAAGAGACTATTATATTGGATAATATCAACCAAAATACCTTCTTAACATCCCTCACCATGTTCTAGAGGTCTTGTTTTGATTATAGTACCATCCTAAAGGAGGTTTTCTGAAGTGGTATAGTTATTAAACCATTTTTTTATTTCTTGTTTAACCACATTCAAAATTATCTTCAAAATTTACATATAATAACATAATTACATCAAATATACTTAAATTTAATTATTTTTACGGTATAATTCATTTTCATCTACTTAATTATCAAATGAAAAACAAAAATGTCACTCATGCATATGTGTGGACTACCACCTCACGAGACTATGTATTTCTTTTTTCATCACAGACTCTTATGGTTGGTAATAACTATGAATAAAAATGAAATAATATGACATATATGATATAAATTTAATTTTTTAATGGTAAATAAATATTATAATTCTTTCTTTATAATCCAAACAAAATAAAAACATCGCTCCTATGTACATGCAGACAACTTCGTTATGAATTGATGTATTGTATTTTTCATCATCGATCCACATGGATTATATATATATAGGTGGATTTAAAGAAATAATATTATATTTATGATATAATTATAATTATGGAAATGTAAAATTATACTTACCTACTTTCCCATGTGGTCGTTGAACAATGGAAACATTACTCATGTGTATATACTGACTTCTATCTCCACGTTATAACATAATTAATTTTTCATAACCATCTTACATGGATGGTTATAAAATCATAAATAATGTATAAAAAGGATAATTATAATATTATTATGATTCTATAAATGATATAATAATCATCCATTTTATCATATTTGACCTAACCAGTCCATTTCTTACTTATAAGATGAAAGTTCTCAAAACATCTGATGAGAACTTAATCCTCCAATGGCCTGAAGGCCTTCATTTTTTATTGATTTTGATAATCCACCTTTCAAGGGGTGAGGTGGAACCCTAAGAAGGGCCATAGGTGTAAGTATTACATGGCC
The DNA here is from genome assembly GCA_963277665.1 of Viscum album. Taxonomy (NCBI): domain Eukaryota; kingdom Viridiplantae; phylum Streptophyta; class Magnoliopsida; order Santalales; family Viscaceae; genus Viscum; species Viscum album. The sequence continues at coordinate 453,742,745 of OY728166.1, read as the reverse complement.
CGTAGGCCTTATAGGAATTCATTTCCCATAGGCTTCAAACATTACATACAACCCAGACTAACTACTTATAACTACTCCTCCCTAGCATCTTCATTGTGAAATTAGCTCTCCACCTTCTCATGGCTGGTCGGATAGGCTTTCCCATGCATGAACAGACTTGTCTTGATGTCAGGTTCCATACCCTCTCATTATTGCAATCTGTTTAGCTTCTTCTATGGTGAAAGCTCATTCCTCATCATTCTTCTAGAGCTTGTTCCATGTAGGTTGTCTAGTTTTTCATCTGCACTTAAGGTGGCCTAAAGGCCTTGAGGTGGCCCTAAGGACTTACTGACCCGAATACCTGGGTAGCCTGAAGGCCTTAAAGGACTCAGGGACCAAATCGGTGGTCCGAAGGCCCAAACAGAGGAATAGTCTAGGCTGCTACAGTGCCAAACAGTACCTACTACAGTAACCGCTATAGTACCTGCTACAGTACCCGCTACAGTACCTGTTGTAGTTCCCACTATAGTACCTGCTACTGTGCTTCTATAGTAACTCAGAAATATGCATGCACCTGGATTTGATCCCAAGTTGCTTGGATGCACTTAAAGACTCCTCACCAACTGGTTTGAGGCCCATATGCTGATGAGAACTTAATCGATTAAGTAATTAAGTATAGCACGTATATAAGTGAAGTAAAAAAGGTTTAATAAATCTGAAAAAGGTTATTCATAAATTAAATAACTAACATAATTTTATTATTATTGAATATAAAGTATGAACATTTAAATTTAGACTTGAGGTAAGGGACAATTTACTTTAAAACCTCAGTTTAAATGTTTTAAATATTTGATTTCTAAATCATTTTTCTTCCATGTCCATATTCTTAAAATTATTTAAAGGATATATTTATAGTAAAATAAATAAATTATAAAGGAAATTTTATATATTTTTTGAATTTATTTAAAAGGTTTTCAAAATAAATATTTTTAGGTATTTTATAAATAATGTTTTGACTTCTTTATAAAAGGAAAAAGTAATTTTTTATTTTAACGTATATGACATCAATGGATTTTCCTGACATCATAAAAATTATTTTTTATTTAGTTTAATTTACAATATTTCATGTTTTCTTTAAATAAAAACCCTCCTTCTATTTTTTGTAGGTATCTCAGTTTTGAAAATAGGTATTTAAAGAAAAATGATATATAATATTAGAAAATTTTTTACTTATGGGTTAATAAGTATATTTTTATGATTTTGATAATAGAAATGAAATATTTTATGTATGTTATAGTCTTTGGAAACTTCATATAAATGAAAAGTGATCTTGATAAATATCTTATGACACTTGATCCTACTAAAGCTCTCAAATTCATTGAGTACTTATTATTTACTCTAGAGAACTATCTTGGAATTAATCAATTATGGTAGTCCATTTATAAGGTTTCCTGTAAGGGTTTTATAAAGATGATGTCCTAAGGCACCTGAATAACTTTTTTATGATTTCTAATGAGTTTTTAGGGAAATATTTTTATTTCATAATGTAATATAACAATATTTTTTAAAGGAATGCTTATTACCTTTAGGGTAAAAAGGAATTCTTTTCGGAAAATGTTTTTCAAGGGTTCTCATGTTTTCTAAGAAACCTTCATAATTATTATTTTACCTTTATGTTTTCTTAAAAATCATTTTATAAAAGAACTTTTTGTAGTAAAGATTACATTATGTGTAAGTAAATAATTATTTGAGATCAAATTTTATTATATTAAAGGAAAACCATTTTATATGATCACATGGTTTTGAAGTAGACTAAAGAGTTTCTTTTCTTTATTGTTTATGTCCCTTACTTAGAATCTAATATCATCACATGTTTTCAAATGTTTTTCATAGGTTTTAAGAATAATTATGAATAATGAAAAAATCAAGTTGAAAATCATGAAGATTTGTTAGGGAAAAACAAGTTTCATTTTAAATGGTTTTATTATAGAAAAAATGGATAATGAGTGGAAGCTTCTACTTTGTAATGTATGATTTTGATATGTAAGGTTATGACCTAATTATGTAAAACTATAAACCTTAAAATATCTTTGAAAATGAAAGAAAACCAATTCATTTTTGAAAATTAAAGTATGGGTTGAATATGGATCATATCCTTAAATTTTGTGTGAGAGTGGGGTTTATATAATTATAGAGGTAAATATTTTATAGTTAATTACCCTTAATATATTTTAATTTATAGTTTTCATGATATATAATTTGATTATTACCTTATTTCTTCTCTAAACTATGTCTGTTTACAATGGTTTTTTGTATAGTAAATAGGGAAAGTGAAGTAGGATGAAACCATAAGGACAATATCCTTCCAAATTAAATACCTAAAATGGTTGGTATTGGAACTATGTGTTTTTTTCTCTGATGTATCAGGTTACACGTAGTATTAATGGTGGTGGAATCCTTTTTAGTGAGAAACAATATTCACTAAATAGGATCATGTTTATAGTATAACATTTCATTAAATAACAACCTTGAGAATTCAATGGATTATATAACCATTTAATAGATTAAGGATGGGTCTAATCCTTTGATAAAATATTCAAAGTAGTGGGTTATTTAAAACATAAAAAGGAAACTCTTTATACTTATCATTTTGAAGGTAAAGAAAATTATTGGTGTTCAATGGTTATGAATATCAAAGAATGAGAAGATATTGATTCCTTGGAAAATAAAAAATTTAAGAATATTTTCCCTAAGAAGTATTTTCCTAGAGTTGTTAAAATTATAAAGGAAAATCAATTCTTGTAATTTTGGTAGAAGTAGGAATATTCGGTTTCTTCTTATAAAGAAAATTTCACCCAATTAGAAAGGTACAAACTAAATTTTATTTGGGATATTGATATTAAATTTAATTAGTTTTTCTTAGTATTAAAGATAATATATCAAAGGGAATTGGATTATTATGAATTTAAAAGTTAGAAAATACATTTTCAATGTTTTGATAATATATAAATGAATTTTTCTGATGATGGTGTTTTCTATGAAAACAGATAGAAAAATGTGTCCAGGTGGAAGGCAATGGGAAAGTATCCATCAAAGAAATATAAAGGTAAGAAAATCAAGTTTCCATATTTTGATAAGTTTACTAAAAAACCTAAATAATATCTTATAAAATATGTGTATAGTTCTATATGTGGTAAGTTTGGAGATACGGCTCATGACTGTAAAGAAAAATATCACAATTTTTATCAAAAAATAATGAAAATATGGGAGAAATATGTTTTGATTTTAATGAAATGGGTCGTTATGTGAGTACTTTCATTAAGATAAGTGTAAATGATGGAAGTTACAAGATCTCAATTATAATGGTGTGCCTAAATACTTTATGACTAATTTAGTAGGTTTTGAACCATCTAGGGATGTGTTGTTAGGTACATTAGTTGTTTATGAAGATTATATTAATGTATTATTTGATTTAGGTGTACATATTCTTTCATTTATAAGAAATGTGTTGATAAATTAGAATTTTCACCTCAATAAATGAATCCAAAACTTTTAGTAAAAATATTGGGGGAAGTATTAAGAAATAAATGGATTATAATAATTATCATGTTGTTTTCTATGGAAAGGGTTTACCTATAAACCTTATTAGATTTACCCATATAGAGTGAGATTTTATTTCATGCATAGATTGGATTTATGCTAATAATGCCAAGATATATTGCTGATCTAAGAATTTTTTTTCCCAAATGAGTTTTATTTTGTATAAAATAATAAATTCATATCTTTGATAACATATCAAGAAGTCTAGAAATTGATTAAATTTGTAAATGAAAGTTTTCTCGTAAAAATTTTTGAGAATAAAGAGACAGATTAAATTGGTGGGGTTTCTATAAAAATGAATATTTTGATGTATTTCTTGATAAATTTCTTAGTATTATACCATATCAGGAGATTGAATTTACTATTCACTTAGTGAATGATTCTAATCCAATATCAAAACCTCTTTATTAAATTTATCGAGTATAAAATTTGCAATTGAAAAATTAATTACAAGAGTTGCTTAATATAGGCTTAATTCATCCAAGCACTTTTCTATGGGGAGCTCTTATTTTGTTTGTTAAAAGAAGGATGGTTCCATGTGTATTTTCATTGATTATAGTTAATTTAATAACCTAACTATTAAGAATGATTATATATTGCCTTATAAAAATGAATTTTTTATCATCTCTAGGGAGATCAGTTTTTTTTAAGGTTTATATCAAGTCTAGGTACCATAAGCTAAATATGAATGAGGATTACATTCCAAAGATGGAGTTTTTTACTAGATATAGGCATTATGAGTTTGTGGTTATTCCTTTTGGATAAAAATGATCTCATTTTATTTATGGATCTTATGAAGAGAGTTTTCTATGATTTCTTAGATAAATTTGTATTTGTGTTTATTAGTGAAATCTTGATATATTCGAAAAGTTATGATGATAATGAGAATCATTTTATTTATTTCTACAAACCTTGAAAGAAAATAAGTTATATGGAAATTTTACTAAATGGGAATTTTGGTTACAACTAATTTCTTTCCTTGGAAATATTATAAATAAAGATAGAGTAACTACTGATCCAATTAAAACTAAAGTGGTTGACAAGTTTTCAAGACCAAAAAATGTCACAAAAACTCATCATTATATTGGATTAGTTGGTTAGTATTAATGTTTTATTGAAATATTTTCTCATTTATCTAGTTCATTAACTATGTTAACAAAAAAGGAGTTAAATTATTCTAGATAAAATTATTTTATAAATGTTTTAAAGAATTAAAATAAGATTATTGAATGGTCTAGTTTTGTGATTGACATCCATAAATGGGAAGTTTTTCATCTATAATAATTCTTTATTAAATAGAATTGGTTGTGTTTTGATGAATAATGATTAGGTAATTGCTTATGGTTTATTCCAATTAAAATCTCATGAGCTAAATTATCCTATACGTTACTTTAAATTGGTCATTTTAGTGTTTGATTTAAAAATATAGAGACATAATCTATATGAAATAAAATGTGAAATATATACTAATCATAAAATTTTGAAGTTTATATTCACTCAGATAGAGTTGAACATGAGGAAAATATGATGGTTAAAACTGATTAAGGACTATGAATTTATGATTGATTACTATCCTAGAAAATATAACATAGAAGATGATGCTTTAAGTCAGAATGATAATGCAACATTAACTATGATATGCTTACATCATGGTCCTTTATTAAGTTATTTTATGAATATTAGTATAGAAATTATGCATTAATAAACTTCTTATATTTTTTTAGGTGATTGTGTAGTAATTTTTTTAAAAATAATTAAGAAAGCTTAGAAGGAGGGATGTGTTTAATAGGAAAAGGTAGGATCAATCAAGAAGGGTATGTTTACATAGTTTAATGTTGATAAATAAGGTTTTATCATATTTTGAAAGATATTATGTATGGATTTTTATTCCTATTTTAATATGGAATTGTTAAATAAAGCTCATAGTTCTCTATTTTCTATTCATCCTAACATCACTAAGATATATATAGGCTTTCAGAAACATTTCTGGTGGAATGTAATGAAAATATATATCTCTGAATTTTTCATGAAATATTTCAATTTTTAATAGGTTAAAGTTGAATGATAATTACTTAAGGAGATGTTACTAAATTTTATAATTCTGAAATGGAAATGGGAGAATATATCCATGGATTTTATGGTTGGATTATGAAATACATATCAAGGTAATAATGTGATATGGGTTATTGCTGATTGTTTGAAAGAAATGTATGAATGTTATTCACATTTGAGATAATCTATTATTGGATCATATTTCTAAACATTATGTTAAAGAGATAATCATATTTCATGGATTATAACTTTTATTGTATCTGATTATGATCCTAGATTCCCCATTTTTTATGGAAAAAACCTTCATAAGTCATTAGGTACTAAACTAAATTTTAGTGCATCTTTTCATCCTCAATATGACAGTCAGTCATAGTGAATTATTTAGAATTTTAAAGAAATTATTTGAGCTTTTTCAATAGATTACTAGGGAAGTTTGTATCAATATATTTCACTGGTTAAAGTTTCTTATAATTTCTATCTTTATTCAATTATACTAATGGAACCTTTTGAGGTAATATATGGGAAACAGTGTTAGAATCCAACTTGTTGGGATGACTTTGGTGAAAAAATGTTTTAGGATCAAATTTCATAGAAGAAATGGTTGAGAACGTGAAGGTGATTCAATAATATATGAGGGAAACTTAAATCATGAAAAAACAATTATGCAGATAACCGTAGTAATGATCTTTTATAAGAGGTAGGTGAACATGTTTTTCTTAATGTATCTCCAAAAAAAAGTGTTGTGTGTTTTGGAAAGAAGGGAAATTTGAGTCCACAGATCATTAGACAATTTGAAATAACAAATAATGTTTAACCATTTTCCTACTAAATGGACTTGCCTCAATATTTATCATAGGTACATGATGCATTTCATGTTTCATTATTAAGAAAATATATATTAGATTCATCTCATTTTTTGAGTCCTGGGGTATTTTGGTTGGAAGAGAACCTTTATTATGAGGAAAAAACTAATAACATTATTGACCACAGAGATTAGGTGTCATGGAATAAGGTTATTCACCAAGTTAATTTTTTTGTAAAAACCATATTATTGAATAATCCACATGGGAATTTGAAAATGGTATGAAGGAAAAATATCCCCATCTATTCCATAATTGAATAAAATTATGAGAAAAAAAATTTAAAAGGGGGAAGAATGTAAAAACCTAGGTAATGTTTATAATATATCAATTTGATGCCTTATAAATATTCATGAATTAGATTTTATAGATTTATATTAACTATACGAATATTAAGTAGTTTTCCAATCAAAAAAGAAATAGATTTATTCTTACTAAATTTATTTACAGGTATTATATGGATTTATTTAAACGTTTAATTTATTAATTTTATAATTATAATTTTAAAATATGAAATTTAATTTTTATATCATGAAGTAAAAATTATCTTAGATTTATTTTTTGAGAATTTTTTGAGAAAGTGGATTTTTGGATGAATAGAGGAAAATATATATTTTTAAGAAAACTATATTCTATTTCCATATATTTATAAAGTTACATTCAATTTTATATTGGTATTAAAATTTAATTATTTAATTTTTATTAATAATAATACAAAAAAATTATTTTAATCGACATTATATTTTAATTTGGTATTAAAAAATATTTTTATTTAAAAAGTCATTTTTCTGGAAAACCATTTTTAATCGTGTGTTACAGTTTTATTTTAGAATTTATCTATGCCACTTATAGAAATTAAATTTTATAAAATGGTATAAATATTTTTTATACTCATGTCTAAATTTTCTAATGAGGTTACTTTCATTGTTTTCATTATTAAATGTAACTTAGGTAAAAAATCCAGTTACCATAATAAGAGTAAAAACAGGTTAAAAGGGTTAAAACTTAGATAATAAGGGTTAAAATGAGATAAAAAATTATCTAAATCCTATTAATTGATCATATACCGACTCTATATCATCTCATATTTGAAAATGGTCCATTTTGGATCCATTTTTCTTGATTAATCATTAATATATTTTAATCTTTTGGAAAATTTCAAATGCGACCTCTCGCCCACTTATAAAAGGACAACCCCTCTCTTTTTTACACAGTTTAAGAGACTCTTATATCAAAAAATTAATACTCAAATAGCTTCCTAAAATTCATCTCCACATCACAGTGGTCTAATTTTGACCATAATACCATCTTAAATGGCTTTAGGTATAAAACAAAGAAGGTTGTCTGAAGAAGATGTATAGTTCTTAACTGAGTGTTTTCATTTTCTATTTCTCATTTTACCTCATTCAAACCTATCTTGAAAATTTTCATATAATAAAATTAGTATCTATAATATAATTAAATTTTATTATTTTTATTTTATAACTCTTTTCTTATAGTAACTACTACAAATACCCCTTTTATTAGTGCTAAAAACCCCTTTTATCAGTGATAGAAAAGCGTTGTTAAAGCCGGTGAAGATAAAGCGGGGTCCCCTTTATCAGTGCTCCAAAAAGAACTGATAAATACACCTTTTATCAGTGCTAAAAAAAGTGCTGATAAAAGGGGTCTTTTATCAGCGCTAAAACAAAGCACCGATAAAAGGGTCCTTTATCAGTGCTTTGTTTTAGCGTTGATAAAAGGGTCTTTTATCAGTGCTTCCTTTATCAGTGCTTTCTTTTTTGTTCTAATAAAGGACCCTTTTTATCAGTACTTTTTTAAAAGCACTGATAAAAGTTAAAAAAATAAAATATATAAAAAAATTAAAAAAATTAAAAAAATCATGCCAATCGAGGGGGATTTTATAGTGCTTGAGCCCCCCTTTTACAGTGATTTCCCCCCCCCCCCTCCAGCACCCCCACTCACCCTCTCCACCCTTTATCAGTGCTAGATCTCATATTCCCCCATGCGCGCGCGCCCCTGCCTCCACCAGGTTTTGAACTCGATACCTCCCCCCTGCGCGCCTAAGCCCTAACCACTCCTCTATTTGGATTTGTTTTCCATTTCATGATATATATATATATATAGTTATATTTATTCGTATAGTAATATATATTTATATTAATATATATTTATATTAATATATATATATATATAGTTATATTAATATATATCTCTATTTATATATATATAGTTATATTTATTCGTATATTAATATATATTTATATTAATATATATATATATAGTTATATTAATATATATATATATATAGTTATATTAATAAATATATTTATAGTGATATTAATATATATATTTAGAGTGATATTAATATATATATTTATAGTAATATTAGTATATATATGTAGTTATATTAATATATATATAGTTAGATTAATATATATATATATAGTTAGATTAATATATATATATATATAGTTAGATTAATATATAGGTGATTATCCACTGTAAGAGGCTAATATTCATTGCTAATATATGTAGTTTTCATGTGCCTTGATATTCATAAATACCATTTTAGTGCATTTTACATTTTGAACACTCATTCTCATCATTTGTGCACTTCATGCCTAATGTGCACCAATTTAGGCCCAATGTTTCATCTGATTTTAAATAATGTAACTATCCGGGTTTTAATTTGATATTTTTGGAAATGGATATTCACTTAATTATGAACATTTTTTATTCAGGTATCAATGGATTATTAATAAAGTATGATGGAGATATTTGGCGATTAAAGGAAACAATTCTGGAGAAGGCAGATTGTATATCATCCCACTGATCGGACTATGGGGCCCACAATACAAGCCCAATAAAGCCCAAAAATTATGGAAGGATATAAGACATATAGGGGAACAAATAATTATTTGGGAGCCAGTGCTAATTCTTCCTCAATGGTGGTGATTAAGGCATCCCAAGTTGAAGATTTAATTTTGGGCCAGAGTCTGCGGCCCAGAAAAACAGAACACCACTTCAATAATCTCCCTAACCACAAAGTTTTTTGGGCTTAAATTTTACATGATGTTAGAGGACATCCGGGTCTTCATTTAAGTCTTCTAGGGACCACTCCAATTCGGCCTTCTAGAAGGTCCTTTAGGCGCGTCTTTCCGGTGGATGCAAGCTGGCTGCAACTTCGGGGCAAGAAGTGGAAAAGTCTCTCATCATTAATGTTCCACCCACCTTTCCCCAACATAATAAATTAAAGGCACATGGGATGTTGGGGGCTCAGCCAAGGCTTCATTGTTTCCTATTTAAGGCAGTAGTGGTGGTGGGTTTAGGGATGTTGGGTGCTTTCTTTTCATTGTAATGTTATTATGCCAATTTGCCTTTGTAATGTTCTTCTTTCTCGTGTAAGTTGTTCGAATCACCTTAGTCTTAAATAAAAGTTATTTCTCTTCTCTTTTTCTATTCTTATCCTTATCACCTTGATACTGTTTCCTCAAGGTGTGAATTTATTCACACCAAACCTTGTGATTTTGTTCACACAACTGTGGAGTGATCGTTATTTTTGTTGTTTTTACTTCTTCAATTCCACCCTCATAAGTCTACTTTCCGCTTCCGTTGAGAACTTGTCATCAATGGAGGGCTAGATCTTTTATGGGTTGATCCAAGGGAGTATCAAGGGGCTGTATTGAATGTTATTTCTCATGCCCTAAATGTTATTAATTTCTTTTAATTGAGTTTCTTTCATTCAATGATTTTTATTCTTCCTCTTCCTTATTTAATTTATTCACCCCACTTTCATGTACTAACTACATCATTTACCTTGGAGTGCTCATGAAAATGATCCTACAAGTGTATAGGTGATTATCATATGTTTTGAAGGTGTTTAATCAGTAAGTGATGAGGCTAGTTTGAATTCATTTCATGAATCTTTCTTGAGTTAATGAAATTAAAATCGTAAAAAAAGGAATTCATTCAATCCACCCCGAGCAATAACCTAGGATCAACTCATTTTATCATAATTTGAATTCACATAGATCTTTTAGTGCTCTTTAAAAACAATCTAAAATCAACCCAAGTTGGCCACTTCGTAGCCAAAAATCCATCTCTTTTATTGAGTGTCTAAAGGTTCTTCTTAGGTCTCTGAGGATTCGACAACCCAAGCTACACTACAAGCGACCGCTTGACCGTTAAAACTTGGTTAAATTTGGGCAAGACCAAATTTTGGTGCCGTTTTTGGGGACCAAGTAAGTACCTTAGATCCAAAAAACCTTCTTTCCTTACCTCTATTCTTCTACTCTCACCCAAGATCTCTTATCTTGTCCCTTTATCTCTTTTTTTGGGCGCATGTCCGCCTACACCCGCGATTTCTCAAACAGAATAGTTAGGGTGGAAAGTCCTAGGATAGGGGAGTCAAGTGCACCTAAGGGATTGTTTAAATCAGATCCAAATATTCTTGAAACCCCAAAGTCAGAACTTGAAACAAGTCCAATGGAGGGTCATCCACAAAATCAAATTGTAAACCCTAGGGGGGATCAAATGGGAAACCAAAACCAAGAAGCTCCAAACTTAGGGATTGTAGTTGATCAAACCATGAACGACTACCTCACTCTAGCTTGGACCAATTCCCCCTCATGCATTAGACACAATTCCATAGGAGACACAAACTACATATTCAAACCCCATGTCCTAAACCACCTTCCAACCTTTCATGGGATGGAGTCATAAATGTCATACCTTCATGTCAAAGAGTTCAACGACATTGTTGAAACCATGTGTCCCCCACATCAACTAGAATCCGCTAAGATGAGGTTATTTCCTTTTTCATTAAAGGATTGAGCTAAAATTGGCTAAACAACTTGAGACCTGCATCAATCCACTCTTGGGACCAACTACAAAGAGAATTCTACAAAAAATACTTCCCTCATCACAAAACAATTGCACTTAAAAAGAGCATCCAAAACTTTTTTGAAAAAGAGGGAGAGTCATTTTATGAAACATGGGAGAGGTTCAAAGACACCCTAAACATGGTTCCACACCATGGGTTTTCCATACCTTAACAAGTGATAATTTTCTATGAAGGGTTGGGTCCGGGTAATAAACAATTCATTGACATGATGTGTAATGGAACTTTTAAAAACAAGGCCCCAAATGATGCTTACGAGTATCTGGAAAGTATGGCTGAACAAAACCAAACTTGGGGAACTTCACCTTATTCTGAAAAGCCACAAAGAACCATTGGAATTAATACACTTAGAGAAGAGGAAAGCCTTAGGGCTAAACTCGCAGCACTCTCTAGGAAGGTTGAAGAGATAGACTTTAGGAAAGTCCATGAAATCCAAAATGTAGACCATGTTTGAACAATTTGTGACAAACATGACCATAAGACAGACAACTGCCCAACCATTCCATCCATCAAGGATGTTCTCTTAGGAGGACCCCCAGCAGAAGTAAATGCTTTGAACTTCCAAAAGCCTCAATACCAAAACACCTTCAACCCAAGGTATAACGACCACCCAGGATTCCGCTGGAAAGATAACCAACAACCTAGCCAACCACAGGGACAAAATCCTTACCCCCATCAGAACTAACAAACCCATAACCAGTTCCAAACCCAACCTATCCAATACCAACAGCCACCGGTCCATTTTCAAAAAACCATCCCACCTCCAAAATATTCCCCTTGGATAAACCAACCTACTCAAGCACCCACCCAAACTGTTCCACAAATCCTACTAGAACAACTGTGCAAACAAATGGAGAGGATGAACTCGGAGGTATCTTACCTAAAACAAGAACTTCAAACCATCAAAACTGGAAAGGCACCCATGCCTACTCAGGTGGTGCCATCCTCAACTTCAAGGGGAGAGTCAAGTTGTTCTCAAAAAACTCATGAACAACTAAAGGTTGTGACTGTTTTAAGAAGTGGGAAATCAATTGAGAAACCTGAACAACTAATTCAAAACCCACCTGAAGATTCAAACTCTAATGAAAATTCAATTGAAGCACATGAACAAAATGAAGATACAAATAAAAATGTGAAAGAAACAACTCTTCAAAAAACAACCCCACAACCTGCCCCATTTCCTCAACGCATGAGGGGGAAAACCAAGCCTGAATTGAGTGAAACATTGAGGGAAATATTCTCACAAGTCAAGTTGAACATTCCACTCCTCGATGCCATTCAAACCATTCCTGCATACTCAAAATACCTTAAGGACCTCTGTACATTTAAACGGAAATTCTAACATAAGAACCAAGTCCTTCTGGCAGCAAATGTTAGCACAACAATCCAAGGAACCCTTCCTCCAAAGATGAAAGACCTGGGATGCCCTTACATAAATGTTGATCTAGGAGAGAACAAAGTTGTAAAAGCCTTGTGTGATCTAGGAGCCAGTGTGAACCTCATTCCTTATGCTATGTATTGTCAGTTAGGGCTCGAAGAACTCCAACCCACATCTGTCACTCTTCAACTTGTTGATCGTAGTATTCGAGTTCCAAAGGGGATCTTAAAGGATGTTTTGGTGAAAGTTGAAAATTTCATTTACCCAGCTGACTTCATTGTTCTAGACAATCACCCAAGCTTAGGTCCTAGGGAGCAAACCCCAATCATCCTTGGTCGTCCCTTCCTTGCAACAATCAACTCTGTTATTCGAGTCTGAAATGGGAACATGACCATCACCTTTGGAAACATGAGTCCAGACTTGAACATCTACAATGAAAACTCTCAAATTGGGGATGATGAAGAGATCCATGAGGTTAATTGGATAGGTAGTGTTGATAGTGAACTCAAGGAACATCAAGGAATTGCCGAAGGATGTTTAAGTCAAGAAGAGATTGATTTTCTTTGTTCACATAAGGGAAATTTGTCTCCTTGGCTTGAATCTCTTTCAGATTTCCCTATTGATGATTTTATAGAATCACCAATCAATGATACCATGAGTGAAATCAATAACATCGAGTCCATATCCCTTCATGAAACTACTCTAGCTAATTTAGTGGATGAAAATTCTCTTCACAAGGAACCAATTTTGTCAAGAAATGTGAACAAAGAAACTGAGTTCAATACAAAGTCTCATCCTTTCTTGGAAAGTGATAACCACTCTGATCTTGAATTTAAGGTTTTACCTTCATCACTCAAGTATGCGTTCTTAGGGGAAAATCAATCCTTTCCTTTTGTCATTTCTTCCTCTCTTGAAGACAATCATGAGATTATGCTTCTAGATGTCCTTAGGAGACACAAGAAAGCCATTGGATGGACCCTATCAGATATTCCTGGGATTAGCCCACTTATCGGGACTCATAAAATTGTTCTAGAATCTGATTCAAAGCCATGTCGTCAACCTCAGCGACGACTCAATCCTAATCTCATGGAAGTAGTGAGAAAAGAACTTTTGAAATTGTTAAAAGCTGGTATCATCTATCTTATAGCTGAGAGTGATTGGGTGAGCCCAATCCATGTGGTTCCAAAGAAGGCTGAAATCACAGTAATAACCAATAATTATGGAGAGATACTTCCAACAAGGGTTAGTAGTGGATGGAGAGTCTGTATTGACTATAGGAAGCTCAACTCTTGTACCAAGAAACACCATTTCCCCTTGCCCTTTATTGATCAAGTCCTCGAGCGAGTGGCGGGTCATCAATTCTACTGCTTCCTAGATGGATTATCAGGGTATAATCAAATCGAAGTCTCTTTAGAGGATCAAGGAAAAACAACCTTCACTTGTCCATTCGGCACTTTTTCCTTCAAGCGCATGCCCTTTGGGTTATGTAATGCCCCTAGTACCTTCCAGCGGTGCATGATGGGAATCTTCTCGGACATGGTGGGGGATTGTTTAGAGGTCTTCATGGATGATTTCTCCATCTTTGGGGATACTTTTGAGGGATGCCTTCTAAATGTTGAAAAGGTTTTGTCAAGGTGTGAGGATAAAAATCTCATACTAAATTGGGAAAAATGCCATTTCATGGTAAGGGAAGGACATGTTCTAGGTCATCTAGTATCTGGTAGAGGGATTGAAGTTGATAAATCTAAGGTTGACATCATTCGTCACCTTCCATATCCTAAAACTGTTAAGGAAGTAAGGTCCTTCTTAGGACATGCTGGTTTTTATAGAAGGTTCATTAGGAATTTCAGCTCTATTTCTCGACCACTTTGTGCTCTATTGGTAAAAGATGCTCCATTTTTATGGACAGAAAGCTGTGAGGAATCATTCTCTACACTCAAGTCAACTCTTATATCTCCACCTATCATGCAATCTCCAAATTGGAAACTTCTTTTCGAGCTCATGTGTGATGCAAGTGACTTCGCTGTAGGAGCAGTCTTAGGACAACGGTGTGAGAAAACTCCATGTGTCATTGCTTATGAAATAAAAACTTTAAATGATGCACAAATAAACTACACTATCACTGAGAAAGAGTTTCTTGATGTTGTCTTTTCTTTAGAGAAATTCAGGTATTATCTCTTAGGATCACCCATCATTGTCTTCACTGACCATTCAGCCCTAAAATACCTTTTCCAAAAACAAGATGCCAAGGCTAGATTGATTAGGTGGGTCCTTCTTCTTCAAGAGTTCGATTTAACAATTAAGGATAAAAAGGGTGTTGAAAATGTTGTAGCTGATCACCTCTCTAGGATGGAATTAAAAGACAACTCACACCACCTCTCTGTGTCTGATTCATTTCCCGATGAGCACCTCTATTCATTGAGTGATTTCCCTTGGTATGCTGACATAGCAAACCATTTGGTGACGGGTGACATTCCAAAATTCCTGGGGACCCAAGATAAGAGTAAATTCCTTTCTGATGTCAAACACTACGTGTTTGATGATCCTTACCTCTTCAAGTTTTGTCCTGATCAAATCATCAGGAGATGTGTTCCCGAGTCTGAGCAAGAGTCCATTCTAAAATTTTTTCATGGAGAGGCATGTGGAGGCCACTTTTCTACAAAGAAAACCACTGAAAAGGTTCTCCAAAGTGGTTTATACTGGCTGAACCTTACTAAGGATTCCTTCCAATACTGCAAAAGTTGTCCTCAGTGTCATCAATTAGGATCCATTTCCAAAAGAAATCAAATGCCCCTCACTCCCATTCTAGTCGTTGAAATCTTTGATTGTTGGGGAATTGATTTCATGGGACCCTTTCCAAACTCTAAGGGATACCTCTAAATCATCTTAGCTATTGATTACGTCTCAAAATGGGTTGAGGTCATTCCCACCAAGACTAATGATCATCAAGTTGTGATCTGATTCCTAAAAGAGCATATCTTTTCTAGATTTGGGATTCTGAGGGCTATAATCAGTGATCGTGGAACCCATTTCTGTAATCGCCCATTCTCTTCACTCATGTCTAAGTATGGAATTTCTCATAAAGTTTCCACTGCATACCATCCACAAACCAATGGTCAAGCTGAGTTAGCAAATAGGGAGATTAAGAAAATTCTTGAAAAAACTGTCAACCCCTCTAGGAAAGATTGGTCTGAGAAACTCTTGGATGCTCTTTGGGAATATTGTACAGCATTCAAAACCATCCTAGGAATGTCACCATATAGTTTGGTTTATGGAAAATCATGCCATTTACCTGTTGAAATTGAGCACAAGGCATTTTGGTCAATCAAGAAAATGAATTTCGACATTTCTTTAGCCGAAGAAAAGAAGAAGTTAGATCTTAATGAACTTGAGGAACTTAGGATGGAGGCGTATGAAAATTCAAGGATAAATAAAGCTAGAGTTCAAGCCTACCAATCTAGGAATATCAAAGTCAAACAATTTGAACTGGGAAAACCTGTTCTCTTGTATAGTTCAAAACTTCATTTACACCCGGGAAAGTTAAGGTCTAGATGGTCAGGTCCTTTCATAGTGCATCATGTGTACCCCCATGGGGCAGTAGAGATTGAGGATCCCACAAGTGGTAAAATTTTTAAGGTCAATGGTCATAGGTTAAAACCATTCATTGAATCATTCAATAAACAGGAAATAGAGGTAGAGTTAACAGAGCCAACCTATGAACCAGGAAAAAATTGATAGATTTAGGATCCATGTCGGGATAACGACGTTAAACAAAAGCGTTGCACGGGAGGCAACCCGTGGTCTTCATGTTTCTAATCTTTGTGACTCATTTTTTTTCTTCTTCTTTATTTCCTTCTTCTTCATTTTGTTATTTTAAATATATATATATATATATATATATATAGACTGTTGACATGTTCTTCTTTTATGAGTAAGGATGGGTACGAAAGGGGAGCACCGTATTCATCCGTGTCACGCAGTGTGATCCCTGAGTAATACCTTACCCAGAAAATATAAAGAAGACAATGTATTATCATTTTATTTTATTTTATTTTATTTTATATTTTTTTTGGTATTTAAAAAAAAAATATATTGTTGACCTGTTCTTCTTTTATGAGTAAGGATGGGTACGAAAGGGGACCACCGTATTCATCCGTGTCACGCGGTGTGATCCCTGAGTAATACCTTACCCAGAAAATATAAAGAAGACAATGTATCATCAGTTTATTTTATTTTATTTTATATTTTTGTTGGTATTTAAAAAAAATAGATTGTTGACCTATTATTCTTTTATGAGTAAGGATGGGTATGAAAGGGGAGCACCGTATTCATCCGTGTCAGGCGGTGTGATCCCTGAGTAATACCTTACCCAGAAAATATAAAGAAGACAATGTATCATCAGTTTATGTTATTTATAATTTTTTTAGGTTAAACAAAATACAAAAAATATATATATTAAAAAAAAATTTAAGGCATGTCATAGGTCATTGGGAAAAGCTGGTCACAACCGTCCAAGCCATTGGGAGATAAACCAGAACTGAAGGGAGACATGGGAATGCATTTTCAACATCAACCACCAGGTGACTTCATTCCATAATTTTCATTTTCAATGTCTTCGTTGAACTTCTATCCTGCCACTTCTATGTTTCAATTCTTTAAACACCGGGGACAATGTATTCCAAGTTGGGGGGGAGATGAAAATGTGTGGAAGGAAAAATTCCATTAACCTTGAACATGATAACACACATTCCAAACTCTGAAATTGGATATCAAATAATTTGGCATGCCTTGATTCTAATTTTAATGCAAGTTTATGTTCATGTGCATAGTTATTGGAAAGTGCGGTTGTCCGATGTGATTTTTCACTGTTACATTTTTATCCATTTAATAAAAAAACACAATGCACGTCCTCTAGATTGTGGGGTCTTAGTTTGAGTTCTTGGGGACCCATAATAAATATCATAGGATTGGAGATCATTTTAATTTTAACATGAGTATTCAAAAAAAAATTGCGCGTAGAGCAATGAATTGACCTAATGTGTGGCTTTCGGCACTTGGGGATCATGACTCCATAGTTGTCTAGCCCAGAGTTGGGCATTTTATCTCTATTTGGGGTAATTTGAATTTGTTTTTGATTGAGTTAACTCGAGATGATGCCCGAGTATGTGAGCTTCACTTGGTGCCCTAAGGTCTTTGATCCTGGGAGTCATCGGCAAAGTCTTGCTACATGGGTTGACTCGATTGAGTTCAATTTCAATTACCGTGGAAAAATTGCAAAAAAAAACCAAAAAAAAAAGAAAATAAAAAATGAGTACTCATCTTATTATTAAAATTTGATTGCTCCTAGCACTTCCATCTTTTCTCCCTCGAATGAAAATGAACCCCCGTGTCTATTGTGACACACAACACTTCATCATGCTTAATTGAATTTGGATGAAATATGGCAATGAATTTGAACAAAGGAATGGGCTTGGGATTGAGATCTGCCTGTGGACATATCTTGTTTTAAATTATTTTTATGGGTTTGATAATTTTTTGGTATGTGATCTTTGGGTGAGAAATGTGTATTAAAATGTTTTTGGAAAAGGTCATTTGAATTTCATTTTTGTGAGATATATTTTGCTCGGGACTAGAAAAACTCAAGCTGGGGGGTGTGATTAGCCATTGTAAGAGGCTAATATTCATTGCTAATATATGTAGTTTTCATGTGCCTTGATATTCATAAATACCATTTTAGTGCATTTTACATTTTGAACACTCATTCTCATCATTTGTGCACTTCATGCCTAATGTGCACCAATTTAGGCCCAATGTTTCATCTGATTTTAAAGAATGTAACTATCCATGTTTTAATTTGATATTTTTGGAAATGGATATTCACTTAATTATGAACATTTTTTATTCATGGATCAATGGATTATTAATAAATTATGATGGAGATATTTGGCGATTAAAGGAAACAATTCTGGAGAAGGCAGATTGTATATCATCCCACTGATCGGACTATGGGGCCCACAATACAATCCCAATGAAGCCCAAAATTTATTTAAGGATATAAGACATATAGGGGAACAAATACTTATTCTGGAGCTAGTGCTAATTCGTCCTCAATGGTGGTGATTAAGGCGTCCCAAGTTGAAGATGTAATTTTGGACCAGAGTCTGCGGCCCAGAAAAACAGACCACCATTTCAATCATATCTCCCGAACCACAAAATTTTTCGGGCTGAAATTTTACATGATGTTAGGGAACATCCGGGGATTCATTTAAGTCTTCTAGGGACCACTAAAATTCTGCCTTATAGAAGGTTATTTAGGCACGTCTTTCCGGTGGATGCAAGCTGGCTGCAACTTCGGGGCAAGAAGTGGAAAAGTCTCTCATCATTAATGTTCCACCCACCTTTCCCCAACATAATTAATTAAAGGCACATGGGATGTTGGGGGCTCGGACAAGGCTTCATTTTTTCCTATTTAAGGCAGTAGTGGTGGTGTATTTAGGGATGTTGGGTGCTTTCTTTTCATTGTAATGTTATTATGCCAATTTGTCTTTGTAATGTTCTTCCTTCTCATGTAAGTTGTTCGAATCACATTAGTCTTCAATAAAAGTTCTTTATATTCTCTTGTTCTGTTCTTATCCTTATCAACTTGATACCGTTTCCTCAAGGTGTGAATTTATTCACACCAAACCTTGTGATTTTGTTCACACAACGGTGGAGCGATCGTTATTTTTGTTGCTTTTACTTCTTCAATTCCACCCTCATAAGTCTACTTTCCGCTTCCGTTGAGAACTTGTCATTAATGGAGGGATAGCTCTTTTATGGGTTGATCCAAGGGATTAGCAAGGGGATGGATTGAATGTTATTTCTCATGCCCTAAATGTTATTAATTTCTTTTAATTGAGTTTCTTTCATTTAATGATTTTTATTCTTCCTCTTCCTTATTGAATTTATTCACCCCACTTTCATGTGCTAATTACATCATTAACCTTGGAGTGCTCATGAAAATGATCCTACAAGTGTATAGGTGATTATCATATGTTTTGAAGGTGTTTAATCAGTAAGTGATGAGGTTAGTTTGAATTCATTGCATGAATCTTTCTCGAGTTAATGAAATTAAAATCGTAAAAAAAGGAATTCATTCAATCCACCCCGAGCAATAACCTAGGATCAACTCATTTTTTCATAATTTGAATTCACATAGATCTTTTAGTGCTCTTGAAAAACAATCTAAAATCAACCCAAGTTGGCCACTTCGTATCCAAAAATCCATCTCTTTTATTGAGTGTCTAAAGGTTCTTCTTAGGTCTCTGAGGATTCGACAACCCAAGCTACACTACAAGTGACCGCTTGACCCTTAAAACTTGGGTAAATTTGGGCGAGACCAATAGGTATATAAATATTCATATATTTTTATTTTAAATAAAATTTATAATAGTTATTATTTAGATAAATCTAATATATTTTATATGTAAATATATTTTATATTTATATTTATAATTAAATTTTTATGTGTGAATATATAAAAAAAATATGTATATATTGTTATATATTTGATTATAAATAGTAGTGCATTATAAAAATGATAAAATTTCAAATACATAATATCAATATGAATGTAATACCTTGGAATAAATTCATTCCCCACCAAAAAAGTCAATAATACCCCCTTAAACGAGGCTGAAAATCCACAAAATGTTAAAAAATCGGGGTACCCCGACTAAAAATTCAGTTTTGGAGGCCTTATGGGCCTTTTTGGGCCTCAAAAAAATCTTGACTGTGGTTACCCCAAGTCACAACAACGTAGAGCTCGTCGTAGGCTTCGATTTGATATGTGTTAGAGCTCAAACGGACACCCGGATCAAAAGTTATGGCCATTTGAAGTTCGAGTTGCGTTTTCAACATATTTTGGATATTTTTTTAATTTTTTTTATTTTTTAAGTCTTCAAATTGTTATTAAATGACTATTAATCCAAAAAAATTAGCAAATTATTAATTAAAAATATTTTTTAAATTTTTTTATAATCCATTTTCACTAAATATCTTATATATTAAGTGTAACTGTATATTAATACTTATCTAAAATATATTTAAAATTATATTTAAAAAATATATATTATATTTATATTAATATAACTATATCTATATATTTAAATATTAATATATATTTTTTAATGAATTTTTTTTGGAAGTAGACTGTTTATCAGCTCTTTTAAAAAAAGCACTGATAAAGACCCCCCTTTATCAGTGCTAACGAAATAGCACTGATAAAGGGGGGTACCTTTAACAGCGCTAAAAAAAGTGCTCTTAAAGGGGGTACCTTTATCAGCTCTAAAAAAGTGCTGATAAAGGGATACTTTTATCAGCGCTTTTTTTAGCACTGATAAAAGTACCCCCCCTTTATCAGCGCTTTTTCATTAGCGCTGATAAAAGTGTGGCACTGGGAAAAATTGTTTTTGTGGTAGTGAGTTAACCATTCAATGAAAAATTAAAAATCTACCCATGTGTATGAGCGGACTACTGCCTCAAGATACGATGTATTTCATTTTTCATCACTGGCTATTATGGATGTTCATAACTATGGATTGAAATAAAATAATATGATATATATGACAGAAATTTAATTTTTTAATGGTAAATAAATATTATACCACTTAATTTATAATCTAATTAAAAATAAAAGAGTTGTGTGTGTATATGTGAGGGCTACCGCCTCTCCAACCGATGTATTTTATTTTTCATCATTTACTCACATAGATTATATATATAACTAAATTTAACGAAATAATATTATATCTATGAAATAATTATAAATTTTTAAATATAATACTATACTTTCCTTATTTCCCTCATTTTCTTTGAAAAATGGAAACCTTACCCATGCGTATGTGTGTACTATCATCTCCATGTTGTAATGTAATTCATTTTTCGTGACCATCTTACAAGGTTGGTTATAAAATTATAAATAATTTAAAAAAATGATAACTATAAAATTATTATAACTATGAAATTTATATAATCATGATCCATTTTACCATATTCAACCTACCCAATCCATTTCCAACTTATAAGATGAAAGTTCTCAAAATGTCTGGTGTGAACTTAATCGATTAAATAACTAAGTATAACATGAATATAAGTGAATTAAAATGAATAATAAATCATAAAAAGGTTATTAAGAAAGTAAATAAGTAACATAATTTTATTATTCATGAGATAAAGAACATACCTGACAAGTTGGACTTGAGGTAAGAGACACTTTACCTCAAAAAATTATTTTAATGATTTTAATGATTTATTTTCTAAATTTTTTTTAATCCATTTCTGTATTATAAATTTTTTATGGATGTATTTATATGTAAATAAATAAATTATAAATTTTATTTTATTCACATTTTTAATTTCTTTTAAAGGTTTTAAAAATTAGTATTTTTATATATTTTATACAGAATATTATAACATTATTTACAAAAGGAAAAAAGAAATATTATATTTTAATGTATAAAACATCAATTTATTTTCCCACCATAATAACCATTATTTCGTATTTGTCTTGATTTATAAGCTTCCATGTTTTATTTATTGAAAAAACCACCTTCTCTTTGTTCTGGGTATTTTTGTTTTGAAAATGGGGTTTTAAAGTAAAGGGATATATCAATATCCGAAAGTATTTTAATTATGGGATAAAAAGTTTATTTTTATGAGTTTGATTATGGAAATGTAATATTTTATGTAGGTTATGTTCCATGAAAACTTTTTATTAATGATGGTTACATTGGATATATCTCTTATGATGGGTGATCCCAATATAGATCTCCAATGTATTAGGTAATTATTATGTTATCTAGAGAATTATGTTGTAATTAACCAATTATTTTATTCCATTTTAAAGGGTTCTATGAATATGGTCTCCTAAGGAACATATATAACATTTTTAGGCCAGGTAATGATATTTTGTGGAAATATTTTGATTTCATAATGTAATCTAATGTTCTTTTTTTAAGTAATGATTATTCCCTTTATGGGTAAAAGGGTATGTTTTTAAGAAAATGGGTTCAAGTGTTCAAATGTTTTCTATAATACCCTCATAATTATGATATTTTTTCCTTTATGTTTTATTATTAAGTGTTTTACAAAAAAAACTTTGGATATTAAAGCTGATTTGATTTGTAATTAAATGATAATTTGAGTTCAAAGTTTATTATGTTTAAGAAAAACTCTCTTTTTTTAAGAAAAACCCTCTTATACGATCACTTGTTTTTGAAATGGACTAATAGGTTTCTTAAAAAAAATTATATCCCTTATTATTGTTATTTTTAACATTCTATATTTTTAACCATTTTTCATAGGATTTAAGGATTATTGGGAACAATGATGAAGTCAAGTTGAAAATCTTGAAGATTTTTCCTGAATAGAAAACATGGTTTATTTTAAAAGCTTTCTATTATGAAAAATATATATATTGAGTGGATGTGTCCACTTTATAATGTATGGGTTGTTAATTAAGAGTTATAACATAATTCCCTAAAACTATAAGTCTAAAAAGATCTCCAAGAATGAAAGAAAATGAGTTCTTGTCTATAAATTAAATTATGGGTCGAATAAGGATCAGGTCCTTATAACTTATATAAAATTTCATGTTAAAATTTAACACACACAAAATGTTATGATAAATTTACTGGAGTAAAATTAAAATGGGAAAATTTACTTTTCATGTAATTCAAAAATTTAAACTCAAATTAAAAAATTTAAAGAAAAATTAAATCGAGCTTTATGTGGGAAAATTTAATCAATTATTATCAAAAAAATATTTAACAAATACTTGGTTTATCACTATCTTACATGGGTTTCAAATTGTATTATGGGATTTCTAATATCTTATGAAGATATCGAGTCTTATAAGAATCTTATCTCATGAGGCTATATTACACCTTTTTTATATCTTATGCATTCACTGATTCTTATGAAAATATTATCTTATAAAGCAAATGTAAATTATAAAAACAATTTATCTTAATAGATATATTTTTTATCTTACAACAATTCTATCCAATGAAATTGTCTTATAAAAATTATTATCATATTAAAAACTAGTATCATATGAAATTATTTGTCTTAACAAATCTATATCTCATGATATTTTTAATTCTTATAAAAAAATGTTTCTTTCTATATTTCAAAATTGTTTCATGATTTTGTATAACTCAAAAATATTTTTTCAAAAAATCAATATAAGATCTATTTTTCTTTTTATTTTAATTCACTTTATATTCTTATCACTTTTTTTTCTCTGATTTAATTTTTTTTAATTATATATTAATTATTTCAATACTATGTGAATTAGATAGGAAGTATTTTATGTAAAATTGAATGAATATCATGTGGGAGAAGTGTGGTTGATATTAACTCATTATATTTATGGTAGAAAATTCAAAATTTTAATTTTCTTCGTATTAGTTACAAACTGTTAAGTATGATTATCTTGTAAATACATAAAGTTTATAAGGATAAATAATTCATATTCAATGGAATTATTTATTACTAAAAATAACTATTCATTCATTTATTTTAATGATTTTATCTATACAGCTATTTTTGTTTTATATAATACTAAAGTTGCTTCCAACTCTAAAGTAGTTTGTTATCTTTGAGAATTAAAATTATGTTTTCTATTTTGAAAAAAAAACATACTGACTAATATTTCAAAAGATTATATACATGTGACTACCATTTTTTAAAGTTGTTATGTATGAAGAAACTTTGTAAATAGAGTTTGAACGAACCATTTCAGGACAAGATCACTGGAAGAATGTTGAGTGTTGTGTGCATGAAATCACTACACTTACCATGTGATTTCTTTTTGGATGAACTCAATTGTGAAATTTCGCACTATCAAGGAGATAAAAGTTTATTCTTTATCAATATTTTGAACTTAACCATTTTATTTTTTGTTATGTAGTGATATATTCTTCATATATTTTTCTATGTATATAGATTCATTTTATGAGCTTTCAACCAAAATTAGGACTTTTGGGTTATACTACCCATTCAAAAGGTATATTGGTTTATACCTCTATGTGAGAAAAAGTTAGGACTATTTTAAATTTTGAATTTAGGTTAGAATAGTTAGTTGTAATGGTTTTTTACTCCCCTTTAAAAGTTAGGATATATTGGTTGGGCCTCCACTATAAAAGATAGTTGTAATTAGGTTGTGACTCCCCATAAAAATCAGTATTTTAGTGAGTATTGTTTCTCTTGAGGATAGAGATAAGTTAATATTATACATAATATCACTTTGATTCAAACTACTATAAAAACCTATTGTGTAAATAATTTATTTTCAACTAGTTAAATTTTTTGAACATTGATATAGTCTTTAAAATTTTATAAACTAGAAATTTAACCCCTTACATGATCATTCAACTATCTCCCCATATGGTCAAACAATTTGTATCAAATAAGGTCCCTATTTTGAACACTATAATTCATTACTCTGGTATACATATTTGTGTAGTAAAATTCTTCATAAACTTGATAGTATAAGGGAAAAGATCATTTGAGATTATAGGTTTAAGTTTAAATAGTGGTTGTATCCCTTTAAGACCTCTATTATTTGATAATACTAACTAAGTCTATTGGATATATCAAATGTAATTTTTACTCAAATAGTTATGCATTGATCATTGGTCTATTATAGTAAAACCTTATCAACTCCATAAAATGGTCCAAATACATTAAATGGTAGTGTTTGTGCCACATGTGTCTTGAATTATAAGGTAATTACCATTTAATATTTTGTAATTTGAAAAAAAAATGTGTTTAGTCACATATCGATACAAAAACATTCCCGTGATATATGGATAATTATATATGTTACACATTATGGAATTGAAAAATTAAAAATAACAAAAGTTGAACTGTTAAGAGATGAATATCAAGATTATAAAATGATTGAATAATAATCTATAAATAAAATTTTCTAAATATTCACTAGAATAATAAATATAAAGAGTTTTTTAAGAGAAATATTGGACAATATAGTTCTTATTTAAAGAGTTCTTGGATATTTACAAAATAAATAACATGCTAAAAAGGAATTTTTTTATGAAAGAAAAAAACTTCAAAGAGTATACCCTTGATGAACTTATTGGTTCTTTATTATAATATGAACTGGCTCATAAAAATATTTCCAATAAAGTGATTAAAAAGAAAAAGGTGTTTATTTTAAATCAAAAAATGTCACTATTTATTCTTATCAATTTGAGTTACATGGAAGTAAAAGAGATTAATTTTCTCTAGTAGTAAAAGGAATATTTAAAGAAATAAATGATACCATAAAAATTAGAGGGGATTATTCCAATGATGATCATAAAGGAAGAAATAAAGACAATGTTATTTATAATGATTCTATGGAAGTATTTTTTTTATGAATATAGAATAAAAGGCCATATAAATTTTGAATTTCAAAATTTAAAGAAAGAAATAAAGAAAAAGATAATTAATAAGAAATATAAGAGATATCTTACATCTGGTTAGACTTATATGGAGAATTTAGATTCTAGTACTGAATCTCGAATAAAAAATGAATCATAAAATGTGTGTTTCATGGATTCATTAAATAATGTTAGTGATTATATTTATGATTTCAATTTATCTAATTCTGATAAAACCATTATTGATGAGTAATGTGAATAAATTTAAAGGTTAAAAAATGATATTATTAAACATTATGATATTTATAAGGAATTTAAGGAAAAACATAAGAAGAGTGTTGAATAATATAAGTTTCTTTCTCGAGGAAACAATAAACCTAAGGAAGAAAATGATAAGTATAACGATTTTATTTCAAGAAATGATGAATAAGAAGAAAGAATTTTCAAAATCTTATGTGGTTACTTTAAAATTTCTATGAACGAAAAAGAGGGGATCAAAAAGTATATTTAAAGTTTGAAGAAAAAAATTTCAGCATTTTTTCAATGAAGAGAAAGTTATGATAAAATGATGATGTTGAACAAAATACACACACATAATACAAGATTTGGATATGATATATGATTAGATAAAATGTAAAAAACTTTATTTATTAAAAGTTATAAAGGAATTATATTAACTACTACTTGTTTTAGATGTATAATGAATGGTCATTATGAAAGTTAACGTGCATTAAAATTTCTATAATATTTGGGGAACAAATAAGATTTTATTTCTGACTATTTATCATAAAGATTACCCATGAATATTTGTCTGAAATATATTTGGGTTCCCAAAAAATCATTTACTAATCCCATTAGACCCAAAGTTTCATGGGTTCCAAAAATTTCTTGACACCATTTTTATATGATATATTACATGGAAATATAAAGAAGGAAACTTAGTACATAGACAATGGATACTCTAGGAACATGATTGGATATCTATCAATTTTTTTATCTTATAATATTTATAATAGAGTAAATGTGAATTTTAGAGGTAACTCAAAAGGAATGTTAAATGTTTTTAGAGGAATATTTCTAAATTTGGAATTTAAAAATTTTATGAACAAAATAGACGTTTTCATAACTTTTCAGCACCTAGAACATGCCCAAAAAATAGTGTAGTTGAATAAAAAATAATAATACTATACAAGAAATGGATAGAACCATAATAAATTAATTAAAAACACCTAAATATTTCTTGTAAGAATATATAGTTACACCCTTCTATGTTCCAATAGAATTATTTTAATACCTATCTTGAATATGACTCTTTATGAATCATGGAAAAGAAGAAAAAATGAAGCTCTTTCTTTAATAGTTTTCTGTTGTAAAGTTTTTATATTTAATATAACTATTATTTGGATAAATTTGATTTTAAACCTAGTGAAGGGATATTTTAGCATATTAAAGTGTTAGTAAATCCTATAGATTCTATAAAAAAGGTCAATGATCATTAAAGAATATATTCATGTTAATTTTGGTAAAATGGTTTAAAATATAAATCACTAAATAAAAATCATATTAAAAAAGATTTTAGATAATTTTATTTTTAGTGAATATGAAAATCTAGAATTGAATTCACCTATTGAGGGGGAGAATCACCCCAAATAATGATCTTGGAAAACATATAAATATCATCTTATAGAAAAAGTTATTGGAGTTTTTATGTTTGGTGTTCAAACAATATATTCTATAATAAATTATTATTCTCACAATTCCTTTATTCCTAATTTTGTTCCAAAATATATTTATGAATAATAGAATGGTCCTAATTGGATTTTAGCTATAGATGAAGATCTAAATTATTTTTATATTGATATTGTTTTTAAAAAAGTTAAACCACAAAAATATCAAAAAAATGGTACTAAATGGATATTTAGAAACAAACTTCATGAATATAAAAATATTATTAGAAATAAATCCAGATTAGTTACTCAATGTTATTTTCAAGAAGAAGGTATTGATTATGAAGAAAACTTTTCACCAGTTACTAGGATTGAAGCTATTAAAATTTTACTAAATTATATGTCTCATCATATATTTAACAATTATCAAATAGATATGAAATTCACTATTCTTGATGGTTTAATCTATGTAGGGTTATATGTAAAACAACTCATGTGTTTTGAACAATAAAATAAATCTAAACATGTTTTGAAACTTTTTAAATATCTTTATGGACTCAAACAATCCCCTAGAGCATAGTATGAAAGATTTTCTCAATTTATTTTGAAAAATATTTTTTTAAAGGAAAAATAAACCACAATTTTTTTATTATTAATAAATATAAATATATTTTGGTTACTCAAATTTATGTTGATGATATCATTTTTGTATATTCAAGAGAGATTATTTGTAAATAAGTTTTTGATTTAATGACTTTTTAATTTGACATGAGACTTATGGGAGAATTGAAATTCTTTTTTTTTCATCAAATATTTCAAAGGAATTATATATTTTTTCTTAATTAATCAAAATATTATAAGGAATTGGCTAAAAAAATTTAATTATTTTAAAATCTCAGAAAACCATATGGGTACTTTTTTTAAAATAGATATTGATAAAGCTAAAAATAAATTAATACTAAAATTTTATAAGAATTATTGGTGTTTTATTTTATTTAACTGCATATATAACAAATTTGATTTTTTTTTTCATATGTATATGTGCTATATTTCAAGCTAACATTGATGAGATTTACTTTAAACTATTATAAGAATCATTAAATATGTTAAATTTTCTTTAAATCGTGGTCTATTTATCATTTAATAACCTATTTTGAATTGAAATTTATTCTAATTATGATTTTGGAGGATGTAAAATTGAAAGGAAAATTACAAGTGGAATGTGTCACTTTTTTATGTAAAATTATAGTTTATCAGATTTTAAATAAACAACATTCTATATCTTTATCTACAAGTGAAGTGGAATATATTACTGCTTCTTATTGTTATGAAAAAAAAATTATTGATTAAACAAAATTTCACTAATTTTGATGTTTATTTTTATAAGTTACGTATTCTATGTGATAACTCATTTTTTATTGTTATTTATAAAATTCCTTTAAGAAACTATAGATCTAGGAATATTAAAGTTAGATATCATTTTATTAGATATAATGTTTAAAAATTTAAAATCTATTTGTAATATGATTCTATTTATGATAAATTACATGAAATATTTACTAAACAACTATATTTATCTATGTCTAAGAAAATAAAGTATGAACATGGTATGATGGATATTTTAAATGAATCTATATGGTTCTGTTTTATGTCCAATGAGTATGTAAATTGTCTTTCTTTTCTAGTTCAATAGCATATACCTTCACTACTAGTTACATTTAATTAATTAAAAAATAATTTAATAATTCCTTAAATATATTAACATGTTTTCTTGGATCCTTATACCATTTTCAAGTCTTATACAGAATAAGTTATTTCACTTTATTACATAATAGGAATTAAAAATCCGAAAAAAATTAGTTTAGTTTCTTTAAAACATTAATTAAAGGAGAAAATTACTATTTTTATTATTTATTTCCTTTAATTTTGGTATATATTTTTAAAAGGTATAAATTTATTAGGGGATAGATTCTTTAAATATATTATTAATTAAAAGATATTGAGATATTCTATGTTTGTTTTTAAAATTTTTTCTAAATCTATTTTAAACTCTGTTTTTCAAAACTTATTTAAATGATGAAAGTAAATTTTATCATGATATCTGGTAATTCATTATTTATATTCTTTATAAGATTAGAAGTTATCTTTGGAAATCTATAGTTTATATTTTTTCTATTAAAATATTTTTAAATTTCTCAAAAAACTAAAAGTGTTCTATTTATTTCAATTTTAAAATGATTTTTATCAAAAAAGGAGAGTTTTTTTAATATAATTTTTTATCCAAAATAAGGGATAATTTTGTAGGTTTTTTTATAATTATCAAAAACGGGGTAGATTATTGAGTGGATCCTTGACACTTTTTTTATAATTAAAAAATCCCCATTTTATTCTCTCTAATATGAAATAAGAATTTTTTTTGAATCTTACACTACTTATAGAAGAAAACAATGATGTTGAAATTATTTATTTTTCATTGTTTATTCATTATTTAATTTTTAGTTAATTTTTCTTTATTATTTATTATTCTATTATTCTACTTTATTCTATAAGAAATTTGTTTCGAAAGTTTTTTTGACTAGGAACTATAATTTATGAAAATGTTGAACCTCACAAAAATCCTGAATCTTATGAAATATTTTTATCTTACAAAATTTATTTTTTATAATACTAAAAACTATCATACACGGGTTTCAAATTTTATTAAAAAAATTTTGATATCTTATGAAGGTAATGAGTCTTATGAGAATCATATCTAATGCGACTATTTTATGAATTTTTTATATATTATTCATTAACCTCTTTATACAAATATACTATCTTATGAAGGATATATATCTTATGAAAATATTTTATATTATTAAATTTATTTTATATATTACACAAATTGTATCTTATAAAATTTTCTTAATTTTTTTTATCATACAAAAAACTCTTATCAAATAAAATTCTTTATCTTGTGAAATAGATGTCTTATAAAATTTTTATTTATTAAAAAGGAATATATCTTAAGAGATTTTAAAATTCATAATTTATTTCATATGAATTAATATTTTATTTTTAAAAACTCAAAATATTTTATGTTTTTTTATTTTTTATTTTGATTCACTACATATTCTTATCACTTCTTTCCATGATTTAGTTGTTTCATAATTACTTATTAATTATTTTGATTCTATGAGAATTAGATTAGAATTATTTTTTATATAATTAAATGAGTATCATAAGGGAAGAAATTTTTTTAATATTAATGCTCCATATTTACAGTAGAAAATTCAAAATTCAAAATTTCTAAATAGTTGTTTCAAACTGTTAAGAGTGATTATCTTTTAACTCTATAAAGTATTTAATTATGATTAATACATATTTAAAATAATTATTTATTGCTAAAAATTAATTTTATGTTAATTTAATTTAATTATTTTATATATACAATTGTTTTTGTTTTATAAATTAACAAAGTTTCTTCAAACTATAAAGTAGTTCATTATCATTGAGAGAGAAAATTGTGGGTGTTTTTTGGGAAAATAAAAACTAAAATGTATAATATTTTTGAAGATTATATGGATGTGGTTATTTCTTTTGAAAGTTTTTATGTATGAAGAAACTCTATAAATAGAGTTTGATAGAACCAGTGAAAGACAAGATTTCTAGAAGAACATCAAGTGGTGTATATGATAAATTACAACTCTTACTATGTGATTCCATTTTGGGCTAAGATCAATCATGAAAATCTTCACTTTCAAGGATATCAAAGCTACCTCTTCCTCGACATTCAAAACTTCAATGTTTTATTATGATTCTATGGTGTTGTATTATTCTTATATTTTCTATGTTCATAGAGTCATTTAATTCCTTTTCATTCAAAAGTAGTATTGTTAGGTTATAATACCCATTCAAAAGGTATATTGGTTTGTTCCTCTAGGTGAGAGAAATATAGGCATATTTTGGGTTATGAATCCATGTTGAAAAATTCAGCCATAATGTGTTGTGTCTCCCTTTTAAAAGTTTGTTTTGGTTGGTTCTACCTCTACTAGAAATGGTTGTTGTAATTGGGTTGTGACTCCTCATGAAAATACAATATTTTAGTGGACACCATTTATCTTGGGGATATAGAGGAATTGAAGAGTGTATTTACGATAACTTTGATCCTAATTACTATAAAAATATTTTGGTTTCCTAATTTATATTTCACTGGTTAAATTATTTTAACTTCGATATAATCTTTAAAATTTTATAAACTAGTCAATTCACCCCCCCCCCTCCTATTGACCATTCTTTTATATCAACATATAGGCTAACAATCCCCTATATTCTAATCAAGTAGTAATCCCAATATATAAAATCAAAAAAAAAACCAGACCACTTCCCAAAATTTCATCTCCTAGCATCTTCTAAAGAGACAACAAATGGTGACTCGAATGACCACCTCAATAAAGAACTAATAACTCAAAACCACTGAGGATAAAAATGTATATGGGTTATACACTATAATATATAAGTTACAAGTGTTTAATTACTCTAAATAATTGAGAACCAAGCATCATAAACCTTTACTACTCTCTTACCCAAAGGAAGGATCAAGAACATTATGAATTCTCCACCTAAAGGATCTCAAAATAACGCCATAGAATAAACATCACCTTTAATAATTTCAAATACATGACCTTAGGAATCTGAGAAGATAGAAAAACACTCACCACTCTATTTAGATTTTGGTTTAATCCAAAAACTATAATATTCACTTCCAATTAGATGAGTAATCACCCGTTAGATCATCCCAAGTTATAGTCTTTTTATGTTCCATCGAGACCTTTTTGGGAGGAATAATCCAAATAACATGATCCATAAACCCAATCGATTTATTATTCACAATAAAATAGATCCAAATTATACCAATGAAAACTAATTTATTAATCCAAAAACACTAATTATCAAGTATAAATCATTTAAAACTTATCGTTTTTTAAAACACCATGATTTAATAAAGAGTTAAAAACTCATTTAAAAAATCACAAATTTTTTAAAAAGGATTCAATTAAAAAAATTAGAAAATCTATTTTATAAATCATTTACAATTTAAAATACTAAATTACCTAGTAGGGAATTGAAAACATTTAAGTTGGCTTGGAAAACCACCAACATCGCTTTAAAACATTTCAAAACACATACTGGTTTTCATTTTAAAACCGACCACTCTTGAAAACATAATCCAAGAGAGTCAAAATACATTGCAAATTTCCCGAAAAATTGGTTTTAAAACCAAAAAAATTTATGAAAATGAAATTATTTTTAAAAATAATACCAATTCCTCATTTCAAACCAAAAACAATTTTCATGAAATCCTCTATCCATAGAAAAAAACTTCAAACCAAAAACCAACCACATCAACACATTAAAAGATCTCATTGATTTACTCCAAATTATTGAGAACCATTAAAGAATAGTCTAAGAATTAGGTGGTCTAAATAACCAATCCAAACATGATGTAGAAATATAAAAGGCTTGGACACATGGTTTGATATACCGTGCACCAATTGAGTAATAGTCCCTAAAATATTTCCAGAATCAAGTTCATGGTCTCTAAATAGTTTTACACACCACATAAGCTAACCATAGAACACTGATTCTTCCACTATTTTCATCTTGAAAATAAAGATAAATCCCCAAAGTATCTAATGTAACACAATGGGGATAAAAAAACCATAAATCTAGATGAAAATCCATTGACAATAATCAAAATGAATCTCAAATCCAAGATTCAAATCCTGACCACCCATGGTAATTCGAGTCTCATAGTGAGAAAGAGTTTTATAGACTCCATCAACACCTACTACTTAAGTTCCAATATTCCTATCTTCATACTAACAAACTTATAAAATAAAAATAGTTATATTCAAGATCTTAAGAATTTCAAAAATCCTAGCTCTGATACCATTTTGTAATGAACCATCCCGGGTTAACCTATCATGTATTCCAGCCTGGTTTTCCACAAGGCCTGAAGTATGTTCCTAATCACCATGAGAAATAGACAAGAACTAGGGTGTTAAGATTAATTTAATGGGAATTATTTCACCCATGAATAAAAAATAAAATTATAGTGAAAACTTATCAAGAATCTTACATGACTTATCCATATGTTAGACATCTATGCACATCGAATAAATAGTTACACATAAAGAAACTAACTAGACATGGCATAAAAGATATAATTATCCAAATTAAATTTAATAAATTAAAGTTCACATTCTAATTAATAAACATAAACAATCCAAAAAATTTAACATCTCAAAATAATAAATAGAGAGAAAAATACTTCACATATCTAATATAGAAGGGGATATAAATAAAGGTACAAGTAGAAGACTTAGACAAAAAAATATCCTAAAAATAAATCAATCCCAACTAGCCATTAAAATCTCTATGTGACCCAAAATAACCATCACATCCTGACTCATCCATCAATGGACCCAATAAAAAAATCCAAACTGAGATCACAACCATGGTTTCTATATAGAAATATGAGAGATTCACACACCCACACACATGAGTATATATAGGGTGTGATAAAAATAGTCCTAGTAGGATTTCATCCAAGATTTTATGTAATAATTTTCAAAAAAAATTCAAAAAATCTATTTTGAACATAATTTATAAGGACAGTTTTTCATATGTGAGAATAAAGAAACCAGGTAAGGAACATAAATTTATCTTATAAAAACAACCACTAAAATATGACTAATATAATTTCACAAAATATTATATGTAATTAATTTCTTTAAAAAATCCAAAAATTCTAGGTTTAATATAATTTATAAAGTAGGTATTTCACATGTGATAATAATTAAACCAAGTATTGCACAAAGATTACCTTTATAAAAACATCCCCTATGACTTGTACTTATCATCCTATATGATGCTCCTCCCAAGGAACCCACAATGGTGAATCCCCTAGACTGTGGCATGGTTCCCCTTAAACTTTTATGACCAAACAACCAAGTCCTTAACCACTATGGAATGGTCATCCAACTCCATGGTGTAGGATCCCACTAGACTGAGCTCCACAACATAGCCTCACCCATTTGATGTGGGGTACATCCATATATTAGAATCAAGGACCCTAATCCATGGACCTCCATGGAATTAACACCCCTTTCCATGGATTGGACTCTCCCATCGAACCCTCACTATGGTGTGGCACACCCTGCCATGATATAACCACCCCACACTTGACGAATTCAAGGAAAACCTTACAGAAAAATAAAAATAAGGACTCGGTATTATTACATTACATAATCTTGAATTTATTCAAGAAATTACTTCCTTTCACATTGAGTGTCATTTCAATTTTAGATATTTAGAAAAAAGTTACATAACACATTCATGAAATTACACATTAATATAGAGTGGATACCCTAAAAATGGTACTCATTCCTTCCAAAATATAAAAACTTTTTCAAATAAAAAATGATTTCATAGAAAATTATTCTAAAATTTAAATTGGATTACTTATTTGTATTACATATCCTTATAACCTATGAAAATCATTTAAAAACTTGGGATGACCACAAAAAGCTCAGTAAGGGATATAAAAATAAGGAAAGAACACATTAGTCCATGAATACTTGTAACGTATGAAAACATTTTCAAAGGACATACTTTTCACCCACATATACTTAATTTGTAAAACATGATATTTCCACAAGATCCCTAAAAAACATAAGAACATAAATAGAACCACAATTTTATCTTGGGGCATTACTTACATAATTTTTAACCCTCTCAGCTACCTTATAATTTGTATAACCATCGCAGTTACACTTGGAGTAACCATATGGTTGACCTTCAACTTACACACACCCAATTAATTAAAGGGATATATAGCTCACAACCTTAATAATAAACAATTACCAAGAACCATAACATGATCATACAACATTAATAATTCCATAAAAACATTTCTCTTGAATTTCGTAAAATAGAATTTAAGAAAAATATTTTTAAAAGAAAATCCCCTTATAAATATCATATAGTTGAAGAGAGACATAATATAGTGGATGTAATATGTATATAAACTATAAATACACATAAATAAACATATTATAAACAAAACCCATCACACAAACAATTTTAATACCACATGGATAATGAATTAGAAGGTTAACCCAAAGAATTGAAATCGGGTTAAGAATTCCCTCACCTTGGATTTGTCTTACTTCAAACTTTTTTAAACCTATTGTATAATGGTTAAAAGAGTGTTATTAGTATTTTACAGAAACATTTTCCTGTTTATAAAATCTTATATTATCATTTCATAACCTCATTTCACCCATTAATTTTTAGTATTTTGTTCCTTTTATTGTTTTTGTGTGCATTCTTTACACGATTTCCATGATTAGTTCATGATGGATATTCTTGTCGATTGGAAGTGAAACTCCAGAATTGTAATGGAGTGGTATTTAAATGTTTTTAGAACCATAAATTATACCTTTTATCCTTTTTAATTCTTACATGAGGATGATTCATAAGTTAAATCATTATTCATATTTTTTTAGGTCATTTTGGAAATTCTTCAATCGTAATGAACTCATTTGTTTTATAAATTAATAACATGTGTATAAAATGATTCCATAACCTTATATAAGATATAATACATAAATTTGTTCAACCATAAAAATTGTTTCATGACCAGTCTTGAAGGAAGTAAATGAAATTGAAATCACATCGTCCACGATGTCGGTATTTCGACACATCACGGACAGTGTTTTAATTTCTTGAATAAGTGGGAGAGGAGAAGAAATGTAACGGTGAGTATTCCATAAACATGATGAAATCCAGAATATGTAAGATAATTTATCATTCATTCTTCTTTAATAAGGTTAGGTGATTAAAGTATAATAAAATAAGGGAATCTCGAAATAAAATAAAAGTTGAGAAATCCCTTACGAAAATTCGACAACATAACAGCATCGCTTAAAATTTCATAAAGTATTTTGATGAGATAAAAGGGGTCTCTAATAATTATTAAATAATATGGGAATTAAGGGGATATGTAATGACATAACCCAAAAAAAGACAAAGGAAATTAAAAAGAATAACATAAAATAAAATCTTGAAAAAAAGAAGGGTGGTGGATTCCCTTACCTTGTAGAGTAACTCCTAAAACATGAAGGTTGGAAACTTGGGGGATTGAGAACACCTTTAGAGGACTACTAGGGAGGTAAAAAGTCCATATCTTTTTTGAGGATGAATTTTTAATGAATTTAATGAAGGAATGGGTTGGTATTTATAGCAAAATTGAAGGAATATTTTATTAATTTCCAAGGGACACCTCATTAGAGGTATTTTCAAAAGCATGGGTTTTTCCCATGGTATTGGCCCATGGTATTTTACATTTGGAAAACCTCATAAGATATCTTATTTTACACAAGTATACCAGAATTATTACATCATTATTACATCATTAATTATGTCATTAAACACACCAAAACACAAACTGTATTTTTTACTATTCACCGAAAATTTAACTATTTCAGAAAAATCCCAAAAAATCACTCTTACCATTTTTCAACGTGTATAATTCAAAAATGAACTAAATATTTTGAAAATATTTTTCTAAATATTATTAATTTAATTTTTAAATAAAATCATACTTTATTCAAAAATTAACAATTTTAATTCTATAACTGCTTTTATATCACATTGAAAAATTAACCAAGATGTCATTATCTTAATTCATTAAGAAAATAAAATATTAATATAATTTAATATTCATTAGGGTCATGATAATATTCAGAAAGGTATGTTTCTATTCACCAAAAATCAAGTTGGTTCCATTAGACTCCAAATAACTTACCGATCGTTGTTGTAGATGACAGTTTTTTGAAATTAAAAACATATAAGCTGTAAAATTATGTTTAAAGGATAGATATAAATATCTACTTAAAACAAAGTTTCATGCATTTAAAAATATTTTTAAATCATTAGGGTGTTACATTATTCCCACCTTTTATAAATTTCATCCTCGAAATTTTATTTACTTATTAAACAATTGAGGGCACCTTTCCCTCATAACATTTTCAAACTCCCATGTTGTTTCTTCAACCATGTATTTTATCCAAAAAAACTTTACTTGGTGGATTACCTTATTCCATAATACATGATCCCTTTGATCAATAATCTGAATTGGTTTCTCTTCATAAGAAAGGTTCTCTTCCAGCTAAACTCTTTTTTGGGCTCAAGACCTGAGTTGAATCTGGCACATACTTTCTCAACATCAAAACATGAAAAACATTGTGTACCTGAGACAAACTCGGAGGCAAATCTACTCGGTATGCAAGTGGTCCAAATTTCTCTAGGATTTCAAAAGGACCGATGAACTTCGAACTTAGAATTCCTTTCTTACAAAAATGTATCACACTTTTCTAAGGAGAGATTTTAAAGTAAACATGGTCACCTAACTCGAAATAGAAGTCTTTTCTTCTATTATTTGCATAACTTTTCTTCCTACTTTGAGCTTTCCTCAGGAGGTGCTGGATCGTCTTCACTTTCTCAGCCACTTCCTCTACTAATTCTGGCCCCCGTCAACTTTCTTTCACCGAATTCATCCCAAAATGCTGGAGTTTGGCACTGCTTCCCATAAAATTCCTCAAAAGGTTCCATCTATATACTGGAATGAAAAGTGTTATTATAAGAAAAATCAAATAAAGAAATATGTTAATCTCAACTTCCTTGGTAGTCCTGTGAACATGCTCAAAGCATATTCTCCAAAGTCTGAATCGTTCGTTCTGATTGGCCATTTGATTGAGGATAAAAAGTTGTACTGAAATTTAATTCTATTCCCAATGACTTCTGAAGCCCCTTCCAAAAGTTATAAGTGAACCTGGGATCCCGATCAGATACAATAGAAAGAGTAAATCTATGTAACCTGATGATCTCTTTGAGGTACAGTCGATAAAGTTGATCCAAATACATTATATCTCGAATATAAAGAAAATGTGTAAATTTTGTCAGCCGATCAATAATAACCCAAATTGCATTGTTACCTCAAGAAGTATTAGGTAGTCCCACCATAAATTCCATGGATACATTCTCCCATTTCCACTCTGGCACTGGAAAAGGCTGAAGCATCCCCTTTTGTAACTACCTCTCTGCTTTAACATGTTGTTGTGTCAAACATTTCATAGTAAAATCAGCAATATCTCTTTTCATTCCATCCCACCAATAATACTCTTGAAGGTATCTGTACATCTTAGTACATCTAATATGAACTAAAAAAGGAGAACTATGAGCTTCACATAAAAAATATTTCTTCAACTGAGAATCAAAAGTCACACACAACCTTTTTACAAATATTAACACACAATATTTATTAATGTTAAATTCTAGAAACTTATCCATTTTAACTGATTATACCTTTTTCTATAGCTCACAATCTTCCTTTTATGCTTGCTTAATTTTGGCTGACAATGATGACTGCATTGAAACCTGAAACAAAATAGGGGTATTTCCTGCACCAACAACTTCTAAGCCAAAATTCATCAAATCATTAATCAAGGGATCATATTGCAAATGTAACATGGTTAATGATGCATGATGTTTTCAACTCAAGGCATATTCCACTTTGTTTGCTTTTCTTGGATGAAAATTGATCGTGAAATCATAATCCCTTATAATTTCAACCCATATTCTCTGACTCATGTTTAATTCCTTCTGAGTGAATATATACTTCATACTTTTATGGTCAGTATATATTTGACATTTGGCTCTGTAAAAATGATGCCTCCAAATTTTTAAATCAAAATACCACAGCTGTCAATTCTAAGTCATGAATGGGATAATTTAACTCATGAGGTTTTAGTTGTCTTGAAGCATAATCAATTTCCTGATCATTCTGCATCAGATTACAACAAAGTCCCTTCAATGAAGCATCACTGTAGATGACAAACTCACCATTTTTGGAAGGCAAGGCCAAAAATGGATCATTCATCAATCTATTTTTTAGTTCCTGAAAACAAACATCACATTCTTATGTCCAAATAAATTTAACCCCTTTTCATGTTAACATGGTTATCAGGATAGATAACTGTGTAAAGTTCTTAACAAACCATCTATAATATCCTGCTAATCCAAGAAAACTACGAATCTCTATAACATTTCTAGGTCTTTTCCATTCATTAACCACTTTTTTTGGAAGGATCAACTATTATTCCATCCTTATTTACAATGTTCCCAAGAAAAGAAATCGGTTGCAACCAAAAATCACAATTTCTAAATTTTCCGTACAGTTTATTTTCCTTTAAGGTTTTTAAAACAACCCTTAGATGTTTTTCATGCTCCTATTTATTTTTAGAAAATTCCATAATATCATAAATAAACACATCCAAAAACTTATCCATGAACTCATAAAATATTTTATTCATAAGATTCATGAGTATAGAAGGTACATTTAATTAATCTAAACAACATAAAAACAAATTCATAATGCCCATATATAGTACAAAAAGTTGTTTTCAGGATTTCATCCTCCTTCACCTTCAACTGATGGTATTCAGATCTCAAGCCAATCTTGGAAAAGTACTGAGCTCCCTGGAGCTGATCAAACAAGTCATCTATATGAGGCAAAGGATACTTGTTTTTAATAGTGATGTTATTAAAATCTCTATAATTAATGAAAAGTCTCATAGAACCATCTTTCTTTTTAATGAACAAAATAGGGGCACCCCATGGTGATGTGCTAGGATGAATGAAGCCTTTATCAAGAAAAT
Organism: Viscum album; assembly: GCA_963277665.1. Taxonomy (NCBI): domain Eukaryota; kingdom Viridiplantae; phylum Streptophyta; class Magnoliopsida; order Santalales; family Viscaceae; genus Viscum; species Viscum album. The sequence goes on along the minus strand of OY728166.1, from coordinate 453,702,115 downwards.
CCTGCAACCAGTTTTTCAATTCAAGAAGATATATTTGAGCCATATGATATGGGGGTTTTGAAATTGGATTAGCATTAGGAACTAAGTCAGTTTTGAATTCTACTTCCCGATCAAGTATGACATCAGGTGACTCATCAGGAAAAACATCAATGTATTAATTTACCACTGGAACATCATTAATCTGAACAATTCCCTTGTTTTGAACAATATGAGCAAGATAACTTTTATTTCCATCTTTCAATAGTTTCTCAGCTTCCTGATATGTTATCAATTGTATGGGTTTGTTCTTGTATAAAAACTGAAACTCTTTCTAAAAAACAACTTATTTAACTCTACAGTCAATCTTAGCATGATAAACAGAAAGTCAATCCATTCCTAGAATAACATCAAACTCGATTAATGGAAAAACAACAAGGTTTATAGGTAAATTCTTTCCACAGACCATAATAGAAAGATTCTTATAATTCCTCTTTGCTATAATACTTCCCCTGGTGTTTTAACAATAATTTATGGTCTCATTTGTTGAGGTGATACTTCCAATTTACCAAAAAATCTCAGAAATAAAGGAATGTGTAGACCCCTTATCGAACAAAACTTTAGCAAAATCTGAGTAAACAAACAAAGTACCTAATACAACTTCATTGGATGGATCGACATTTGTTGACGTAGTCACAAAAGATCTCACTACACCTTTCTGTTTACATCCCGTATTCTTTACATCATTTGGATCTCTCTTTGGGAAGGAATTTTCATAATGACCCATCTCACCACATTTAAAACACTTAATAGTTTTAATTTCATGATTAGTCTTAGGATCATTTTCATTAAAATATCGGGCCATATTTCCACACTTATCACATCGAAAACACTTCCCAATTTTGGTAAGACATTCCCTAGGGTGCTTCTTGCCACACTTTTCACAAACTGGAAACTAGATTTTCTTACCATCATATTTCTTTGGTTGATTCTTACCCATTGCTTTCCATCTAGACCTCTTCTTCTCCTTGTTTCTAAAATGCACATGATCATCAGAAAACTTCATCTCTACCCTCTCAGAACATCGGACAAGTTTCTTATAACTTTTTAATTCACGGGAGGCCAATTCCCTTCGATACCTTGGATTTAGTCCTGAGTAAAATTGGTTGATTTTTCTATCAAGGTCCAGAATAAGATTTGAAGCATGCCTCACCAGTCGGGTGAAGTTCTCTTCATACACAGCCAAAGAATCTTCCTCATTTTTCTTAAATTCAAGTAATTTCTTCTCCATCCTAAGTCGCACCACCTTAGGAAAATATTTTTCAAGGAAAATATATTTAAATTAATCCCACTATAAGTCATAAACATCCTCTATATCCCGAATATTCTTGACCATTGACCACTACTGATTATATTCACCTTCAAAATGATAAATGGAAAGAATTACCTTTTGATTATCTGAACAACACATTACATAAAATATATTTTCAAGGGATTTAATCCATCCTTAAGATTCTACTGGGTCAGAAGATCCATTTAAAGCAGGAGGGTGTTATCTCATAAAATGTTCCACTAATTTCATGTTCTGTTGTGGTACCTCTAGTTATTCTCTTGCATGGATTCCACCACCATTTATTTCCTACTTCATCTAATCCATTACTGTCACAAACTACTCAGTTCCAATTCCTACCATTTCGGTCTGTAGATTTAGAAGGATGTCATTTTTTCGGTGTCGCTCCTCTTCAGCTTCCATGTTTCTTCTGCGAACAATCATTCTGAACAAACATATATTAGTCTAAGAAACATTGTAATCTTTAAATTCTATAACATTTCAAATTAACTATAGAGTAAAAAAGAATTTATGGTATTATATCAACATCATCCTAACCCCTAAAGTTATATAAACCATCCTCTGATACCAACTATAAGGACCCAACCTTATTACATTACATAATCTTGAATTTAGTCAAGAAATTACTTCCTTTAACATTGATTATCTTTTCAAGTTTAGAGATTTAGAGAAAAGGGACATAACCCATTCATGAAATTACACATTAATATAGAGTGGATACCCTAAAATGGTACTCATTCCTTCCAAAATATAAAAAAAAATCAAATAAAACACGACTTCATTGAAAATTATTAAAACATTTAACTTAGCTTACTTATTTGTATTACACATCCTTATAACCTTTTAAAATCATTTAAAAACTTTGTATCATCTCAAAAATATTAGTAAGGGATATAAAAAGATGGAAAGAGCACATTAGTCTATGAATACTTGTAACGTATGAAAACGTTTTCAAAGGAAATACTTTTCACCCATATATACTTACTTTGTGAAACATGAGATTTCCACAAGATCCCCAAAAACATAAGAACATAAATAGAACCATAAAGGTGTCTTGGGACATTACTTACATAATTTTGTAACCCTATCGGCTACATTATAATTTGTATAATCATCACAGTTACACTTGGAGTAACCATATGGATGACCTCCAACTTAAACATACCCAATGTAGTGGAGGGAGATATAGGTCCCACCCTTCATCATAAAAAATCCCCAAGAACCATAACATAATCATACAATATTAATAATTCCATAAAAACATTTCTTTTAAATTTCATAAAATAGAGTTTAAAAAAAAGTCTTTAAAAGAAAAGCCCCTTATAAATATCATATAGTTGAATAGATACTTAATAGAGTGGATGGAATATGTATATACACTGTAAATAAAAATAATTAAACATATTATAAAAAATCACATCACACAAACAATTTTTATACCACATAGATAATGAAGTAGAAGGTTAACCCAAAGAATGGAAATCGAGTTAAGAATTCCCTTACCCCGGGTTTGTCTTACATAAAACTTGTTTAAAACTCTTGTATAATGGTTAAAAGAGTGTTATTATTATTTTAAAGAAACATTTTCATTTTTATAACATCTTATATTATCATTTAATTACCTCATTTTACTCTTTAATGTTTAGTATTTTGTTCCTTCCATTGTTTTTGGGTGTATTCTTTACACGATTTTCACGATCGGCTCATGATAGATATTCTTGTCGATTGGAAGTAAAACTCCAGAATTGTAATGGAGGGGTATTTACATGTTCAAATAACCATAAATTATACCTTTTATAATTTTTAATTCTTACATTAGTATTATTCATAAGTTAAATCATTATTGACATTTGTTTAGGTCATTTGGGCGATTCTTCGATCGTAATGAACTCATTTGTTTTATAAATTAATAACATGTGTATAAAATGATTATAAAAACTTTTATAAGATATAATACATAAATTATAATCTTTTTAAACCATAAAAATGGTTCCATGACCAGTCTTGAAGGAATTAAATGAAATCGAAATCACATTGTCCACGATGTCGGTAATTCGACACATCACAGACAGTGTTTTAATTTCTTGAATAAGTGGGAGAGGAGAAAAAATGTAACGGTGAGTATTCCATAAACATGATTAAATCCATAATATTTAATATATAGGATCATTAATTCCTCTTGGATAAGGGGAGGTGGGGAAAGAAAAATAAAATAATGGAATCTCGAAATAAAAGAAAAGTTGAGAAATCCCTTACGAAAATTCAGCAGCCTAACGGCGTCGCTTAAAATTTCATAAAATATTTTGATGAGGGAAAATGTGTCTCTAATAATTCTTACATAATATTGGTAGTAAGGGTATATGTAATGAAATATCCCAACATAATACAAATTAAATTAAAAATAATAACATAAAATGAAAGCTTGAAAAAGAGATGGGTGGTGGATTCCCTTACCTTTTAGAGTAACTCCTAAAACATGAAGGTTGGGACCTTGGGGGATTGAGGACACATTGGGAGGAATACTAGGGAGGTAAAAATATCATATCTTCATTGAGGAATAATTTTTAATGAATGTAATGAAGGAATGGGTTGGTATTTAAATCAAAAGTGAAAGAATCTTTTATTAATTTCCAAGGGATGTCTCATTAGTGGTATTTTCAAAACCGTGGGCTTGACCATGGTATTTTACACTTGGGACACCTCATAACATATTTACTATACACAAGTCGACCAGAATTATTACATCATTATTACATAATTAATGATGTCATTAAACACACTGAAACACAGACTATATTTTTTTACTATTCACCAAAAAATCAACTGTGTCAAAAAATCCCAAAAATTCACCCTTACCATTTTTTGATGTGTAGAATTAAAAAATGACTCCATTTTTTGAAAATAATTTACTAAATTTTATTAATTTAATATTTAAATAAAATCATACTTTATTCAACAAATATCAATTTTAATTTTATAACTACTTTTATATTATATTGAAAAATTAACCAAAATGTCATTATCATATGGCCTTAAGAAAATAAAATATTAATAAAATTTAATATTCATTATGGTCGTATTACTATTCATACTAATATTCATAAGGGTATGATACTATTTACTAAAATTTAATTTGGTCCCATTAGACTCCAAATAACTTACTGATCACAATTATAGATGACTGTTTTTTGAAATTCAAAACATAGAAGTTGTAAAATTATGTTTAAAGGATAGATATAAATATCTACTTAAAACAAAGTTTCATGCATTTCAAAATATTTTTAAATCCTTGGGGTTTTAGAATAAAGACTCTTTGCACCACATCCCCTAGTCCATGACGTGGTTACCCTATACTTGAAGATTCATAAAGTAAAGGATATAGGCTATGACATGGTCTCCCTTGTCCATGATTTGTCTTGAAAAAAATTATATGATGCTACTATTCATGGATTCCAAAAACACCTAAAACATAATTAAAACTATAAAAAAAATTAAAACACTCAAAATAAATTAATGTTCTATAAAATAGTGACATTGGAATATCACACTTGTGGTGTAGAATATATGATTGATAGTGATGAATATGGTAAATGGGTGTGAGTTAGAATTGAATAATTTATGGACTGTTAAATAAATATTAATGATTTTAATGGAAGGTAAATGACTTAAATGAAATTGTTCAATGGATAAATATGGAAAATGAAAATATTTTCATTAAATAAGAAAATGAAAAAAATAGAATTTGATGTGGTTGATAAAATCGTAAATATAGAAATAGACAAATAATGTAACTAATGAGAAATAAATGATACAGTTTTTTATTTTAAGTGTTTGGTTAAGTATTGAGTTCATTATAGTGGTGAAAATGGTTATTGGTGTGAAGATGGGGTATCGTGATTTCTATATTGGGATATGGTAGAGTTGTTTAGGTGTAAAACCATAGGTTGGTCTTGTGTGTGGCTATACTATACTTGTATTATAACAACCCTTCTATTTATTACATATTTAAACATGATTTATTTCATAAACATGAAATTAATAAAACTATGAGGATCTAGAGGTCTAGTGTCTCGGGAAATTATGAAAATTACATGACAATTTATGACTTAAAAACACAACATATTTATTAAAAACTTCTTTTACATGACCACAACATTCATTCGTACATATCATTGCATGGGATAACCTGAGGACATACATAAGAAAAGGGTGAGATATAAATCCCAATAAGGGAGTAAAAAAATAATAATATGAAAAATACAATACGTGTTAGGAAATAGTAATATCAATGGATCAAAATAGAAACATGAAAATAAAGGCATGATATAGCATGATTATCATAACATGGAAATGTGGAAACGATATACAACATGATATTAGCATGAGACAAGGATCATTGCGCATATATTAGAATGAGTAAAACCTCATTACACATGAATTATCATGATTAAACCCTCATTTTACATGGCATATAATGATACTAAACATTACTCAATGCATTGGAGCACTATCAGGGCACACCCTTTATAAGCATTTCATTTCATGCATAAGTGTGCCACATTGATCATATAAAATGGAGTCATTAAACATCATAATTTATTTCAAGATAAATAAATGTGTAATAAATACATGAAAGTATCATTAAATATGTATATTTTCATAAATGTGAATAATCATGATAGAGAAATGGGTATGGTATTCACAACACATTGATTTGGCTTGGAAAATCGCTGTGCAATTTCAGCAGCATAATAACGTTCCATAAAAATTCATGAAATTGTTTGACGAGATAGAAAGGGGTATATCATAATATGTACATGAAATGTAAATTAAGGGTTTCATATAGATACATGTCCCAACACATGGAATTTGGAAATAAAAGTCATAACATAATAAAGAAACTTGAAGAAATAGGAGAAATGGAATAGCTCTTAGGAAATTTCGGCATGGTAACTAGTGTACATGGGATATATTAATGAGAGATAAAGAGGTATATCATCATTAAAACATAAGTAGGGAAGTATGGGGGAGGTGAAAAATCATACCCCATCATTTTTAATTGAAAATAAAATGGTATATCAACATAAAGAAACTTGGATAAAAATGAGAAAGGAAGAAATACCTTATAAATATTCGGCATGGTAACGGGTGCACATAAGGGTTCATAAGAGGAGTAAATGAGAGTTAAAGGGGATATAATAATTTATAAATAAAATGGTAAGTAATTAGGATATTTAATAACATATCTTAACATAGTAATAAAATACATTAAAAGTCATAACATGAAAAGAATGCTTGATAAAAGAGGAGGGTGAAAGATCACTTGTGAAATTTCGGCATAGTAACAGCTTAGGTAAGGGTAAAAATGAAGGAGGATAAATAATAACTCATTAAAATAACATAAAATGTACAGTAATATAATTATTATAAAATAATTACATTATAAAAATTCTAAATTATATGAACTACTTTCGAATAAGATGCTTGAATTTGGAAGGGGGGGAGGAAAGTGAGGATCCCTTATGAAATTTCGGCATAGTAATGGATTAGGTAAGGGTCAAAATGAGGGAGGATAAATAATAACTCATTAAAATAACATCAAATGGAAATTAATATAATTATTATAAAATAATTACATTATAACCATTCAAAATTATATGAACTACTTTCAAATAAGATGCTTGAATTTGAAAGGGGGAAAGGAAAGTGAGGATCCCTTACTTGGAAGTGTGATCCCAAAGGCTTGGGATAGGCTTCTTGGGAGCTTGGGGAGCCTTTTTAGGACTATAGGGAGTATGGGGAAGATGTTTGTAGATCTCCAAATGGTTTTAGTGAAGAGTAATGGGAGGTTGGGTGGGTTTATATAGGAAATGAGAGGGGATTATTTATTATTTAGGCTTTGGACACTACACATTAAACTAATCAAAAACACAAACCATACCATGGTTTTTGCCCATGTTTTCTATCAAAGGGGGTGGTATAAAATATTTTATAATTCCAAGTTATAAAAATATTAAAATACCAGTCTTTCTTAGGTGGAGGTGAGTCACACTCTCAAGGAAATCATTTTAAAATGGTAAAATATTTTATAAGTCTTGGAGGGTCCACTGAGGCATTATAAAATTAATAAAACAAATATAAAATCACGTTATTTTAACTTTAAAACATATATTATCATAATATATATTTTATATTATTTTATTACATCACAATTGGGTCATTATAATGTCATAAAACACATTATATATTTATTCGGTATTTAATTTTTACCCAAATATTTGACTATCTCAGAAAATTATGAAAAAATCACTGCTGGATAATTTTGATGTCCTGATTCCAAAAAAAAATATTTATTTTATCTAAATAATTTTCTAAATATGTGAATTTTCACTTTTAAAATAAAAACCGATATTTTCTGAAAATTGACGGGTTTTGAAAAAAACAGTTTTTAAATCTTAATAAAAATTAAAATTATATTCAAAAAAATTATATGATCATTTATATTTAATAAAAAGTAATTTATTAATAATATTTTTTAAAAATATTATTTAATTCAAAAAAACCATTAATTCATCAGAATAGATTTCTTAATTGAATTTAAATATTAACTAAAAATACTATTTGTGCTTTAAAAACCATTTACAATGTAACGGTAATAAAAATGAATTAATATTATTTATTATATACTAAAATAATGCACATAATAATAATTATATGGTATTTTTACATATCCCTTTATTACACCAGCATATGTCCTAAGAGTATGGTGTGCGATGGTGGGGCTTTCTTGGGGTCATTCAGTGAACATGGTTTGGGTCGTGGTTTCAATGATCTTGAACTTATCCCGTAAATGTTTTTTCTCATGCTTAAGTTTTTTGATCTCGGATTGGGATTGGTCTAGGGAAAATCCTAGAAATTCTATCTCCCTTTAAAGATCTAATAAATGTGCTTCAAAGGGAACGATCCTACTGGTCGAGGTCATCGCTTCCTTTATCTATGTCAAAAGGATTTGTTAAAACCCTATATATATACTAATAATGTAATCACTATTCAACGACTATATTATCAATGGTAATCATACATAATGGTTATTTAAAACCAATTAGATAAAATAAAAAAAAAGTGCATGTGTTTTCTATTTCCATAAGACATTTAATTAAATTAAAGAAAGTGAATTTTATTCATGAATGTTTGGGTCGTTGCATTTATTTTCTTATGATTTCATATGAACCCCATCTGAGTAAGATAATATTACCAAATCCTAAATGTTTTTGGTTTCAGGTTTTTTCCCCAACGTCTAGATTGGAAAGGGAATGTATGTTTTTCTACCCCCCTCCCTTCTCTACTCTCCCTTCAAGGTATATTATGGGTTATGATGGCTCGAGTTAATTATAAGAATATGGGTTTTAATGAATTAATGTTGAATATATGATATTCTAGTACACCCTTTGAGGTGGATGAGATGTGATTACAGTATTGGTACATGGTTTGGGTTCATTTATAGAAGGAGGAGGGAATAAAGTTGATGACATTCATGTTTATGATAACCTACTGTGATGGATATAGATATGGAGTTGTAGTTGTATACTTATGCTAATGATAATGTGACACCCTATGAGGGTTTGGGTAGAAAAGGCTATGGTTTGACTCACATTGGATATGAATTGATATATTTACATTGTGTTGTAGCATGTTTACAGAAGGGATTGGGAACACTAGGAAAAATAAATGGGGAATTGGTTATGGAAAACCTTTTGAAATGTATTATTTTATTATTATATTATTTTACTTTAGTGAGAGACTTGGTAAGTGGCCTTGGTGAGGTTGGGAGGTAGTTTACCCTGTACAAGCATATTTTAGTTCTTATATTTGTTAAATTAAGAATTAGTATCTTTATTACACATTTTTATGATATTTCATAGGGATGATCCTACCAAGTATACATGTATTCTCACCCCTATATATATAAATTATTTTTTAGGTTTCTAGAAGGGATTTAGAGAATAATTTGGACCTTATTAGTTCGAAGCTTTGAGATTCCAGGGATTCACTATCATAGGAGTCTTTTGGTATTTTCATTGTATATGTATTACATTGACATGAATTGTGGTATGGAAGATTTATTTTATTTATTATGGAGTTTATTGGTGTTTCTAATTGTATTTCCTATTATTATCAGGGCAATGCCTTCCATTTGTGTGATTGAAACCCTCAATATTAGTCTCTAAACCGTGGCCTATTTGAGGTGGGATTTGGGGGGTCACTATCATCTTCATAGATAGACCAAGAGGGATTCTCAATGGGGGATATTATTTCATAATGGTATTTTATCATCTTGTAAGAGATATCCTATGGTTTTCCTCCCAAACCATGGAGCCTTAAAATATACTCGATCAAGTATTCCTTTGATAATGAGGATTATATCTCTCAAGGATACCCATGGAATATCCCTCAGCTTAAGTTAACCATTATGGGTGTTATGAAATGGTCAAATGTCCACCAAGTATCTAGTCATCCTCATTGTGTTCAATTAATAAGCTGGAGGTGTAAATAGACCTCTAACCTGATATAATACTTATCTAACCTTTTCATGACTCATCTATTAGGGTAAAATAGAAAGGTTCACTCATGTATAATTCCTACATAATACCATTTCTAGTTATCTTTCACCTATAAGTCCACTTTTCATGAAATTAAGATTCTTGTAAGATATCCTAGATAATAAAACTTAAATGCCACACCATTTTTTCATAGATTCATGATCTTAAAAGGAATTTCTAAAACCTTTTTTAGATTACCTTAAAAGGTATGATGTTCCTTTATTATATCATAAAAAATATATGGGTTTTTATTACCTTTATAATGATATATAGGAAGCCCCTCTCATGGGCCCAATACTTTTATCACAACTCCTTCCACCTCCAGTCATGGGATTTCATGCTAGGTCCCACATGAGATATGGAAAAGAGATGAGAGGAGGGGGTTAATTTTATATCTTAAAATAAATAAGATCAATTTAAAAAACATTATGGAATTCATTATAAATAAAAATTAAACAATTCAATCATAAACAAATATTATAGTGAGTATATGAAAAGTGTATGCAGTAAAGTAAATAAGATAGAATAAGGGATTTATAGTATTTCAAATCCAAAGGATTATAGGAATACTCTTAACACTCTTGACCCAACAGTATGGATATACACTAATATATAGTCTATTACATGGGGGAACACTAAACCCATCCTTTAACATGGGTGTAGATCAAACCCAAAATTTTACAAGAGCAGTCCTAAAGTTTTACTTTTAGAAGGTTCAAGAATAACCTATATACTAAATTTTATTTTGGTGGTCATAACCAATATGATACCATTTATGGTGGTACAACCAATGTATGAATGATTTTACAGTGCAAAAAACTCTGTATAATAAAATAACTAAAAAAATAAATCCAGAGTAATTAATAGATAGAGTGTTGATGTAGAAACCATAATTATCATCCCTTTAGTAAAGAATTAGAAAATTATTACTACAAGTGAATAAGAAAAGTCTAAAAAACCATCTTGACAGTATGTGGAATAAATATATCTTTTTATCATTGCATCACTTATGTATTCTATAATGGAATCATATCACACCACCTATTCTCTTTGGATTCATTTATAGAAAGACTTTAATATCCAATTTATTTAATTAAATCTGTAAGATATTTCCCACTTAAATGATATAAATATTATTTAATGTGTTTGATTCATAATTCTCTCCATGATATTTAAATCATAATGGTAAGATAATAAATATGGAAATAATATTATTACCCCATTTCAAACATTTACATGTTGATAGATAATAAAAATACCTAGTCATAGTGTTCTAATTTTAATTATTCCATTGTGAGGTGAATTATGGATAAGGGTTGTGACATGACTCACAATCCCTCTATAGTTATATCCCATTTAATTTTAAGTGAAAGAATGTAGTCAAACACTCCATATGTATCACTTAATCTTGGTGTCTTATTCTTATGTAACCAAAACACTTCTCTTAACATGAAAATAAAAAGATTCATATGCAACAACAAATATTTCCTTACATAACTATAATCCTTCATGGAATTAATCATACATGGAAACATAATGATTCATATATGAAATAATTGTGATTCATACATGAACAACTTATGATTCATGTGAGATCTAGTTCCATAAAATTATCCTTACCGAGATTCAGTTTTTTAGAAGATATCTCAAACAACTTCAAATCTCTTTTGAAATTGCTTAATCATATGTGATCTATAATATTACAAAACAAAAACTCTATTTCCATGCAATAATAGATTCAAACATATCAATGATAAGTTATAAAACGTGATTTTTGAATAAATTAGATTAAAATAAATATTGAATCAAATAAAACTAAAATAATTAACGACAACCCAAATTAATTCATTCATTTTTAATAAGATAAACTAAAACCATTAAAAATAATTAACCTAATTTAATTCACATATAATAAATTAAAAAAATATCATAAACCTAAAAAAATATAAAATAATAATGAATAAACTAAGAGAATGAAATTTTTAATTGTTAAAACACAAATAAACAAAGTAAATAATCAAATCAACATTCTTACCATTTTTGATAATTACCAAACCTAAAAATTTCTCCCCCTTTTTTTTAAAATCAAAAATTAAAGACAATATTGATCATTTTAATCTAGAAAAAAACTAATATAATATAAATAATTAAAATAAAAATAATAGGGTCATGAAATATTGAAAATAAACATCTTTCCATAAGATAAATAATAAATCCATGGTAAATAATAACAATTCAAGTGCTAAGATAGTAGCTTCAATAGTAATAAATACCAATTACATAATAAAAATCATTCCAAAAATGATATAAATAAAATATACATTAAAATGTATTATCAAGATAAAAATAAAAAACCCCCCTAAAATCATACGTAATTAAAAAATGATAGAAACTAATTAATATATAAACAAAAAAAATTCAAAATAGTAAAGGTATTCTCCAGCTTAATCCAATATTTCTTCCTTGAAATGATATTTCAGTGTAAATCAATCATGTGAAGTTCTCTTGTATGAAAATAACTACTAAAAGGATCCATGGAACATTAAATTATATTCATAAAATTAATAAAATATTTATAAATAATTAAGATAGTAACCAATGGTTAAAGTACAAGTCATGTACATAATATATACAGTATTAAACTGGTATATAACCAAGTGATAAATATAAGTAGTAAATTACATGCTCACTACACAAAATGACTGACAAAAAATCTCATGAAAACTTACTAGTAGGTAGAATAATGAGTGTATACATACTAGAAAACTCACCCATTCTTACCTATGAATATAGACCATATTAGGCCTAATAGGATTTAAATAATATCCCTTAAGAAACCATACTATATAATTATTAGTCACTTTAATATTGAAAGTAGGTTTAAATAAAAAATCCTTCTTATGTCCAATATATTGAACAAACTGTGAAGAATAATCACTAGCATGACAACCAAAAGATCCACATTAAAAAAATAGCAGTATAAATACCTTTATTTTTACATTTCATAAATTAATTTCTATACAACTTTTTTTATTTCACACTATATCCTATTAAATTCACTTTTCTTCTTTATTCTAGCCATCCTTTTTAATCTTATAAGTTCATACAGTTTGTTTTATTTCATTATTTAACTTAGACAAAGATTTATTTAAACATTCTACTCCAGCCTTATGCTTTCCATTTCCCTTTTTTACAGCATCCAAATCATCCCAAACTTTCACCTTAGTGATTTAAGTAATAGTTACAAATTTATTTTTTTAATTACCATTCCCTTCCATAAGTTTATAAACTTCAACAGAATAATCATCCTTCATCATATCAACTTCCAAAATAAGATTCATATTTTCCTCAACAACCTTCTTATGTTCCTTTCTCATCTTCTCGTGTAAAGTTATAAACTTTTCAATTTCTTCATGATTGTTATCATATATCTCATTTAACTCTTAATCACTTGGATTATCATAATAAAAATAAATTATAAATTCATAATCAAAATAAAAACTATTACCACTAACCTCACTCATGTCATCCATGAAACAAAGATTTGTGGTTCCCTTGTTACTTATAGATTCTTGACTTGAATTAAAATCCTCATTATAGATCCATGTATAAATCATAGAATTATTCCCATTTTTCTTATTATACATTTCCTATATTTCATTTTTATACTCATAAATTCATATTTGGTATATCCCATCTTGTTTCATTCATAACACCTCACATTAAAATGAGGATTTCATTTCCTAAATTTCCTTTTAAAATCCTTATTGTAATTATTTTTCCACATATTCTTGAAAATTTTTCTTTTCTTTGTAATTAATTATATAAATTTTGAAACTTGAATGGAGTCATCACCTTTTTCACTACTTGAAGAACCTACACTATCATCAAAACAATCAGAATGTATATCTTTAGTCTACTTAAAATCAGTTACCTTATTCCTATCATTAACTTTATTATCAATAATATTCAAATCAACCCATAATTTAATAATAATCCAATAATATTATCCATTTTATATTAATAAAATTTCATAATTTTTTCAATAAATTTTCTTATAATGAAAATTATTAGGTTTATATCCAAGAATTATCTAAATTAGCACTTCATTCTTCATGGTATCACTAAGATCAGTCATGTTGTTCACAACCTTAGTAAACTTAATATACAAATCACTAATACTTTCATGATAAAGAATTAATAATTCTAGAAATTTTAATATATATGTACCACTATTAGTACTCTTAAATTTATTAGTACCATGATTAGTTAATCTTAAAGTCTGCCAAATGTCAGAAGTGGTTTTACACATATAAATATTACTATAAACACATTAACTAACATGACCATAAAGTTAATTCATAACTTTATAATTCAAGATGTATTTAGAAATATAATTACTAACCAAAATATAAAGGTCATTTTTTATCAATTTACATGTGGTATCCATGATATTTCAGTACTCAATAATTATATTCCTTAATAACACGTCCATTTTATCTATAACACCCCAATATTATAGTGAAAATTTTACCTTTAAAGATATGATAGCTTTCCTTACATAAAACATAATAATAAATTTCATGTTGTTTTATTTCGTTATGGTATAAAAATATAATAAAAAATTAAATAAATTAAAATATAACTAAATAAAACATAATTATCAAAAATTACAAAATGAATAAAACCACATTTAAAAAAAATATTGAATTATTCCTCATCTCGATCCACTTTAAGGATCATACCATCGATAATAACTGTGTAAAGAATATAATAAGTTATAAATATGATGAAACTGTCTAGAATATAAATAAGAGTTTGAGATGAATTAGTTTCATGAAGTGTGTAAGGTAATATATAGGGATCTAATATGACTATTATATGTATTGTTATTGGTATTATAAGGCTGTTAGTCATATGTGACCATTGGGATTATATGAGTATTGAAACAATAATTAGACCTATAAATATTTAATGAGATAAATTATAAGTTTATTGAATATAGTATTCGATTAAAATGTGATTATTATAACATGGTCATTGAATTGGCATGTATAAATAGAAGTAACCAAATTATAAATCTATGTAAAAAATAAGAAACAATAAAATAAATTAGTATAATTATTAATTATGAGGATTATTTTACCAATCTTGGAAAGGAGTCAGTATCACTTGGGTTTTACTAAGACAAAGACCAAGCTAAATTCAATAAGTACGACTTGAGTGAAATTGTTAGCAGGAGAAATTTAAGCTCATGAAAATCACTATGAGATCCATGTTAGTAATGCCACTTGTGATTGCTAAAATTTATTATGTTTCCCTCAGGTATTATATGGATGTATTAAGGGTTTTCTTAAGTATATGTTTGGATACTATAAATAAGTAATTAACATTATAATAAATGATATTTTTGAGATATATATATATATTATTACTTTAATTTTTTTATTTGTATTTTAAAAAAAATTCATTTAAATAATGAATTTAATAAAATGATGAAGGATTATTTAATAAAAATTTATTGATAAAATTCAATATTTAGTAAATAAATAATATATTTTAAATATTTGGGAATGAACCCATTTAATAAAAGATAGAGTTTTTAAAGAATTATTTTTCTATATGTAATGTGTTTTATATCATAATTAATCACTAATAATGAATTATTTTAATGAAATTTATTTTTTAAAAATATAAAAAATAAATTAAATTTTCTCTAATGAATATTAATTAGAATTTAATAATAATAAAAATCATTTTTATGCTTAAAATTAAATTTTTTCCAAAAAATTGTTTTTATGCGAAGTGTTCTTATATTAAATTTATTTTTATAATTTTTAGAAATTGATTCCAATAAAATGGATATCATATTTGGAATCATCATTTAAAAATTTGGTAAAAAGTCCAATTTCATTTTTATGCATAAAAATAAGTTATCGATGTGAAAGTGAGTTATCAGGAAAATGGTAAAATGAGATAAATGGTTTAAATGAATCTGTAAAGACCTAAAATATATATAACCTTATATATAAATTGTTTTTATGATAGAATTATTAGCACTATTTTTCTACTTTGGATCCAATTTCTATGATAAATTATATTCCTTACACATAAATCAAAGAGTATTTTAAATAATATCACTCAAACTCTCTTATTAAAGGACCCACCTAAAAACAAACATTTCATTAAGTTTTCTCTTGAATATTTAACCAAATTCTCTAAAAATTAATACTATGCTATATTTGGGAACTTTGGGTGTTAATAAGGATTCTGAAAACCTCTATTTCTAAGTAGTTATCTAAGATAACATTCAACCCTTTTACATAAGTGTTAGCTTCTCCTTAAGCATTTTTTATTTATATTTCTCATACACCTCTTCTTGAATATAATTTATCAATTTAATAACATATTTTGGATATCATTATTATCCATTAATGATGATAATTTATAAATACAATAACATGTTATTATTTATTTGTTCGTTATAACATATTTTTATTTAGTTTAGTTCTACTACCTATATGAATGGTGCTATAATGCTTATATCATGAATGATTAAGAAAATTAAACACCGGTAATATGATGTCATAATGATGAATTTAATATATTTTAAAAATTATTTGATCTTAGTATATATAATATAATTCATTAATGAAATCAATTCTTTTTATTGAATCAAAATTCAAAAAAAGGATATTTTTAATTGATTTTTACGAACTGTTACCATGACTTCTATAAAATTACTACTATAATTAATAACTATATAAAAAATCTATATAATATCCATGAAAATTTTATAGTCAATGAATACATGATCAAGGATCATGTACCAGAACATTGATCTCACTTTCATGAAATATCAAATAGATTTTTATTTAAAGATTATTTTTAGTCTAGGTAAAATCCTAGGTCATCTCTTAAGGATCATTGATAGAATTAGAGTGTGTATTTTTAATAAAAAGGACAAAAAGTGGGGGGTGGTTTTGAAAACATTTAAAGAAACTAACTTAATTTATATATTTTAATAGTTGAGAAACGAATTGGATTTTAAAAAATATGAGATAAAGGTGTCATTGTGATTTCACTAAACACATTTCAAGTTCATTATCCTTAGTGATTCATATAGGTTTCAATTAATTCTTTAGTTGATATTAATTGGAATCCTGATTAATTCCTAAGATTTTATTTCAATGCTTAAAGAATCAAACCTCAACATGAAAATAATATTGAAAACTTCCAACACTTATGCATAGAATTAGATATTATAAATAAGATTGAAATCTCAATAAGGTGGGTGTGAAAATGATTCTTGAGTTTTCTAATCGAAACAACACAGTCACACACTCAAAACCTCACACCGATCAGTTAGAAATTAAGAGCATAACATTCACATGTATCAAAACAAGCATTAAAATATGAAATAATGTAAGATATATGGAATTAAATGTTTAAACAAGAAAATTACTCCAAACTAGAAGCTAATATAAGAGTTAAAACTTACTTTACATGTGTGTAGCTCCCTAACAATAAATTTCCACCGTTTAGCTCAACATCGGGAGGAGGAGGAAGCTCATCTGGAACTCCTTCTTCATTATTAATCTCCCTATGAGGATAGGGGCCTCTAGAAATAATAGTATGAGGAGGATAATCCTATAGGACTCCAAAATGGAAGATATTTTCTTCTGGTTTGAACTTAAAAATGAGGTTCCCAAGGTATCATTTTATAGGCAAAGTGGAAGGTGGTTTGGGGCACACAGATTATGTAAAAATACTTGGACCATTGTTTTTGTTGGTTAGAAAACCTTATCTCACTTTGGGAAAAAAACTAAAAATTTGTTAACCCACCTCTTGAATATATCCATTTAAAGTATTGATTCATTTGGACACCTAAATATTAAGATATTTATAGAAAAAAACACACCACTTTTGACTTTGTTAGGATTCGGTGTCTTGAACAGATAAATTTTAATAGGAAACATATGGAAGAATTGGAATTGGTTTTTTTATAATAAATGTAGACCATTTAATTTTTTAGCAGAACACAAAATTTAATCCTATTTAGATGCATGGTTTAGTAGAAGTGTGTGTTCGAGTCCAATGGTGTGCTTGGATCCTGTGCATTTTGGCCCATTTTTCTTGAACTTCATCATGGGACCTCTAAATCACCTCCACCTTCAATGAAATTATCAAATCAAGTTACATTTACCTTTTCAAAAATGATAAAAACAAAATAATTAAATCAAACATGAAGTTAAGTTTGTTATTATTTTTATAATTTTCAATACAAAATAAGTTTAGTGTAGTGGTGTAATGGTGAAAATGAAACAATGATTCATGGTGTGATCACACCCCCACACCTAAACATTTTCACTCCTATGAAAAGCCATATTTTAAAAAATTATTCTTTTAGATATTTCCAACTTTATAAATACTTAACATTAAATGGAAATTTAATTCCTGATAGAAATGTGATCAGACCAAAAATTACACTGAGGAGTTATTCTCAGTGATCGTGGAAAAAGATTTCTCAAAAATTGTATCAAAAAAATCCAAGAGATGCATGATACAAATCAAATAAAATAATTAAAAATTTAATCATGTCACTAATTCTCCACATGTGTGTGTGATAACCATTTCATTATATTCTTTCCACTTTCTATCAAGTAAATATAAGTTATTTTAAAAACTTTATGCTTACAAGATTATTTCCACTGAACCTACCCTACATCCTTTGTAATAAAGTTTCAAGACCCACTCAATTAAGCATTCCCAAAAGTCAAACCATAATCTCCCAACCTAGATATCCATATATTTTATACATTTCATCACTCCCCTCAAAGTTTATTTGTTTTTGTTTTGATTTTGTTTTTGTTTTTTTTAGGGTGTACAACAGTTAGATAATAGGTACACACGTATAGGTCAATCTGCTACAGTAATGAAATAGATCAGATAAAGAATGAACATATGGAAAAATCATTTTTTAAGGTAGAGAAAAATTAACCTAAATTATATTTACCTTCTATTAAGTAATAAATTTTCATAATTCATGGTTGGGTGAAAATATGTGTAGAGATATTAAGTGAAACAATTTTCCCTTAAAATATTCACATAAATGGTACCATTCTTCTCAAAGGTTTCAAAATGATACAATTATTTATATCATCAAAAACAACAAAATATCAAGAGAAAGTCACACCACAATATTGAATTCCTTCTGAAATGAAAATTTCATCAAAAAAATTGAATGTTAAAACAACATGAAATAGATAAATTCTTCATGAATCTTTAATAACATCCATGATTAAGTGTGCATCATTTTATATGATAAACTGAGCATAAAAAAATAACATTCTGGCATAAAAGTTAGGGGGGGAGAAAGTGACAATACAACCCAGCAAGACAAAAGGATAAAAAGAAGAAAGATGATGAAAATTTCTAACTAACCTAATAATATACCCATCCCTCCACACATATAGAGAAGAAGATCCCATAAGGAGTGCAGCGACATAGGGTTTTCCCTCATCGTCGCCTCTCCTCCATTTCGTTTGGCTGCAGTTCCTTCTTGGTTATCCCTGACGAGATCGTGTTGCGGTAGCTTCCTCCATGGTGAAGAGGGTTCTCATTTGGTGGCTCGGGGTTGTTCTTATATGGGGTGGGTGGTCTGGTATTCAGTGTTTTATATCCTCTGCAGCATGGGGTCAAGATCCAGTGTGTCGTCAGGGTCACGTTCCTTCTCTATGTAAAAATGGTGTCACTCTAGTGCGTCAGGGTTTGGATCCAGTGCCATGAAGGGGTTTTGATTTGGTGCATCAAGGTCGGGATCTGGCGCAGTGTCGGGGTTGAGGTCATGTTCCCTACAGCTGAGGGGCTTTGATCTAGGTGTGTTGGGGTGAGATCTATTTCTTCTGTGGCATTTTGAGTGTGCTTCGGTGTTGTTTTGGGGTCGTGATCTGGTGTGGCATGGGGTCGAGACCTAGTGAGGCGTCGGGGTTAGGACCTATTCATTTGAGGGTTAGGGTTGAGCTTCGGTCATACTATTGGGGTTGTAAACCCTTCTTCTATGGTGTTGGGGTCATATCTTCTCTTTCAATGTGTGGGGTTGTGTCCTGGTCTCCTCTGTGATGGGTTCATGATTTTATTCCACAGTGAAGGGGTTGTGACTCATTGGTTGCATCGTATTTTGGCTGGAGTTCGGGGTTGGATTGTTGTGGTCTTTGCGAGCGAGTTTGTTGGTGGTGACGGGATGGTTTCATGATGGATTCTTGGTGGACGAACTTATTGATTGTTGTGAAGGTTTTTTAGTGTTGATTATCTGGTTTTGAAAATGTTAATTTGGTTAAATTTGGTTAAATTTGGTGAATTGGTGAATTGGTGAATCAAATTGTTAACTGGTGGAATTTGTTTGTGTGGTTAGTTTGTTTCTGAAGGAGTGAAGGCTGTGTAATTGGGCTTGACTACATAAAATGATCTCTAGAGGAGGATACAGATCTGGTAGTTCATCTTTGCAGAGTTTTTTGTATTTGTTTGTTTGAGAGGGTATGGCATCAGCCATCGGATTGGGCATGTGCTTTGAAACCGGACACTTTCTTTCCGAACAGCCTTGCAATGGTGGAGTGCTTCTTCATGATCAAATGCTGGGGAGGTTTATTTTTGTCTTTTCATTCTGATTTTTACACTTTTTTTCTTCAGGCATGATTTGTCCTATGTCCATGAAATTTTTTTGGGTTTCCCCCTTCTTCCCTTAAAAGGGGATCTATCATACAATAAAAAAAATTGAAGGCCTTCGGGTGGTTGGATGATGATGGGTGTCATTGGTAGGTTGCTTCTTGAACTTGTAGCTCCTCCATCAAGAACTCTGAAAGGGCTTTGTACAATAGCTTAACCCGCTACCCATTGATAGTGAAGGTTTTATTTGTTTCTTCATTTTGTAACTAAACAACTCCAAATAGATAAACATTTGTAATAGTGTATAGGCCAAACCAATGGGAATGAAGCTTACCTACATTGTAAAGGAGGACCTTCCACCCAATGTGGAATTGATGATGAAGGATGATATGGTCGTGGTAAACCTTGGTTCGCTCCTTATAAATCTAAGGGTTCTCATATGAATCTATTCTAATTTCCTCTATCTCTTGAATCTGTAAATTCCTTTGAGAACCTGCGCCAGAAAGACTAGAATTACATTGTTTAATGTCCCAGTAGGCCTGGTTCACTATCTCAAAAGGGATATGACAAGTCTTTCATAACACAAGCCTATAAGGTGACATTTCAATGGGATTTTTAAAGGTAGTATGGTAAGACCATAATGAATCTTTGAGTTTAAGACTCCAATATTTTTTGTTGGGTTGAACCATTTTTTGAAGAATTCATTTTTCCTCTCTATTCGACACCTAGGACTAACCATTGGTATATGGGTGATAAGCAGTAAAAACTCAATTCCCAACCCCATACCGACACAAAAGATATTTCATTATTCTGTTTTGAAAATGAGAACCATGGTCACTAATGATGAAACTATGTAATCCAAACCTACAGAAGATTTGGTTTCTCAAAAATTTGACAATTGTACTGGAATCATCAGTCCTTATGGCTTGTGCCTCTACCCATTTTGGCACGTAATAAACTGCTATAATAATTTACAAGTTTCCAAAGGAATTGGGAAATTTCCCCATAAAGTCAATTCCCCAAACATAAAAAATTTCATGAAAGAGAAAGGTTTGTTATGGAATTCCATTTCCTTTAAAGACATTCTCCATTCTTTGATAGTGAAGAAAATATCTATAAAAATCATGGGCATCTAGAAAAAGTATTGTCCAAAAGAGACTAGAATCAAGGACCTTGAGAGAAGTCTATTGGGGACCAAAGTTTCCCCTACAATAAAGAGTGTGTAAAAACCTAAGGACGGACTGAAATTCGCTATCAGGAACACAACTCCGGAAGAATTGATCACTACATGTGCGTCAAAGGTAGGGTTCATCCCAAATGTACCAACGAGACTCATGTTTTAGATGGTTATTTTGGTTTTTGTTGAAATCGGAAGGAAATAAATATGCTTCCAAATAATTTACAATTTCAATATACCAAGGAATAACATCTTGCACTCGGTACAATTTCTCATCAGGAAACATGTCATTTATGGGAATACAGGTGGATGAGTCAATGTATGAGGATGAGAGGATCCTACTGATATGGCCAGCCACCACATTCTCTACTCTTTTTTATCCCTAATTTCAAGATTTAATTCCTAAAGGAGGAGAATCTAGTGGATGAGATATGGTTTGGATTATGGTTTCTTAAGGAGATACAAGAGGGCTACTTGGTATGAGAACACAATGACTTTGGACCCTAAAAGGTATGACCTAAATTTATCCAAGGCAAACACAGTGTCAAGAAATTATTTTTTATTTTTGGTGTAATTTTCTTATGTAGGGTCCAAAGTACATGAGGCATAGGAAATGACATGTGGATCTCTATTGAATCACTATGACAAGACATCCCCAACTTCATAGTTAGAGGCATCACACATGAGATCAAATGGTAAATCCCACTGAGTCTAATGTATAAACATCATGAAATAAAAAAACCCAAAACCAAATCACTTTCAATCATATCTATATAAACCCTTTATTGATCTCTATATCCTAAGTCAACCAATACCAAAAACCTCAAAACTAAAATAATATCAAATCCAAATCACCTGAAAATAAACCATTATATGTAATTTCTCAAACCCAGATGCCACTGAATGTTCCCCCAAGCCTGGTTGGCCACATAGCCTCAAGCGCATATTCCTAAATTCCAGAGGCTTCCAAATAGCAGTAAGGACCTAGGTTGTGTCTATGGGGAGACTATTACCTCTTATAATATTATAACATAGTAGTATAAATCATACAAATCAAAAGTGGAAGCAGTAAACCCATTATACAATAGGTAAAAATCCAAGATAGGAATATATAAACAATGCTGGAAGTAATATCTTATACAAAATGATGATGATACATGTCATGTCATGTGTTTACAATGTATCCAAAATAGTTATACATACATTAGTACAATACATGTAACAAAATTCTAAAAATACCAAAATCTATCCTAGATAGCATCATGAACCTCATCTTGGTCACATGCTTCCCTTCTTCTAAGCATGGCACAGATTCAAGCATCGTACTATGGGTGCTTTCCACGATCCCTACCTGCATCCATAAAGTCTATCTGGGCAGCCAATGGTAGGCCAAATAGTGTGTAAGATACAATCCTAGTAAGTCACTAACCAAAGTATCTATAAAAAGTCATATATGTAAAATATAAGCTAAATCATAGTGTAAGGTATATAACATATATGATAGTAATACAAGTGAAATTTCCATGGAAAAAAGTAAACAAACATGTGATCCTATACAGCCATACAAGGATCCCTATAAAACAAGTGTCAAGATACTATAACAAGGAAGCAATAAATTAAAGAGAATTAAATACCACATCCATGTCATATACATAATATATCATATCACCATGGACTTTTCATATAACTGGTATCTCATATAAACCATGGTTGACCATATAATAAAACATGTCAAATTTACCATAGATGTTCCATATAATCAAAAGTGTCAGACCTCACGAGGCTATATTCAAGGTATAGAAGACCAAGGCATCCTCATCGAGTCCTTGGGGAATCTCGATGGAACCTCGATAATGGCACTGGTGGAGTCCAAAGATAATGTCAACAGAGAATGTAAAAAGTGAGTCCAACAAGACGAATCTAAGGGGTAGTAATTCCCTTGGCATCCTATGGAATCAAGATCCTAGGAGCATATAGTTCCAAGGTATCTTCTATCATATATCAAGAACCATGGGTGAAATTTCCATGGTATCTAAATGGAATCAAGACTCATGGTTTACCAACCAAGGCATCCACTACCATTTCAATTCACATCTCATTTTTTCATCAATTCACATTCAATTACATTTAATGATTTTACCCACTCATACAGAAAATCACATTCAAATACATTCAATAAGTTTACCCACTCATATAACAATTATATATAAACTATTTAATCCAAGCATTAACTTGAAAAGGAGGGAAAGCATCTCATAATTAATCAATTCATTTATAAATAGGCTTTCTCTAACATTGAAATAAATAACTTTCCCCATGGGTGGTTTAAAAAGGGCATAGTAAAAGGAAATTCACATAGCACACCCCATGGGTGTCCTTGATTTGGGAAACAACCTCCAAGCATCTCAAAGGAACTAAAGAGTATCCCTAAAAAGTTTCATTACGTTCAATTAAATTATTCAATTCGTTTTCATGGCTACTCTAGAAAGTATGTCGGGCATCCTAATGACAACTGGCTCTATAAATAATAAAACCACTCGAGAAAAGTATACACCACCTACCATAGGTCCATAGCTGAGTGATCATCCAATAACAGATTATGATTTGACTCAAATCGGTAGAAAAATGAAAAACAGATGAAGAACATGGAATAAGTAATAATAGCATCCACCTAAATAACTCTATTGATCCAAAGTTAAATAGAGAACAACACAAAATGAATGGATTAACCACCAAAATAAATCCAATGAGATTGAAGATGCTCGATTCTAAGATCTGATGGAGTAGAGGGATCAAAAACTATAAATTCCCTTCAAAGGAGATATCCCATGTACCTTATTGTCCAATGAAGAAGAAGGAAATATATTTTTAGATTAAATGGATTTTTAAGGGAAATTTTGTCATTTTACCCCAAAAATATGGGTTTAACAGTTGGGAAAACCATGCACCAACCGTGTACCCTCTATTGTACTAAGGGGTCACTCGCACAGTCATTACGCATGGTTTTACAAACTATGTGAAAATCATGAAAAACACCTCTGTCAAAAACTAAATGTGCTTCCCCATGGGAGTGTGCCTACATCCTCATGGTTTCCTCAAACTGTGCATCCTGTAACACCCCATTGTCTAGCATCACATGGTTAGTTGTAACCATGCGGCCTACCCCACATGGTTTCTACTAACTATGCAGCCTATCTAGATTTTTCAAATATCAAGGATCTGTAATCTGAACAAACTCCATACACCCCCAATACACCTGTGACCTCAAAGGGTATTTACATTAGTCCATAAACAATCATTTAAATAAAAAATAAATAGATTCATGTCTCATACAAAAACCTAGGATCTTACAATATCGCCCCTTAAAGAAATTTGTCTACTAATTTCCCTCTCAAGGGTGGTCAATATTTGTCAGATAATAACTCCGACCACTGATCATGTACATTAGCTTCCCACTCCCAAGTCTAATCCTATAAATGGACATGATTCCATAGCACCAATACTAGAGGAACCAATCATCCTCATAGAACCTTTTCACTCATATCAATGATATGTATCAGATGCTCCTCAAAGGACACGTATACCTGTAACTCAACCTCATCTGGATGAAAAGTATGAGATAGGTCTGATTGAAAAATATTAATCTAAGATACATGTAATACATCATGCATGGCTTGGTACCTTTGAGGTAATTAAAACCAATAGGCTGCCAACCCGACTCTCTCCAAAATATCAAACGGATTGGCGTATCATGGTGGAATCTTAGCCTATATCTTGATCCGTATGTATCCCAACCTCAGTGAGATATGAAAAAAGACTTGATCCCTAACCTCAAACTCTAGATGTCATTTTTAGGGATTAGTGTAATATTTCTATCAAGATTGTGTTGTATCCATCCTCTTTTTAATCAATTGTACCTACTCATAAGTCTCTTGCATGAGACGCAGTCCCAGTAAAGTTTTTTCATCTGCCTCTAACCAACAAAAGTTCGATCGGCATGGTCGACCATAAAAATCCTAAAAATGTTCCATATTTATAGTCACCTAATATATATTATTATAGTCAAACTCAATGAAGGTATATGCCCCTCCCAAGATCCTCTAAAATCTAGGACGCATGATCGCAGTATGTCCTCAAGAACTTGTATCGTACACTCTGACTGGACTTCATTCTGATGGTGGTATGTCGTTCTCACCTCTGTACCCAATGCCCTCTATAAACTCTTCTAGAAATGAGATGTAAACTGTGCATCCCTATCTGAAATTATAGTACGGGGGACCCCTTGAATTCATACTATCTCATAGATATATAACCTCCCAAGATCATCAACAACGAGAGTCTCCTTGATTGGAAGGAAATGAGAACCCATTGTGAGCCTATCAACAATAACCCAAATAGCATCATTACCTTAAGGAGGCCTTGAAAAACTAGTCACAAAGTCCATCATGAAATCATCCCATTTCCACACTAGAATAGGTAACTACTCTAAAAGTCTAGCTTGTCACTGATGTTCTACCTTCACCTTCTCACAGGTGTAACACCTCATAAAAAAACAAGATACCTTGTGTTTCATCCCCATCCACCAATATTAGAGACATAAATCATGATACATATTGGTAACATTGGGATGAATCTCCCAAAATGAGGCATGAAACTTTTACATAAACTCCTCTTGTATGTCTATTGAAACCCAAACATGACCATGGATATGCAGAATCTCATCCTCACCTATGGCCCAACAAGGAGGTGGGTCTTCATCTGCCACACTCTCCCATAGGAATAGTCCCTGTGAATCTAAAAGATATCTCATTTTGACTTTATCCATAAGAGTAGAGTTAAAATTTAGAGAAGAAATAAAGTTCATTATCTAACCATCATGCACCTCCAAGTGCATCTTTAAAAACAAATCCATAAGCATCCACTCACTACTAGATTACTGAACTGCCTATATGTGGGTCATACCAAACATTTTATTAGCCACTATATTTCCCTTCCCAGGAATATAGGTAAGCTTGAAGTTGGAATAATATAGGTATTCAACCCACCATCATTGTCTTAGATTCATATCATTCTATGTAGATATGTACTTGGGGATTTTATAGTCTGTGTACACCAAAAAATGCTCTCCAAGTAAATAATGTTTCTAACAGTGTAAATCATGAACAACTACTACTAACTCTTTATCATGCATCAGGTAGCTCCTCTCATGTGTCCTCAACTGTCGAGACCCATACACCATGACTCTATCTCCCTACATCATCACTTCTCCAAGCCCAATACATGATGTGTCACAATAAATTGTGTAGATTCTTCCCTACTCAGGAAGAATCATGACTAGCACTAAAGTCAGTCTCCCTTTAAACTCTTGAAAGGTTGTATCGTAAGTATCTTTCCATAAAAACTTCACACCCATTCTTAGTCAAGACCATAAACAACATTTCTAATCATGATAATTCATTTATGAAATTCCTATAATATCCAGCTATCCCCAAGAAGAACCATATATAAAATATGTTCTTAGGATGCTTCTAAGAAACTATATCTCTCACCTTCTCTAGGTCAAATGATACTCCTATCTATGAGATAATATGACCCAATAAGTGAATCTTATCCATCCAGAAGTGGAACTTTTTTATCTTAGAATATAACTAATTCTCTTTTAGTGTATCCAAAATGGTCTCAACATATTTGGTATGGTCATGTAAATTATTATAATACACCAATATATATTCCACAAAACCACCACAAATGAATCTAGATAAGGATGGAAAACTCAGTTCATCACCGCCATGAAAACTATTGGCGCATCCATGAGACTGAATGACATAACCAGATACTCTTATAGAATAGACCTACTATGAAAAGTTTTGTGAGATATTTCTATAATTCAAACATTCATATAATGATATTTGTATCTTAATTCAATTTTCTTGAATACACGAGCTTTTCAAAGATGCTCAAAAATCATCTATATGTGGAAAAGGATATCGATTATTAATATTAAACTAGTTCAATTTATGTTAATCCATGCATATCCTAAGGGTACCATCTACATTTTCACAAAAAATTACTGGTGAACCCCAAAGAGAAGTATTGGGTCGAATAAACCCCTTTGTATTCAAATCCTCTAGCTTCCTCTTGATCTCCTAAAACTCTGTCATAGTCATCCTATAAGGAGGAATGGATATCGGTGAATCTCATGGAACTAGCTTGAGGGAGAATTCTACCTCTCTCTTAGGAGGTCAACTAGAAAATTCTTTTGGGAAAACATCCTGGAAACGATCACCCACTAGAGGAAAATCTACCTAACACACACCTTGATCATTTAGATACAATCTAGAAATATGGTTTGTCATTCTTCCCAACCCATGATGTTTTGTTCCATCTCAGATTCCCTAAACATAAAATTCACCATTATTTATATAAATTGTTCCCTCTGGTGATGTAAAAGTCATCATCTAGAAATATCAATCAACATAGGATCAATAATCTATTATCTAGTCCATCCTGAGTATGACATTAAACCTGGTCATCTTGAGGAAAAACAGATTCTATACGAAGTTACACCTACCAACCTCAAGGGGAATCTCCCTAAACTGGTGTACATCCTCCATTATGATCCCCAATGAAGTGTCAAGCGTCATAACACCCTCAAAAAACTATATCAGGAGCCCAAGGATCTCCACAATAGGCATATATATGAAACTATGTCAAAAAGAGTAGATACAAGAGTATAGGCTACTAAGATTGTACATCTCACTGTATATGGTCTAGTTCTCTACTCCTTGGGGGTAGGTTGCACAGAATAGATTTTGCCTGAACCATGGCCCTGTGACACAACCTCACTACCTGAAGTAGGCTCACTCTATTGTATTGGTACAATTTGAGTTAGGATGCCTCATCCATGAACACCACCACCTCATCCTAATCGATTGGTACTTATCTAGGTCCCAACCTAAAGTGTATCTTTGAAACCTAACCCCAAACATAGTGTCGGAGCTAACCCCTTACCACTCATTTCTTGAGGGAAGGTCCTATAGAAACATTGTACGTGGACTATCCTGCCATAATATTGACACTCAACTGGGTCATGATCGTGCTAATTTATCATGTAGCCATATCTTCTATACTGATAACATAAAATCAAGCTACCAGTACTCACAACTTGTTTGGTACTCATCTCACGGGAAGCCTCAAAATGGTGTTTCCTACCTGAAGACGCAAAACCACTAGGTCAAGAGACTGAACTACTTTGAAATATGCTCCCATCTTCCCTCAATTTATGATCTATAATTAGTGATTGATTCACTATTTTAGTAACATTAATCAACATGAACATGTTGAACTGATATTAAACAGCATTTTGGAGACCTTCCTTGAAGCATCTCTCCCTCGAAGACTCATCATCAAGTTATATCAACGCAAAAAACTGCAGCTCTATAAAGTGTGTTGAATACTCCATAATTTTCATAGTTACATACTCCAGATGGATGAACTCGCTTTGCTTCTCTACTATCAAAGTCTCAAGAAAAAAAGTAGTAACAGAATCTGGTTTGAAAATCTGACCAAACCATATCGCGCAGTACATCATCCTAGTTCAAAACATCCAACCAGTGATTTTATGCTCCCCAAATCATGTAAGTCATGAGATTTACTCTCTTGTCGGGAGGTGTATCTATATGCTCAAAGATCAACATAGTAGTCTTTAACCACAACTCAGTAGAATATAGACCACCATCCCCTAACAACATGGGATGATGTTTCTGTTGGAACACACACGTCATCTCTTCCATAGACGAGGTAGGTTGCAGTGCTCCCTGAGAAGTCTGCATGAAGCAGAAAATCCCCTCATGGAACTGTGTCTCAACACCTATGTCTATTAAAAATATTGGTGTTGCACCATGCACTATAGGATAATCCACTATTAATCCATGGACCACTACCTTTAGAGTGTTTTCATCACCACCCTAGCGTATGATAGGAGGTAATCATAGTGGCATGTCTCTAAAATTCCAAATGCACACCTCAGAGAAGAACGCTAACAAATTTCATAGTTAAAATCATTGTACTGGTCAAAAAATTACTATAAATAGATCATATCATGTATAATTCTCCTAAATCCATGACTAGTTTAAATAAATGATCATAAAAGTTACTAGATTCACTACCTACAGCCCACTCAAAAGTTAGGTCCAATTCATGTTCTCTATTTACCAAATTAAATTTCCATTTCATTTCCATATTCACTTCACATTCATTTTAAATAGTTGAACCAAATGGTTCACCAAATTCTGATCCATAAGGGCCCATACTCCTCAAGAACTGAAATATGTCATCCACATAATCCATGACATAATACATTTCAGTCCATACGACTCATAGTCCATGACTCAATGTTCCGCAATTGGTTTCTTAGGGTGTCTGATGTAGCCTAATCAGGAAAACACTGCTTCGGTTATGGTGTCCAATCTAAGTACCAACCATGTTTATCAATTCGCTGCACAAAATATGAATCACAGTAGCAGGCATATCTATCATATCACCTATCACAAAATCATGCAACAAATTATGCATCCTAAATGTCATAGCATAATGCATGGCATATGATTCCTATAAATTGCCTAAAATGATGCATGAGATTTAATACCCTCATCTCATCATGTTTCAATAAAATAGAACCCTCAATAATATCAATGATAACATCAAAATTTAATTTTATCACCCAATGGTGGAATAAAATCAACTATAATAGCCAAAATCTAGAAAATAATAATTTTCATTCGAGGAAATTTAGATTTTTATTATACATGGGTTAACTACACCTAGGAATAGATCATTACCAAATTATTATTATTTTATATCCATTTCTATTATCTCAAAATCATAAATCAAACCGAAAAATAATTTCTATGATACCATTTTATAATGTCTCAGACCCGGATGCCACTGAATGGTGCCCAGAGCCCGGTTGGCCAATGGCCTCAAGCGCATCTACCCAAATTCCAAAGGCTATTAACTAGAATATTAGGCCTAGGGTGTGTTTTTGGGGAGACTATTCCATCTTATTAGAGTGTAACACAATGGTATCAATCATACAAATCAATAGTGGAAGAATCAAAACAATCAGACAATAGGTAAACATCCAAGACAAGAATATATAAACAATTTTATAAGAAATATATTATATAAAATGTTGATAATACATTTTATGTAATGTTTCCACAAATCAACCAAAACAAGTATACATAAATCAGTACAATACATGTAACAAAATACCAAAAAGACTAAAATCTATCCCAACTAGCATTATGAACCTCAACTTGGTCTTGTGCTCCCCTACTCCTAATCATGGTACAAATTCAAGCATCGTACTTTGGGTTCTTTCCCCGATCCATACTTATATCCATAAAGTCTTTCCAGGTACCCAATGGCCGCATGCACAGGGTGTGAGATACAAACCCAGTAGGTCGCCACCTAAAGTGTCTATAACAAGTCCTGACTGTTCAATATATGATAAAGTAGAGTTTAAGGTATATGACATATATGACAATAATACAAGTGCAATAACCATATAAAAAGTAAACAAACACGTGATCCTATATATCCATAAAATTATACCTAAAAAATAAGTTTCAAGCTCTAGTGATAAGGGATCATTAAAGTAAATAGAGGTAAATACCATGGCCATGCTGTATAAAAAAATATATCATATCACCACATCTTTTCCATATAACCTGTATCTCATATCAACCACGTATGAGATGTATAATCAAACATGTCACATTTACCACATCAATGCCATATAATCAGAAGCTTTTTACCCCATGGTGCCTGATCCAAGGTATAGAATACCAAGGCATCTTCATCGATTACTAGGCTCATCTCGATGAAACTCTGTAACGGAACTGGTGGAGTCCAAAGATCATGTCAATAGATCATGTCCAAAGGGAGTCTGGTAAGCCAGATCAAAGGGGTGTTAATGCCCTTAGAATCCTATGAAATCAAGATCCTAAGAGAATATAGGTCCAAGGTATCTTCTACCATATATCAAGACCCATGGGTGAAATTTCCATGGAATCTAAATGGAATCAAGACCCATGGTTTACCAACCAATTTATCCACTACCATTTCAATTCACATCTCATTTCATTCATCAATTCACATTCAATGAGTTTACCCAGTCATATAACAATTCACATGAAAATACATTCAATGAGTTTACCCACTCATATAACAATTCCATATAAACTATTTAATCAAATAATCAATAATAAATGGAGGCAAAACATCTCCAAATTAATCAATTAAATTATAATTAGGCTTATTTTAACTAGGAAATCCCTAACTCACCCCATGGGTGGTTTAACAAAGACATGGGAAAAGTAAATTCACATGGAACACCCCATGGGTGACCTTGGTTAAGGAAAAAAACTCTAACACATATCAAAGGTACTAAATGGAATCCATAATAGGTTTCATTATGTTCAATTAAATCATTCAATTCATTTTCAAGGCCGCACCATAAATTCTAAGGGTTGGTACAATGGAAAATAGCTTTATAAATCATCAAACCACTTAGGAAAATTAATGACCACCTATCGTAGGTTCGTAGAAGAGTGCTCATCCAATATTATATTCTGATTTGACTTAGATTGGTAAAAAATAAATAATATATGGAGAGCCTGGAAATAGTGCATATTAGATTTCACCCAAATAACTTTATCAATCTGAAGTTAAATGATGAATGACACAAAAGGAATGGAGTACTCACTTTCACAAATCCAATGAGACCAGTGGTTCTTGATTCTGAGATCTGATGGAGGATAGGGATTAAAAACTTTAATTTTCTTTCAAAGGAGAGCTCCCACACCCCCTGTTGTCCAATGAATAATAAAGAAATATATTTTTAGGTTAAATATATTTTGAAAGTCAATTTTTTCATTTTACCCAAAAAATTTGGGTCATGCAGTTTGGAAACACATTTGGCCAAACCGAGAACCAACTGTGCACCCCCCTTTATACTAAGGGGGAACCCACATGGCCATTATACACAACTTTACTAACAATGAACAAACCATTCAAAACAACTCTATAAAAAACTGTAGGTGATACCACACTGGTGTGCACCTCCATCCACATAGTTTCCTCAAACTGTGCATCATGTACCACCCCACTTTCTATCCTCACACGATTAGTAGTAATTGTTCGGCCTACCCCACATGGTTTCTACTAACCATGTGGTCTTTCTAGTTTTTTATAAAAGCTCAGCTTTAGGCTTAGAACAAGACTTAGACACCCCTGATACACATATGACCTCAAATGGTATTTACATTCGGTCGTAAACAAGAAATTTAACCTAGAATAAAGAGATTTTCACCTCATATGAAAACTCAGGATCTTATATCATATCTACACGCTGAATTGTGTGTATAGGGTGTGAGAAAAAATAATCCTATTGGGATTTTACCAAAGAGTTTGTGTAGTTCCATACAAATGAAATTACATTTATTCTAGTTTGAAATATATTTCAAAAATAATTTTTTCATTTATACATATATATATATAAGAAAATATCATATCCATAATTATTTTATAAACTTTTATTTATCTTTCTTAAATGAAAACAATAACTTTGAAAACATTTCATTGAACTATGACACTTATACCAAAAAAACCCATTTTAAATCCATTTTAAAATGATCTAATTATAAATCCACTTTTAAAAACCTCGTTATACCCACACCACTTTAAAAAACCTTTTAGAAACATTTTAAATAGATAAGAAAATTTTGAGAAAGATAAAATATTGGTAAAAACACCATTCCATCAATGAATAAAAATAAACAATAAAATTTATAGGCTATGGTGTCATGTATTCCAATAAAATGAGGGAACACTAAGAAAATTCCCCTATGTAAGTATCATCTAGTATCATGGGAAATTCCCTAGGGATACTGAGGGATAGGGTTAACTTTTAAATGATGTTGTTAACCAACTAGTGTAATGGATAAATAATAACTTCACAGGCTATTTGGGGCACCACAAAAATTAATTCACTATCATAGATAGTGGTGAGAGTACTCATATCATCTAATAAAAAATACTTATGTACAAGGGGTTCCCATGACCATGAAAATGTGGAGGTGAGAAAACAATTAACAGTGATCAATACAAGCATGAATAGTAACTCACCCTCACCTCTAACTCCCTAGAAAGAAACAGCCTGATCATATTATCCACATCTAGAATAATATAAATCATGCCCCTCAGGGCCACAATCCATGTCAAGAATAGTCAAATATGGATCAATAGGGTCACACACACACACATCATTTGAAAACAATTCAAAAGTTTTAAACATGCCTTCATTAAAACAAAATCAGAATGTAAATTCATTTCTCATCATTTAAAATTACATTTTGAATGATTCTTTAAAATCATACCATTTAAAAAAATTCAAATAATTCCTTTAAAAAAACATTAAAATTGAATATTCAAACCATTTCATAATATAAAACCCATTCATTGAAAAACATTCAAAGGCCAAAAACTTCCCCTTAAAAAACTCCATGAAGACCACATATTTTTTCCCTTTTAAACCTAAAATGGTTAAATGATTTTCAAATTCATATTCTTATTAAAACAATTCATTAAAACCTTTTTACAAACATTTATCACTCAAATTACCTTTTTAAAAACCAAAAAACCATTTCACACCCTTAATTCCAAGTGAGAAATCAATTCCAAAACATTTTAAAAATCTATTCATCCATTAAATATATAAATTATCTACTAATTGTAATAATTAAAAGAATTAAACATAAAATTACATATCAATTTAAGGAAATACACAAAAACCCTACTTAAGATCAATCGTAATCAATCCAAAATTCTATGAATTTTATGGTGAACACTCAAAAAAAATGACAAAAGAGTTCCCTCAAACCCTAGAAATTAAAATAATAAAACTAAACACATTAAAAATACATAAATTACAACCCCCAAAACTGTTAAGGTTTTGGGGAAAATAGGAAACCAGGAAAAATGGGAGAGGGAGGAAGGAGAGAAAAATAATCAATAGGAATTAGGGATTTACCTTGAAAAACTACCCAAAATTAGTGGATAGTGAGCCAAAAATAAAAGGAGGTGGGGACGACTAACTCCTCTCAATTTTTCCTTAGGTCATTCAATAAAGAGTGGAAATAAGGGGGTAAATTCCTTAAGGGACGATGAGGGTAAAATCAAGAAAAAAACTAAGCAGACCCATTCATGGGTTGAAACATGTTTCATAGGGTTAATGGTCCCCCCCTCAATAATTTCATGAGGTGAACTTTAAGTTTAAGGGGTGAACATAACCATGCAGAACACTCATATCATTAGGAATACATATTCATGAGTTAAACCATATATTATGATCTGAATAGTATCCCCCAAAAAATTTCATGGGGTGAACCCTCGATTGATGGGATGAAATACCCTAGGAAGAATGCTCAGGTCATTGTGATGGTTGGTTTTTGGAATGAACCACTTGTTCATGGAGTAAATTGATATAAGTATAGGCTTAAAACTTCCCAAACCCAACTAAACCACCCTAAAACTTTAAGAAATCCCTCATAACTTCAAAATAACTCAAAAATAGAACAAAATTTTTCATTAGTAACATTAAAGTGGATAAATTCTCTCCACCATGTCACTTTATATCCCTATATACTCTTGATAAAAGTATAATAAATGATAAGGGACTTCCATGAAACCTCCCAAGAAACAAGGAATGCATCAAAAGGAAACAACTAGAACCATAAGAAAATGTAGCCCAAATCAACAAGGCATGAACCAATATATAATTCCACACCACCCTAAAAAATTTAAAACCTAAAAATACTTATCACACCAAATTAAATCCCCTAAGATACAAAACTACCCAAGGAAACCACACAAATTCTCTAAGAGAAAACCCCATGACTTCACTACTAAGATCTAATAAAAACTAAACCTACCAAGAGGAAACCCTAATTATTATTAGCAAAAAAACTACCTCACTATATTCTAGATCACTATATAGGGAAGGAGGGAACTAATCCAAGAAGTCCTAGAGTGAAAAACAATCCCAGAACCACCACTCTACTTAGATTTTGGGCGAGTCAGGAATAGGAAAAGGTCAGTTACAAGGAATGGAAGATACCGTGTGATAACTACCCCTATATTTCATTAAGACCTTTCTGGTATCTAGGCATACTATAAATAAAGACATAAACCCAATGTGTTACATGCTCTATAAATCAAATCCAACAATTCCACATAACCCAAAACAATATCAAACATAACTCACCCAATAAATATATACAAAACTATTTTCATAAAATTATTACACCCAATATAAATTTCCAAAACACCCTTTAAAAATCTCGCTTCATTTTAAATTTCCATGGATGGAATCGCTTTAAAAACTATTCTCACTTTTATCCTAAAACCATATACTTAGATAATTTGAGTTAAATCTTTTAAAAAACATCATTTCCAAAATCGCCTCCCTGGTTTCATTTCAAAACCACTAAACCTAAACATTTTACTTAATTCAAGTTAATAGTATAATCATTCTATGAAATAAATGATAAAAATTAAAACACCCCATGAAATTTAAATATATATATAAAACATTCGTAAAAAATAACTTCCTCACCCAAACACTTTTAAATTATATTTTAAAACCAATGATCATTTAAATAATTTTATGGGAATCATAATCATTATAAACCAATTTCAAAATAAACCAGCCCATAAATTTTTATTTTCCATCCCAAAAAAAATTCCTAAAGGATAAAACCAATAAAAACCCATAAATATAATCCTAAAATACTTTCAAGAAAGCCCTAGTAATTACTATTAGGGTTCTGGGAAGAATAATAATGAGGAATTTATCTTGAAAAAACACCCAAAATTAGTGGAGAGGGTACTAAAAATAAAAGGATTGTGGGAGGAGCAACTCCTCCCATGTGTGACTTGGACAAGTTGAATAAGAGGGATAAGAAGGGTCCAAGTCCTTAAGGGTTTATGTGGATAAAATTGGGAAAACAAAAGAAAAGATTAAAAACTTAGTAGACCCATTCATGAGGTGTACCATGATTCATGGGGTGAATGGTCTCCCACACCCAAGGATTTTATGGGATGAACTTCACCAAGAATAACACCCAGTTCAATGGGTAATACCATTAAAAGGGTAAACTATATTTCAGAACATTAATAGTCTCCCCCAAGAATTTCATAGGTTAAACCCCTAGTTCACTAAGAGGGCTGGTTTATAGAGTGAACCTCTTGTTCACAATCTGAACTGCTATAGTTTTAGACATGAAGCTTCTTGAGACCTCCCAAGCCACCTTAAAACTTTATGAATTCCCCCAAAAAACTCCAAAAAAACTCAAAAATAAAATTAAATACCTCAACAATAACATGTGGGTGTGACAATTCATCCCTCTCTCTAAAAATGCAAGGACCTATGTGTCTATGGTAAATTGTTAGTTTCTCAAACCCCTTGAACCCATCACATTACTACGAGTAATGTTATGAGAAAATGAGGTTCCATAGGTTTTAATGGTATTTGATATTGGATTTTTACACCATGAATTAAAGGATAGTGATGATTTATAAAATATGGTAAAATAGAGGATCAAGGAGTTTCCCTAGGTATTGGTTGGTCTATCATACAATGATGAACAAATATATAGAAAAATATCAAGATCAAGCCACATTTATTTAACCAGAACTAATTCAAAAAATATATACATTTAATGATGCAACATAACTATATATAAAATGTTACTAAATTTTCTTTATACGTAATCATGTTTTCATCCATATATTATAATATATAAGTAATTTATAATGTTTGGGATCTTATCTATAGTTTACCATTGAAAAGAGTTACTAATATTCATGATTTTATGACATTGTAAGAAGTTTGTATAAGGATTAATAGTCACTTAAAACTGAGGGTTGATCCATTAATAAAATCAATCCTATATTGAGATCTTCAATATGTTTACCACCTATGTAATATTGATTATTCACTGCTCGATGATGAGGATTGGGTGGGGACATCATCATTGTTCAAGAAATAGTGTAATCATAGTTTAATAGAATTGTATGTGTACATTTCTATTATTGATGAGGGAAAACCTAAATATCAATATGTCATATATAATTTCAATATAAGTATATAAAAAATACCTATTATTTAACAACTGGTCCCTGTTGATAGCACAGTCACCCCACCTTTTAAATATGGCCATTGGGTCTTGGTCTGCCAAGCACTACTAGTTTTCCAATAGAAAGTGGTCCCCTCCCTAGGGCCTAGATACATACCCAAATGGATCATTAGACTAATTAGTATCCCCAAAAAACAACACATGTTATTTTAGTGTGTTTTTCCTCACACACACGCACCCTGAGAAACTTCCTAGGAGGTTACCAATCCTAACACTAATCTAAGTAAATATTCACTTAATTGTGGATTTATAATCAAGTAGGTTCCTAAAAATAAAGGTTCACCTTGTCGAAATGGGTAGTAAAATTTAGTCTATTAACCCTTTAAATTTTTGGGGTATTAAATATTGATAATATAGATTTAATGAATGAGACTTTTATTGGAACCAAGGTTGTTCTTTTCTAGAAATGGAGTTTAGTTTGTGTTTGTTGTCAATTAACACATGGATGATTAGGTAGTTTGCAAGGAAAGTGATCATACAGTACAAGATGACTACATTATTAAATGTGGAATCATTTATCATTTATTGTCAAATTTTTGGGATCAAAATATAGAGGGAGAGGCTAGGATCACAAAAGGTTGTTTTTTGAATAAACTCTTCATAAATTTGGTAAAGGAATGGGTTTCAAAAAGACTAGGTTTTGCAAAGGTTTAGCTTCACAAAGGTTGAGCTTCGCGAAGGTATAGAGCTTCATGAGTTCTTGATGAGTTGATGGTGTTCTCTATGACTATGAGAAGTGGAATATTGTGAATGTGCAATGAGTTGACGGTAATCTTCGCGACTATGAAAAATATCACTAGAGATTCAGGAATGGAGGAGCTTCATGAATATTTTTTTTAAGGCTCAATAAAAATGCATTGGATTCATGGGAGCTTCGAAGTTCTAAGCCTATATATATGAATCTACCCCCACATCATTCGACATGAAAATAATTAGAGAAAAAGGTTTAATCACTCTAGATTTATGAAGGCCAAGAGCTTCATGAATCAAGTATTCAAAGGGATCTTGATCATCGCAAAAATACTTCTCTAGTCTTGATAAATTCTTAGGTATCTAGGAAAAATGATTTTTACAATGATGAGGTATTCTTTGATGAATCATTGAGCTTCGTGAAGGTAGTTTGTTTCATTAATACAGTTTTCTTCATGAGGTAGTGAGTTTCGCAAAGGTGCTTCACAAATTGTAGTATTTAACATCAGGTTTAAGTGAATAGTTCTTTTAATTGAATCCTTTTATTACTTCTATGAAATAATATTCTCATGCTAGTCAGGGAAAAATAATTAAATTCCAATCTATTGAAGAGACCTTCGCATCATTAAACTAAGTAAAACTTCACCCAAAGTAGTGAGCTAGGGGGATTCAAAGGAAGTGTTATGAGGGAGGTAGTGTGTTATCCTTAAAATATTGTAAAGGTAATTTTCATGGTAGAGAGTGACTATGTATGAAATTATGTATTCTAAAACTAGTGAAGATTATTTTATTTATGTATGACTGACTCACTATCAACATATGCTTCTTGGGTTAGCCCTTAGTGGTAAACTAAGTAAAATTATTATGTTATATCTCTGCATGTGAATGTTTAAATTACTGTACATTACCATAATACAAGTTTAACAAGTTACTATTAATATGGGAATAAGATCTGTCACTTTAGAATAAAAATTTGACACCATGATTCATCCCTCCCCTCTCAGGCTGTTCTAGGGTCCTTCAAGTGATATCAGAGTGAGGTTGCTAGTGTTAAGTATGTCCTCTTTTTTTCATGGATAATTCAGTAAATGTAAGTGTATTCCACCTCTTTTATGTAAGAAACTTCTAGATTTGTAATAATAGGATGAGATATCATCTAAGATCTCTTGTAATGGAACTAATTTTTTCCACTGTATAGGGGATTCAGGTCACTGATGCAATAAGACTTTCTAGGACTAAAAAAATAGGA
Organism: Viscum album; assembly: GCA_963277665.1. Lineage (NCBI taxonomy): Eukaryota > Viridiplantae > Streptophyta > Magnoliopsida > Santalales > Viscaceae > Viscum > Viscum album. The sequence continues at coordinate 453,662,145 of OY728166.1, read as the reverse complement.
AAATGATTGATGTAGATTCTAAATCACAAAATTTCCTTACTGAATCTCTATCAGATAAAATATATCTGAAGATAATGATTTTCATTTTAACCAATTCTATGTGGTAAAAAATAGAAAATATATATGAAGGTGACAACAATTTGAAGGAGGTGAAACTCCATTTTTTTCAAAATAGGTTCGAGGATCTGAAAATTCATCCTAATGAAAATACAGATACATTTTTAAATCAAATTACTGAAGTTTTTGGAGAAATATGATGAATTGGTGGAGAAATAAAATACATTGACATTGTGAATAAAATATTTAGAAGGCTTCCACCTCTTTACAATCAAAAGGTGTCAGTCCTTGAGTAAAGGGGTCTATCTAAAATTTCTCTAGATGATCTGCTGAGTAGACTGGTGTCATATGAAATGATATTCAAACTAGAAGATGTAACAAATCGAGTAATCAAGGAAATGGATATCAAATCCTTGGAAAAACTTGAGATTTATGGAGACATTGTTCATGAATATAATGAGTAAGATGAACTTATGTCTCTTTTTGCTAAGAAATTCAAGATAGGAAAAAGGATATTTGAAGTAAATATTCCTCTGGACTATTTTCAATGTGGTGGAGTTATGAACATTTCCTCTCAATGCTCAAATAATTTCTATGATGAAGAAAGTAAAGATTTTATCATGTAGAATCCTTAGAAAAGGTTTTCACAAAAGGGTGACTTAAAATCAGGAAATAAATTATAGAGAAAGTGTTTTGTCTATAAAGAAGAAAAAGATGATAATGAATTTTTCAAGGATGAAGAACCAGAGTTTAAATATGGAACTCAAGAATCCATGATGGTTACTATTGAAAAGTCATAACCTTCAAAAGATAAAGCTAAATATAATCAGTTGATTGGTGATGTTGATAGCAAGTTTGAAGTTGAGGATTCTCTTGGTAATCTTTATAGTCAAATAAATAGAAAAAGAAATATGAGAGTCATTATAGAAGAGTCTTCAGAGTATGTTACTTCGCTTAAAGCCTAAATTTCTCAATTGTAAGGAACATTCAACAACTCTTGAAATATTGGAAGATGTTACGGAATCTAAGCTCGTGATTTAAGAGTAGGCAAAGGTCATTAATGACCTTAAAACTAAAATAGAGGATAAAGTTAAGATAGTTGAGGGGTATGAAGAACAAGTTATTACTGTAATGAGTAAACATGAAACTGAATCAAATTCAAGGGAAACAAAGAAGAAAATATAGTTTGGAATATTCTTAGATGTAGAGCTTTTAAAAAGATTTAAGTGATGTTCTAAGGGCTTAGAGAAGGATTTTAATGATCAAAGTTCCACATGTATGGGAAAAGTGTAATTTTATGTGAAGTTGAAACATCAAAGGTTGGAAACAAGTGAGATAAAATAAAGGGAATCATAAATTTGGACATATCAAAAAATCACCTGAAGTCCAAACAAATAAATCCTCAAATAAAACTAAAGGAGAATTGAAAATTATCCGCAAGTATCCAGAAATGATCGATAGTCAAATAATTTTTCTAATGAAGGGGACATGAGGAGGAATATAAGTTATGATACATGTACTCTCATGAAATGTCAATTATATGGCTATTTGGGCCATACCATGTCATACTGTGAAGAGGGAAGGAGCTATATGAATGGGAAATCTCTTGAAAGTCAAAAATGGAGAATGAGACCATATAATTCATCATGTAGAAGAAATATTTTATATGTATATTGTTTTAATTATTCTAACTTTGGCCATAAATCTATTCATTGTAGGAAAAGGAATGGCATGAACAATACCTACAGAACTCAGAGACAAGTCAATACTCGCTAATCAAACAAAGTTTCTCTTGAGAATAGGTATTCTTATTTGGAATAATAATATTAGTATGATGAAACCGTTCATATTGAAAATATATTTTAATGTTCATATTTATCCTCCACTCAATCAAATATATCATGTAATTAAAATAAGAAAATCAAGAAATCCAACCTTGTAGAAATAGCTCTCAAATCCATAAATAATAGTATCACCTGGATTCTTGATAGAGGATGCTCATACCATATGATGAGAAATGAATATTTATTGAAGTATGTTAAGAGAAGGGTTGATGGAAAAGTAAGGTTCATAAATGATGGTTCTTTGGAGATTAAAGGTAATGAAAGTATAGAACTAGAAAATGAAGAGCTTAAGAAAATTGAAGTTCTCTATGTAGATGGTTTGCATCACAATCTCCTGAGTGTGAGTCAACTCTATGAATCAAGACTGATAGTGACATTTAATCAAAAGGGGTTCACTATCAAAGGAAATACAAGGAATTATATCATGAAAGGATGCATAACATAGGGAAATTTATACTAGGTAGACAGTAAAGAGAACATTTTTTACTTAACAATTGAAAAAGAAAACAACTTGTGGCACCATAGGTAGGGTCACATTAATAATAAATGCATGGAAAAGGTATCTAAGATGAATATATTCATGTATATCCCCAGTCTAAAGTGTGAACAGGAAAATACATATTATTCTTGCATGCGAATAAAGTTGGTCTCTAGTTCATATCGACCAAAGAAGAAAAGGGCATCAAATCTTCTTGATCTTGCCCACATAGATGTATGTGGTCCAATAAATTTGTCGTGCACATGTGTAGAGAGGTAACTCATTATTTTTATTGATTATTATAGTATAATGTCTTGTTTAATTATTATACATAGGAAACAAAAAGTTATTGATTTTATGAAAAGTTGTCATCGAATAATTGATAATGATACCGGTCGAACAATAAAAGATCTAAGATATGATAATAGAGGGGAATAAATTTCCATTTAATTTGAAAATTTCTTGAAAAAAAACATGGAATAAATAATGAGGTGTATATAGTGATAACCTTGTATAAAAATGGAATTTTTGAACGTAGGGATTGCCAAATGAACAATATGGTCAGAACTATGCTAATTGAGAGTTGTATCTCTTGTCATTACTAGAAAGAGGTTGTTCCAGAAGTAGTGTACAATCAAAATCAAATAGAGATTTATATGAGATAAACCAAGACACCATATGAATTTTTTTTATGTAAGGAATCCCTCTCTAAAGTATTTTGGTGTTTTTGGAAGTAAATGTTTAATCCAAAACAAAGAAGGCAATCATGGAAAGTATGGTTATGCTGCAAATGAGGGAATATTCCTTGTATATTTAATAAATATTAAAGCCTAAAAATGTTTCAATAATCATATTGGAATAATTTTGGAAAGTAGTGGTATCAATATCATTTAATATAAAACCCAAAATCTCTCAATGGTATCATATGAAGATATGATATAAGATGAAGAAGAAAGTGGACATAAAATAGATTCAAATGCAGAAGTAATGTAAGTCATGAAAAACATTCAAGGTCAAAAAACAATGATAATTTATAAGAATAATTAGAAGAGGAAATCATGGTTGAAGAAACTTCATATGAACCTAATATGAGAAATCTAATATCATAAATTAATCAATCCAACATCATTGGGGATTGGATAACTCTCACATAGATAAGGAGAATGAGGAGTTAAGCACATTCTTCCTTCCTATCAATTGTATAACCAACCTCATTTGAATAATTAATGAAAGATGAATCATGGGTTAAGGCCATGAATGATGAATTGGTATAGATTGAAAATAACCAAGGATGGTATCTTGTTAATAGGCCCAAAAATCACAATGTTATCAGAACAAAGTGGTTTTTTAAAAACAAATTCAATGAAGATGAAAATGGAAATGTGATCAGAAATAAGGTGCACTTGGTGTGTAAATTCTATACACAAATTGAAGGCATTGATATAGAAGAAATGTTTTCTCCAATAGCAATACTAGAGTCTATCATGCTTTTCCATGTGATGGAAATTCAAATAGGATAAAAATTTTATCATATGGATGTCAAAACATCATTCTTAAATGTAGTTCTTGAAGAAGAAGTCTACATTGAACAATCAGGGGTATTCTTGATTGAAAATAATGAATCAAAGGTATTTAGATTAAAGAAGGACCTCTATAGTCTAAATTAGGAACCACATGCATGGTGTTCTCAAATGGATTCTTATCTTAATAATCTTCAATTCAAAAGAGTAGGTTTCGATCATAATCTCTATGTGAATAATTCAAAGTAAGATCAATTTATGGTGATTGTATATGCGGAAAATATTATATTTGGTGAAAGAGGGCGGGGATCAGTGGAAGATTTTTCTAATCACATGAAATCATAATTTTAAATGTATACGATTGATGAAATCACATACTTATTGGGGATATGGTTTATTTATAATAAGGATTACACTTTCAATTTTTAGGAAAAATATCCAATAGAGTTGCTAAAGAAATTCAATATGCATGACTCCAAACCAATGTCGACACCGATTGCGGTTGGGAAAAAACGTGGAAATCATGAGGATGGGAGTTCTATGGATCCCGCCATGTATAGAAGAATCATTGTAAGATTATTATACTTGACTACGACATGTCTAGATATCGTCTTCTCAACATTCATAGCAGACAGATTTCAAAGTAATCCAAAGAAATAGCATTTTGCATCTGTTAAATTTATCATGAGGTATATTCAAGGTACCCTAAATTTTGTATTATATTTTATTTTACGAAGAGATAATGAATTATCTCAATTTTCTTATGTTGACTGGGATGAAGTTTTGGTGGATATAAATTCCACTAGTGGTGGTGATTTTTTATTAGAAACAAATTCATAGGCTAGTTGAGCATGAAACAGGAAATCACTTGTCTTGGTATGACTAAAGAAGAGTATATATCTACTACAAAGGCTTGTAATCATCTATTATGAATTAATCAACAACTAACTGATATTGTTGATGAATTGAAAGAGCTGATAGTGATCCATTGTGACAATAAGAGCATGATTTATATTATGTAGAATTTGGTTCATCACTCTCATGCAAAACATATTGAGATCATATATCACTTCATCAAGGAAAAAGTTGAACAAGGTTTTCTTAAAATGGAGCATGATGAAACTGATGACCAAGTGGATGAAATTCTAACTAATACATTGGAAGTACATGTGTTTGATAACCATCTATTGAAACTTGGTGTTCAGGCACCTCCCAATGCATGAGGAGGTTACGGTTGTTCCCCTCTCCCCAGTTGTGTTAATTTTTTTCATCTGTTTGTGGAAGTGATATAGATTTATGGGGGAGATACGATCCAGGGGGTGTGTTTTGAGATCTATAAGTACAAATATAGGTCTTTTGGGTTTATTTCAAAAGTAATAAAATTGAGAAATTATGGAGAAATTCAATGTTATAAAAGTGTGGTGGTTGCAGGTTTTTGACAAACCATGAAATTCTTCTATTGCGTGATGAGAATTAGACATTATGAGAAAATAGTTCTGGTCATGCAATGCTTCTGTGACATGATCAAAGATTATCTTGGACATATTTAAGCATTCTAAAACATAAGAACCCAATTCATTCTTACCCTCTTGTTTTATACACTGATTTTTTCTCACATATACTTAGAGTGTTGAATGATCTGTTTCTCACATATCAGGCATTGATAGAGGCTAGTGTTTTATTGAATTTTTATACAAATTTCTAACAAACCCAAAGGGGGATATTATTTGAACCAAGGCTTTTCTTTGTTGTAAATGGAGTCTGATTTGTGTTTGTTGTCAATCCACACTTAGATGATTAGGGAGTTTTCAAGGAAGATGATCTTATAGTAAAATCTATCTATAGTATTGAAGGTCACATCGTTTCCCAGCGTTTACCAAATTTTTTGTCTTAAAATATGGAGGAAGAGGCTAGTATCTTGAAATGTTGTTTTCAATAATCAACTCTTCATAAAATAAGTAAATTCATGGGTTTTTAGAAGACTAGGTTTCACAAAGGTTAAGCTTCATGAAGGTATGGTTCTTCATGAGTTCATGATGAGTTTATGGTGGTCTCCATGGCTATGAGAAGTGGAATATCATGAATGCGTTATGAGTTTATGGTAATCTCTACGACTACACAAAATCTCACTAGTGATTTGTGAATGGAGGAACTTCATGAATACATTTTTGAAGGTTTGTGAAAAATGTTCTGGAGGCATCGGAGCTTCTTGAAGGGACAAGCCTATATATATGAGGTTACCCCACTTCATTTAACATGAAAAGAATTAAAGAAAAGGCTAAATTGCTACGAATTCAAGAAATCCAAGAGATTCATGAATCAAGTATTCAAATGGATCTTAAGAACCATGAAAATACTTCTATAGTCTTGAAAAATGCTTAGGTATCTAAGAAAGATGAGTTTTGTGATGATGAGTTATTCTGTGATGACTCAGTGAGCTTCACGAAGGAATTTTATTCTTTAAAGGAATTTTTCTTCACGAAGGTAGTGAGCTTCATGAAGGAGCTTTGCAAACGGCAGTATTGAACATCAGGTTTAATTGAAAAGTTATTTAAAGTGAATCCTTTCAAGAATTTGATGCAAGAATAGTATCATGCTAGGTAGGGAAAAATAATTAAATTCCAATCTATTGAAGCAACCTTCAAATCATTAAATTGAGTAAGACTTCTCCCGAAGCAGTGATCTATGGGTATTCTATTGAATTTTTCTGAGGGAGGTAGTGTGATATCCCTAAAATCTTGTAAAGGTGGTGTGCCTAGCACAGAGTGACTATGTATGAACTTATATATTCCACAACTGGTGAATATTAGTGGATTTAGGTATGAGTGACACACTGTCAGCGTATACTCCTTTGACTAGACCTTAGTGGTGAAACAAGTAAAACTATTGTGTTTTCTCTCTACGTGTGAATGTTTTAATTACTACACATTACCATCAGACATGTTTAATATGTTCCTCCCAATATGGGAACAAGATTCGTAACTTTAGAAGATAAATTTGATACCCTGATTCACCCCTCCCCTCTCAGGGTGTTTTGGGGTCCTTCAACTTTCTCTGATGAGGAAGTATCTAAAGATTAGATAAGATATGGTTTAGGTGAGGAAGATATGGTCAATCAAAATTCATAGATTCCTTTACCATATATCCAATAACCAGTCATTATTAACCATCCTCCATTATTGACTTGTTTAGTAGTGAAGGAAATATTCCCTAAATCCTAGTATGTATGTGATACATATTAGCCTATATCATTATATAAGATATAGGAATATCATTTGAGAAGATATCCTTATTGTATGGAAATTCAAATTTCTATTATTAGAATATTGTATAGTGTGATATACTGATATCACAAGGCTTGAAATGAGATTTCATGTTACTACCTTTCTCAATCAAATTATATGATTGAATGACATCATATGAAGCATTATATATGTAATCATAAGGTATGATATAAATTATATCCTATGATGTATTGGGGTACAAAATGATAAATATTATCATTCATGAATCTTCTATGTGGGCTATCATCAAGTGAACTATTTCATAAGATAAAACTATTGGGGTGTGTTGACTCATTCATCTAATGGTTTCATAAACCAATGGAGGCATCTACTCATGTATTATAATGTATGAGTAGATGTGAGAACACTTGAGGAGAATCCTCAAAGGAATTATAAATACCACCACCATGTGATGGTGAGTGTGTGTTCACTCATGCATTACTAGAAAATATTCCCTCAAACCCAAAGCTGACTTTCTTATCCCACCTTTACACTAAGATGTGTCAGCACATCATGGTGAGAAGAGGAATCCCACCTAAATTTCAGGTGATTTATCTTAGATCATAAATAAACAATGGTGGGAAGAATCTTTCAATTTTTCCTTAGTGATCATCATCTTTCCAAATGATGATGAATATGATATAGAGGAAGTGATGGTGTAATGTATAATGGTTTTATGGTTTCTTCATTTCCAGTTTATGCATGATTTAATTTACCTTTCTTAGAGATATTGGTTTAGGTTTCTATTTTTCTCAACAGCATCTAATATGTTTTATTATATCCATTTAAAACCCTTCGGTGGTATCAAATCCAACAATGTGTTTAGTTCTTTGAAATCATATTTAAAAATTAAATTTTTGGAATCATATCATTGTCATAAAATATAATGGGATATTTTTTTTGTCTAATTGAATCATGACTTATGATATAAGATATTATAGCCTAAGACTTAGTGAAAATCCCACAGATTTGTATTATTCATAGTATAAGACTATGGGAAACCATATTCTATTTTAATGTTTTGTCATATTTTCAAATAAAAGAGTATCATATCACCTATACGATATCAATATGAATCAAAAAATATGATTGATATTGTCCAAAACACCTTATGCATTTATCACATTCTACAATTACTAACCAAAACACCTTACACATCTACTATATATAGTTGAAACACTTTATGTCACTTATCATATTTAAAGATTAGATTATTGGTTGTGAAGTATGACTAATTTCATGTAAAGAGTTTGTGTGTTGTGGCCTAAAAATCGTAATCTATGATCAAGCCTATATTGTTAAATATGATATGGAGAGAGAAAAATTTATTTAATATTAAATTATGAATTGGATTTTATTATTCAGAAATTTTTTATAAATAATAATAAAAGGTTTTGGGGGTATTTATTAAATTATAATTTTTTAGTAAATTAATTAATTATAAAGAGTTTATAATTAATTAATTAAATTTTTATGAAAAGTTTATTAATAAATATTCCACATATTAAATGTTAAAATTGAAATTCCTTTTATTAAATTATATAGAATTCCTTATGACTTATAAATAAATAATTTATTTAGATAGCATAAGGATGATTTATAAAGTGTTTATGAATTATAAAAAAATGCCAAATTATAAAATAATTTATTTTGAAATTAGGAATTTTTTATAATTATTAATTTTAATTGATCAAATTAATAACCTTATTTAGGATATTATTTAAAATATATCAAAATTGTTTTGATGATTGGTTTAAATAATGTTAAGTATTTTGATATTTAAATCATGTAAAGTTTTTACATAATAGAAATTGGATTATAAAATGTTTATAATTCATTAATATCATATATTTAAAAGAATATAATGTAATGAATAATATATAAGATTTAATATTGTAAAGTGAATATAAAGTGTTTATATTCAATATTATGGAATTTTTATAATGATTATCTATATTATTAAGTATTTATAATTAGCTTTTATTTATTAATTGTTTATAAATTTTTATATCATCTTTAAATATGTTAATTATTCATTTATTTAAAAGTTATTATCTAAATTATTATTCGTTAATATGATTGTTATGTTATGAATATGAGTATTATTTAGTTTAATTTTTAAATATATTCTAGAGTTTGTCATACATGCATCTAATTAGTTACATGCTAGGTGTGATAATGGATTTAGTTTTCCATCTACCTTAAACATGGTTTTGAATTAAAGTAATTATCTTGAATATAGATATTAAATATATTTTATACTTATTAGGTATATAAATCACATTGAATTGGAGTCTCTCTTGATTAAAATGTTCCTGGGTAGACGGACTTTGGGTTGAACTTCCCACTGGCCTGAAGACCTATTCATTGTCTGGAAAGATGGGGGTTGGTTATCTGTGGCACTAGGATTACTCATGTAGAGATTTTAAATTTAATATATTTTTAAAACTTTACATGAAATTTATAAATACCTTATGCATGATATGAATTTTTAATTATGTAAATATTTTTAACTTCTATTATGGGTGAGCAAAACGAATTGTGGGTTGTATAAAGAGTTATACATCAATATGGTTTAGACATATTGATTTAGTAGAATAAATAGGGTTCCAAAATAAATTACTATAAGTATGAATACTTAAATGGAATAACATGAGATAAGATGGTGAGACTAAATCCCCTTCAAAATTATAAGTGTTGGATTACTTCTAAAAGTGACACTTTTCAAGACTCGGTCATTCAACCTAGTAGGTTCTGCTATAGCATGGTGCCAATGGATTATCTTATTTAAGGTGTGGTAGAAATGGATAGTCATAAGAGTTAGAAAACCAAATACTATGATTATATTTGGGTTACACATATCTGGGAAATCCTATAAAAGGTATGATAATGGAGGAATAGATTTGGTTTTATCTATATCATGGATTGGGTAAAGAGTTACCCACTCAAATATCCAAGAATCATATCTGATATTATTGGGATGATTCCCTTCCTAAATAGCTATTTAGTGAGAGTAATTCCATATTAGTCCCATTTCTTAGTGAAATGTAGATCCTGGACCACTAATGGATATAATGAATTTAAAAGGGATCATAATTTTAGGAGGATCATATTTAATAGAATTCCTTATTAAATGATTGTAAAAAATGATACTCATATGATAAAAGAATTTTGTTATAGATAATGATATCATCATAATAAAACTAAAATTGAGATAAATTATTTAAATTAAGAGATTAAAATACTCAATTTTTGGGACTGGTAACTTAAAAAAGTAATTAAGTAAAGGAAAATACCATGTGTTGGAGCAACACCTTCCTGAGTAACCAAACTATTATAGTTTTTTTAAAAGTGAATATAGATGCCTATGTAGATGATTCAATTTAATTATTAAAAGGAATTAATTTTAATATGGACAAAAAAAATTTGAATTCCCTCATATACTCAATATTTTTGGGTAAGTAAAGGACTTGGTGGGACTAGAGGTTTCCATAAAGATTATTCTGTTTAAGGAAATCATTTATTTTTTATTGATGGAAATGTTCCGATAATGTGAATGATTTCAAGAAATGTTTACCCTGTTATTATCAAAGTGTTGAAGATATGTGAACTAGGCATATGATGTCCAATTTTTTGTGTTATATTGACAATAAATGTGGATAAAAGTTCAAATTTGAAGAAGAAAAGATATTTGGAGAGTCCAAAATGTTTCTTAATATAGCTAATCGATTTCAATGAAACCAAAGTGGGTTTTAAAGAAGGAATGGGTAATGATTCTATAGGATGGAATTGTTTAGAATATATTAAGGGGTTTGAGAAACTCCATGGAGTGTCCATGTTGGGTATCAATGTGATAAAAAAATAATTCTTAGGTTTTGAGGGGTATATGATACCAAATGTATTCTTTATGAGTGTTTTAGATATACAAGAGTTAAAAATCAAAAAAATAATTAATATATATTGTATTTTTCATTAAAATGATGAAGAAAAGAGTTTCTACATCAATTATTTGAATGTAAAATAATTTAACAATATTATATGGATCTTAGTAAAGGATTTGTATCTTCATTTCATTTCACTTACATAATAAGATCATTTTTTCATTAACAAAGATTTGTTATGAATAGAATGAGATGATTAATTATATGGTTTTTGATTCATCGAATTCAATAACATGTTATTGAGAAGAAAACCATGATAAAAATACTATATCCCTAATAAAATGTTTTATCCATACATTTGTTAAAATATTATAAAAGTTGTTCTTTTCACCCATCAGTGGTGTATTTTAGGGAATAATTTTTTTTTCAATAAATTACTTTAAACACATAGAATGTTATATATGATATGGAATTAATAGTTTATTTTTTAATTGTTAATACTAAAAGGAAATTAGTGTTATTTACAAACCCAAATTATTTTTTTTATCCTATCATGATATTCTGAAAAAAAAAATATCTACGAGGTTATTGGGAGCATGTTTTTACTTAGAAAAGTACAACCTAAAGGAGTTTAGAATATGTTGGAAGACATACAATATAAAAGTTACATTATTTACCAATAGATTTAAAGGAAAATTTTATGGAATAAGTTCCATGAATTATGATTATATACTTATAAATATTTATAAGTATACAAAAATTGTTGACATCGTAACATATGTTATGGAGTTAAGGAGTTTGAATGTGTTCAAGGAGTTGAACATTAGGAATACAATTCCTGACTATAACCATCATTCAAACTTTATTTCTTCATATATGTTACTCACTAAAAATTTAGTGGGAGGGTTTTATCAGAAGGTCGCATAGTGATGTGGCAGGAATTACATATAGATGTAACAAGTTAATAAAAACCATGAAAATAAAGTAAACAAAATGATGATCTAGTATTCTATCATATATGATATCTTAGAAAAAACACTTATGTATGATTTTTTTAAGTATTCTAAAATTTTTTAATAATATAAAATGTATCATATAAAATGAAATCTCCAATTTATCATTTTTTCACATTGGTTTCATATATGTATTTATTGATATTCATTTTATGAAGTATAATGTTAATTAAACTCTCAGAGTATGACTTTGAGTTATCCCTAACAGATGTTTTTCATATAGTATTATAGGTTTTGATAACATTAGTGGTATTATTGTATCATGATATATAATATTCTTATGAAGCATAAAAATGGGTTTTTTTTGCACTAGATGAGCCACTATGTATACCACAAGGAGAGTTATACACTATGTATTTGGTATACTAGGGGTGTGTGGATCATATTTGGAGTTCACACTACCTGAGGTTATTATGATACCTAGTATAATAACCTGTATACTTTTATACCTTTCTTATACAAGCCTTGAGTCTTAGATAATCAAGAGGTGGTTAGGTATGCAGCTGATTAGGTCATTTGTTTGATCACAACCAAGATGGGATTTTTCCTCTCATATAACAAGTATGACATCTAATTCCTTGATTGAGATAGATTTATGAGTGTGTGGATACACTTAAATAGTATATATGATGTGCTAATCTATTCAGATTAGGGACATTTGATATGTTTATTCATAAAGGTGATTGGCGTGTAATGTATTCATCAACCATGTTAGTCTATACTCAAAGATTCAAGAACATATGGGTTGGATATATGGGGTTGACATACTCTATGTCCTATGGTCAGTCAGTGTCTTGGAAAAAATGTGTGAGAATGCATGCTATCATATGATGTGGCTAGTGGAAATAAGTATATTGATATGTTTGTTTGATGGAGATCATGTCAAATCCCTTTGTATCTTGAGTATCATTGGTTCTTTGGTATAGTTTTCTCTTTTATTACATTGATGTATTCAATGATTCATATTTTTTATTAGTTATATAAAATCTTGTGGGTTCATGTTTTGTGGTTGACTGAATGGGTATAGATTTTTACTTAGAGGTCTACTCTAAAATTGTTTTATAGTTAATTCAAAAGAGTTTTATATGGGTATTCAAAATGTATTTCATGTGATGTGGTATATAGTGAAGTTGTTGATATATTTAAAAAAAAGTATTTTTTAATATATCCAAAATTATTTTTGGATATGGTTTCACAAGTTATTGTATATGATAAAATATAAGGTGAAATGGCACTAAGTATTTTAGGCTTTAGATCAAGTGGTATAATTAAAGAGACATTCCCTAAAGTATTGTATGTATGTGACACATATTATCCTATCATAAGGCTTGAAATATGATTTCATGCTACCACCTTTCTCGATTATATTTAATTATTGAATGATATTGTATAGAGTATTTTGTGTTTAATCAAAAGGTAAAATATACACTTGTATCCTATAATATATTGCATTGTCGAATGATAAGTGTTATCATTCATGAATCTTCTATGTGGGCTACTATCAAGTGAAATGTTTTATAAGATGAAACAGTTATGGATAGTTAATTTATTCATGAAATGATTTCATGAAATAGTTGAGATATTTACTCATGTATTATAATTCTTGAGTAAATATGAAACCACCCAAGGATCATCCTCAAAGAATTTATAAATCCCATTTCCATGTGATGGTGAGTGTGTGTTTTTTTATTCATTACTGATTGATATTCCCTCAAACCCAAAGATCACTTTCTTATTCCACATTTACACTATTAATTATTAACACTCCATGGTGATAATAGGAATATAAACCAAAAATTGGGTGATTTATCTTATCCCCATTTCATTGTTCACTGGTGATCATCATCAAACAATAAGATGATGAAGAATATGCAATGGTAGCGATAATGTAAGGTACATTGGTTTTATGGTTTATTCATTTCCAATTAATGTGTGATTTTTTTATCTTGCATGAATATCTTGGTTTGGGTTTCTATTTTCTTCTACTACAATAAATAATTATTATAGACCCCTTAAAATCTAATTAGTGTAAGGAGTGTCACTTTCACAAAAATTTGATTGATATGTCACTACCCCGATTAGTAAATTCTCATGAATTATAGGAAACACATATTCCTCAACTGATAACTCATTATATGTAGAAAGAGAGTTTGAAAGTAAAAGTGAATAAAAAATGTGTCTAAGAAACAATAAATTGAGCAATGTTTTTCATCCATTACTGATAAGTCGTAAAAGGGTAAATACATCATTCAATGTCACAAATATGGTTCATAATATAAATTTCACATGCGATCAATATATGATAAAACATTTTTAAGCTAGAAGATATCTAAGTTTTAAGGCTCACATACTTTTGTACACTTAACCTTGTAATGGGATCAGTTTTCACTAGATGTATAATTTATATCAACTGTTATTGTTGAGATGATACGAACATGTTAGGATATTCCTATGTCTCTCATCCAGGAATGATTATAACAGTTATTTAAATATATGATATCATATGAAAGGATTGTGTGTAAAATAAAAATGCAATTATAAAAGTGTATGGTTATTGGGATGAATCATATAATATTTACTATAGATAATGAGATTTTTGTCTCTCAAAAATCAGATCATTTATCATCCTAACACCATTGAGATTTTTTTTCCCAAGGTAATTGGGATAATTGAATGAAGGTGAAGTTCTATATACTATTTTGGGAATTATAGTCATATATTATCACATTTAATTAATATAAACAATTCATTCATGTGGATGGAACTTTTATTTATGGAAATTATACAAGTGTTTCACTCATTACTACCTCATGGGATGGTAATCATTCTCATATCCTATTCATCATTGTGGAAAAATAGAACTTTTAATCATGGATTTGGTTCTTGACTTTTATGTACACCAATTTTATGAAAATCTAATGAGTGAACTTGATATATGATCATAATAGAGAGATTATAGAGGGTGTTAAATATGATGGACTTTTTTGATTCCATCCATGTAATGGTTATGCCTTATTTTGAGCTTTGTTTATCCTTTGGGTTGTTCTAGAGGTTTCTAGGAGATAGGGGTTGAAAGGTTTTATTTTTGGATAAAACATGCTAGGTTCATGGTTTAGGTGTATGGTTAGTGATAACCATGTGGTATTTCACTATGAGGCACCAGAGGTGTTTTTTAAAGTTCGATTTTAGTTTTTCAAACTGTATGGCTCATTAAGGAAACTGTGTGGGTGTCCGGATGGTTCTCCATAGGTTTTATGTGGCTTGAGCATGGTTTTTTCAAATCATACATATTTTTCTAGGTAGTCATGTGCCTTAATTTTCAAAGGGATAGAGACCATACATGGTTGTCACATGGTTTGTCTAACTATGCAGCCTAACCAGGTGCCCCAATCCAAACCTTTAAAAAGTTGTAATTTACCTCTTTTCCCTTAGTTATTTTATATCTAATCACCTCATAATCCCCATTAGGATTAAAATTAACCTTCCCCAGTGTTCTAGAGGATTCTCCCATTGGATTATTTATGGTTTCCTTTGTTCTCAATGGATATCTTCAAGGTATGTTCTATTTTCAATATGGTTTTCACTCCTCTTATTAGGTCCTTACTTGATCTATTCTCCCCTCATCTCATTGGAACTTGATTGGGTTTTGGTTACTGGATCTAATGGTATTGATGGATATTTAATTATGTTTCTTGTGGATCTAAACTCATAAGGACCTAATTTACTCATTTACAATCTTTATTCTCAAAGTTGACTAGTTTTCCTCCGTTATTGAAGTAGGTGTCTCTATACAAAGGTTATAACTCATTAAATTCTTTAAGTTCTTATAAATTAATTTTCTTTTTTTATGAAACTGATTTACTTGATATCAAAGTTGATTCATTTAAAAATATATATGATTTTAAAGGGTTTTTTATTTAAAAATAAATTTATGTAAACTATGTTTTTGATGAAGTTAATTAAAGGTAGTTTTGATACTAAAATGGGTTTTCAAGCATGGGAGATGTGATTCTTTAATGTAAAAATGTTTTATACATTTTTATCATGTTTTTCAAATGGTTTTAGAAAACATATCACATTGGGAACATTGGGTTTTTTGGGAAATGGACATGTCACCTCAGTGAGTGTTTCACCACTATGGGTTCTTTTGTTTATGTTGATAGACTATGGAAGGACTTGATATCAGTTGGATTCACATCATTCATATCTTAGTGTTCCTTTATTATTTCTGAGTATATATCCCCATATTCTAGGGCCTAATCTTATGCTTTTTCATTTATGCTTGGTTTTATACATAATAGTTCCTTTATTCTTAGTTTATCAATTTTTTATCTTATGGTGTATCCATGGATGGTTTTTCTTATGATTTCATACTATCTTACATGTTCTTTTAATGTTCCTAGATTATGTGAATATGAAATTCTTTTATGAAAACCAAAGGATTTTTTTCAAAATCATTATCTTTCAAAAATTATTTATAAACTAGATTTTTTTTTAAAGATAGAGTTAACATTTTCATGGTATTAGACCTTGTATAGATTACTTGGTGAAATACTATAGGTAATTTTGCTCACACCATACTTTTTCATTTGGGAATTTATAGATGTATTTTTTCAGGATAGGTAAAGCTAAGGGATTCATATAGTTCACTAGCTTCTCTTAGGTGTCATAACCTTCTTAGTGAGATAGATTAGTGGTGAAAAATAGTCACATGGAGATTCGATCATGTTTTTTCTTGTTTTACTTTTTGATTTAACCTTTTGGTTTAACATTTTATGTCTCTATTTGTGCATGTGCATTCTCTTTTGTTGGATTACTTGTTTGATTACATGTTATTTTTTATTTAAAAAACTTTATGTATTTTGATGATTTATTAAACTATAGTATATATATTTCTATTATTATTATCATTTTGGATAGAAAATATATTTATCTACATTTTATTAGTTTATGAGGAAATCTGACAATGCATTTTTATTACTCTAAAAATTCAATTAAATTTCTTCTGCAGTTTTAGAAACTCTACAGCAAACATTTTTAAAAAAATTATGTATTTATTTTTATGCAACTTCTAAAGATATCATATTTGATCAAAACTTTATTTTTTAGAAATACAACATGTTTACATTGATTTCATTAGTTTACATAAAAGTCTAAAAATTTCGTTTTGTTGGTATTTAAATTATCTGAAGTTATGAAATTCTGTTTCACAGTTGCAGTTTTCCAGAATGTTTTTGCTTCTGTTTTTCAACAATTTTGGGAGTTTTAGAAGTCAATTTTATTTGATTCGTGATTCGTTGGAAATATAATAATGTTTTCTATAAATAAGTATCCTTAAACAAAGTTTGAATTTTTTGTTTATAGCCTTTAAAAATTCTTTTAAGTTTGTTAAAGTATGTTGTCCATTTTTTTTCACAAACTGTGTGCAACCCAACTTTTTCAATAGTGCAAAGTATAGTTCATCAACCCTATGCTACTGTTTATCATCCATACACTATGTTATTGTTCATAAATAGTGAAAATTATGGTCCATCTACCCTACATTGATATTCATCATCCATACACTATGTTACTATTCATGAATAGTGTAAAGTATGGTTCATCAACCCAGTATTACTGCTCATCATCCATATGCTACGTTACTGTTCATCATCCATACGCTATGTTACTGCTCATGAATAGTGAAAAGTATGGTTCATCAACCCTATATTACTATTAATGAATAGTGAAAATTATGGTTCATCAACACTACATTACTTTTCATCATCCCTATGCTATGTTATTGTTCATCATCCATACTCTACATTATTGTTCATTTTTGAAGTTACTGTCCATTCTATGCATTTTTTCTAAAAAATGATTTTTTGTGTATATATGGATTATTTTCAAAGGTTTTTATACTATATAAATTCGCATTAAATATAAGGATTATGATCGAAGAGTTTTAAATATTTTTGGTGGAATATTTAAAGAGGAAAATTAATAAATTATTTCAACGTCTTTTTCTAATAAATTTGGTGGTTTCAAGATTATTTAAATTCAAATTTTTTGAATTTACTTTTAGTTTTTACTGCTACTTTTCAAGAACTATTTTTACTAAATTTAAATTTATTTTAATGGATTTAAATAGAGGTTTTAAATCTTTCAATAATACTATTATTCTAGAGATATTTTTGGAATACTTATTCAAATTATTTTAAATTCTTTTTAAGATTTTTTCTTCAAGAATAAAGAGGAAATAGTGATGCATTTTTTATAGAGATATTTATGAATGCTCCTGAATCATTTTATTTTCAAAATCCAAAGGAAGCATAGCTTATATAACTTCTGAATATCTAATCTATATATATCTTTCTCTTTTACAGGTTAAAACAATATAGCAAGATACAAATTGCAAGACACGCATTAAAATGTTTGATACTCTATTTTTTCAAAGAGAAAGTACTATGAACTTTGAATATATTGTGCAATCTATAATTTCCTATGACACTCTATTTCATCACCTGCATTATCTCTAAAGGGCTGAATTAATTCTTCTTTGATGATAATTGCCTTGATGAGACGATTCAATCTAATCCTCAACAACAAGTATTTTACTTTCATTATTTATCATCTTTTGTCTGGTTATGAGTCTGTAACACTTTTTCACATATCTCACATGCACTCTATTTTTTATATTTATTCTTTTTCTCGCAAAATCATTATTTGTTATTTTATTTTCTCAGGTTGTGACTCCCAGATTCTAAAGTCGGGATCTAAGGGTTGTGACTCCTTGTATATAAAGTCATGATTATTCGGGTCAGGAATCCTAGTGTCTAAACTCTGGTTGTAAGGGTTGTGACTCTCCATACAAAATTCAGTGTCATGGTTATCCCTCCACTATAAAAGGATTCTTTAATTGGGTTATGATTCCTCTATAAAAAACATTTTAGTGCACACGTATCTCTTGCTGAGTAGAGAGGTATAAGAGTATAGTATGCCCACTTGAGACCAAACTACTATGAAAAACATCCTTGCATTCTTTACTTTTTCCCCTACTAATTATCCTTAATAATTAACTTTGATAATTATTTTAATTAATAAATTTTTTGTTTAAATTTTTAATCTGGTCTATTCACCCCCCTCTAAACCATATTCCATTACCTTATCCGACCTAATAATTGGTATCATAGGGAGATCCTTTTTAGAATTGATTAGCTCTGTTATTCTCTTTCATATACCTTTCAATTTGTATCAAACAATTGTTCCTTTTGTAATTATCAAATCCCTCTCTAGATTCTAATTTGATTTTATTTGTGATAAAAAATTTCTAGACATCACATTATAAGGACAATATCTTATAAGATGGAAATACTGAACCCAAATGATGCTTGGATTCATCAAAATCCACCACACTTTGATGGTAATGATTATGGCTATTGGAGATCCCAAATGGAGGCTTACCTCAAACAGTTGAGCATTGAGCACTGGTCTATCCTGTAAAAACATTACACACTACCTGAAGCTAACCCAGATACTCTTACAGGAATTGATGCTCTATATATGTTTTAAATTATAAAGTTGTTAATATTTTATATTATTCTATTAATAGAAGTGTGTTTAGTTATGTGTCTTCTTGTAAGAGAGCTCATGAAATATGGAATATTCTATAATTTACTCAACTTGGCTCTGACAAAATAATCTATATCAAAATTGTAATTCTTTTTTTTAAGTACCAATACTTCAATATGTATGAAGATGAAATAGTAAACCAAAATTTCCCTATATTCACAAGTATTTTGAACAAAATTAATTCACTTGGAGAAGCTCTGGAAAACCTAGTAAAAGTTGAATGAGTCCTACAATTCTTACCAAATAATTGGCATTAAAATAAGGTTTACATTGATGAAATAAATAATTTCAAAGAGTACACACATGATGAATTGATTGGATCACTCCTTTATTATGAATTAGAACTGAACAACATAGCTGTTGAGGATACAATAAAAATAAAAGGTGTAGATTTTAAATCTGTGAATTTTGTTTCTATAGACTCTTCTAATTATGGTCTAAATAATTGTGAAAAAGAAGATATGGCTCATATTATGACTAGAGTCAATAAAATAATGAAAAATAAAGGATTCAACAATCGGTTTAGAAGAAACCTTCAAAAATAAAAATATAAGGGTGATAAGAAAGGTGATATGAATTATAATGCTTCAGATGTAACTTATTATGAGTGTAAGAAGAAAGGGAATATCAAACTTGATTTTCCTAAAATAAATAATAAAGACAAATACAAAAATAAGTGCAAAAATCCATTGACCACTAGATGTATTTTTACAGAAGAATATGATTCCATTGAAAAATCTGGAAATGAAAAATAAATTGTTAACTTGTGCATCATGGCATCACTAGATAAGGTTAGTAATTATTGTTTCTATTCTGAATATTCTGATTCTAAATGTGATTCTAAAAACCCTAATGTTTTTTAACTAAATAAATAAATTAAAATATTAATAAAATATATTTTCAAA
Organism: Viscum album; assembly: GCA_963277665.1. Classification (NCBI taxonomy): domain Eukaryota; kingdom Viridiplantae; phylum Streptophyta; class Magnoliopsida; order Santalales; family Viscaceae; genus Viscum; species Viscum album. The sequence continues at coordinate 453,641,552 of OY728166.1, read as the reverse complement.
GCTATTGATTTATATAATAAAATTAAAGAAAACAATGAGGAACTTGTTTCTAAAAATAAAAAACTTTTGCAGTGGAATGAAAAACTAAGTAACAATTCTTCTACTTCTCATTCAAAATTTTATAAAAAATTAAAATATGCTCAATATTTGAATGAAATTTTGAAGAATAAGTTGAATGTATTAAAAAAATTATCTACTTTTATTGAAGATTATAAAAAATATCATGAGATGTTTTCCTTGAAAAAAATGATAAAAATAAAAATGGGTATGGGTATGATAGATGATTACCCAAAATCTACAAAACTCATTTTGTTAAAAGTAAAAATGGTTGTACTTCTACTATTACTTGTTTTAAATGTGGCATGGAAGGTCATTATACAAATGAATTTTCTCTTAGATTTAAACAATCCTTAGGATTTACAAAAACTAATATTTCTAAATCATTATTATCTATAGTACCTTACAATACATGTTTAAATTTTTTATGGGTACCTAAAAATTTTATAACTAATCCTATTGGACCCAAAGTAGCTTAGGTACCAAAATTCTCAAGTAATTGATCTTTGTGGGAAGAATGCCTTGGATGTCTCAAGAATGACATATGGTACATGGATAGTGGATGATCTAGGAATATGACCAGAGACCCATCAAAGTTTACCACTTAAAACACATGTGATAGAGGCACTGTTACTTTTGGAGATTATAAGGACCCAACCTTAAACATTACATAATATTGAATTAAATGAATAATTCACATTGAGGATCTTTTCAGGTTTAGAGTTTTAGAGAATTAGGACATAACTATTACATCTCAAAAGATTAAAAAGTAGACATATCTACACAGTTTCCATTTTTTTATAAAATAAAAACTCTTGAAAAAAAAGAGTCATGTCTAGTTCCATGTTTTAGGCATCATGACTTTTCCTTGATCCCATCCTTGACCTTATTCATCTTTAAGTCCTGTGAAAACATTTCAAAACTTGGGATGAGCATAAAAAGATCAGTAAGGGTTATAAAAAAAATAATGAAAAAATTTGTTCATAAATACATACAAAACATGAACTCTTTTACTTACCTTATGAAATCATAAGATTTTTGAAAGACACATAGAAATCATTAATCATAAAGGTAACTTGTGGCATCCATATCATACTTACATTGTAGCTATCACAGCTACATAGGGAGTTACTTTAGAATACCCATCATAGTATATTCCCTAAATCTCTTAGGAGAAACATTCACATTTACCTCTGTCACATTACCCAATGCATTGGAGAGCTATCTCGGGCTCACCCACCCTAGGTTTATCACGGAACCATCCGTATACATAAATAATGCCCAAGAACCATAACATGATCATAACACATAACATAAGCATAAAGGAAAGATAAAATTTCCACATTGCAATAAAAAAATATCATTTCAAGATATTGAAATAATAAATCCATTCTCAAAATCATTTTCAATACCAAAATACGTAAAAAGAGTATATAGTATTTGTTTTTCCTTTTAAAAACATTTCGGCTTGTTAATAAAGCCAAAGATCAAATAATACTCGCGGTGGCGGAAAGGTCGTTGTCACTGCTTACGTTAAAAGAAAAATTCCTTTTTTTCATTTAGTAAAATGTTTCGTAGAAAAATATTCCCTTTCAAAAGTCAAGGGTGTTTATACAGCGTATAAAATAAAGTCACGTATTAAAACAAAGTATTCCTCAATGAAAGGAGATTGAGACGAAATCCCTTACCTCGCGTCCGACTTCACTCGATCGTTATTTAATATCCTGAATAATAAACTAAAGTTAATTTATACTTTCTTAAGAACCTTTTTCAAGTTTATTATTCCTTTTATATCACTTATTACCATGTTATAAACATTATGCAATCATTTAAGTTAATAATATTCATTTTGTCGATATTTGGTACTTGAGTAAAAATGAACAACTTATATTTAGAAGTTGTCCATGTGGTCAAAGGTTCATTATATCCAGAATGATATTCATGATTTGGATATCATATATATCATATATATCCAGTATATAAATTTTTTTATAATAGTACATAACATTTAGAGGTAATAAATGAAATACACCATTTAGGGAGACGGTAAGTCGTACGTACGCATGAACGCTACTTTCATTTCTATTTCTTATTTTAATGGAAATAAAACATAATTATACATAGGTATATTATAATTCCAGTATAATATCATATATAATATCGCTAACTCCATCCTTTATACATCCCACATAAGGCATTAACGAATCAAATCACTTTGAGGGGGCGGTAGTCCTCACTTCCTCAAATGAGATTATCGTATTTACCCACTATGGAAACCATAAAGGCGTGCTATAAATGGGAAGTACATAATCATAAGGAAATCATAAAAATAACATATATAATATATAAATACAGTGCCATCATAATTTGCACCATGAGAGGCGGTAAGATGTAATTGAACAATCATCGTTTCGTGAGGCGTTAGTTTTCCATCCACAGAAACATTATGTTCTTCATCCATTAGATGGAGGTGTGTGTAAGTTTAGTTTGAATCCTTCTCATAAAAAATCCTATTATATTGATGATACTGTTATTGTTACAAAATAAAATAAATAAAAATAGTTTATGGGTTATAGAAGTAAAATAAAAGAAAACAATTTAAGAGAAATTGTTACCTTTAATTTGGGTAACTCCCTTTGGTTTGAACCAAAGGACTTCTTGAAATGCATTATGCCTAAGTTAAGGCTTCTAGAAGGAGGAGAGGGATTTAGGGAGTGTAATTGGGAAGAGTTTGGATGATCCAAATGGATTTAGAGGTTTGAGGAATTGGTTATAAGTGGTCTCCTTTTATAAGGGAGAGGAGGGGCTCTTTAGGAAAGTGTGAAAACATTATTTTATTATATAATGATATTCGGTTTCTAAAGGTCCAAAAATCATTATAGAAGACGATAAGATGACTCATGGTCGAAATAAAATCATCCAATCAGAATTTGACATGTTTTGAATAATATTTTAATCGTTATAATCTTTTTTATTTAAGTCATTTATTAATGAGGTAAATACTGCATCATTATTGTGTCATAAATAATTTAATTTATTCGATGTCTAAAAATTATAAAACAAATACTATCATGTAGGAAATAATTTTAGATTTATAATGAATATTTATAGTCTAAAACATGACTTATATAACACCATATAAAAATTAATGTACTAAAAGATTTTTGTTATTGTCAATTTTGTCTTTACATTAAATTAATTAATCTAAAGTATCATTATCTTTCATAAGTGGCTTCATGGGGTCCCAAAATCGACCCAAGGATTCCCATGGTTGGACACTACTTAACCAATAAGGTTAGAACAAGTGTTAAGGTAATTTTGAATTATTATAATATTTTTTTAACCTTGATTACCCTATTTACCTTTAACCGCGGTAAATAAAAGTCAAAAGTTACTATTCACCAAAAATTATTTTCATCTTATTGAACCAAATTTTAATTCTTGATAAAAACCATGTATTCATATTTTCGAAATTAAATTCACAGTAGTGGTAAAAATTCATTTAAATGAAAAACTTAGTTTTTTTAACTACCATTAAGTGGTTTCACTATTCATCGAAAATTTAAGTTTTTCAGAAAAATACCAAAAAATCAGCCTAAGCTATATTTTGATATTCCAAATTCAAAAATGATGTCTGTTTTTTCAAATTCAAAACATAGAAGTGGAATTAATTAATTTTAAAATTAATTCTCGTTATCAAAACAAATAGCGTGTTTTTAAGAAACAATAACTATCAAAAGAGTGACACTTGTTTAAGTCAAATTTCAAAGAGAAATTAACTCTAATGACCAAAATTGGATTAAATGGTAAAAATATATTCTAATTAAACTTTAAAACCAATTAAAAATATAACATATCCATATAAATTAATTAGATTAAAACATAGTTTTGAATTAAAATACAATATTTTCACTATTCATAAAAAAAATGAACTTTATCGGAAAAATTCCAAAAATTTACACAAAGTAAATTTTGATGTCCTCATTCTAAATAAGGATTTTATTTGGTCATATAGAATGTATTAAAGTGACAAAAACTATATTTAAAAAGGGTTTTCCATTAAAAGGTGATAAATCGGCCTTTTAATGTAAATTATGCTTAAAATTAGATTCATTCGTATTTTAAGCCTCTAAATTTTTATTGTATAAATGTAAATTCATTTAAAAATCATGTATAATCATATTGTAGTTAGTTTCATTCATTCCCGCCAATACAATGGCTAGGAGTTAACTACCATTTAAAATAATAATATTATATTATTAGTGTGCAACGTAAGTTCCCAAAGAAACCCGATGTTGCGTATCGGGTACGCTATCGAACATAGAAACCCCTTTAAAGTAAAATTAATATTTAATTCACAAATATTAATAAATATAAAATATGTCTTATTCTTCATTTACCTGGGATGTTACAGAGATAATTCCAAAGGCAAAGTCAAAGTTTTTGGTAAAGTTGGTATTTTAAATTCTACTTTTATTTCTAAAGTTTTTTTATTGAAGGTTTAAAACATAATTTAATTAGTATATCATAATTATGTGATAATGGAATGGAATTTAAATTTCAAAATGATAAATGTTTAGTTTTTAAAGATAATTCTTTATTATTTTATGATAATCGAAAAGATAATATATATACTATTAATTTTTATGAACTAACTGTTCAACATGTTAAGTGTTTGAATACTATATAGAATGACAGTATCCTTTGGCATTGATGTTTAGGTCATGTCAATTTCATAATGTTGCATAAGCTCTAAAAACATGAGAATGTGTTATACCTACCATCCTTGAAGAAAGAACAATTCCATGTTTGTGATGCTTGCATGAAAGGGAAGCAACACAAAATTTATTTTAGACTCATCAATAAAATAATTACTAATAAAACTTTACAGTTAGTATATATTGATTTATTTGGCCCCACTCAAATTTCTAGCCTTGGTGGAAAGAAATATATCTTAGTTATTGTTGATGATTACAGTATATTTACTTGGGTATACTTTCTTTCTCAAAAAAATGATACTTTAAATAGATTTACTATTTTTTGTAAATTAGTTCAAAATTAAAAAGATTGTATGATAATCTCTATTTTTAGTAATAAAGGAGGTGAATTTTATAATTTATATTTTGAATTTTTTTTGAAAATAATGGATATTCTCATAATTGTTCTGCTCCTAGAACACCACAAAAAAATGGTGTTGTAGAAAAAAAAATAGAACTCTTATTGAAATGGATAGAACTATACTGAGTGAATATAATTTCCTTAGATATTTTTTGGGCTGATGATATTTTTACTGAATGTTATATTAAAAATAGAATTCTTATTAGAACATTGTTAAAGAAAACTCCCTATAAATTATTCAAAAATAAAAAACCTAAAATTTGGTACATTAGAGTTTTTTTGTGAAGTTTTTATTTTAAACTCAAAGGATAATTTAGATAAATTTGATGCTAATAGTAATGACGGTATTTTTCTTGGATATTCTAATAATAGTAAATCATATAGAGTTTATAATAAAAGAACTATGATTATTGAAGAATCTGTTAATGTTATGTTTTGATGAAAATAATGTTAAATTAAATTATGATTCTAATGTTATTGATGAAGAGTTTAGAGAATTTAATTTCAGGGAAGAAGTTCCTCAAGATAAGAATGAATCAATTAAGGGGGGGCATACTCTTTATCAACCAGATCAAAAATTCTGGAGGATTCACAAAGATCATCCTATTGAAAATTTAATTGGTAATGTTAATTCTGGTATTAAAACTGGAAATTATATTTTAAATTTTTGTTCCAATTATGTTTTTATTTTTAATTTTTTCCATTTAATGTTAATGATGCTTTGAAAGATGCAAACTGTATTGTTCCTATGAAATATGGATTAAATCGGTTTTTTAGAAATAAATTTTGGACTTTAGTAGAATTGTCTAAGGATAAATAAGTGATTGGAACTAAGTGAATATTTAGAAACAAGATGGATAAATCTAGACATATTGTAAAAAATAAATCTAATCTTATTTCTCAAGGATACTCTCAAGAAGAAGTTATAGACTTTGAAGATTCTCTTTCACCTGTTTCCAGGTTCGAGGAAATTATAATTTTATTGGTTTTTTCTTGTTTTCAAAGTTTTAAATTATATCAAATGGATGTAAAAAGTGCTTTATTAAATGGTTTTATAACTGAAGAAGTTTATGTTTCTCAACACCTTGGTTTTGAAGGTAAAAATTTTCCTAACCATGTTCTTAAATTATCTAAAGCTTTTTAGGTTCTCAAACAATCACCTCATGCTTGGTATGAAAGGATTTCTTTGGTTTTGTTAAATAATGATTTCAAGAAAGGTAATGTTGATCCGACTCTTTTTATTAAAATAACTGCTGATGATATTTTAGTTGTTTAGATTTATTTTGATGATATAGTTTTTGGTTCCCCTAGTGAAATAATTTTCAATAATAATTCTTCTTTGATGTATTTTGAATTTGACATGAGTTTAATGGGAGAATTAAAATTCTTTCTTCAACTTCAAATTTTCAAAGAAAATACATAATTTTTCTTAATCAATATAAGTGTTCTAAAGATTTAGTTAAAATATTTGGTCTTGATTCTGCTAAATCTATGAAAACTCTTATGCGTACTAATTATAAATTAGATATTAATGCTTTTGGTAAATTTGTTGATTTTAAATTTTATAGAGGCATGATAGGTAGATTTCTTTATTTAACTACATCTATACCCGACTTCATTTTCAGTGTTTGTTTATATGTTAGATTTTAAGTAGATCCTAAACAAATTCATATTAAAATTGTTAAAATAATAATTAGATATGTTAAAGGAACTGTTTATTCTATTTTATTTTATCCAAAATATAACTGGTTTGATTTAACATCTTATTCTCATTCTGATTTTGGAGGATGTAGAATTAATAGATAAATCACCTCAAGTATGTGTCATTTTTTGATAAAAAGTCTAATTTCATGGTCTTATAAGAAACAACTGTCGTTTGTTTTATCTACTGCGGAAGATGAGTATATCTCTTCTGTTAGAAGTTGATCTCAAAGTTAATGGATTAAATAAACCTTATATGATTTTTGTGTTTAACTTGATAAACTGACTATTTATTGTGATAATACTTCTACAATTTCTATTTCTAAAAACCCCTTATTATATTCTATAATAAAGAATATTGATCTTCGATTTCATTTTATTAAAGATCATGTGAACAAGGGTGATATTTTTTTAAAATTTGTACCTTATGAAAATCATCTAGAAGATTTTTTTACAAATCCTTTAGACTTTTATTAGTTTAAAAAAATTAAATTTGATCTTTTTAGGTTAGAATTTTAATTTTTTATTACTTCATTTGTTTAGGGAGGGTTACTTTTTGTTTATTTAAAAAAAGGGGGAGAGATATTTTGGAGTAAATGGGGAGAAATAAATTGGTTTTAAATGTTTTTAAAATTGGTTTTAATTTTTCAAAAGTTTCTATTTTGTAATCAAACAAAAAGGGGGAGATTGTTTGTGTATGTGCATTATCTTTTGTTTGATTACTTATTTGATTACTTGGTTAATTACATGTGATTTTTCGATTAAAAACCTTTCTGTATTTTGATGATTTATTAAAATATAGTTTATGGATTTCTATTATTCTAATCAAGTTATATAGATAATAGATTTATCTACATTTCATTATTTTATGAGTATGTTTGAAAATGAATTTTTATTACTCTAAAAATTCAATTAAGTTTCTTTTGTAGTTTTAGAAACTATATAGAAAACATTTTTAAAAATATTATTTATTTATTTTACTAAAACATCTAAATATATCATATTCTCTCAAAATTTTATTTTTTATAAATCCAATATGTTTATCTTGATTTCATTAGTTTACATCAAAGTCTAAAAATATCGTTTTATTGGTCTTTAAATTATCTAAAGTTATGAAATTATGTTTCAAAGTTTCAGTTTTCCATAATTTTTTTTCTTCTATTTTTCAATGATTTCATGAGTTGTAGAAGTTGGTTTTATTTTATTCTTAATTAATTGGAAATCTAATAAGTTTTTCTACAAATAAGTCTTCTTGACCAAAGTCTGAATTTTCTGTTTAGAGCCCTTAAAAATTCAATGAAGTTTATTAAAGTATGTTGTCTGTTTTTTTTTCACAAAGTATGGGGAACCCTACTTTCGTAATAGTGAAAAGTATGGTTCATCATCCCTAGGTTATTTTTAATCATTCATACGCTACGTTATTATTCGTAAATAGTGAAAAGTATGTTTCATCAACCCTACATTATTGTTCATCATCCATATGTTGTGTGTACTATTCATAAATAGTTTAAATTATGGTTCATCACCCCTATGTTATTTTTCATCATCCATATGCTAGGTTACTATTCATTAATAGTGAAAATTATGGTTTATCAATCCTATGTTATTGTTCGTGAATAGTGTAAAGTATGGTTCATCAACCCTATGTTATTGTTCATAAATAGTGAAAAATATGGTTCATCATCCCTACACTATGTTAATGTCCATCATCCCTATGCTACGTTACTATTCATTTCTGAAGTTACTGTTCATTTCATGTGTTTTTGCAGAAAATTAATTTTCTGCATATATATGGATTATTTTTAAAGGTTTTCTACTGGATAAATTTACATTAAATCTAAGGATTATGGTCGAAGAGTTTTTAATGTTTTAGTGAAATATTTAAATGGAAAAATTAATAAATTATTTCAAGATCTTTTTCCAATAAATTTGGCAGTTTCAAAATTATTTAAATTCAAATTTTTGAATTGACGTTTGGTTTTTGCTGCTACTTTCCAAGAACTATTTTAATTAAATTTAAATTGATTAGAATGGATTTAAACAAATGTCTTAAATCTTTCAACGCTGCTATTATTCTGGAGATATTTTTGGAAGACTTATTCAAATTATTTTAAATTATTTTTAAAATTTATTCTATAGGAATAAAGAGGAAACGGTGCTATGTTTTTTATAGATATATTTATGAATTCTATTGAATCATTTTATTTTGAAAATTCAAAATAAGTGTAGATGTTGTAACTACTGAATATCTACTCTATATATATCTTTCTCTTTTGTAGGTTAAAACAATATAGCAAGATAAAAATTGAATTATAGGCATTGACATTTTTGATACATTTCTTTTTCAAATAGAAAGTGTTGTGAACTTTGAATATGTTGTGCAATCTGTAACATCCTATGACACTTTGTTTCATAACCTACATGATCTCTCAATGGATGAATTGATTGTGCTTCGACAAAAATTTCCATGAAGAGATGAGCCAATATAATCCTCAACAACTAGTACTTGTTATTTAATTATTTATCATCTTTCGTCTGGTTATGATTCTATAACACTTTTTCACATCTCTCATATGAACTCTATTTTTCTGTTTATGCTTTTTCTCAAAAAAGCATTATTTTTTATTCTTTCTTCTCAGGTTTTGACTCTCGGATTCTAAAGTCGGGATCTAAGGGTTGTGAGTCTTTGTATCTTAAGTCAAGGTTGTTCAGGTTGTGACTCCCAGTGTCTAAATTCAGGTTGTAAGTGTTGTGACTCTCCATACAAAAGTCAGTTTCGTGGTTATCCCTCCACTAGAAAAGGATTCTTTAATTGGGTTATGATTCCCCTATAAAAATCATTTTTAGTGTACAGGTATCTCTTGCTAATTAGAGAGGTATAAGAGTAGAGTATGAAAAATTTGAACCAAACTTCTATAAAAAACATCCTTGCATTATTTAATTTTTATGTTTCTAATTAACCTCAATAATTAACTTTGATAATTATTTTAATTAATAAATTTATTTTTTAAAATTTTTAATCTGGTCTATTCACCCCCCCCCCCTCTAAACCATCTTTCATTACCCTATCTGACCTAACAGTATCATTTATTTTTTACTTTATTCTACACTATACTTTGTTGGTTACTCTTTCTGATTATTCATGAGACTTGTTTAGTTGTTTTGGTTGTGTACCATCAGGTGGTGGGCCTTCTCAAGTGATGTGTCTTGTTAGCCCAGGATGGTTCATTAAAAAATGGTTTCAAAGGTATTACCCATCCAGAAGTGTTATGCCACTACTTGGTTTTGGTTCAAGGTATTTGGTATATAGGATTTAGGAGCATTGAAATTTAGTTAGTAAGTGCAGGAGGGTACCTGACTAACTCATTTCCATGTCTAAAATCGAGTTACCATGGGTGGTAAGGGATTTTTTTTCAATATTGGAACTTGGTGTTTGAGGTTATTTAAATGAACTTTCTTTAGGTTTTATTTAAATAAAAAAATTATTTTTTAAAAGTTATGTATTTTTTTATAAGAATCCTGGATTTTATTTAAATTATTTTCTTTTAATGGCATTGATTTGGATTCTTAAATTCGGTCTTTGATTCTGGAACATTCCTTAAGCTGATTGGTTATTATATTTTGTATTTATTAAAAAATGTATCCTTAAATATCTCTTTTGATTCTAAGAGATGAATATGTGAGAAAATATTTATAGATAGATCCCCTAGAATAACATTCTTTAATGTAAGCAGTTATCTGCACTATTCATACTTTGGGTCAGGTGGGTTTTAGGAACTAGAGATGAATGTTGGGTCATGGCTTGGAATTTAACAAGAATAATCCATGTAAAGACCTGGAATTTCCATGTAATTTTTAAAAAAAATAAATGATATTTTTACAAGTCCGTGAAAATTGACGGCACGCGATTCTGAGTCCTGGAGTGCCCAGAATGAATTTCTGAACTTTATTTCGGGTAATTCAGTAAATGTGTGAGCAGGATTTTCTAACTTTTGAACTAGTGCTCAGAATTGAAATCTGAGGGCACCGTTGAACTCTCAGTGCCGTTTTTCGCTTAAGGAGACCTTCACCTCGACCGTAGAAGGTCGAAGGTGGAAGATAGCTTTTCACATATTTGTGAAAGAATAAAATAAAAAAAATTGTGTAGATTTTATTTTTATTTTTATTTTAAACTCCTTGTGGGTGTTTCATAGGTGGGTACCACCTGAACTAAACCTCCCATGAAAGGTTATGGTGGTGGGGACCACCTGAACTAACCTCCCATGAGAGTTTATTGTGGTGGGTACTACTCGAGGCTAAATCCCCTTGAACTCCCTCTTAAGTGTGGGGAAGACTCTTAAACTTCCTCCACATTAATGGTACCACCCCCTTTAATTTATTATGCCAACCACTATGTAATTAATTAATCCAATTTGAAATTGTTCCAACAATTAAAATTGTGGAAAGACAACAGTTGGCTATTTTGATTTTGGGGGAAAGTTTTGGCAAAGGGGAAAGCTCTTGGAGGATTTCTTTCTCCAATGAAGAAATTATTCCACGAAGAACTTCTTCCACGAAGAAAGCTCCTCCAACGTAGAATGTCGACTCATGACTTCAACTTCTTCCTTGGGATATCTTCCAATGTGGGACATCTTCAATCGACAATTGTCTTTCCCTCCTCATCAACGACAACAAATGAACAAGGTAGGGTGGTTGTTTGAAATTCTTCCCTTTTTCATTCTTCCCTTTTTCATTCTTGGCGACTCTTTGTAATTAAAGAGAGATTATAGCTGCTTGCTACCACTCTAATGCGGAGAGTGTGGGCTAAACAAACATGGTCTTCCCTCTCCGCAATTCTTATGATGATTTGTGGTGTTCTTCGTGATGGAGGAGGTTGGAAACCAACCATAAAGGGGCACGAGAACGGTGGCAGGCACCACCTTCGGCAGCAATAAAGGCGTCAGTGCAACGGCGCCGCTCTGCGGTCACCGCCGCCCCATGGCCTCTGCCGACCGCGGACACCGCCACCCCGTGGCCTCTGCCGATCGTGGCCACTGCCTCTCGTGGCCGCACTGCGCTGCCCCGCGGCCTCACCGCGCCGCCCCGCGGCTGTCCGCGCCGCCCCGCGGCCAACGTGCCCCCACAGCCGAGCCACCCTCGTGGAACCCTCCACAGTTGAGCCGCCCTGTGGCCTCTCCGCGCCACCACGCGGCCTCGCGCCGCCCGCAGTTGAGCCACCCCACGCCCTCGTAGCACCCCCATGGCCGAGCTGCCCCGCGGCCTCGCGTCGTCCATGGATGAGCCGCTCCGCGGCCCTCGCGGCCTACTGGACCACCCAGAATGGGCCAGGCCAGACCTAGCGGGCTGGGCTGCCCAGCATGTCGACCAAGAATTGGTCGGACCAGGCCGGTTAGGGCCGGGTCGGACCAGACCCGGACCCACTTTGACCCATTTACTCTCTTTTGGTCATTACTCTGGCACCGGGCGACCGTTTGATGAACCGTCAGCAGTGCTAGAAACCTTGGAGCGAGATGGTCCCTTTGAGTATACTCCATTAGAGATTTGGATAATTTTGGAATACAGTCGAGTTGGATCAATCACGAATCCAACCGGGCCCTCGGGACTAAAATGCTAATAACTCACAGACTGGGCGTCCGTTTGACGCACTGTCTATTGTGTTGAGACCCCTATGACGAGGTGGTCCTTTGGGATACTTCTTCGTGGGACTTTGTATAAGTTGGATTATAGACCAGTGGCTTGTAGAGTGGACCCTCCCAAAGACAAGCGAGCATAGTGCGGGAACCTAGTAGCTGGCTGTGATGTGAAGAATAAAGAGTGATCCTGTGCAGGTCAGCACCGAGCGATCCTGTGTGAGTCAGCACTTAGCGATCCTATATGGGTCAGCACCCAGTGATCCTGTGTGGGTCAGCACCTAGTGATCCCATGTGGGTCATCACCTAACAATCCTGTGTGGGTCATCATCTAGCGATCATGTGTGGGTCAGCACCGAGCGATCCTGTGTGGGTCAGCACTGAGAGATCCTGTGTGGGTCTGCCTATTAACAGAGTAAGATGATTCAGTAGTTACATTTAATCATATCTACTACTATAATTAAGTTATACCTGGTGTGAGCAGAGTCAGTACCTGTGTGGTACTTTTCATTCATAGTAATACGTTGATGTTATTCTTCTATGTTTCATACCTATGTGGTACCAACCTTTGTGGTATTCCTTCCTTTGTGGAACAGTTAAGCTTTGGGATTTTGAGTTGGACTCTGGGTTTCCTCATGATTGATATGGGTATACTTGATAACTTAGGTATATTTATGGGCATATACCTAAGTAGGGTTAACAGTTGTTTACATGTTGTGTGGTTTATCCTTTGTGGATTTTGTGAGACCTTGAGGGTCTCAGGGTACCTACTGAGTATCATTATACTCACCCCTGCATGGGCTATTCCCACACCTCATTGTGTTTGGTGCAGATGACAGACGACGCTAACTGAGGAAGAGAGTACCAGGACTGGAGGTGGCTCGGAGGTGGACGTTAGATGAGGCGAACAGCAGAGACGGCCATTCATGGGTTGTACCTACTCTTCAGGTAGGATTCATGGTGGACGATCCAAGAGCTTCTTTTCACCTATCGGTTTACTTTTACTTTCATTTTCTTGTGCTTTTCGGTTGGGCTTGTATTCTAGCCCTTTTTACTTTCAGCACTCTTTTTGCTATGCAGTTGACTTTCATTTGTATCTTTTTGTGTGCTTGGTTGTGTGATTTTATAGGTTATAAAGGAAATTCCTTCACAGTTTTAGGGAATATGTCTTTGGTGCTAGTCACCATCCCCTGGCCTATGGAATGTGGGCTTTGGGTTAGTCATGGAACGGGCCTCGGGGGACGGGTCGTGACAAATTAGTATCAGAGGAGTCGTTTCTACCGTAGAAAATAGGACTCTGATCTTATTTTTTTAACAGAAAAAGTGTTAAGTGTAGTGAGTATGGTTATTAGTTTAGGGAATCCAGTGTTGGTGTGAAGGCCGATGTATCCATACACCAGGACCCTGACTTCTGATTTCCGACTCAGTGCACAAAAACACTAATTGCGTGTGTGTTTTGAAGAGTTTTCTTTGTGATCTCTTTGATTCAGCTCACTAGGTATAACTTATTGACCATGGCACACCTGTTTCTTTTCAGGATGCCTCCATGAAGATAGCCAGCTAGGGTTCCGAGAGTTGTATGCACTGATAGCCCACCGAGCAATGACGCCTCGGTGTAGGTCCCTCTTCCAGTAGAGGCACCAGCAGAGGCACCAGCGGTACCATTACCCATTGGGACATCAATTCCACCAGCTCCAGCAGTAGAGAGTGCACACCGGTTGAGTGCGTTGCACGAGTTCAAGCGCTAGAGCCCACCCAGTTTCATGGGAGAGACGGACCCACAGGCAGTTGAGGATTGGTTGGAGTTTGTAGTGAGAGTCTTCCGACTGGTAGGGACACCAGCTGATCTCATGGTGATCCTTTCCGCCGGCCTTCTACAGGTAGTAGCAGGCAGATGGTGGAGTTTGATGCTCTAGGATCATGATGAGGTGACACTTCTCTGGGCAGACTTCGAGAGCCTGTTTCGGGCAGAGTTTGTCCCAGAAACTCTTCACGCAATGCGCATACAGGAGCTTCTTCATCTGCAGCAGGGCAGCATGATTGTGTCTCAGTACTCAGTGAGGTTCACTGACCTCTCATGATACTCTACAGATATGGTGCAGGACCCATTATTCAGGGCTCGGACCTTCAAGCAAGGACTCAGGTGGGTGATCAGGGATTCAATGATTTCTCTTAGCATCCCGTCGTAGGAGGGGGTGTTAGAGAGAGCCCTCTTAGTAGAGATTATTCTTGTTGAGCAGTCACCAGCAGCGAGATCCACCACCGAACGTTACGTAGCAGAGTCTTCTGTAGATGGCAGCAGACAGATGTTGCAGAGGTCCAAGAGGACCAGACCCATAGGTGGACGACCGCATGATTCAGAGTCGGTTGTGCAAGGCACCTGAGGCGGAGCCAGTCATTCCATGAGAGGTCAGTGTTACACATGCGGAGAGCTAGGTCACATGGATTGTGACTATCTAACCAGCTGTATGGATGATCAGCAGACGGTCGAAGGACCACCTAGGCAGAAACAGAGATTCAACCGAGGAGGTCCTTAGGGAGAAGGCAGACAAGGCAGAGGAGATAGTCGTGCAACTGGTGATGGGAGATGATTCACGATGTTACCGCCACCACCACCAAGAGGTCCACCCCGACCACAAGGAGCAGGTGGACAGGGGAGAGCCCATCTCCAGGAAGTTGAGGCCTGCGATCATGGAACTCTGGAGATGATACGAGGTACGATTTGTGTCTACTCCACCTTAGTTTTAGTACTTATAGACATAGGTTCCAGTCATTATTTTATTTCCACTACCCTCGTTCGGAGCTCGGAGATTCCAATAGAGACGTTGGCTCAATCCTTATGTCTAGATACTCCTACGGGATGGGATTCAATGATTACGCACTGGTTCCAGTAGTGTGAGCTTACTCTAGGAGGCGAGAGCTTCAGCTAGGATCTCCTAGTAGCGGCATCAAGGCCTTACGACATCATCTTGGGTATAGACTAGTTATCTACAGTCCATGCTCAGATTGACTGTATTAGGTGCAAATTTTGGTGTGTTTTCATGGATGGGACCAATTTTACCTTCACCAGCGAGAAGGGAGCCTTTGCAGTGAAGGATGGACTTACCCGGAGGAGGGTGCAGTCGATTACTCATCAGTTGACTAGCCTTACCCTTGGAGTAGTTGATGTGGAGAGTTTGAGTTATCCTGTATTGGTGGACCAGTACACGGATGTCTTCCCAGATGATGTTCTAGGTCTACCTCCTCACATAGAGGTGGGATTTTACATTGACTTGTACCTCGGGATGGTACCGATATCTACACCAGCATATCGGATGGCTCCCGTGGAACTTCGAGAGTTGCGGGTATAGCTAGAGGACTTATAGGGTAATGGATTCATTCGGCCCAGTGTTTCTCCTTGGGCAACCACAATTTTGTTCGCCAAGAAGGCGGATGGGAGATTGAGACTTTTTCTCGACTATAGGCACCCAAACCAGGTGACCATGAAGAATAAGTACCCACTCCTAAGGATTGACGACCTCTTTGATCAGCTGAAGCTAGCATGGTGTTTCTCGAAGATAGACCTCAGATCAGGCTATCACCATCTCAGAGTACGAGAAGAGGATGTGTAGAAGACATCTTTCAGATGTCGGTACGGCCATTACAAGTTCTTGGTTATGCCATTTGGCGTAACCAACGCTCCAGCAGTGTTCATGGGACTCATGAATAGGATATTTCAACCATACCTTGACCACTTTGTAGTATTATTCATCAATGACATTCTGATCTACTCAGCTACTAAGGAGGATCATGCCTATCATTTGTAGGTAGTACTGGACACACTCCAAGAGAACTAGATTTATGGTAAGCTCTTAAAGTGCCAGTTCTGGATCTGAGAGGTTCATTTTCTGGGACATGTCATATCGAAGGCCGGATTTGCAGTGGATCTAGCAAAGATTGAGGTGGTACTTTCTTGGGAGCCACCTAGGAGTGTGACGGAGGTACGGAGTTTCCTGGGTTTGGCTAGATACTACCGTAGGTTTGTGCCATATTTCTCCAGAGATGCAGCACCACTATCAGCGTTGATGAAGAAGGGTCAACCCTTCGTGTGGTCGGAGAGATGCCAGTAGAGTTTTCAGGAGCTGAGGCAGAGGCTGACTAGTGCCCCCATCTTGAGGCTTCCAAAGGAGGGAATAGGGTACGTAGTATACTGCGACGCGTGAGGGACCAGGCTCGGATGTGTCCTCATACAGAAGTGAGCAGTTATCACTTATGGTTCTCGGTAGCTAAGACAGCATGAGCAGAACTATGCTACCCATGACCTAGAGTTAGCAGCAGTGGTCTTCGCCTTGAATATGTGGTGACATTACTTGATGGGAGATCATTTTACAGGGTACTCTAATCACAAGAGTCTCAGATATATCTTCTCTTAGAAAGACCTAAACTTGAGACAGTGACGTTGTCTTGAGTTCTTCCAGGACTATGACTTTGAGATAGTCTATACTTCTAGGAATGGAAATGTTGTAGCAAATGCACTTAGCAAGAGATCTGGTATACAGCTACTAGGCGAGGCGATGGAGCTGCTGGCCTCTTTGCACATATCCTTTATGGATAGAGATGAAGCAGCTTTTCTTCAGTCTCTTACAGTCACTCCCCCGCTTCTTCAGTGATTCAGGGAGGCGCAGCATGGGGACACTGACTGCGAGATGCAAGGTGCTCAGATATCTATAGTACAGGCACCTAATGAATTTTCTAAAGGTGGGGAGCACGTCATCCTCTTTAGAGGACGTACCATGGTACCAGTGTCACTTCAGGGGGAAGTGTTGAGGGAGTTCCACACATCCCCTCAAGCAGTACATCCAGGAGTGGCAAAGATGTACCAAGATCTCCGATGACAGCACCGGTGTCTGGGAATGAAGAAAGCAATAGCAGAGTTTGCCTCTCGGTGCCTCACTTGTCAGCAAGTGAAGGCGGAGCATCAGGTACCAGAAGGCTTGGTTCAGCCTTTAGAGGTCCCAGAGTGGAAGTGGGATGGGATATCCATGGACTTATTAATAGGACTTCCACGTACATCCAGGGTTCATGACTCTATTTGGGTGATCATTGACTGACTCACCAAGTCGGCCCACTTCCTACCGATCAAAGAGCAGGGTTCAGTAGAGAGCTTGGGGCGCCTCTATATACAGAAGATTATGAACTTACATGGATTACCCTCGTTTATTGTCTCCAATAGTGATGCACATTTTACTTCCCAGCTATGGAAGGGGTTGTAGGAGGCTTTTGGGACGCAACTTCATTTGAGCACCGCCTTCTATCCTCAAACGGATGGCCAGACTGAGCGGACCATTCAAACCCTCGAGGACATGCTATGTACATGTGTCCTCAACTTCAGTCACATTTGGGAGGATCACTTTCCATTGGTGGAGTTTTCATACAACAACAGCTATCACTCCACCATTGGGATGGAACCTTTTGAGGCATTGTACAGGCGACCTTGCAGATC
Source organism: Viscum album (assembly GCA_963277665.1). Classification (NCBI taxonomy): domain Eukaryota; kingdom Viridiplantae; phylum Streptophyta; class Magnoliopsida; order Santalales; family Viscaceae; genus Viscum; species Viscum album. Next base: position 453,623,564 of record OY728166.1, on the reverse strand, counting down.
ACCTTTGTGCTGGACTGACCGAGGGGAAGTAGCACTCGTGGGACCAGAGATGGTATGGGCTACCACAGAGAAGGTGAAGATCATCCAGGAGTGGATGAAGATTGTAAAGAGCAGGAAGAATTCATATACTGACAGGAGATGGAGACCTCTGGAGTTCGACGATGGTGACCACGTCTTTCTACGGGTCTCACCTCGATGAGGTTTGTGGAGATTTGGCCAAGGTGTCAAGTTGTCTCCGAGGTTCATCGGAACTTTTCAGGTCCTCAACAGAGTTGGCGAGGTGTCATACCACTTAGTTCTTCCACCTCAGTTGCACCGAGTGCACTATGTCTTCCACGTATCCCAGCTAAGGAGATACATGCACGACCCTTCCCAAGTCATCGACCACGGTGAGCTGGAAATCGACAATAGGGTGACTTTTACAGAGGTTATAGTAGAGATTGAGGATTGATAGGAGCGGGTCCTTCGTGGGTGGTCAATACCTCTTGTGTGCATTCATTGGAAGCACGGGAACCTCTAGGAGAGCACATGGGAGCGGGAGGCTCAAATTCGTGCTCAGTACCCTCACTTGTTTTCTGAGTTTTGAGTTGTGGATTACGGGGACATAAATCCCTGAGATGGGGAGAATGTAAAGACCTGTAATTTCCAAGTAATTTTTTTTAAATATATGGGATTTTTACAAGTCTGAAAAAATTAACGGCATGTGATTCTGAGGCCCTGAGTGCCCGGAATGAATTTCCAACCTTTATTTCAGGTAAGTTCAGTAAACGTGCGAGTGGGATTTTATAAATTTTGAACTGGTGCTTGGAATTGAAATCTGAGGGCACCATTGAACTCACAGCATTGGTGTTCTCTTAAGGAGACATTCACCTCAACCGCAGTAGGTTGAGGGTGGAAGTTATCTTTTCACATATTTTTGAAAGAATAAAATAAAAAAAAATTGTGTATCTTTTATTTTAAACTCCTTGTGGAAGTTTCATTAGTGGGTACCACCTGAAATAAACCTCCCATGATAGGTTATGGTGGTGGAGACCACCTGAACTAACCTCGCATGAGAGGTTATTGTGGTGGGTACCACTTGAGGCTAAAAACCCTTGAACTCCCTCTTAAGTATGGGGAAGCCTCTTAAACTTCCCCCACTTTAATGGTTCCACCCCCTTTAATTTATTATGCCAGCCATTATGTAATTAATTAATCCAATTTGAAATTGTTCCAACAATTAAAATTGGGGAAACACAGTAGTTGGCTATTTTGATTTTGGGGGAAATTTTTGGCAAAGGGGAGTGCTCTTGGATGATTGCTTTCTCCAATGAAGAACTTCTTCCATGAAGAACGCTCCTCCAATGTAGAACACTGACACACGACTTCAACTTCTTCCTCAGGATATCCTCCAACATGGGACGTCTTCAATCGACGGTTTTCTTTCCCTCCTCATCGATGACAACAAATGAACGAGGTATGGTGGTTGTTTGAAATTCTTCCCTTTTTTGTTCTTGACGACTCTTCGTAATTCAAGAGAGATTATAGCTTCTTGCTACTGATCTAATGCGGAGAGTGTGGGCCAAAAAAACATAGCACATCCTCTCTGTAATTCTTGTAATGATTTTTGGTGTTCTTCGCGATGGAGGAGGTCGGGGACCAACCACAAAGGGGTATGAGAACGGCGGTCGGCACCACTGTCGGCTACGAAAAAGGCGACGATGCAACGGCGCTGCTCTGTGGTCACCGCCACCCCGTGGCCTCTACCAAATGCAGCCACTGCCACCCCGCGACCTCCGCCGATAGTGGCCACCACCACCAGTGGCCTCGTCGCACTGCCCCGTGACCTCGTCGTGCCGCACTGCGGGTGTCTGTGCCGCCCTGCGGCCAACGCGCCCTCACGGCGGTGCTGCCCTCACGGCACCCTCTACGGACGAGCTGCCCTGCGGCCTCACCATACCACCCTGGGGCCTTGTAACACCGCCCCTCGGCCTCACCGCGCTGCCTCTCAGCCTCGTGCCACCCGTGGTCAAGCCACCCTGCGCCCTCACGGCACCCCCGCGGCCGAGCCGCCCCGCGGCCTCACGCCATCCGTGGTCGAACCACTCTGCGGCCCTCGTGGCCTGCAGACTGCCCAGAATGGGCCGGGTTGGACCCAGTGGGCCGGGCTGCCTAGCGGATAGAGTCGGGTCGACCCAAACCGAGTTGGCCCAGGCCGGGTCGGGCCAGGCCTGTCTGATAGGGTCGGACCTGACCCAGACCCACTTCGACCCATTTACACTCTTTTGGACATAACTCTGGCAGTGAGTGACCGTTTGATGAACCGTTAGTGGCACTAGAAACCTTGGAGTGAGATGGTATTTTTGAGTATACCCCACTGGATATTTGGATAATGTTGGAATATGGTCGGGTTGGATCGAGCACGAATCCAATCGGGCCCTCGAGACTAAAAGGCTAATAACTCATAGATCGGGCGTCCATTTGACGCACCGTCTGATGCGTTGATACCCCTATGATGAGGTGGTCCTTTAGGATACTTCTTTTTGGTACTTAATGGTAGTTGGATTATATAATAGTGGCTTGTGGAGAGGACCCTCCCATAGACAAGCGAGCATAGTGTGGGAACCAAGTAGCTGGCTGTGATGTTAAGAATGAAGAGTGATCCTGTGTGGGTCAGCACCAAGCGATCCTGTGTGGGTCAGCACCTAGTGATTCTATGTGGGTCAGCACCGAGTGTTCCTGTGTGGGTAAGCACCTAGCGATCTTGTGTGGGTCAACACCGAGTGATCCTATGTGGGTCAGCACCTAGCGATCCTATGTGGGTCAGTATCTAATGATCTTGTGTGGGTCAGCTTCTAGTGATCCTGTGTGGGTCAGCACCGAGTGATCTTGTGTGGGTCAGCACCGAGCATTCCTGTGTGGGTCTACCTATTAACAGATTAAGATGATTCAGTAGTTACATATAATCATCTCTACTACTATACTTAAGTTATACCTGGTGTGAGCTGAGTCAGTGCCTGTGTGGTACTTTTCTTTCATGGTAATACCTTGGTGGTATTCTTCTATGTGGCGTAAATGTGTGGTACTTACCTTTGTGGTATTCCTTTCTTTTTGGAACAATTGAGCTTTGGTATTTTGAGTTGGACTCTGGGTTTCCTCATGATTGAGATGGATATACTTGATAACTTAGGTATATTTATGGGCATATACCTAAGTAGGGTTGACAGTTGTTTACATGATGTGTGGTTTATCCTTTGTGGATTTTTTGAGACATTGAGGGTCTCGGGGTCCCTACTGAGTATCATTATACTCCCCTCTGCACGGGATATGCCTGCACCTCATTGTTTTTGGTGTAGGAGATGGACAACGCTAACTAAGGATGGGAGTACCAGGACTGGAGGTGGCTTGGAGGTGGACGTTAGACGAGCTGAACCATAGAGATGGCCGTTTGTGAGCTGTACCTACCTTTAAAGTAGGATTCGTAGTGGATGATCCGGGAGATGATTTTCACCTATCATTTTACGTGTACTTTCAGTTTATTTTACTTTTTAGTTGGGCTTGTATTCTAGCCCTTTTACTTTCAACACTCTTTTTTCTATACAGTTGACTTGCGTTCGTATCTTGTTGTGTGCTTGGTTGCATGAGTTTACAGGTTATAAAGGCAATGCCTTCCTAGTTTTAGGGAATACTCCTTTGGTGCTAGTCGCTAGCCCCTGACCTATGGAAGGCGGGCTTGGGGTTAGTCACGGCACGGGCTCCGGGGGATAGGTTGTGACAATCCACCCATATTCTATAGCAAAAAATTACCCATGTAATCCAAAGAGTGGCTTTGGTGGATTGAATATATATTGAATTTTCTAAAAATTTAAGAGGGATCTAAGGTATATTTCACCACTTTCTTGCTTAAAGGACTGAGAAGGAAATATTGGGACTCTATCATGCAAGCTAAGTTACAATAGGACCTTACCTGGACTTATTTCAATATGATATTCAACCTGAAGTTATATCCTAAGGTATTATGAGTAGAAAAGACCTAGGAATTTATGATTGTAGAGAAAGGGGTATTTGGTTTTGGAGAATTCCACCCATTTTTATAAGTTAGTGAACTTAGTACCCAAGCTTATCACTAATGATTACCTTAAAGGTCAAAGGTTAGAGATAAGTATGAGGGTCAATATTCATTAAATGTTGATTATCTTATTCCTTTAATGATTTTTAGAGGTATTTGATAAAGTAGATATGGTATAGGTTGACATAGCTGGGAATACGAGTTTAGGTGGAGCTTTGATTTTTATAGTTGTCAGTTAGGGTGTGTCTTCTGTCCGGAAAAGGAAATGCAAAGGTGATCATTTTTCTTCAGGACCAGTTTCAGGGGATTCATCAGGAAAGTAGTGAGTTTTTTTATATAAATATGTAATTCCTAGTTATACAAATCCTAATTGTATAGAAGTGTCCTGAACTTGTCATTGATGTGGATAATCTGGTCATCTCAAGTTCTTTTGTGAAAGGATTTCCCAAGTTATAAAGGTTGTATCCACTCTCACCAAGGGTTCACGGTTTTATTTTGATTCTTCTAAGGGTGGTGGGTATTATACTCATGCTAAGGGGGTGTTCATGTAGCTAAAAAGTCTCATGGATGAGTTGAGACTGGGAATATATACACAATGTATTATGCACCATACGAATTAGAGGCAAGGTCGGATAATGTTAGAGGTAAGGTGTTTATTTTATCCTCTATGGTAATTTTTTTTTTGATATGGGTGTTACTCATTATTTAATATAATAAAAGGTAATTGACATGATGTTCTTGTGTTTCAGACTTATATCGTTCATGTTGGATCTTTCCATGCCCATGGAAAATACATCAGAGTAAGGTTTTAAATTTCTCGTGTATCAGGATAGCCGACCATGAAGTTTTATGGGACTTCTTTGTCCTCAACCTTGATATCTTCAAAATTATTATTGGAATGGATTGGATGATCAGTGTTAAGGCTCAAAATGACTATTACTATCATCGAGTTTAGTTTTTTTTTCTCCCAATGGGGTCTCTGATGTCTTTCAATTCATGTCACAAAGTGGCCCATATTGAATCTACCCATCATCCAATCTGGACCACAATAAGGCCTTAAGCACGCCTCCCCATATGTCAGAGGATTCCAACTGACAATGAGGGACTAAAAGAATGTAGTGGGTGATTATTCCCTCATATCAAAGTGAAATAATATAGGAAATAAGCTAAACATATACATATCTATGAACATCAAAGTGCGCATAAATAAATAAATAACTGAAATAACTGTAATAAATGGAATGTTTTATACATACTCAAGGACAAAGTATACAAAAACTGGTCTCCCACTGGGCCAACCACATATAGAATAAAATAAAATAAAATGAATACACAAGGCTCTACTACTACTCTGATCTGAACCACATACTCAGTCTCCACGATGGATGGACAGCTCCAACACGAACCCTAGACTCTACATGAGTGGATTTTCTCGATCATGCAACATTGGGCCTCCTTACAATCCACTAAAACATGATCAACATGAAATAATATATAAGGTATACATGTACAACAAGGTGAACTTGAAGGGGGTGAGAGACAAATATTAGTAGGAAACCTCCAACGGTGATCCTAACATCTGTTATCATAACAAGTGCATGCAACACATGTCATGTCCAGCCTAGCTGAACGTGACTACCAGCATAAAATATAAACAAAATATAGTAAAGAAAAAAATTTCTATACAAAAATAAAAAAAAAAACCTTGGGTTATAGTCCTACACCTGCAGGTAAATCTACCCTCTCTCTGGCCCCAGCCAGAGGAATTGCAAAACATGGCCCATGTGGCCACAACATTAAACATGTCTACCTAATCAAGAAAGAGATCCAAATTTCAATGTAAGGAAATGAACACATTCTAGACCCTAGTATATCATCCTGGGTTTAAAAATATTGAAATGAATATACCAGGAACTAGGACTCCAATGGTATGATCTAAAATGGCGGTAGGGATCCCCTGTCAACCTTGAGAGTACACTACTAAATCCTAGATTTCCTACAGAATCAATTGAGAAGAAATACCTATTAGTGCATATCTAGGATTACTTACCAAGCCTCAATACTTATAAAAAACTAGGTTTCATGAGTGCAATAGCCTCCATGGTCAACTACATTATCTGTGGGATAACTTTTGGGATGAGGCAGTTGCACTCATCCAGATTGTCTATTATCTCCCTAACCCTACCTCATAGCAACCATCCAACCAATATAAAAGAGAAATAGAATCAATATCCGGGAAAATGCTCGACCTAATAATATTCCAAAGGTCTCCTCTCACATCAGTCCTGAACAAGAACAAACTCAAACCTCCAAGACATAACTCAAACACCAAGGTCAACTAACACCTTCACCCTATAAACAAAACTATTTATCTAGCACTGACCACCTCACATGAAAACCAACACAGGGAATCCACCATAGTTCCTAGAACCTCAATACAATAGGAAAACCTACAAAGGGATCCTCCAACAAACCAAATCTCAGATAGGACACCCTAAAAGGGGATCCTCCAGTAAAACCTATCCTTTGGAAAAGACTGCTCAAAGGAACCATGGTTAAACTCCCAACTCATAGCCATAGAACACCCTCCCAAGAGGGAAACCATAAGAAACACCTTGTCGATAAGGGAATTCCTCAAAACAGGTCCCTTAGACCTATCTCAAACACTAATCAATGGGACCCATCTGTACCTAACATCCAATGATATTGAACTACCCACAAGGTTCCTACTAGTCCTAACCCCAGGCGATGAGGCCTAAACCTCAAGAAATAGGACCAACGATTATGATTAGTAAGACACTCAATTTCACCTCCCAAAATCCATCCAAATGACCCCAAGAAGACTCACCTTCCATCCTCAATCCAAGGTTATCAACAAGACCACACCCTCACACAATCCTTAAAACTCACAATCCAACCCCTATAAGGATTTTAGAACCACAACCTCAAAGGAATCCTCCTAAAAATTCTATCAGTCCAAATCACCATCCATATGGCCTCTAAATGATGAAAGAACTCCACTATTTAAATATACATAGAAAAAACTCATATTGGACTACTCACAAGTCTAATTATGACTCCAAGACACAATGACACACAAAATCCCTTTGATGTAGAAGTACACGACATGTACATCGAAGTATATGAAATGTACTCTCAAATTTTATACTAGCCATGTACTTTTACATGGCCAGAGCAGACATGGGGTCTGGTCATGTAGTAGTACATGGCCAGGCCATACATGGGGTATGTTTCTTTACTACTACATGGACAAGTACCCTTCACATGGGGTGTTTTTTCAAGTACGAGACACATGGCCATGTCCTACTACATGGGGTGTACCAAGAGTACATGGTGTGTACTTCCCCAACTCCAACTACCCATGTACATGGCCACATGTCCAAGTGCATAGCCAAGTCCTACTACACATCATGTATTTATATTACAAGATTTGTACTTATAAAAGCTTCATCTTCACCAAATATAAAGAACACACAACATGTTTTCATCAAATCACATGCCATGTGATCAGGATTTCTCAAACAGAGATCCCTCCTAACACCCTGAAACTCCCCGATTTACCCTAAACCCACCAGATCGACCCTCTAAGGGTCCCCAACAACCTAGAAACAAGATTAAAACTTAAAAAACTAACCTATGAGTATTTATGGAAAAAACATTAAAAATGGCCTACCTTCACGTAGAAACCACCATAGATTTGATCTGATTTTCATTCTGCAACACCCACATGAAAATCTAGTGTGACCTGAGCTCCATAGAAGTGACTCCTTCTCCATCTCTCAATCTTCTCTCCCTCTCCTCTCCATATCCTATCTATCATACAAAGGTGGGACCAAGGGGGATTATGTGACACACTATGGGAGTAAAATGGAAAAAAGAAAAAAGGGATAAAATAATGAAAAGGGAAAATAAAGAAAAGAAAAATAAAAAAGAGAGAGAGAGAGAGAAGAAAATGGGGCTAAACCTGGACCAAATGATCAACATTATGTATTTAACAGTTATGTTAGAATTCTTATATGATAATACAAACAAAATATTTCACCAAACAAATAAGTGTTAATAACTAATATTTAATTATTTAAATATTAAATATTCATCCAAAATCTGAATGGATCGTAATTCCACCAAACTCTTATCCTAGGGTAAAATCTATATTTCAGGACCAATGTAGTGTTTAGAAAAATAATCCAAGATATCCTAATAGGATAAATTACCATTTTTTCCCTTGAAACCCACCAGAGATCAAAAATTCAAATTTCTCCTATTTTTCTTAAACTGTCACAATGCAATTCATGATAGGGTGAGTGGAATTATAGATCAAGGAGGTTGGGGCATGTTGTTTCTTATACTAGAATGATCACATACTAGTTTTTGGAGATGTTTCTTAATCTTGTTGATCTTAATTTGATAAGTACACTTCATGTAGTGGTGATTGCATACCATGAGGTCTTTCTTAGTGATTTTTCTAAATTACTACCATAGAGAGAGGCCGAGTTCAATATTTACCTACTTACTGGTATGGTGACCATTTCTATTTCATATTATTTCATGGAAACTTCTAAGTTAAATGTGATTAAATTTTAGTTGGTGGATATTAAGGCCAAGGGATTTATACTTCCTAGAATTTCACCTTAGTCTTCGCCTATCCTGTTTATTAAGATGGATGAAATTCTAAAAATTTGTATTGATTTATGAAAGATAAATCCCATGATTATTAAGAAAAGTTATCCCTTTATAAGAATTGATGATATTTTTTATCAAATTAGTGGGGATAATTGGCTTTATAATATTGACCTACGGTTAGTTTACCACAATTTGAGAGTCCCATAAATGGATATACCTAAGACAGTGTTTAGGAGTCGGTGTGGAAATTTCAAGTTTTTAGTTATGCTATTTGGTCCCACCAATGCTCCTATGGTATTTATATCATTCATGAACTAGATTTTTCATCATTTATTAGACTCTTTCATGGTCATTTTTTTGGATGATATTTTGGTGTACTCCATGTTAGAGGAGGAGCACAAGGATCATTTGGATATCATCCTTAGAAAATTGAAACAACATCACTTTTTTGGTAAGATTTCTAAGTGTGAATTTTGGATATAATAAGTGAATTTTTTGGGGAATTTTATATCTAATATGGGAATCTCAGTGGATCCTAAAAAGATTTAGTCGATAATGTCTTAAGATCATCCTAGAAATGTGTTTGAGATTCGAAGCTTCTTGGGCTTGGTTGGTTATTATGGGTGGTTTTTTTAGGACTTCTCCAAGCTTGTATATCCAATGAAAAAATTGACTCGTAAGGGTGTTAAGTTTGTGTGAAATAAAAAATGTTAGATATATTTTTAATAAATAAATAAGAGGTTAACTTCAAATCTAGTTTTGATTCTTCTGAAACCAAGTTTGGGTTATGATGTTTACTATGCTGCCTCAGGTATAAGATTGGGGTTTGTATTGATGCAGGGAAAATAGGTGGTGGACTATGGATCTCAAAAACTACACCCTCATGAGAAGAACTTCCTAAACCACAAAATTGAGTTTGCATTTGTTATGCATGCTCTCAAAACATGGCACCACTATATCTTTGGGGAACAGTTGATGGTATACTCTGATCATAAGAGCCTAAAGTATATTTTTACTCAGAGATAAATGAACTTGAGATAGAGACAATGGGTTAAGTGTCTTCATACTTTTTATTTTTATATTTCATATATTCATTGAAAAGGGAATGTGGTCACTGATTCCTTGAGCAAGAAATTACTAACTCAATCCTTTACGGAGTCAGTGGAGGAGTGATGTTTGATGAGTTTGTTTGATTAGAGGATATTGGGAGTGTAAGAGGCTAATGGTATGGTTTTATTAGACTTGATAAAGGTTGAATAATAATTTGATTATTGGGTTAGGATTAAGTATTTGTGAGACAATGAATACCTATGAATTAGTAAAATCCTAAATGGTGGGGAGACCTTGGGTGATTGTTCTCGGTCTCTTGTTAGAATTTTATATTTACAAAGCAAGTTGATTATTCCTATATCCCTATGGTAGGATTTTTTGGATAGTGGTCACTAGTCTTATTGGTCAATAAACCTTGTAATTACCAAAATTTATCATGATCTGAGACATCAATATTGGTGGACAGGGATGAGGCTGTTGATCTCAATCATTGTGTCACAATGCCTTACTTTTCATAGAATTAAAATAGAGCACCAGAGACCTAATGGGATGTTGCATCCTTTTGCCATTATAGTGTGTAATTGGGATGATATTTTCATGAACTTTATCATTGATTTAACACAGAATCCTATTGGGAAGGATGTGATTTGGGTGATCATTAATCGACTTATGAAATCGGATCATTTCCTCCCTATCAAGGAGATGATGAGGTATTAGTGGTGTTCTCTTTTTGTGAGTTTATAATCATGATCACATTTAGGGGATAGAAATATTATATGGTGGGGATAATTGGGATGCCCTCTGGGTCACAGGTATGCCTTATTATGATCTTGGTTTATCCTTTGGTTCGTTTTAGAGGTTTCTAGGAGTTTAGGGTTAAAAGGTTGGATTTTTGGAGAAATTAGGTCAAGCACATGATTTAGGAACATGGTTAGTACTAACTATGAAATAACCATAAAATATAGAACTGTGAGTATCTAGAGGTATTTTTTATAGTTTAATCATAGTTTTTTAAACTGTGTGGCTCGCCAAGGAAACAATGTGGGTGTCTAGGTGGTTATCCATAGGTGTTTCATGGCTTGAGCATAGTTTTCCCAAAATATACAACACTTTCCAGGTAGTTGTGTGCCTTGTTTTTTAAGGGGGCATAGTTCATTCATGATTGGAGAATGGTTTTTCTAATCATACGTCTTAACCATGCACCCTAGTCCTAACCTTTAAAAGTTATAACTTAACACTTTTACCTTTGTCTTTTTTATATCTAATCACCTCCTCATCCCCATTATACTCAAAATAAACCTTCACCAGTACTCTAGAGGATTATCTCCTTGGAATATTGATGGTTTTCCTTTATTCTCAAAGGATCTCTTCAATGAATGCTTTGTTTTCGGTCCATCTTTTTCTCCTCTTATTAGATCCTTACATGATATCTTCTCACCTAATATCATTGGAACTCAGTTGGGATATGGTTTCTAGATCTAATGGTCTTAATAGATATTTGATGACATTTATTATGGATCTAGGATCATGAGGTCCTGATATACTCATTTCTTGTCTTCATTCTTGAACGTGATTAGTTTTCTTATTTTCTTAAGGTATGTGTCTCTATACAAGGTTCTAACTCATGAAATACTTAAAATTCAGGTAAATTTATTTTGTTTATTTTATTAAATTGATTACCTTGATATTAAATTTTATTTTTTTTAAGAGATGTTTGATTTTAAAAATATTTTTCTTTAAAAACATATTTTCACACACTATGTGTTTAATGAAATTCTTTAAAGGTGGATCTGATTATAAATTGGGTTCTCAAGCATGGGAGCAGTGATGCTTCACTGTGAAAATGTTTTATAAATTACAATCATGGTTTTCAAATGGTTTTGGAAAACATAGAACATTGGGAACCTTGGGTGCATCACGAAATGGAAATGTTACCTTAGTGTGTGTTTCACCACTAGGGGTTCTTTTATTTATTCCAATAGAATGTGGTGGGACTTTATATCAGTTAGATTAATGTTATGCATGGATTAGTATTCCTTTATTATTTCTGAGTATATATCCCCATAATCTAGATCCCAATATGTTCTTTTACATTTATGGTTGGTTTTATACATGATCATTCCTTAATGCTTGGATTCTCACTTTTTAATCTTACGGTGCATCCATGGATGGTTTTACTTATTCTTTTATATTATATTACATGTACTTTTCTTGTTCCTAGATTATATAAATATGAAATGATTTTACGAAAACCAAAGGATGTTTTGAAAAATCTTTATCTTTAGAAAATTCTTTATAAATTGGATTTGTTTTAAAGCTAGAGGTAACATTTTTATGGTATTAGATTTTGTATATATTTTTGTTGAAATCCTACAAGGATTTGTTCTTACACACTAATTTTTCATTTGGGAATTTTTAGATGTGATTTTGTAAGGAACAGGTAAAGGGAAGGGTGTCATGTAGTTCTCTAGATTCTCTTGGTTATTATCAAGTTCTTAGTGATATGGATTGGCAGTGAAAAATGGTTATTAATGCATGATGGTATTGCCCAAATTTACCCAAGTTTTTAGGGTTAAGTGGTCAAATGTAGATTATCTTGGGTTGTCGATTCCTCATAGACCTAAGAAGAAATCTATAGACACGCACATTCTAGGGATTGTTTTTGGCTATTAAGTGGCCAACTTTGGGTTGATTTTAGATAGGTTTAATCGAACACTACGTGAATTAAGTGAAATCAAATTATGATAAGGGTTGATCCTAGGTTATTACAAGGGGTGGATTAGATGAAATTCTTTTTTAATGATTTCAATTTCTTATATTCGAGTTGGGTTTATTCAAGAAGATCAAACAACTTTATAACTTACTGGTTTTATACCAACACACCATAATAATAATAATTTATACACTTATAGGATCAAATTTATGAGCACTCCAAGGTAAAGGTTCGTATTATCACTTGAAGTGTGTGGCCTTAAAATTCAACAAGGATGAAGAAGTTTTAAAATCATCAAATAAAAATCTCAATTAAAAGAAGTGATTAGAAATTAATGGGGTGATAAATAACATCCAATCCTGACCTTTGATACTCCCTTTTATCAACCCATAATTGTGTTATCCCTCTATTAATTCTATGGTTTCAATGAAAGCAGAAAGTAGACTCATGAGGGAGGTATTTAAGAAGTAAAAAAAGACAATGAAATAACGATCACTCCACTATTGTGTGATAGTTTCACAAGGTTTGGTGTAAATAAATTCACAACATGAACAAAAGGTATCAACATGATATTAATAATAACAAAATAAGATTAGAAGAAGAAATTTTATTAAGAAACTAAGGTTAATTGAACAACTTACATGAGAAAGACAAACTCAAGCCAACAAAATCGTAGCATAACATTACAATTAAACAAAGCACCAAAGATGAATAAATCCTCCAACACCAATACCTTAAATAGAAATTTTAGGAGCCTTGGGTATATTATCCAATAGTTAAAGTCATCCCACTTGAGTATGGTAGTCTTAGGTTGGTGGAAAGCCTGTGGAACTTAGACTTTTCCACCCTTGACCCGAAGTGGAAGGCAGCTTGCATCCATCGAACAGACGCATTGAAATTACCTTATATATGACCTAATTAGAGTGGGACATAGAATAATAAAATGGATATCTAGATGTCTCCTAACCTACTATAAAATTTCATCCAAAATGGAATTTTTTTTTTTGAGATATTATCGAAATGGTGGGTTGTTTTTCTAGGCCGTAGAATCTGGATCAGAATGTTATCTCTAACATGGGGCACATGAAACTCCCTTTAACACTCGAAATTAGATCTTTTCACTGTTGTATGAAATGTTATAAATGATTTCCTATATCTTAAGTTAAATTTTTAGAATCATTGGGCATGTATCTTGGTCGATACATTCTCTTTATTGGGTTGCTTCCCAGTTTACTTTGCCCAGAATGTTGTTGGTTTAAGGCCAAATTTGGTGGTCTTCAATGTGAATCCTCAAGTGTTCTAAAAACATGAATTGTTCCTTATAGAATGGGAGACCTTAAAATAAAATATGAAAATAAAATAAAGACCATTTTTTATTTTAGGATGTGTTCAAATATGTACCAAGTAATAGTTCACTTTAAAAAAGAATTACAATCATAATGTGAAATAATGTTCAAAGTGTAAAATGCACTAAAATTGTGTTTATGAATAATTAATCTCATGAATATTATAAATATTAAAAATGAATATTATCCTATTTCAGTGGCTAATCACATAACGATCATGGGTCCCTCAATAAAATAATTTTTAAACTCAATAAATATACTGTAAAAGTGGGACTCATATTGTATATGGAGAACATAGTGTTGTGTGTGTGTTGAAATATTGTTTTGTGGGTTCACTTTTAAAGAAAAAGTAAGTAAACTTGTTTGATTTTAAAATAAATTAAGGTAGTATTGGTTCAGCCCTAGATTATTCCATTATTCATCTATTGAATCATTATTAAATTGGTTTCTAATAATCCTATCATCAATTGAATCCAACTAATTACTTGCATCATGAAATTTAGGTTCAAATAGGGGGATATAATGATCACTATATTTCCTAACTTTTCCTTGCTTTGTGTTTCGATATCTCCATTCACTATTTAATTACCCCACTATTTTCTATCCCATTAAGTTGATTTAATCCAAGTGACTTTTGTTTCCAATACCAATAATAATCATAAGAACTTAAAAGCTAAAATTAGAAGAAACCTCTACTAACAAAACCATTAAGTTATACAAAGGAGTTAATAATAGAATTGAATGATTAGAATTCATCAATAGGGGAGGTGATGGGATTATCATTGGCTAAACCACAGATGTCCTAGTGTTCCATAATTAGATTTTTATAAAAGGGAAATAAAATATCACAATAATCACATCTAGTGGTGATTGATAGAAACCTTCTAGAGTAAGTTCTCTACCTTCTTATAGTCCAAGAGTCTCCACTCTTCCCCCTATTCTACCAATAGTGATCTTCTTATATAGATGAATTCTCACCTACCATGGTTCTCTCCATGTGAGGGGAACGTGTTTCTTTATTGAATTCTAAAATGTGTGCTTTGATTAGGGAGTAGGTCCACTTTCAGATCGATGGTTGACACATGTCCATAAGGAAGGGTTCAGATGACTTCTATAAGGAATTGGTTCTCTTCCACAATCCATCCCATTATCCTTTTTAAGGTAGAGTGATCCAGTGCTTTGCAGCACAGTGAGTTTCTTCATTATGTTTAAAGGGAAATATTGGGTTTGGGATTTAGCTAATGGACCTATTTTATTCATTTATCACCTGGGAATAATTTTTTTTACCCGTGAGATTTCATATTCTACCAGTATCTACAACTCAGATTCTCCTATCATTGTCCGATGAATTCTAACCATTTATTTTTCAGTGGTTCTGAATTTTCTCAGTATAATGGATTTTATTTCTTAACTCGTTCTTGAAACTTACACCCTATCTTGGATATATTTAATGGTGAAGGTATATTCTCAAAACTTAGTTCTATGCTTCTCCTTTATTTTCTTCATATGGGATTCTGGTCCTTTGTTGCATGGCTCTATTTTCAACAAGGGGGAATCTCCTTCACATCAAAGTGGGATTCCAAATCTCCCTCAGTGGCTACGTAATCATGGAGGTTTCACTCATTGATTGGTTGGATGGATATCAACCTTAGTTGATACGAAGATCATATTGGAGCAGAGTACTGTTGTGACTCTCCTGGTAAATTTTATTTACTCTATTTTCATCTCAAATCCAGGGGTGGCAGTAGTAGGTGGTGTTGGAAAGGTAGGTGTCCTACTATTTTTCCTCGAGGTTGCAGATAAATAGTGGTGGAAACTTTTGGATTATCACCCAACCTATAGGTATCCTTAAATAATTAGTTAATAGGGATATTTTTATTCAAGGTAAGTGGAGTCTTGGGTTATGTTTATGGTTTCATGGAAAATGCATGGTAGGCATAGGTGGATAAATCTTGTAGTAAGCATGCCTACCATGAAGTTCATGGTCTGTGTACTGACTATGAGATAGTGGCTAAAGAGGTAAATCGTGGTATGTATTCCTACCATGAGAGTGGTGACATAATCAAAATAATTTCTTCATGTGGTCAACTATTTTTTTCCTTTTTTAAATTTCTAAACACACAATCAATTGATGGCACTCACAATAGGTATACCTACCATGAGTATGGGGTGTGATAAGGTAGATAGGTAACTATGAGTAATACCCATGGTATATTGAATTCAAGGTCACCATGAATACCATGTGATAATAGGTTTGTGTAGGGGTTGAATACAGTCAGTACCCGTGGTAAGAATTGTTACAGTGGATATCATGGTCACTCCTGGCCTTTTTAAATTTTCAACCTGCAAAAGTTCACATTTTTTATTAGAGAGGTATTTCTCTATAATTAAATTCCACCCTAATAATTCAAAAATAATCAATTTCCTTCAAATCATGGCTCCATAATTTATATCAAAATATGTATGCATAAATAAACCCTATATTTAAATCCAATTTCTAATTAAGTTCCAATTTCATAAAGATGAAAAAAATTATATTAACTTGGGAATTGAACTACAATGTGGGGTATATTCAATGAATAAAAGACAATAAATGTTGAAAATTTCAACTCACATCACTCTCCCACACCTAAACTATTCCACTTCTAATAAATATTATCATTGAATTTCAATTTATTCAAAAATAAGGATATAATGCCTATATCTAAATTTACCAGTCAAAGAATAAGTAAACAGGGGTCTATCCACTATGAAAAATTATTATGCCTCATATGTGAATCAAACCACAGCCTCACTTTAATTCAATAAAAGTTTCAGTTTATGATTTGATCGAATTAGATTTAAGTTGAATTGGGATTTTAACAAAAAAACCTCCATTTTTTCCTCTTTTCGAAGTTTTCCCAAGCCAAATTTTGATTTTCCACTTTATTGATACAACATAAATGAATGTTTTATAAGTAAATTTGTCCTATTTCTATGGGTTTAATATTCCCCTCACCTAAATGGATTCATTTTTTACAAGTCCCTTTATTTTATTTTATTCAGATATAATTGTTTTCAAATCATTGTGCATAGCACTTATTGAAATGGATTTATTTAATTACAAAAAAAACAACCAACACCCTTTGTCTTAGAGATCCATTTTGGGTTAACGATTGCCTATTTTTATTCTAGGTTTAAAGTAATTATATCATTTTCATTTAAATTGTCTCCCTAAGGTTTTTTTTCTTACATATGTCAAGTTACCTCAGATTAAGTTCAAAATTCTAGTGAATTAAAGTTATAAAATGGATTCCACATAAATATTTTCACTCACACTCTATCACCTAGTTCTAATACCATACTTCCATAAAATCAATGAAAAACTCACTCATCAATCACTTACAGTCTTATAGTTCTAGAACCTATAAATTCATAAAATCTAGAATGGTATTTTCAAACTAGGAAGGGTGTAAATATGGTTCAAGAAAAGGGTTAAAATCAAAACATAAGAATGAAAAAAAGGAGTAATGTTCATAACTTTATTTCCAGGGGAAAATTTATTTATTTATATATTCTGGTTGATCTCTTCCCCAAAACATGGTTCTAATTTCATCATAGTTTAATTTTAGTATGTATATATTTAATAAAGATAGTTTAAAATAAAATAAGTATCTATAATCGAATGAAGTATAGAGACAACCTGGAAACTTTTATTTTTTAGCAGTGGGGAGGAGTCTTGACTCCTCCACAGGTTTTTCCAAAAGTCCTCCTGATACTTTTTAGTTGTTGGTCATTCACCTTGTATGGTTTCTTTGAACCTTATCCTTAAATATATAATACATAAAAAGTAAAATTATTAGTTACTATGTATGGTCCAGTCCATTTAGAAAAAATATTACCTGGGAAAAGTTTTATCCTTGAAGGGAATAATAGTACTTTTTCTCTAAATTGAAATTCACTATTCTGAATTAATTTTTCATGGGAATATTTTGTTTTCTACTCATAAGTAGTGAGTTATCATATTCCCCTATCCTCAATTCCTCAAGCACCATTTTTTTAGTTTTCTTTATTATCTAGCCCTGCTAAACTCCAGGTTTTCTCATTTGACATCCTATTAAGCCTTGTGTTTTAGCTCAAAAGGAAATTGGAAATGTTTACCATAAAAAATTTTGTAAGGAGACATACTTATTGGGGTCTTATAGTAACATTTGTATTCATATAATGCATCTCCTATTTTATTACTCTAGTCCTTGCATTTGGGTTGTACTGTCTTCTCCAAGATCATTTTGACTTCCCTTTTGGACACCTCTACTGGTCCATTTGTTCGTTGGTGGTAGGTAGTGGAGGTCTTGTAGTGTACTCTATATTTTCTCATGAGAACCTTCATGTTATTATTATAGAAATGGGTTCCTTTGTCACTAATTATAGATCTAGGTATTCCAAACCTATAAAATATTTTTGATTTTAGAAATTAAATTATATTTTTTGAGTCATCATATTGATTATCTTTGGTCACAATCCATTTAGAAACATAGTCTACTACCAAAAAGATATAGGAAATTACAAATGAAATAGTAAATTCTCTCATGAAGTCAACTCCTCAAACATCAAATATCTCATAAAAAATTAAAGGTTTTGGTGGAATTTATTTTATTTTTTAAATTCCACTAGTACATTGGTATTTTTGGAATTTTTCTTTAAAGTCATGTGAGTTTTTGAAGATTGAGGTCCAAAAAATACAGCTTCCAAAAAACTTCTAGTGGTTCTTTAAGCTCCAAAATGGCCTCCATGTGCAAGTGTATGGAAAAAAAGAAATCACAAGATTTGTTTCTACCTCAGGAATGATTCTTCTAATGACTTGTTAATTGAATATTTTCCATAAATAAGGGTCTTCCAAAACATGGTGTTTTGATTCAGATTTTAATTTAGCAGTTTTATTCTTAGGGAAGAAGAAAGGTACATTTATTGTGAATAGAAAATTTACCATATCAGTGTACCAGGGAACTTAGGTTAGGATATGTATCTGCATAATAGAGAAAGAATCATCTAGACTTGTCTTTGGGATTGGTTACAACTAGGTAGTGTGAGGAAACCTGCTCATTTGGTCAGCCACTGTATTTTCATATCCCTTCTTATCATTAATATCAAGTTCAAACTCTTTCAGCAACAACATCCATCTTACCATTATGGGATTTTCATCATTCTTATTGATTAAATATATTAAGGTTTCATAATTATAATAAATAATTAACTTACTTTATAATAGATAAGAAAAAAAATTTACTAAATCTAAAATTGTAGACAAGAACTCATTATCTATTGTTATATAGTTAATTTGGGAATTTTCCAGGGTTTGTGAAATGTAGGCTATCACTCGTGGAATGTTATCATTATTTTAGTACATCATGTCCCCTATATCTCTATTGTATGTATCACATAGTATATCAAAGGGTTAACTCTAATTTGGTGGAAAGATTATGGGGGAAGTGGTCAATCATTCTTTCAATTTTTCAAATTTTTTCCTGTATAAATCATCAAATACAAAATCAGTTTCTTTCTTGAGTATGTTCGTTAGGGGAAAAACATTTTTTCTAAAGTCCCTAATAAACCTTCTATAAAATTCAACATGGCCTAAAAATGATCTAATGTTCCTGATAGTGGTGGGGTAGGGTAGTGTTGAAATGACATCAACTTTGGCTTTATCAATTTCAATCCATTAGAAATTAAATATCCCCAAACATTTCCTTTCACTGCTATAAAATGTAATTTTTTAAATTTCAAAACGAATTATTTTTCAATACATCTTTGTAAAAACTTTCCCAGACTCTCCAAAAAGTTTTAAAATAAAATTACATACATAGTGAAGTCATCAAGGAATAACTCAAATAAACTCACAATTAGGTATGAGAAGATACTTACCATATATAATTGAATGATGTTTGGGGCATTTTAGAGACCAAAAGGCATCCTTATATAGGAAAATATACCAAAGGGACATGTTAATGTGATCTTTTCTTTGCCATAGGGAGCTATTAGAACTTGAAAATATCCATAAAAACTATCAAGGAAACAATAATTTCATTTACCAACTAGTCTCTCTAGAATTTAGTCTATAAAGGGTATGGGGAAATGTTCTTTCCTAGTCACATGGTTTAATATCCTATACTCGATACAAACTCTCCAACTATTCTGGTTTCTAGTGGGTACCAATTCATTGTTTTCATTCTTCATAATTTTGTAATTGGGTTTCCTTGGAAATATTTTAATGGGACTCACCCATTAGAAATTTGAGATGGGATAGATTATTTTATCTTTTAAAATTCTCTCTACTTCCTTTTTTTCAACCTCTAAGAGGGTTGGGTTGAGCCCTTTATAGGGTTTTCGTACTAACTTGGGTCTCTCTTCCAAAAAATATATATACATGCAGGTGGTGGGGATAATTTATGGAATGTCTCTTAATGTCCAACCTATTTACCTAGAATTATTTTTAAGAGTCCTCATCAGTTGGTTTTTTTAGTCAGGGTATAAGTTATTAGAAATTATGACTGGTGGTTTCTTATCCTCTTTTAAAAAGGAATATTTTAAATTTGATGAAAGAATATTTAATTATAATTTAGTTGGAGGGTTCTAAATATGTTTTCATTTAATTATTCTCCATGTTTTCCACCTACTCATGTAAGGTATAAATGTTAGTATCAGATTTTAGTAACTCATCAAAATAATTTTCATCAATTTCTTTAAATTGATCAACAGTTGAAAATTTATCCAGATTAAATTCATTTTCAAAAATAGATTTTTCTAGTAGGTCAAGTGTTTCAAAATATACACTTAGTCTAATTATGTCATCCAACATTTCAATTTTCTCCCTATAAGAATAGGGGAGTTCAAAATGTGTTGATGTGAAAAAAAATGTTCTTTATGTTGATATTTCATTAAATTAGGGGTGTCTAAATCTACTGTCTCCTCACTAAATGTCATGGAAAGGGTGATTTCATTGACATTTATAATGGTTTTATAAGTCTTTAAAAATGGTCTACCTAGAATAATGGGAGAGAGACCTTTACATTTTCATTCTTCCATGTTGAGAATGTAGAAGTTTGTAGGGAATGGGTAACCTTGTACACTTATCGGGATATCCTCTCAGAAACCTATCAGATAGGTAGTGGCTATGTTAGTAAGTTGTACAACCACACAGGTGGGTTTAGGTTATCCCTTTTATAAAGAAGAACAAATTAAATAATTCATTACATTAATTGAAGCTCCCAGGTCACATAGTGCATTGGAAAAAGTGATATGACTAATTGTGTAGGCAATAGAAAAAGTACGTAGATGTTGGAATTTTTTGGGGATTTGAGGGGTGATAAGAGAAGAAAAACTCTTATTGTTGGACTCCTCATGTTTTAATCATGTTTTAATGATCACAAATCTTATACATTCGGTAAATATTGTTAATCTTGTTTAATCTGTCTCAAATCATGTGTACAGATGGTTGGTTTCTCTATGCTTTAAATAAACCTATACATGATCTTAAGTGCTATGTTTGATTATTGTAAACTACTTTTAATTTGTATTATAATGTATTTCATTGATAAATGATTAAGTCTAATTCATTCTGTGAATATCACTGTTTAAGTCTGTATAAAAATATTTGGCTAAGTTTGAGAAATCGTGAGTATGTCACCGGTTATGTTAATTTGGAAAAGGACCCAGACATCATGACCCATACACCGTGACCAGACACTGTGACCCAGACACCATGACCCAAACATTGTGACTAGACACCGTGACCTAGACACCGTGACCAAACACTGTGACCCAGACACCGTGACCCAAACACCGTGACCAAACACTGTGACCTAGACACGATGAACCATACATCGTGACCAGACACCATGACCAGACACCGTAACCTAGACACCGTGACTAGACACCAAAACTAGTTTCAGACCTATTGAAATTTGTGACACCAGTTCCATGTTGAGACACCGTTTGATGTTTTTAAAAGGACCAGACATCGTGATCTTAATACCTCATATGTGCTATCGATTCCTGATCTCTATACAAATATGTCATCATAATTGTATCACTGATCAAAGGAATAGAAGGAGACATCATTTCAAGGAGACACTATTTCATGAAGAAACCATTTCCAGACTGACTGTGACACCATTGTTTAATTTGTTTTGTCATTTTTCAATTTAATTTCTAACAGTCATATTTGAGTCTTTTAAATGCACTGACATAATTAATATTTTTTTGTAGACATATCACCCGATAGTATGAGGTACGAGGTGCTGAATACATGAATCATGTCGGCTCCAACACATGCATTCCAAGATTAAAAATATAAGTGTGGACTAGAAACTATGGTGTGCACAAGAACAAAGAAGCAAGAGAATTCTTGAGAAAAGAACCGACACATGAAACTCAATACATATGAAGAACACATGAAGCATTCACGAATCAAGAAGTTGGGATACCATAGATTAGAGTTAATAACATCTTTTTATCACCAACTCCACGAAGAACACAAGCTAGATCTAATTGGAAATCAAAGCCTCAGACTTGTGATACTATGTTTCTCCCAAGAGGACTCGATTCTAACATCTGATTTATCCTAGAAATCCAGAGCTTCATATAATAACACTTAGAGAACTTCTAACCTTATCTCATCATTTTATCTCTATTGTGTATTGTTATAGATTTCGAGTAGTGTGTGTATATCTTTATTAAAACACACATTGTCTCATGCACTTAATTGAAAGGATACAATATATCCTTCCTCTCATATCTTTTTACACTTGTTTACTCCCACAAATAAGTATGGAAGAGGTCCCTGTGTGACCATTAGTTTATACCCACGAATAAATGTGGAAGAGGTTGTGTGAACTAGATAGTCCTATGTATTGTTGTTTACCCTGATCCAGGGTGTGAATCAAGTTTATTAATATAAAATTCTTGGTGGTAGGTGATCACAAAGTGGAGTGGATTAGGTCTCATCTTGAGACTGAACCACTTGTTTTATATCTGTTGGGTTGTTTAATTTTGTTTTCTCTGTTTTATTATCTAATTCAAAAATCACTAAATTTACTTTGATATTTAATCTTGGAAAGAAGTTATAATTTTTTTCTCTATTAGAATAACTTCAAAAGTAATGTTAATAACTGATATTATGATTACTAAGAATTAATCAATCTTCTAAGAAGTTATTTAAATAGTCAAACTTTCATAACCGTATTACTTTGATTAACTGGGTTTATTTATTTTTATTGGGGAACCTTTTAATAATACTTTTAAAACAGAAATTTTTATAGATACTCAATTCACCCCCCCCCCCTCTTGAGTACTCTACTCTGACCAACATTTGGTATCATAGGGTTTTTTTATTCCTCTTAAGATTCTATTTTTGACCCTATTAAACTGTGATTTCAGTTGTACTTTAAAGTTCTATAAATTTCTATCAATTCTAAATTTCTAGCTATTTTAAAGTATTTCTTAATTATGGATAATATACTAGAAGGTGATGCAACATACCACTGTTCTTTAATGGAACCAATTATGCCCAATGGAAAATTAAAATGGAAGTTCATTTAGAAAGTATAGGTTTTAAAATTGGGTCTTCAATTATAGATGAGTATAAGATTCATGATACTCATAGAATCACTTGGGGTGACCCAATAAAGACTGCCTACAATAACAATTTCAAATCCACGAATTCTTTATATTTCTATTTAGGAGATTAGGAATTTAACAGAATTTCTGTATGTAAAAATGCCCATGAAATTTGGGATACTTTGTCTGTTTCACATGAAGGAACTTATAGTGTGAAATAAATGATACTTGATACTTATAATATTAAATATAATAACTTTAAATGAAACTTTATGAGCCTATTTATGACATGTATCTCAGGTTCAATGAAATTTTCAACACAATGATTTCTCTTGGAAGAGAAGTTACTGCGAAAGAACAAATTATGATGATTCTCGGATGTCTGCCTGATAGATAGAGAGGAACCACTATCTATATTAGTGAATCATGTGACATCAGCAAGTTACCAATAAAATAACTCATTTGGAAACTAATGATGTATGAAGAGGAGATGAAAGTCAGCAAGGAAAAGGAGGATGAACCCAAAAGAAAATCTATTGCATTTAAGACCACCACTTCTAAAAACAAAGAGAAAGGGAAATTGGAAATCTTTGTAGAAAGTTCTAGTAGTGAACAATCATCACCTGATAGTGATGAGGATATGGCTCAATTATCCATAAGGTTTAAGAGATTTTACAAGAAGAATAATTTTTTTAGAAAACCTAACTTCAAGGGAAGATATAATCAAAAAGTAAGCTGGAAGAAATATTGGAAAAGAAGTGACAAGTCTGATGAGATAGTATGTTATGAATGTAAGTGAAAGGGATATATAAAGGATAATTGTACCAAGATCAAGTAAAAAAATAAGTATGAGGACAAAGATATAAATTATAAAAAGGAAATTAAAGAAACATGGAGTGCTTTTAAGGATAGTTCAAGTGACTCAGAATCTTCACATGATGAACAGGCCAATAAAACCAATATGTGTTTTATGAAAAACACATCTAAGGTAACACTAGAATCTCCTGTACACAATTACTATTATTCTGGAGATGATATTGATTCTAAAAATATGTTTAATGAGGAAATGTTTGAGTACTATAATATTCTTGAATAGAGATTTAATGAACTAAAAGATAAATACAAATCTTTAAATAAACGGCATGCTCTTACCTCAACTGTTAAAACTGAACTTACTGTAGAAAGGGAGAAAAATGCTCAACTACTCAAAGAAAATAATGAACTAAATCAATCTAATTATCAATTGAAAAAGTATCTTGAAAGATTTACTAATGGTAAAGATAATTTGGTACAAATTCTAGGTAAATAGATTGCTCTTAAGTATACTATTGGTATTGGCTATCAACCTGGTAAAAGAAATTTTGGAAGAACTAATTTTTTTTCTAAGTCTAGGACATACAGCTTTACTCCTAGTTCTGGAAAACATTCAGCTAGTTCAAATTATAATACCCTCTACTTTTTCAAGCTTTTCTAGACCAAATAGAGTTTATTTTTCAAGAAATTTACATAATTCTTATAGGAAACCTATGAGGCAGATGTGGGTTCTTAAAGCACGATTCACTAATATTACTGGACCCAAACAAATATTGGTACCAAAATCTATTTTTATTTGACTATTTTGTAGGAAAGATGCTTAAAGATCTCCTATAAAAGCTTATGGTACTTAGATAGTGGGTGTTCAAGACACGTGACAAGAGACTATTCATGCTTCAATAATTTAATAAAAACTGATGGTGGATATGTCACCTTTGGTGACAATGCCAAAGGAAAGATCATTGGCCTTGGCCAAATTGGTAACTCTAACTCAGTTTTAATTTCCAAATTAATTTTTTTTGATGGATTGAAATATAATCTGCTTAGTATTTCAGAACTATATGATGATGGATTTCATGTTAAATTTAAAAATTATGCTTGCAATGTTTTCAATTCTAAAAATAAATTAGTATTTTCTGCATTAAGAAATGAAAATGTATACTCTGTTAACTTAGATTCTTTAGTTTCTAAAAATGATTCATGTTTAAGTGTATTTCACAAGGAGTATTGTATTTGTAATAGGAGACTAGAACACTATAATATTCACTCTCTTATAAAGATAACTAGAAAAAGTTTTGTCAAAGACATACCCAAAATTGAGTTTCCAAATGATAAAGTGTGTAATCCTTGTCAAAAGGGAAAACAACACAAAATTTCCTTCAAACCAAAGAAAGAAGTGTCAAATTCTCAACCTCTCGAATTAATTCACTTGGATTTGTTTGGACTATCTAGAGTTTCTAGTTTAAATAGGAAGCACTATGTTTATGTTCTTGTAGATGACTTTTATAGATATACTTGGACTTTCTTTTTGGCTCACAAAAGTGAAGTCTGCTCTCATTTTACCAAATATGCCAAAACTTTAGAAAATATTAGTGGAATTAGAATTAAATCCTTAAGAAGTGATCATGGATGTGAGTTTGAAAATCAAGAGTTTGAATCCTTCTTCTCACAAAATGGATACAGTCATAATTTATCTTCCCCTATAACACCTCAACAGAATGGAGTTGTAGAAATAAGAAATAGAACCTTGCAATAGATTTCTAGAACCATGATTAGTGAATATAACTTACCTATTTATTTTTGGGATGAAGCTATAAATACAGCATGCTATATTATCAATATATTATTGATTATTCCTATTCTTAAAATAACTCCATATGAGTTATGGAACAATAAAAACCCCAAAGTTAGCTACTTCAAAGTATTTGGTTGCAAAGTATATATCCTTAATACTAAGGGAAATCTTGAAAAAATTTCATCCAAGAGTGATGAAGGAATATTTCTAGGATATTCAATCTCTAGTAAATCCTATAGAGTGTTTAACAAAATAACTAAATATGTGGAAGAATCTGTCCATGTCAAATTTCATGAAATAGATCCACATGAGCCAAAGACCTCTTTAGAGAGCCTGGAGGATGATGTATCAAATATGGACATAAATTCAAAATCCTCTAACCATCCTATAAAGGAATCTTTAAAAGCTTCTAATTCTATAAATTCATTAGATTCAAGTCACAATGAACCCGAAACTGTTGAAGAACCTAAAATCACTAGTCCTTCTTTTTCTAGAGTTGTTGGAACTCTTAAGAACCATCCTTTAGATGCTGTTGTGGGAGATTTAGATAAAGAAACTTAAACTATATATTCTATTAGAAATTAGGTTGAACATCAAGTCTTCTTGTCACAACTTGAACCTAAAAACATTAATGATTCTATCAATTATGAATTTTGGGTGATAGCTATACAAGAAGAGCTTAATTAGTTTGAAAGGAACAAAGTTTAGAAACTTGTTGACAGACCTAAAGACACATTTACCATAGGCACTAA
This sequence comes from Viscum album, assembly GCA_963277665.1. Classification (NCBI taxonomy): domain Eukaryota; kingdom Viridiplantae; phylum Streptophyta; class Magnoliopsida; order Santalales; family Viscaceae; genus Viscum; species Viscum album. Next base: position 453,596,809 of record OY728166.1, on the reverse strand, counting down.
GTGGGTGTTTATAAATAAAGTAGATTAAGCTGGTAACATAGTTAAAAATGAGGCTAGACTGGTTGCACAAGGCTATAGCCAAGAAAATGGAATTGACTATGAGGAAACCTTTGCATCGGTATCTAAACTTGAATCTATCAAAATTCTTATTGCTTATGCTACACATATGAATTTCAAACTATATCAAATGGATGTTCAAATTTCATTCTTAATGGTTATATAGCTAAGGATGTCTTTGTTGATCAACCCCCTGGTTTTATAAATCCTCATTTTCCAAATCATATTTTTAAATTATCAAAAGCTTTATATGGTTTAAAATAAGCTCCAAGAGCTTGGTATGATAGATTAAGTACTTTTCTTATTTTCAAAGGTTTTAAAAAAGGAATAGTTAATCCTACCCTTTTTATAAAACAAATTTCCAACGATGTTTTAGTAGCTCAAATTTATGTAGATGACATTATCTTTGGATCTTCAAAAAATTATTTATGTATTGAATTTTCTAAAATGATGCAAAAAGAATTTGAAATGAGTTTAATGGGTGAACTAAAATTATTTCTTGGATTTAAAATCTTTCAAAATAATTATGGTATTATTTTAAATCAAATCAAATATACTAGAGATCTTATAAAATGTTTTGTCTTGGATAGCACTAAAATTAGTGACACTCCAATGAGTATTACTTGTAAGATGGATCTTGATGAAGATAGAAAATTTGTTGATCAAACCACTTATATAGTAATGATTGGAATCTTACTCTATTTAACTACTAGCCGACCTGACATTATGTTTAGTGTATGTATGTGTGCTATTTTTCAAGAAAACCCTAAGTAATCTCATTTAAATGATGTTAAGAGAATTTTCAAATATCTCAAGCATACACCCAATCTAGGATTGTTCTATCCCAGAGGAAAATCCTTTGAGTTAGTTAGTTATTTTGGTTCTAAATTTGGTGGTTGTAAGTTAGATAGAAAATGAACCTATGGAACATATCACTTTTTAGGAAAGTCACTAGTATCATGGTGTAGTAAGAAACAAAACTATGTTGCATTATCTACTGTAGAATCTGAATACATAGATGCTGGTAGTTGTTGTGCAAAAAATTTGTGGATGAAACACACATTAATATATTATGGATATCAATTTAGGCATGTACCTATAAATTGTGACAATAAAAGTGCTATTAACATCTCAAAAAAAAATTCACACTCTAGGACAAAACATATTGATGTAAGACATCACTTTTTGAGAGATCATTATAAAAAAGGTGATATCACTTTGGAATTTATTGGAACTGAATATCAGCTTGACGATATATTCACCAAACCATTAAATTATGACAGAATATATTTCATCATACATGAGTTGTGAATGATAAATCTTAAGTAGTAAGTATACTATTTCACATCTTATTGTTTCATAGTTTACAGTTTCACAAGTCACTGTCGTAAGATTACAGTCTAACTCTAACAGATCTATAGTTTACTATCTTAAAATTTGTTGATTTATGTTTATGGTCTCACAGTTTCTATCTATCGATTATTGTCTGGAACTTACTATCTCAAACAATACGGTCACACTGTTTTGAAGTCACACAGTTATGGTCTCACTGTGAAAGCCAGTTTTGATATCACCATAAAATTATGTCAAGGTCTCACCTTAAAGATGCTTTATTATTTTATTTACATACTAAAACCTGTATCGCGGTAATTAATTATTTTATTTTTACTTTTCCAAGCTTTTTTTTTGCGATGCTTGGTATCCCTAAATGATAAAAATGAAATAATTTTCACTCCTTTCTTCACCCAAGCTCCCTTCTCTCAAACCGTAACCCCTATTTCAGCCTTTCTCTCTCTCAAACCTTCGTTTAATGCCCAGAATGAAACACATGTCCTCATCAACTCCTAAGAAGCATAGATCTAAGAAGAAGATGAAAATAGCACCGAAGTTGGTGCCTGAAGGTCCTTTGAATCCAAACCTGGTGAACATAATAGTGGTACCCAAAAAGGAAATTTGCCCTAAGTGGCTTCTGTCAAGTAATTATTTAGTATTTAAAGTAATAAAATAGCAAGGATGGATGGATTGGTTCACAAAGGAGGATAGGCTGATATACTTGAAGCTAGTTGCACAGTTTTATCAGTTTGTTCAATTTTCTTTTGATACAGAAGATGGTTTTGTTCTGAGAAGCTAGATCAATTGGAAAAGGTATAAATTTTCTTTGAGGTTGTGGTCTTCATGCCTAAGGATACCTCATGAGTTTATTTTTTAGGACTACCAAAGAGGTCCTCCACCTCCAAGTGAGATCTTTATGTTCGAATAATCCTTGATAAGTTTAACTGGGAATGCAACAAAGAGAAGAGATATAGTTGCTGAGCTTGATGGGGAAACCAGACTTTTGTTTAAATTTGTTTAGAATCTGATCAGCCCCCAAAAAGGTGATTTTTCTAAACTCAATTATCAGGATGTATTTTTGATACATCTTATGGAGACTGGACACAAGATCAACCTATGAAAGTATGTTATACTTCACATGTGTGATTTGATCAAGATAACCTCCAAGTCAACCTCCCTATTCTACTCAAGATTAATCTCAGCTATGCTTCATGAAAAAGGGTTGGTTATACTAGATGAAGAAGTCATTAAGGATTATGAATATTTTATTTCAAAAATTACAGTCAAGAGAATTAAAATCAGTTGGAATCCATGGAGAAAAGCATGGGTAGAAGATAATGAGAGGGTCTATGAAAATTTCAACCCGATTGAACACTCTTGAAGACCTAAGGATATTTCTGATCCTGGTTTAGAACTAGATGAAATCATTGACTATTCTGATGAGGAATAAGAGGAATAGGTTATTTTACCTATAGGTAAAACTGTCTTGGATGAGGAATACAGTGAACCTTCTTCTTAAGTCTTAATTGAGAAGGAAGTACCTGTCCCTGAAGATATTGTTGATCTGTAAGAACCTGCCTCTAAAGAATAATCTATTTTAGTTGAAAAAGAAAAGGTTGTTATGTAAGAAAATTTAGAATAAGATCTTTCTCTTGAGAAAGAAGCTTCTCTTAAAGAACACCCAGAGGAACCAGCTATTCCTGAAATTATCCCATCTGATGAAGAGAGAATGGAGAAAGTCTTTCAATTGTCTAGAAAGGAAATGGGTGAGGATATTGGGAATGAAATCTTGGAATTGGATCAAGGATCTAAATCTCTTAGTCCTGAGAAAGATGCACATGTTGAGGGGGAGTAGCACCCACATCTGGAAAGTGTTGAAGTGCCAAATCCAGTTGATTCAAGCTCGATGGATACATGGTATAAGTTTCCTAGATATTTTGATGTGAATGAATCCTAGGAAGCCTCAGTGATAGGTATAGATATGTTTATTGTGTTTCAATTGAAACCAGTATCTGCTCTTGATGTTATAGCTGCAAATGAACCTGATCCTGTATTAGCTCCTATTCCTAAACCTTCACAATACCCTTCCACCTTGGGGAGTAAGGATGATTTGAAATCATTTGGAGATACCCTATTGGTTGGGGTTGAAAATCTCATGAATACTCAAACTTATCCTATGAAAAACTTGAGTGAAAGAGATGTTTCCCTATTGTTATAGAAGATTATTTGGAATATTCATCCAAAAATTCTTCATGAAATTCAAGAAGTCCAAGTTGAGAACAAATAGTTAAGTGATGAAGTGAAGTCTCTCAGAGCTATGGTTAAAGAAATGCAGAGAGTGGTGAACTCAAGACCAGAACCTATTTCTCATCCTATTGAGGATGTTGGTAGTCAGATTCCATAGGATGTAGCCTCCCTGATTCAACTTAACCTAATTTACTTAGCTGATAAGTTGGATAAAAGAAATAAGAAAATAGTCCAAGAGATGCATGAGCTTGTTATCGGTCTTAAAAAGTTGACCAATGAGTATAAGGGCTATCTCCAGAAATTTCTGAATCAACAGAAGTCCCTTACATCAGTTGTTACAGCTTCTAGTGCCTCTGTAAAATCATCTCAACCCTCCTTGGATGGTGATCTACTCAAAATAGTTGTCAAAGAAAAACTCCAGTCTGTGCTCAGTGGCTTTGACAAATAGTCTCTATCTGTGGTTGTTAATAATAGTGACAGAGTTCTTGACTTGGTGAGAATTCATTCCAAAATTTCCAATGATTCTAAAGAGGAAATTACTAAGAAGGTGTACTTCTACTTCAATAGGATCTTCTCTAAGCATGATATGACAAACCACTTCAAGTACCTTGTAGAGAATCTAAAAATTCCTCTTGTCACTCAAGCTTTCAAAACTCGGGTCTAGAAGCTCAAATATTTCACTCCTTTGTTGGAAAAGTTCATGGAGAAAAATGATGAATTTAAAAAGGTGATTCAGTATGGTGGTGAGATTATTGCTGACTTCATCAAACTTTTGAGGCCTTTTCTTTATGTTCAGAGCACTGCTATTGTGGCTCCTACAGCTACACCCTTGAGACCCGGTTTTCCTACCTTCTCATCCTCTTCCCTTGCCTCTACTTTTATGCCTATCTCTCAAGCATTGAGTCAAATCAAACCTGTTATCCTTGAACAAAAATTGCCTTGGTCTTCCACCAAACCTACCTTGGACCCTTCTGTTTTTTAAGGACTCCCTCTACCTTCTCTATCAGTTTCTTTACTTCCTTCTTCCACTTCTACCTCTACTCCTGTGGCTTCTAGTGATGCTGCTACCAAGGGAAAATAGAAGACAACTGGTGCTGAAGAAAACTGAACATTATCTTTTGATAGGGATTATTTCTATATTTTTGTTGCTTACTGTTTGTAACTTTTTATCCATTTAATGCATTGTGAACTCTTCTTATCTATTCTATTATTTACTTTTGTACTCTTTTTTATAATCCCAAAAGGAGGAGATACATGCACACTAAGGGAGAGACACATTCACTAAGAATATATATCTCACTCACATGATTTTTGATCATCAAAAAGGGGGATATTGTTGGACTCCTCATGTGTTAATCATGTTTTAATGATCATAAATCCTATAAATTCTATAAATCTTGTTAATCCTATTTAATCTGTCTCAAATCATGTGTAAAGATGGTTGATTTCTCTGTGCTTTAAATAAACCTATCTAAGATCTTTAGTGCTATGTTTTATTATTTTAAACTACTTTTAATTTTTATTATAATGGATTTCCTTGATAAATGTTTAAGTCTAATCCATTCTGTGAATATCACTGTTTAAGTATGTATATAGATATTTGACTAAGTCTGAGAAACTGTGAGTATTCCACCGGTTATGTTTTTCTGGAAAAGGACCAAGACACTGTGACCCAGACACCGTGACCTATACACCGTGACCAGACACTGTGACCTAGACACTGTGAACCAGACATTGTGACCCAAACATTGTGAACATACACTGTAACCCAAACACCATGACCCAGACACCATGACCCAAACATCATGAACCAAACACCGTGTCCAGACACCGTGACCCAAACACCATGACCAAACACTGAAACTAGTTTCAGACCTGTTGAAATCTGTGACACCGGTTTCGTACTGAGACACTGTTTGAAGTTTGGAAAAAGACCAAACAATGTGATATTAATACTGCATATGTGCTACCTGTTCCTGATCTCTATACAATTATGTCATCATAATTGTCTCACTACTCAAAGGAAAATAAGGACACATTGTTTCAAGGAGACACCATTTCATGAAGGCACTGTTTCCAGACTGACTGTGACACTATTCCTTAATCTATTTTGTTGTTTTTCAATTTAATTTATAACAGTTATATTTGAGTCTTTTAAATGCACTAACATAATTAATATTTATTTTTAGACATTTCACCTGATAGTACAAGGTACGAGGTGTAGAATACATACATCCTATCGGCTCCAACACATGCACTCCAAGATTAAAAAAGAGAAGTGTGGCCCAGAAAAAAGGGTGCGTGTAAGAACAAATAATCACGAGCATTCTTGAGAAGAGAACAAACACATGAAACTTAATACATCTCAAGAACATATGAAGCATTCACAAATCAAGAAGCTGGAATACCATAGATCATAGTCAAGAACATATTTTCATTACCAACTCCATGAAGAATACGAGTCGGGTCTAACTGGAAATCAGAGCATCAGACTTGCAATACTCTATTTCTTACAAGAGGACTCGATTCTAACATATGCTTCATCCTAGAAGTCCATAGCTTCATAAACTAACACTCAGAGCACTTTTAACCTTGTCTCATCATTTTTTCTTTGTTGTGTATTGTTATAGCTTTCGATTAGTGTGTGTATATCTGTATTAAAACACACATTGTATTCTACACTGAACTGAAAGGATACAATATATCTTTCCTCTCATATATTTTTACACTTTCTTACTCCCATGGATAAGTGTGGAAGAGGTCCCTGTGTGACCTTTTAGTTTATACCCAAGAAGAACTGTGGAAGAGGTCGTGTGACCTGGAAAGTCTTGTGTACTGTTGTTTACCCCGATCCAGGGTGTAGATCAAGTTTATTAATATAAACCGCTTATTGGTAGGTGATCACTAAGTGGAGTGGATTAGGTCTTGGATTGAGACTGAACCACTTTTTTTATATCTGTTGTGTTGTTTAATTTGGTTTTCTCTGTTTTACTATCCAATTCAGAAATCACTAAATTTACTTTGATGGTTAATCTTGGAAAGAAGTTATAATTGTTTTTCCTATTAGAATAACATCAAAAGTAATGTTAGTAACTGATATTAAGAATACTGAGAATTAATCAATATTCTGAGAAGTTGTTTAAATAGTCAAACTGTCATAACTGTATTACTTTGATTAACTGGGTTGTATTTATTTTTATTGGGGAACCTTTTAAGAATACTTTTTCAAACAGAAATTTTTATAGATACTCAATTCACCCCCCTCTTGAGTACTCTACTCTGACCAACACTTACCTAGTTTTACCTCTTCATTTCCTTTAAATGTACTTCCATCATTGCACATTTACTTAATTAATTTTGTATACCTTGGAATCTGGTGAATGGATTCTAGTAGGGAATATTGATCTCAAATTTTCTGAATACTTCCATCATCTCTTACTACAATGAATCCTCCTTGGTTCTTATTGGTTCTTGAATTTTTATAGGGAAGGTGGTGATTTTTTTTTTGTATCTTCTATGTTTTTTCTTTTGTATTTTAATGGTACCTTCCCTTACTCCTATCAGGTTATTTTTCTAGGGAAAATTACTTATATGCTTGTTGTTGTTGACTTCCAATTTCAATTTCTAGGGGTAATCCTTTACTATATTCCAATTATTTTCCGATCTTTAAATGTAATGGCACTGAAATTTCCCTTAGGTTTTTGAATTATATAAGAAATAATCTTACCTGATCCTTGATTTACTGTATTATTAAGGGTGTTCATGATCTATCCAAATTGACCTTTTCATTCTTTTAATTCTTACCCATGAGTGGTGAGGGTGGTGTGTTGATTAATTTGAGATTATATTAACTATCTCAATATGTCCTTCATGTAAGGTTCTTGTGGTTGTCTTTGATGGTATCTTGTAGATAGTTGGAAATTATGTCTCTTGAATGGAGGTGGTGGTTGAAAAGGTTGTTGAGAAGCCTATTGAAATGGTGGTCTTTGAGTTTGTCGGATCCCACCTCTAAATTGGTTAGTGGGAAATTCTCTAAATACTTGGTTTCCAGTTGGTTGGATTTATAATTAGCTCTAGAACATAGAATCACAACCTTCAATTCCTTGAAATTGAGGGCATCCATCAATAACATGCTCCTAGGAGTAGCACAGTTGGAAGACCATTGGGGTGTGGTGGTTGATGATTCGTGTACTTTGTTCACAACTAATTTTCTCACGAGGAAATTTAATTATTCATTTTTATTTTCTAAAAAAGGCGATTTAGAGATTTTTAGCTCATGTACTCCTCTGGTTACAGTTATGGTACCAAAATGTTGGGAATTTTGTGTGATCCTTTCAATGAGTTATCGTAGCTTAGTTGGTGACTTATCAATCATTGTTCTTCTAAAAGAAGCATCAAGTAGGTTCTAGTAATTTTCTTTCAATACTTGGTAGAAAAATTCCAATAAGTGATGTTCTCATATGGTTGGTGTGGAAAGGGTGTGGTTAGTTTCTTTAATCTCTCCTAGAACTCATAGAGAGTTTCCCCATTTTCCTATTTGATTCCATAAATTCCCTTTCTAAGTTGACCACTCCTTAAAGAAGGAAATAATTTTTGGATGAAAGTATTATGTATCTCCTCCCACGAGTTGAATTTACCAAGATTTAGATTTTAGATCCATTCCTTGGCTTCTCCTTCATGTGAAAAGGGGAAAGTCTTCTAGATGATTTGAGCCTCAATTACTTCTCTAGTTATAAATCCATTGAAAACTTCATGAAATTATATTAATTTACTATTGGGGTCTTCACTAGATATTACATGAAACTTAGGAAGTATCCCAATCATTCTAGTTTTGAGTCTATAGTATTGTTTATCATTTAATTGTAACTATTATTTGTTAATATTGAAATTGGGTGCATATATTTCTCTCAAAGTTTTGTTGACCTGTGTTAGATTATCATCCATTTTTTCTCTTTATATTATAGCTTTTTGGGAGGATGAAACTAAGGAGGGATAATCAGTTGATAGAATGGTGAAAAACTATCTTTCCTCTTGTTATGTGTTCCTTAAATTTCTAATCCTTTCCATTATAGTTCTTTCAACCTCTAGATCAAAACTAGTGAGGTTGGAAGAAATGGATCTAAACATTTTAAAACATTTTTTTAAATAAATTTTTTAAAAAAATAATGGACTCATCAACAACAACACCAAGTTTGATGAACTCATTATATGGGGTGATCATCAAAATAATTTTTGAACCTAAGAAATATACAGTAAAAGTGGGACTCATATTGTCTCTAAATAAGACAGTGTTGTGTGTGTTGAAATCTTGTTTTGTGGGTACACTTTTAAATAAATAGTAAGTAAATTGATTGGTTTTTAAATCAATTAATGAATCGGTGGTACAACCTTGTATTATTCCATTATTATCCTATTAAATTATTATTCAATTTTTTTGTAATCATCCTCTCATAAATTAAATCCAAATAATTACTTACATTAGTAAATTTCAGTTTAGATAGGGAAATACAATGATCACTATATTTCCTAACTTTTCCTAGCCTAGTGTTTGGATACCTCCATCCACTATTGAATTACCCCACTATTTTCAATCACATATAGTGGATTTAATCTAAGTGTCTTTTGTATGAAATACTGATAATAAGAAGAAGAACTTAAAAGATAAAATCAGAAGAAACTTTTATTGATAAAACCGTTAAATTTTATAAAGAAGCTAGTAATAGCATTGAAAGATCATAATTCATCAACAGGGGATGTGAGGGGATTCTCCTTGGATCAACCACATATGGAATAATGTGTCATCATCTAATTTTTATAAAAGGGAAATAAAATAACACAAGAATCGTGACTAGTGGTGATTGAGGGAAACCTTCCAAAGTAAGTGATCCACCTTCTCAGAGTCCAAGAGTCTACCCTCACCCTTGTTAGTAGTAATCTCTTTATATATATGAAAACTCAGCTTCCATGGTTACCTCCACATGAGGGGCATACGTTTCTTCATTAAATTTTATAATGTATACTTTGTAGGGTGTGGTTTCACTTTTAGATCGATGGTTGACACATGTATAGAAGGAAGGGTCTATATAACTTCTTTTAGGAATTGGTTCTCTTTCATGATTCATCCCAATATCCTTTTTTAAGATGGAGGTATCTAGTACTTTATAACACAATGAGTTTATTCATTATATTATAAGAGAAAATTTGGTCATTTACTTTAGCTAGTGGGCCACGTTTATTCGTTTAGCACCTAGGAATAATTATTTTTACCTGTGAGACATTATATTCTTCCAGTATTTACAACCCGGATTCTACCATCATTTTTCAGGGAATTCTAACTGTTTCTTTTCCAGTGGCACTATATTTTCTTAGCAGAATGGATTTTCTTACTTAGCTCATGATCAAAACTTACACCTTCTAGTGTTTCTATTTAATGGTTAAGGTATCTTCTTAAAAACTTATTTCAACACTTCTCCATTATTTTCTTCATATGGGATCCTTTTCCTTTGTCACATGGCTCTAGTTTTGAAAAGAAACGATATCCTTCACATTATATTGGAATGATAAAGCTCCCTCATAGGTTTCATAGGTGGGGAAGATTCACTCATGGTGTGCTCAGATGGATCTCAACTTTAATGGATGCAGATATCATATTTGAGCATAGTAATATCATGATTCTCTTGGTAAAGTGGATTTACTTCATCATCATCTCAAATCTAGGGGTGGTAGTAGAAGGAGGTGTCGATAGGGTGCGTGGTATCCTGTTTTTCCTCAGGTTGGTAGATAAATAGTGGTGTAAACTTTTAGAACAACACCCAACCTCTAGATCTCCTTCAATAATCAATCAATAGGGATCATTTTCTTTAATGGAATTTTAGGATTGGGGTTTGTTAATGGCTACATGGTAAATGAACTATAGGAAGAGATGGGTAAAGCTTGCAGTAATCATGCCTATTGTGAAGGTCAAGGTTAATGTGTTGAACATGATATGGTGGCTAAATAGGGTGCTCACAGTAGGTATGCCTACCATGAGAGTGGTATCATGGTCAAAATAATTTCTTCATGTGGCCATATATTGTTTCCTTTGAGGAATTTATGAACACATAGTCGGCTTATTCCACTCAGGGTAGGTATACCTACCATGAGTATGGGGTATGGTAAGGTGGACTGGTGACCATGAACACTACCTAAGGAAAGTTGAAGGCACGGTCACCATACCTACCATGTGTTGGTAGGTTCATGCAGGGGTATAATATAGTCAATACCCATGGTAAGCATAGTGACCATGGATTTCATGGTCACTCCTGGCCTTTTCAATTTTTTAAATTGAAAAAGTTCACATTTTTTCTTAGTTCATTATTTCTCTAAAATTAAAGTCCATCCTGATAATTTAGAAATAAAAAATTTCCTTTAAATAATGGATCCAAAATTTAAATCAAAAGATTTACATATCAATAAACATCATATTTAAATCCAATTTCTAATTAAGATTCAATTTCAGAAAGTCAACAAAAAATACTATTAACCTAGGAATTGAATTACAATATGGGGTATTTTTAATGAATAAAAGATAGTAAATGTTGAAAATTCTATCCCGCATCAGTCACATGAAGATTCAGTCTTGTTTTTTATTATTTTACTTTCTGGTTTAGCCTTTTGTATTGACGTTGTATGCCTCAATGATGTTTTACTTTATTCTATAATGTACTATATTGGTCTATCTTTTTTAGGTTATTCATGAGACTTATTTATCTATTTTGGTTATTAACCACCATGTGGCAGGCCTTGATGTGTCTTATCATCCTGGGATGTTTCATTACAACTTTCATGGTGATAAATTAATTCTTACCATCAACATTTCATCATACGTATCATCAATAATGTCTATAATAATTTTAAAGATGAATTAATAAATAATACATAATTCAATTTGCATATTTTCCCTTAAAATTATATTTATTCAAATAATTTTTACTATCCTTTTAAATACATTCATGTATACTTGTTTCAGTGTAAGATCTGTAACAGGAAAAATTTGACGAGCAACTAAACAGAATTTAAAGGGTCGATCAGGACATGTATGATTATATGATGTAGAATTTGAAGAAGAAATGGTTATTAGAATATAATGATGGCAGAAGACATGATTATGTGACCATAATAATGTGGAGTTCATAAATGGGGAATTTAATGTTGTTCATAAAATATCAATCACGGGTTTGGTGCAAGAGACATTTTATCAATGTATGAAGTACTTTTTCGAACAATCATATTAGGGTTATCCAAGGATGCAATGGGGTATGCAGTTTGGTTGAAACTTATAAATAGACATAGATAATAATTTACATGATGCATCATCATTTCTTGTTCAAATCTTCAACTGGGAAGGGATCCCCTTTGAGGTAACATAGTGTCATGATCCACTCACGGGATATAGTGGTCAAGTGATAGTTTTCTTACTGGAACATAGGTAATATGATTATATTTATTTCTAATCACTAAGGTATCATTATTCACATGTCATTTTATATTTTGTATTGATTAACTTATCATGGAAACCCTTTATTGATTCAATATATTTTTTGAGAACTCTGGTTGACTATTACAGTATGCCTTGGATGTCTGTTGGTGATTTTCACCATTTTACCTTGTCTATTAATCAACCAAATATGACCCTTCATATTTTCAAGTTTTCCCCCTAAGGAGGGAAAAAGTTTAATCATATTAGAAATCAGATAGACTGGCCTTGAGAATGGGGAGTGGTACTATGATGCACTATATGTTTCATTGAAGGTCACACTTATAAAAAATGTCTTAGTGTGATAAGAAGGATCTCCAATTTTTTTCATCATTGTTTTTATTTATCTTTTCACTATTGGGTAAACATTTTATTGTATTTTGTATTTTTTTTTAAATTTTATTATGAATACTGACTATGTACCTCATTTTTCTACTTATATTTCATAAAAATGTTTTAGAAAATGTATTACATTAAGTATAAATAGTAATGATTATATCATGTATAAATATAGTGTAATTTCCTTTGATCACCTTCCAAGATAGTCATATTTCTCATTTTTTTTCTCAAAGGGTCATCAAGTTCCACCTTTGAGCACATTAATGTAACACCACTTCCATCACATCGCACTCCCTTTTAATATCACCCCCATCCATGAGGTGTAGGGTTTTATAGTGTAATGATGTGTGACTTTACATTTATCAATCACCAGCTCATTGTGAAGTGATAAAGAATAGAGATACATACTTTACATATACTATAGGGAGATATTACCATTGATCTTGATGATTTTTCCATTATATTAGGCCTCCCCATTGAGGTTTCAGCTATGATAATCCATGTTATTGGAAATTATTTTGATTTGGTATAGAGACTACTAGGCGTAGAGGTTTAGGATTATGATGCCCTTCAGGTCACAGGTATGCTTTAGTTTGAGCTTGTTCATTATATTTCAAGGAACATGAGATTTTCTAGATTTTAGGGTTGAAAATTTTGGTTTTTAGGGAAAACAGGCTAGGCTCATGGTTAATACTAAATGTGCGGTAATAGTGTGGTAACCGTGTGGTATGGTACTATGAGATCCAGTGGGGTTTTGTATGGTTTTTCAAACCATGTGACTCACTAAGAAAGTTGTACTGGTGTCTGGATGGTATTCCAGAGGTTCTTCATGGCTTGACCATGGTTTTTAAAACTATTTGTATCTTTCCTAGGTAATTGTGAACCTCTACTTTCATAGAATATAGGTCGTTGCATAGTTGGTCTGTGATTTATTAAACCATGTGACCTAACTGTGTGCCCTAATCCAAAACTCTTAAGAGTTAGAATTTACCAATTTTACCTTTGTATTTTTTATATCTAATCACCTCCTAATATCTTTTATGATTAAACTAGCCTCTCTCCAACACTCTAGATAGTTATATCCTTAGATTCTTGATGAGTTCCCTTCATTCTTTTTAGATCACTTCAAGGTATGTTCTCTTTTTTATCTAATATAATATCTTCTTTCAAGATCACTCTTTGACCTCTTCTCCCCATATTCCATTGGAACCCAATTTAACTGTGATTTTTATAATTATAGGGTTTTATGGTGAATTTATTATGTTTCTCATGGATCTAATCTTGTGGGTATTATATCTCTTTGATTCTAATTCCCGTTTTCAAAGGCAACTAGTTTTTATCTATTGGCGAGGTAGGTGTATCCATAAAATGGTGTTATCTCATCAATTACATGATATTATTGTAATTTCAATTGGTTTATTTTATTAAATTGAATTATTTATTACATATTTTCATGAAAATGGGGGGATTTAAAGGAGTTTTTCTTTTAAAAATATTTTATGCACGTTATGTATTTGATGAAATTCCTCAAATATTATTTTGACTCAAAAATAGATTTACAAGCATGAAATTGGTGATTCTTTGATTTGAAAATGTTTTATAAGTTATGTTCATGGTTATTTAAATGTTTTGGTAAACATAGCACATTGGGAACCTTGGGTGCATTAGGTATGGACATACACAAACTATAGTGAGTGTGGCACCAGTAGTGGTTACCTTGATGATATTGATAAACTATGGTAGGGATCGATATTAGTAGGCTTCACATAATAAAGGCTAGTATTCCTTCTCATATTCTAGTATGTATTCCCACATTCTAGATCCCAACTTGTTTTTATTTTTATACATGATGGTATTATTGCATGGTTATTTTATCATATATTTATTTTATGTTATCTCCTTGGATAATTCTATTTATTCCATTTTATTATATCATTTATGTTATTTTAACATTCTGAATTTATGTTAATATGATATGAACCAAAAGAAACCAAAGGATATTTTACAAAATGGTCTTCATCCGAAATTTTTTTATAATCTTGTTTTGTTTTAAAGTTATAACTAATAGTTTTATGGTGATAGACATTGTATAAATTTTTTGGTGGTATCCTACTAGGATTTGTGATTGCAACCTACTTTTTCCTTCGGTTATTTGTAGATTTATACTTTCAAGACTCAGTTAAAGTGAAGGGTTTCACGTAGTCAGTCATCTTATCTTGGATATTGTCGTTTTCTTTGTGAGATGTATTGGTGGTGACAGTTGGTCACATGATGATGATGTTTTGTTCCTATTGGGTTTTGTTTCACATTTTTATCCTTTGTATTATTATTTTATGTATCATGGATGTGTACCTTTATTCTACATTATACTCTATTATTTATATTTATTCAGTTATAAATTAGACATGTTTTTTGTTTTGATTTGTATCTCTACCTTATGGTTGGTCATCTCGGGTGGTGTGCTATGTTGACTCAGGTTAGTTTGTTATAAAATGGTATCAAAGTCCATGACCCATCAGAAGTGTGATGAATCTACCTGGGTATGGTTTAGGGTTCATGGTATATAGTATTATGACCATAAAAATTTGGTTAGTAAGTTTGGAATGGTTCCTGGTCAACTCACTTATGTGTCTAAACTCGAGTTACCATGGGTGTTTAGGGATTTTTTATCAAGGTTGAGCTTGGTTTTGAGGTTATTTAGATACACTAAATTTGGGGTTTATTTAAATGAACCTATTATTTTCTTATGTTTTTGTCTTCCATTCATTTAATCCGTGTTTTATTTAAATTCTTGTTGTTTAAATTCTTTAATTTGGATTCTTGAAGTTTTTCATTTGATTTAGGAATTTTCTCTTAAGCTGGTTGGATATTTTCATTTTTATTTATTAGAAAATTCCTCCTATAAGAGTTCTTCAGAATCCAAAAGAGGAAGTAGCAATAAAAGTTCTATAGGAAAATCCTCCAGTGGATCCTTTGTTGTTGGAAACCATTATCCACACAATTCAGACTTTGAATTAGGAGGGTGTTGGAAACCAAGAATGAATGGTGGATCATGGCTTAGAATTTACCAAGTAGAATCCACCAATATTCTATAGTGTCAAGGGAACCCAATAATCCAAAGAGTGTCTTGAATATATTGAGATGATATTTGACTTCTTAAAGACTCCATAAAACTCTAAGTTGGGTTTTTTCACTTATATGCTCAAGGGATCGGGAAGAAAATTGTGGGACTCTATCATAAAAGATAAGTTATGCAAGGATATGTCCTATACTTACTTTAAGAATATGTTCAACCAATAGTTATATCTTGAAACATTGTGAGTGGTAAATACCTATTAATTTATTACCTTAGAGTGAGGGGGAATTCAATTATGGAGTATTCCCCTCATTTCACCATGTTGGTCCACTTATCACCCAAGAATGTTACTGATGACTACCTCAAAGCTCATAGATTTGAGATGGTTATGAGGGTTGATATTTTTTCTATGTTAATTATCTTATGCATAGTGAACTTTATTGAGGTGGTTTAAATAGAAACTATGGATAAGGTTGAAATAGGTAGGAATATAGGTTTAGGTGGGGCTTTAGTCACCTCTAGAGGTAACCAGATTATGTCATCTAACCAAAAAAGGAAGTGTAAGGTTTCTCGATTTACATTGGGACCAGCTTCAGGGGCTTCTTCAGGAAAAAATCAAGTATATTTCTATCAATTTGGGATTTATAGTCATACTAAGCTTAATTATATGGAAACATCCAAGGATTTTCATTATTGTGGAAAATATTCTCACCTTAAGTGTACTTGTGGAAGAATATCCCAAGGTAGTAGGGTTGGATCCACTCTCACCAAAGGTTCACAAGTTCATTATAATGCATTAAATGGTGGTTTATATCATTCTTGTTCCAAGGTATATAATCAATAAGTGAATAAATATCAAATATGAATTGAGTTCGGATGTATTTATGCAGTGGATTATATGCCGGATTAATCTGAGGTAGGACCGGCTATTGTGAAAGGTATGGTGTTCATTTCATCCTCTATAGTCCAAGATTTATTTGATATAGGTAAAAATCATTATTTTATATCATTAAAGTTTATTAGCATGTTGGTATTATTCTTGGAACTTATTTCATTCATGTTTTAGCTTTCCGCTCACTTAGGAAAGAGTTCAAATAGGATTTTAAATATCCCTTGTATTGGGTGATGATTACTAACTTCAAAGTGGTTCAGGGTTTCTTAGTTCTTGATATTGATAACTTCAACATAATTATTAGCATGTATTAGATGATCAATGTTAAGGCCCGGATCGATTGTTACCATCATCAATTTTAGTTTATTTCTCTTGATGGTCTCTCTTATATCTTTCATGATGAATGGGATTATAGATCAGGGAGAGTGGGGAATGTTGTTCCTTGTGATGGAATGATCTCATATCAGTTATTAGATATGTTTCTTAATGTCATCGATTAGTGTTTGAAAATTTCACTTCCTATAGTGTTGAGTGTGTACCATGAGGTATTTCCTAATGATTTTTATGGGTTTCCATTCTGAAGAGAGGTTGATTTAACTATTGAACCACTTCTTAGTACGATCCTCATTTCTATGTCATTATATAGTATGGAACCTGCTGAGATAATGGATCTTAAAGTTCAGCTTGTAGATATTGAGTCCAAGGGACTTATTCATCCTAGTGTATCATTATGGTATTTTCCTATTCACTTTAAAAATAAGGCAGATGGAAGCCTGAGGCTTTGTGTTGATTACCAAAAGCTTAACTAGGTGACTATTAAGAAATAATATCCTTTTCCTAGGATTGAATATCTCTTTGATCAACTCATAGGAGCCTTATAGTTTTATAAGATACTTAAATTTATGGTACCATCAATTGAGAGTCCAAGAAGAGGATATAACTAATACAGTGTTTAGGAGCCTATAAATAAATTTTTAGTTCATGGTTATGTCATTTGGTCTCACTAATTCTCCTGTGGTATTTATAGCATTGATGGACTAAATTTTTCATCAGTTCTCGGTCTCTTTTTTATCATTTTTTGGAATGATATTTTGGTGTATTATAATTAAAATAAAGAAAATGGAGATTATTTGGATATCATATTTAAAATATTGAGGGAACATAATCTGTATGGAAATATTTCTAAATGTGAATTTTGAATACAGGAGTAAAGATACTGGGTTATTTTATATCTGAGGGGTGTATCTTAGTGGATCTTGAAAATATCTAAGAAGTGATGTTGTGAGAGAAACCTAGAAGCATGTTTGATATTCGAAACTTCTTGGGCCTATCTGGTTACTATAGGTGGTTTATTTAGGATTTATCCAAGTTTGTATTTAAAATGATAAAATTAAACCTCAAGGGTGTTAAGTTTGAGTGAAGTGATAAATTTAATAGATATTTTGAGGAATTAAAGGTAATGTTGTCTTTGGATCTAGTTTTGATCCTCCTACAACTGAGTTCAGGTTATAACATCTTTTGTTATGCTTCGGGTATGATTTTGGGGGTTTCTTTATATAGGGAAAACAAGTGGTGGCCTATGTCTCTCTCCAATTATTCCCTCATGAGAATAACTATCATATCCATGACCTTGAGTTTGAATTCTTGATGCATTCTCTTAAAACATAGTGCCACTATCTATTTGGGGAAAACTTTATGGCATATTCAGATCATTAGAGCCTAAAGTATATTTTCACTCAGAGGGATTTGAACTTTCATTAGAGACATTGGGTTGAGTATCTTCAGACCTTCGATTTTTATATTGTATATATGCCAATAAAATGGAATGTGGTCATTTATGCATTTAACAAGAAGTTACTGACCCAAACCTTGAAGGAATCAGTTCATGAGTGGTCTTTGATGGGTATGTTTTCTAAGATGAGATTGGGAGTATAAGTGACTAATGGAAAGGTATACTTAGCTTCTATGAAGGCTAACTCATCATTTTATGATCAGATTCATATCAAATAGATAATAAACACTAATTTTCATCATTCTAGTAAAATATTTAATGGTTGGGATACCTTAGGTGATTGGTCTTAGTCTCCCATTGGTTCTTTGTGATTCTAAGATAGGTTATTCATTCTAGTATCTCTGAGGCAGATTTTATGGATAGTAGACACTGATCTTTTTGGTTTGTACACTCTAGAACTGCCTAGATGTGTCATGATCTAAGACCTCAATATTAGTGGATGGGGATGAGGTGGTCAATTGAATATTCCATTTCATGATGCCTTAATTGTTATAAGATAAAGGTAGAGAACCAGATATCTACTGTTGTTTTGAAACCTTTAAACATTTCAGTCTCTAAGTGGGATGAGATATTGATTGACTTCATTATCAGCATACTTTGAACTCCTAGTAGGATAGATTCAATTTGGGTGATCATTTATTGACTTTTGAAATCTGGTAATTTTCACCCTATTAAGGAGATGATTAAGGTGGAAGAGCTCAAGTACTTGTACATCCAATAGGTTTTGAAGCTCTAAGGTGTTCCTTATGCGATTGTGTAAGACAAGGACCCAAAATTTACTTTTAGGTTTTGTAAAGGTTTGAAATAGGTGATGGGTACCCAATAGAAGTTAAGCACGGAATACCATTCATAGAAAAATGGGTATACTAAGTGATCAATTCATATTCTTGAGGATATTATTCAGGTGTACATTCTTGATTTTGGTGGATCATGGTAAAAGTGTTTACCTTTGGTTAAATTTACCTATAACAATAGTTATCAGGATTCAATTAAGATGGATCCCTTAAAGGATTTGTGAGGGAGTCCATGTTTATCACCCCTATATTGGGATTATTTGTGGGGATGGTCCTTATTTGGGTCGAGCCTTGTATAATAGATGACATGAAAGGTTAAATTGATCTAAAAGGGGTTAATGATAGATCAAAGTCGTCATAAATCCTATGAGGGAAATTTCTTTCACCCATTGGAGTTTGAGTTTGGTGATTAGGAATTTCTCAAAGTTTCACCTCACTTGGGACACTATTTATTGGGTAATAAAGGAAAGTTGTAACCTTGGTTTATTGGACCTTTTGAGATCATTGAATGTCTTGGAAATGTGGCATATTGGTTGGACTTGTTGTCTCGCTTGACATCAATTCATGACATGTTTCATTTTTCTTTATTAAGGTCGTATCAATTGTACCCTTAACATATGATTGAATGGAAAGATATTGATCTTGATACTGACACCACTATCATTGACCAGCTGGTTTAGATCATCGATCACTAAAATAAGGTACTTCATGGTAAAAAAAAAATCCTTTGGTTTTTGTATTGTGGCAATGAAAATGGGATAGCCACAAGACATGGGAGTGGGGATCATTTATGATGCCACATTGAAATTATCTTTTTATGATTCTAGAATATCAAAAAAAAATTAGGGTAGAAATATTTTATATTATGGAGAATTGTTATGTACTTCAGGTCACGGGTATTCTTTAGTTTGAGAATGGTATTTCTCTTTTTAGATTTTTATGGTTTTTGTGATTCAAGGTTAAAATTTTGGGTTTTTGGGGGAAAAATCTAGGAGAATGTTTTAGGTTCAAGTTTAGTACCAATAAGTGGTAACCATGTGGTGTGGAATTGTGAGATACAGTTGCATTTAGCACGGTTTGAACATGGTTTTTCAAACTGTGCAACTCACCAAGAAAACTATGTGGGTGTTTGGGTGGTTGTCCAAATGTGTCTCATGGCTTGATAATTGTTTGTAAAACCATAAAAATTTTACCTAGGTAATTATACTCCTTTATTTTTAGAGGATATAGTCCACCACATGTTTGGTTCATGGTTTATTAAACTATGCACCCCAATCTGAACCACTTAAAAGTTGGATTTGACCCCTTTTCCCTTGGTAATTTTTATATCTAATCACCTCTTAATCAATCTTAGGCTCAGAATAACCTCTATTTGGTGCTATAGAGAGTTTTATCCTTGGATTATTGATGAATTCCCTTCATTATTAGTATTCTCTTCAAGGTATGTTCTATTTTTTATCTAATCTCCTCTCTTCTTTCTTGATCACTCCTTAATATCTTCTCCTGTGTTCCTTTGAAACCAAATTGGATTTTGATTTTCATATCTATAGGGTTCAATAGGGAATTTATGATTTTTCTCATGGATTTAGTCTTGTGAGTACTGGATATTTTAGATTCCAATCTCTATTTTTGAAGGCAAATAGTTTTCCTTTGTTAAAGAGATGGGTGTCTCTATACAATGGTGGTATCCCATGAATTACTTGATGTTATTGTAAATCAATTTGATTTAGTTTATTAATTTGAATTATTGACTAAATATTTGTATGAAAATGGAGTTTTTTAAAGGGTGTTATCTTTAAAAATAGTTTATGCACTTTATGTGTTTGATGAAATGCCTCAAAGTTGATTTTAACTCAAAAATGGATTTCCATGTATAGAATCGGTGATGGTTTACTATGAAATTTTTTTATAAATTTTGATAATGACTATTTAAATGTTTTGGTAAACATGACACATTAGAAACCTTTGGTTCATTAGGTATAGATATATGAAAACCTTAGGGATAGTGGCACCACTAGGGGTTACCTTGGTGACATCAATAGACTATAGAAGGACTCTATACTGATAGTATTCACATTATATCATCTATTATTCCTTCACATTTTCTAGTATTTATTCCCACAGGATAGAGCCCAACTTGTTCTTAGTTTCATATATGATGGTATTGTTTAATGGTTGTTTTCTCATATATTTATTTGATGGTGTTCCTTGGATAATTTTTTTATGACCTTTTATTCTATATTTCATGTTATTTTCATATTCTATGTTTATGTGAATATTTTTTACTAAAAAAACAACAGATATTTTACAAAATGGTTTTTATCAAAAATTTATTTATAAACTTGTTTGGTTTTAAAGCTGGAGCTAATAGTTCCATGTTGATAGACATTGTATAGACACTTTAATGGTATCCTATTGGGATTTTTTCTCACACCATAATTTTTCCTTTGGTAGTTTCAAGATTTAGTCTTGTAGAAATCTAGTAAAGGGAAGGTCATCATGTAGTATGTTGGATTATCTTGGATGTTTTTGTATTTTTTGCAAGATGTATTAATGGAAAGGGTCAGTCACATGGAGATGGTGATTTATTCATGTTTAGTTTTGTTTCATGGGTTTATACTTTAGCTTTTCATTATATGTCTCATGTATTTGTACCTTTATTTTGAATTGTACTCTGTTATTTATCTTTACTCAGTTATACATGAGACGTGTTTTGGGTTTTGTTTTGTATCTCCTCCTTGTGGCGGGTCATCTTGGGTGACATGCCACATTGACCTGGGTTGGTTCATTACTAGGATGATAGAGGGTTTTTCATTGGATCTATGAAATATATGGATAGATGATCACTTCACCTATATTTTTTGTGACACTAGCAAGGCCACTATCTTGATATTTGCACATGCATACATTATATGACTTATTAGCATCATGATCTTTATCGATCATTCAATAAACTTTTTCCATATGATGTATTTACTATTACTCGAGGACATATACTGGGAAAGGAGATATAAATAATAGTTAGTGTGTCTTCTATATATATACATAGCACTATGTGGTGCATGTGATGACCAACATCGCCATAAGTTGTGAAAATCAGGAGAAATTTGAATTTTTTTCACTTTATAGATTTTTAAGGGTAAAATGGTAATTTATCCTATTGGATGATCTAAAATAATTTTTTTGACTACTTCATTGTTTCTAGAATAGTGTATTTATCATAGGGTGGGAGTTTTAGGTAATTTCAATCCATTCTCATTCTGAAGGAATATTAATATTTAATTAATTAAATATTAATTATATGTGTGTGTGTGTTCGAATGATGATATATTTTTAATGGGAAATTAGATTGAGATTATAACTCCACATTTGAGTCTATAATGGGTAATTTTGATGGCTAATGAATAATCCCATTGTATAAGTCAAGACAATGCCTGAGGCCCCCTTTCTTTTCTTTTCTTTTCTTTTCTTTTCTTTTCTTTTCTTTTCTTTTCTTTTCTTTTCTTTTCTTTTCTTTTCTATTTTTTATTTTATTTTTTTCTTTATTTTTATTTTTATTTTATTTTATTTTTACCTCCACATGTCTTTCTATATAAACCTAAGTTATCTCCCCCTTCATCGCCTTCACCAAAGATAAAATGATAGAGGGAAAGGTAGAGAGAGAATCCCCCACAGATTTGTTTAATCAATCCAAGATTGAGGTGCAACGGCTTCCAGGTGTGGATCTGAGTAAGAAGCTTAAAAGTTTTACACTATGAGGTAGTAATATTTTTTTAAGTAATATATCCCTATATAATCATTTAATTTTTATTTTAAAAACTTATTATTATTTTTAGGGACCACTAGAGAGCCATTACAGGGTGATTTTGGGTGAATCGAGGGTTTCGGGGCATTTATAGGGATATTTATTTAGGAAAACCCGATCACATGATGTGTAGTTCATGGAAAACATGTCATGTATTATTAATTTTGGGTGAAGGTTGATAATGAGAGGTTACACAATGTGTGTGTAACATCTTAGACTTGAATTCCATTGAAGGGTGCTCCGAGCTTGGTTGGCCACATGGCCTCAAGCGTATCTCCCAAAATGACAGAGGCTACCAAATAGTAGCGAGGGTCTAGGTGTGTCTATGGGGAGACTATTATATTATCACTATATTGTATCATATAGGATATACAATAACAAAATAATATATAAAGAAGTAAATAAATCTGTAAATAGAAAAACTGCAGGAATAAATGACAATGCCAAAAGGAATCTCATATATACAATGATCATGTCATGTGTCTAAAAAATAACCAAAATAGGTATACATAGAAGTTTTACAATACACATAACAAAATACCAAAAAATCAAAAGTATCCAACTAGAATCATGAGCCTCAACTCAGACCTATGCTTCCCTACTCCTAAGCTGCAATCAGAAACCTATAGCAGGGCACTTTCCCTTGTCTATACATGCATCCATATAGTCTATTTGGGTACCCATCGGTGGCCTGAATAATGTGTGAGATACAATCCCAGTAGGCAACCACCAAAAGTTCTAGTTCCATCCAGTTAGTGATTATATAATAATAATAATGTGTAGGCAGTAATAGAATATGTAAAGAAGCACTAAAACTAAACAACCCATAAAGGTTCAGGTTCCCATGGACACCCATCCTATGCTACCTTCTTCAGCCTAGCTATAATGTCTCTAAAAACATTCATACCTATATAAATTTATAATCAAACTCATTTGATTAATCATTTTCATTTAATAAATATGTCTCGAGAACTATCATGATCCTTGTTTCCCCCATAATAATATGTAATCAAGAGATTCCTAACTAGGCCATCTATAAGGTATAAGGCACTAAGCTAATCCAAACTTGTGATTTTTCTTGGAATATGAATCATATAAATCATTTCATTTATTATTAAATTAATAACATGAGCTCGTACTTGTCATCCCTAATTTGGAATCCAGGTATCACTCCAGGGGTATCATGAACCAACACCTTACAAGCCCATCCTAGGAATTCCTCATGGGAATCCTAGTATCTCTCTGGGTGTGGTATAACATAATTTCCATTAGAGTCTACCCTTGGTAGTCCACTAAGGGAGACCAAGTTTTACCCATGGCTTATATGATCAACTTCCCTCTAATTATATCCTTGGAAATCCATAAGTAGTATTAGTGTCACTCAGGCATATAATGTCCATCCCCCATGAGTCTGTCCTTGTAAATCCACTAGGTAATCCAAGTGTCACTCATACATAAGAAAGGTGGAAGAAAAATAATTCTATCCATGGTGTTCTTATATGAACCCATGTTTCACCCAAGGCATTTATTAAACATTCATTCAATATCATTTAGTTATATAAAGGATCATCGCCTTATTCAATTCAATTCAAACTCATCTCAGAAGGTGGATCAAGGCATGGATAATCCTAGAAGGATTTCCACTTAATTACTCACATGTTAATTTCATTATATAAGGTTAAATCAAGCTTAAACAATCCATTACATGGAAAGTTCCAAGGTTCATGGTCATTACATTCCCTCCCTTCATTAAATTCAATTTATAACCCACTTTACAATTCAAATTATAATTCAATTCAATATTAAACATCCCATGGAAAGGGGTAAAAGGATCACCCTAAGGTATAAAAAATCAATAACCACCCATGGTGGTCCAATTAAATAAACAAAAAAACCAAAGGGGTGGTTCCAATTCAAGTTTCTCAACCTTTATTCATTTATCAATGGGTTCTGTTAATTACATAGGTCATACCTATCAATTTAAATCAAGGTTTAAATTCAATTTCAAGGGAACTTCTCTGATAATTGGGCACATAGAACAATAGAATATATATATATATAAACACTTAAAATTTAAAGTAAAATCATGATACCACCTATTGTAGGTCCATAGTGGAGTGATCATCCAGTATCAGCTCCAGATTCGACTCAGATCAGGATAAAAATGAAGAACTAATGAAAACCCTAAAAGTAGGGAAAATTAGATTACACCTAAATAGAATAGTTTATACCAATAATAACAAGTAATTTCACAAAATTAATGTAGATATTACTGATATGGATCTGATTATTATTATAGATCTTGATTCTAAGATTGGATGGAGGAGATCTTTCACTTTCTAGATTAGGCTTCAAAGGAAGCTCTCAAAAGATCAAGGTTTTACAACGTGAGAGGAAGAGGAAAATTAGGTTTTAAATCATGTTTAATTAAGGGAAAACTTTTAATTTCACCCAAAATATAGGGCCACATAGTTTGGATGCATGTTTGTCCAAATCGTTCACCCATTGATATAGGAAGGGGCACTTTGCACAGTTTTTTCCCACAGTTTGAATAAAAGTGTGAAAACTGTGTCTCAACCCACTATCAAAAATTGTATACATAACCACACAGATAGGAACCTCAAATCACATGGTTTATAAAACCATGAGATCTCCTCCAACCTTCTTCCCAGCCCTGCATGGTTAGAAATAACCATGTGCCTTTCCCCACGTGGTTTCTACTAACCATGCGCCAGGCCTGTTTCACCCCAAAAGCTAGGTTCTGGGCTCCGAACTAGACCTAGACATCCCTATTAGCTTCTAAACCTCAAATTTAATACATATAAGTCCATAAATGATCATTTAAATTGAGAATTTATGGAAATTAAAAGATTTTTTACCTCAAGAAAGAACCAGGTTCTTACAAACTTTACCCCTTAAAGTAATTTTTCCCCTAATATCCCTTCCAAGGGTGGTGAAGCATAATCTATGAAATCTTACTAGTATTCTTTTACATTTTCCTCCTACTCCAAAGTCTCATCCTATAAAAATTTGTGCTTCCATAGAACTCATACTAGAGGAATTGGTCAGCCTCAGAGAACCTTCGTACTACAATCCACAATACGAATAGGATGCTCCTCAAGGGATGCATCTACTAGCAACTCAACATCCTATGGATAAAAGGTATTATACGAGTATGAATGTTAACAAAGTAGATAAGATTCATGGAAGACATTGTTCATGTATTGGTACCTCTGAGGTAACTAAAATTGATAGGCTATTGGCCCGACTCTCTCCAGAATCCTGAACAGCCCAACATATCACAGTGAAATATTACCCTGTCTCATGATCCACCTATGTCTCATCCTTGGTGAAACATAAAAAAAAGACCCAATCCCTATACTTAAACTCTAGATTTCATCTGTATGATTGACATGATATTTTTTTTGAGACTATGCAGTATCCATCCACTTTTGAATAAACTGAACATGCTTTGTGGTCTCCTAAACAAGATGAATTCCAAGAATAGCTGCCTCTCCTACCTCTAACTAGCACAGGGGCGATCTGTATCTCCTACCATACAAAGCCTCATAAGTCACCATCTGAATATTATCCTAAAATATATTATTGTAGGAAAATTCAACCAAGGGTATGTGCCTCTCCCAAGAGCCCTCAAAATCCAAGATGCATGCCTGCATCATGTCCTAGAGCACTTGTATCGTGAACTCTAACTATCCATTAGTCTGAGGGAAGTATGTTATGCTCAGAAGCACCTATATACCTAACACCCTCTACTACCCTTTCCAAAACCATGAAGTAAACTGGTTATCCCTATCTGAAATGATAGTATGCAGGACCCCATAAAGTTGTATTATCTCATGGATATACAACCTCCCAAGATCATCTACTAAAAATGTTTCCTTGATATGTAGTAAATGATAAACCTTTGTGATCTTATCAACAACAACCCATATGTAATCATTTCCTCATGGTGACTTTGGTAACCTGGTCATGAAATCCATCACAACATCAACCCACTTCCACTCAAGAATGGGTAACTACTGTAAAAGTCTGGTCATCCATTGGTGTTACGCCTTCACTTACTAACAAGTGGAACATCTCATGAAAAAACTAGATACATCTATTTTCATACCCAGCAACTAGTATTGGTGGTGTAAATCTTGATACATCTTTGTGATGTCGGGGTGCACTACCCACATTGAAGCATGAAAGTATCACATAAAATTCTCACGCATTTCTACTGAAACCCATATGAAACCATGTGCACGTAGAATCTCATCCTCACATATGGTCCAACTAGGAGGAGGGTCCTTACCTACCGCACTCTCTTATATTATTAGGCCCTCAAAATCTAATAGCTGCCTCATTCTCACTCTATCCAAAAGAGTATAGGTTATAGATAAGAATGATAGAAAAGTATTCCCCTGATTGTCCTACACCTCCAAGTGCATCTCAGATAACAAATCCATGATTTGTCACTCACTACTAGCCTAATGAATTTTCCATATATGAGTCCTCCCGCTCAATGCATCATCCAATGCATTTCCCTTCCTAGGCATGTAGGCAAGCTTGAAGTCAAAAGACTGTACGTATTCAACCAACCTTAATTTCCTCAGATTCAGATCAGACTGTGTAAATATGTACTTGAGGATTTTGTGGACTATGTACATCACAAAATTCTCTTTAAGTAAGTAATGTCTCCAATAGTTAAATGTGTGAAAAACGTCATCTAACTTGAGGTTATGGGTCAGGTAGTTCCTCTCATGTGTCCTCAACTGCCGAGACCCATACGCCACGAATCTATCTCCTTGCATAAGAACTGCTCTTATCCTGATACCTGATGCATCATAGTGCATATTGTAACTCCTACCTGTCTCCAGAAAAATAAGTATTTGTGCTAATTTCAATATCCCTTTTATCTCCTAAAAGGATGAATCACAAAAATCTGACCATACAAACTTCACACCCTTCTTAGTTAATCCCATCAACAGCACTGCTAAGAATGAGAAGTCTTGTATGAAATTCATGTAATATCTATATATCCCCAAGAAACTCTATATCTCAAAGAAATTATTAGGATTCTCCGAGGAATCTGCATATCTCACATTCTCTGGTTCAACTAATACTCCTATCTCTGAGATGATCTGACCTAGGAAGTGAATCTGATCCATACAAAAGTGGCACTTTGTGAGATTATCATATAACTGATTATATCTCATTGTATTCAATACTATCTCAAGATATTTTCCATGGTCATGTCAATTGTGAGAATACGCAAAGATATCATCCATGAATACCATGAAAAATGAACCCAGATAAGGATGGAAAACTTGGTTCATCAGTTCCATGAAGACTGCTAGCACGTTCATGAGACCGAATGGAAAAATAAAATACTAATATATATCATACCTACTACAAAAGTTTGTGTGATGTATGTATAATGGTTTAACATCAACTTGATGATAACCAAATCTCAAATAAATTTTTGAGAATACCCAATCTCTGCAGATATGGTCAAAAAGTTCATATATATGTGGAAGAGGATGCCGATTATTAACTATCATTTAGTTAAATTTCTATTAATCCATGTATATCCTTAGAGTTTCTTCCACCTTTTTTGCAAAAAGGACCAACGAACCTCGTGGAGAAGTACTAGGTCAGATAAAATCATTTTCCTCTAAATCCTATAGCTTCCTCTTGAGATACTATATCTCATTAGTTTCAATCATTTAAGGAGGAATGGATACTAATGTAGCTCATAGAATTAGCTCGATAGAGAACTCTACCTCCCTCACTGTAGGTAATCCTGAAAATTCATCCAGGAAAACATGCCTAAAATGATCAACCACTGGAGAGAAATATACCTTATGTGTTCTCTAATCATCTAGACATAAGATATAAATATGGGTTGTTATACCACCCATCCCATGATGCTTAGGTCCATCTCGTCTCGCCTGGACATCCCATTCACCATTGTGAAAAAAAATCTCCACCCTCTGGTGATGTGAAGGTAACCCTTCAGTGATGAAATTCAATAAAAGCATGAAAGGGGACCAACCATTCTATCCTGCGAATGATGTAAAAACCTATCATAACATGGAAAAATTGGTCCCACATGAAGTGACACCCTCCAATCTTAATGGGGCACTCCCTGTACTGAAGTACATACTCTGTTCTAATCTCCAACATAGTATCTAGCATCATAAGGTTATCATAACATTGAGAGTTGAGCCCAAGGTTCTCCACAACGGGCATAGATATAAATCTATGATAAGTACCTATATTGAAAAGACCATATGATAAAGTATAGGCCATAAGAATAGTAACTCTCACAATAGAAGGTATGATATTCTTTTCTTCAGGTGTTAGTTTCACTACATATATCTAGCCTGCTCTGCGACCCTATGATACAGTCTGGATACCCTATACAGATCCACTCTACTATCACTAAAAATATGGGGTATAACTACCATGTTCAAGACCACCACCTTAGCTTGATCGATCAGTTGTACTCCAACTCCCTACCTAACGAGAAGCTGTTGACCCTGTTCTTGAATGTAGAGTTGGTTCAGACCCTCTCTCACTAGTTTCTAGGAGAAATGTTCTAAAGAATCACTGTAGATGGCCCATATTTCCACATTATCGACACTCAATTGGGTCTCCCATGCACTGAGGTCTCGTGTGTCCTGACCTACCACACCAATGGAACCTCACCTGGCTACCTGAGTTTGTGCTCTAGCTACTGATATCACCATGTGGAAGCTCGTGATGATGCTTCCTACTACTAGTTGATGTAGCACCAGATCTAGATATTGAACTTCCCTAGCTCTCACCAATATCCTCTCTCGGGTTAGGCTCTATGTTAAGTGCATGATTTACTATTCCAAAAAATGATAGTCATCCAAAATACATTCACCTGCAATCGAATGTCAAACTTGATACCATCCTCGTATCTCCTAGCTCTAGATAACTCATCACCCATCATAATAGGTGTGAAGAATTGGAGATCTGTAAAATGGTAAAAATAATCCATGAATGATAACATGCCCTTCTTTATGTGCATAAAATCATGGGCTCTATCATCCCCCAAAATCTCTAGATATAAGTAATCATAGAAGGTCGTATGAAAATACCTCTAAGAATTTTTCTGATGATGATCTGTCTAAGTAATGACATCTGACCATCTCTTGGAATAATCACATAGCATGTAAGTAGTGGGATTCACCCTCCTCTAGGGAGGCATCTCGAGATTCTCTAATATATATAGCATGGCCTCTATCCATGACTTCGTAGCCATTATTACACCATCCCCTAAAAACATGATTGGATACTACTGCTAGAACTCACGTGTCAACTCTACTATAGTCGGGGAAATTTTCGATGCTCCCTGAACAGTCTACATAAATCACATAAATCCTTTATGGAACTATTACTCTATACCTAAGTATCTTACAAATAATCGTGTCACATATAGAAATTTTGGAGGATCCACTGGTATCCCATGGCCCATCACCTCCAGATCATGATCACCACTACCCTCCTGGCATGCAACTAGAGGACATTGTGGTGGAATACCTCTACAGATTCCAAGAACACACCTCGGATCAAGAATTATATCAAAGTTCACATCTAAAATCACATATAATGAAATATGATAGTTACAAGACTTACTCTATAATAACACACCCATATTCCTATTTATTTATTATATTCTGGGCAACGTGTAGATTATATTTAAAAGTAGGAGATACTGCCTACTACCCACTATTAAGGTTGAGTCTGGGTGAAGTTCTCTGCTAAAAACAATTTTAATTTACATTTAATTATTATTTCATTTTCATTATATCATAATCCATTTAAAATGGTTAAAAATGGTTCACAAAATTCTTCTCCATAAGGTTCTATACTCATCACGAACCAAAATATGGCATCCACCTAATCCGCACCATAACATGTTCCAGTCCATGTGACTCATGTTCCATGACTCAACATGCCATAATTGGATGCTTAGGGTGTCTAGTATAGCCTAATTAGGAAAACACTACTTAGGTTATGGAATACACTCTATGTACCAACCATTTTTTCTCATTCCCTTGCACAAAATATCTATCACACAACAGGTATATCTATCACAGCACCTATCACAATAGTATAAAATTGAGTAATGCATCGTATATGGAATGGCATAATGCAAGGCATGTGATATCTAACAAGTTTCTAAAATGATGCATGAGATGGAATACCCTTATCTCATTGAGTTGTAACAAAATAGAACCCACATTCATATTAATAATATCATCACAATTCAAGTGCATCACCCAATAGTGAAATCAAATCAAATGTAATAACCAAAATATAGAAAACAAAAAATTCATTCAAAGTAATTTTACTTTTTCTGGTATGTGGGTTAGCTATACCTAGGCACAGCTCATTACCAAATTCTATTTCATTTCTATCCTTTTATACTATTGTAAAATAATAAATAAAACCAAAAAAGAGGCTTTGATACCACTTTGTAAAATACCGAACCTGGATTCCACTGGAGGGTGCTCCGAGCCCAGTTGTCCACATGGCCTCAAGCATATCTCCCCAAATGATAGAGGTTGTCAACTAGAATCGAGGTCTTAGGTGTGTCTGTGGGGATATTATTCCCTCATCACCATAGTGTATCACATCAAATATATAATAATAGAATAATATCATAAGCATTAAATCAATCATACAATAGAAAAATTGTGGGAATAGATAACAATGACAAAAGGAATCTCATATATACAATGATAATGTCATGTGTCTAAAAATAGCCAAAATATGTATGCATAGTAGGTGTACAATACACACAAAAAATACCAAAAAAACCAAAATTATCCATTTAACATCATGAGCTTCAGTTTGGTCTTGTGCTCCCCTGCTCCTAAGCTGAAATCAGAAACTTGTAGTAAGGAACTTTCCCTTGTCCGTACCTGCATCTATATAGTCTTTTCGGGTACCCATCAGTGGTCCAAATAGGGTGTGAGATACAATCCCAATAGGAAACCACCCAAAGGTATAATTCCATCTATACAGTGAGTATATAATAATAACATTTTACATGCAGTAATATAATATGTAAGTAAGTACTAAAAGTAAACAACCCATAAAGAGTTGGGTTCCTATGGAAACTCGTCCTCTACTAGTTGCTTCGGCCTAGCCAGAATGTATCTGAAAAAAGGAAAATCTATATAAATTTATAATCAAATTCATTTAATTCATAATTTTCATTTAATAAATGTGTCTTGAGACCTGGTATGATCCCATCATCCCCCATAATAATATGTAATCAAGAGATGCCAAACTAGGCCATCTATAAGGTATATAAGGTGTTGACTAAATCAAAACTCATGATTTGTCTTGGAAGATGTATCATATAAATCATTTCATTTATTATTAAATTAAAAACATGAGCCATTCATTGGAATTCCTAATTTGGAATCCAGTTATACCTTCAAGTGTATCATGAACCAACACCTTACAAGCCCATCCTAAGCATTCCTCATGGGAATCCCAATATCTCTTTGGGTGTGGTGTAACATAATTTCCATTCAATTTCATCCTTGTAAGTCCACTAAGGGATCCCAAGTGTCACCCATGGTGTATATGATCAATTTCACTCTCAGTCTATCCTTGGAAATTCATAAGGAGTCCAAGTGTCACTCGGGCATATAACAGTCAGCCCCTATGATTCCAACCTTGTAAATCCACTAGGGAGTCCAAGTGTCACTCGGGCATAAGTAATATAGAATCTAAATGACTCCATCCATGGAATTATTATATGAACTCATGTGTCACCCAAGGCATTTATCAAACATGCATTCAATATCATTTAGTTATATCAAGGGTCATCACCTTATTCAATTCAATTCAAACTCACCATAGAAGGTGGCTCAAGGCATGAATAAGATTATAAGGCTTGCCTATAAATTACTCACATGATAATTTCATTATATAAGGGTAAATCAATCTTAAACAAGCCATTACATGGAAAGGTAAAAGGGTCATAGTCATTCCATTTCCTCTCTTCGTTCAATTCAATTTACAATTCACTTTATAATTCAAATTATAATTCAATTTAATATTAAACATCCCATTCCAAGGGGTAAAAGGATCACCCTAAGGTATCCAAATTCAATAGCCACCCATAGTGGTCCAATTAACTAAAAAATACACCCAATGGGTGGTTACATTTCAAGGTTTTTAATCTTTATTCATTTATCAATGGGTTCCATTAATTACATAGGTCATACCTATCAATTCAAATCAAGGTTTAAATTCTATTTCAAGGGAGTCACTCAAATAACTGTGAACACAACACAACAACATATATATAAACTCTTAAACTTTAAAGTAAAATCATGAGACAACCTACCCTAGGTATGTAATGGAGTGCTCATCTAGTACTAACTCCTGATTCGAATTAGGTAGGGAGAAAACCTGATAATGGATGAAAAACCTAAAAATATAGAAAATTAGATTGCACTTAAATAGCATAGTTGATGCAAATAAGAACAAGGAATGACACAAAAGGAATAGAGATCTTACTTAGATGGATCTAATACTTATAATGGATCTTGATTCTGATATTAGACGGAGGAGATCTTCCACTTCCTAGATTAGGCATCAAAGGAAGCTCTTAAAAGCTAAAGGTTGTCCAACATGAGAGGAAGAGGAAAAATTGGTTTTAAATAAGGTTTGATTAAGGGAAAACTTGTAATTTCACCCAAAATATAGGTCTTCATGGTTTTTCCGCATGGTTGGCCAAACTGTGCACCAACTATGCACCCACTACTTTAGGAAGGGGAACTTCGCACGATTTGTTCGCATGGTTTGAATAATCATGTCTCAGCCCACTATCAAAAAATTCAAACATACCCATATGTCCATGTGCCTCAAATCACATGGTTTATCAAACTGTGTGATCTCCTATAGCCCACTTTCTAGTCTCACATGGTTAGAAGTAACCATGCGGCTTGACCCACATGGTTTCTACTAACCATGCATCAGGTCTATTTCACCCCAAAAGATGGGTTTCGGGCTCTGAACCATCACTGGATACCCTTTTACCTCCATGAACTCAAAGATAATTCACGTAAGTCCATAAATAAGCATTTAAATTTAGAATTGATGGAAAGTAAAATATTTCATACCACAATAAAGAACTGGGTTGTAACAGTGTGTTTTTGGGACACACCATGTGGAGGTAACTCAGAGTGTGGCTAGTTACTCATACAAACACCTTGTTCCATGGTTAATGGTCATGTGAGGTACATGACTAGAGCCCATGTTCGGTACATATCCATAGGTCATGTATTGTAGTTGGCCAAACCCTATGTGGGGTACATGGCTAGGCCCATGTCCAAGAAACCCATGTGGGGTACACATCATTGTGGGGGTTAGATGTTGTGTACTTTGAAAAGTACACACCATGTGGCTAAAGGTACATGTATTAGGAGATATTTTGGTGGTACAAGTAATATACCTTGGATACATTCCATGTACTCCATACTTGAACGTGTTCTACTAGTTTTCACCCTAAATCTATAATTAGACTCATGAGTGGTCTATTCTAAGTGTTTTTTTCATTTAGATCATGATGGTGTAATTGTTTTGTAATTTAGAGGACAATTGGGTGGAATTTTGGATAGAGGATTTCTTTGAGGTTTTTGGTTTAGAATCTAATTATGGGTTGGGTTTTGAGATGTGAGGCCTATGTGAGGTTCATGTGATTGTTAGTAAACTTGGCTTTGGAATTATAAGGGATTTAGTGAGAGGGTCTTTCAGACGATTCCCAGGATACAGGATTAAGTGGTCTCAAATAGTCCCTGGGCATAGGGATTGGTTGCTTGGGGTTTTGGTAATTAGTTTTTCTGACCTATTTTCTCAAGTTAGTTCATTAGAGACTTTGGGTTAGCATGACACCATGGGGTATAGGGTACGGATGGTTGTTTTTGAGTGGGGATCAAGATAGGTATAAGGGACCTATTAAGGATTTCCTTGTGGGAAAGGTGATTTTTGAGGTTTACCTTGTGGTTGGGTGTTGATCAAGGATGGGTTGTGTTATGGAGTGGCCGACTGATGTTTATTTCATGGGATTGTATTGGTATTTTGGGAAGTGTGATGAGGGACCATGGTGGGTGCACCATGTTTTTTAGAAAAATCAATGACACCTCGTTCTTTGGTGGCCCTGAGAGGGTTAGTGATAATGTCTCAGTATTGAGGATGATGGGTGTGGGAATTGTTTGACCTATGTTTGGTGACAGAGATCCTAGTTGTTGGAGGAAATTCCTTACTGATCATTTAGAGGTGAGAGTATAAGTTTGGATAGTTGTCTATGGAATTGGCCCTGATTTTTTTTTTGGATTTTATCCTTCATTGGTTGGTGTGAGGAGATTCTAGGGATCTAATTGATGATATAGATGAGTTCAACCCCCCACCCCCACCCCCAACCCCCACTCGAGTTTAGTATTGGATTTGGCTAGGGAATTTGGGCTTATGAGGTGTTGAGTCACTCATGAGTGTGTTTGATAACCAGTGTTGTTGAGGCTCCCAAGACATTCAGGTCAGGTAGTATTATGTTTAAGGGCCTGATGACTATTTTATTTAGTTATGTAGGAATTATAGGAGATATAAATGTTCTTTAGGGTCTATAATGGAGGTTCCTGATGCTAGTTTGGATCATACTATTAGAGTCCTATAATCTGGTAGAGATGCATGTTGTGGTTTTAGATGCCTAGGATGGCATCCTAGGGTTTTTCATTCATACTGAATGGCATGTTAGATGTTTAGATATACTTATTATGTGGTTTATGTGTCATATTTTGTGTGTTCTGGGTGATCCACATGTTATAATTCCTCCAAATTAGGCTAGAGCAGGGGTAGATTTACCTCGGGTGTTAGGAAAGAACCTAAGCTTGGACGTTTTTTTGTTTAACTCCTTATTTATTTATTATATTCCATTAGTTGTTTGATTTAACCAGGATGGGAATATCACTTGTGCATGCACTTATTATGAAAAAAATGTTTGGTTCATTATTGATGGTGTCCTACTAAGATTTATTTCTCACCCCCTATATGTGAATCTCAGTGTACGTGCAGACCTTGTGACTGTTTTTCATATGGATAAAAAGTTTCATGATGGATCATACAAAGGCCTGATGTTACATGATCAAGTGGGACCACTCATGTGGAGTTTGGGGATTAGGTCGGTGCATCTTGAGAGTTTTTTAGACCATGTTTTAAGTATAGTTTGTAGATGGTGATAGAGACTATTATAGTTTTTTTTATATGTGATCATCCTGGTGGGTGATTGGTGGTTTTATGTTTCTTAATAATTTGAATCTTTATGATTGATTATACATTTAATTTATTAGAGATTGGTGTTTCTGTTGTAATAGTGGGTTCCCTAGACCCAACTATGTAGTCCTTTTGATTACTATATCGTGTATACAGTTAGTTATACATGATGTATTCTTACCATTATAGTATAAACTTTTCTGTGTTCAATATTCAATGGTTATTTCCATATATTAATTATCATATCAAAAGGTTATAGCAGATACCATGTTATTATGAGAACTTTGAGATACTATGTCATTAATCTTTAAAAAAAAGATCATATGTGTTGGGTCGGAAGAAACGAGGAAAAGAAAAGATGGCAAGAGGGGGGGGTGAATTGCCTTTTAAAAAATTGATTAACAAATTAAAAATCAAAGGAAAGTGCAGCGGAAATAAAGAGGCAATCACACAAGAATTGATAACGGAGTTCGTCCAAAACCCGGCCTACGTCTCCGCTCCCAACTCAACCGTTGAGATATTCCTACCGCTTGCTTTTCAATGGTTTTAGCAAGAAACCCACTAGGCTTTGAGGTAGCACTAGAACCTATTACAGCTTGCTTTTTGTGGTTTAGCAAGAACCCACTTGCTTTCAATGGAATAGCAAGAACCCACTAGCCTTTTTAACGGGTGAAGGCTAGCTCACCGTGACACAAGCCTTTTAAAAGGGAAGGCTTGAAGAAACCTCTTCACACCTTAATGGTGGTGTGAGAACCCAAAGAAAGGGAGATGAGAAAAGAGTTTGGGGTTTGTAGGCACAAACCCAATATGAAGCTCAAAATGAATAAAACAAGAAAAACCGTGATTGGGAAGACTTGGGCGCCAATTGGATGATGGAGTTGATGTAGCGTGCTCTCCCAAGCTTCTTGAGGGGGCTCCTTGGATGTGGAAGTTGTTGGAGCTATTGAGGTTCCCTTGGAGGAAGTCGCCGGAGGTTGGCCAATTGATGCAAAATATGTCCGTGGGCTTCACAATAGTTCCGGTGAGTGTCCGGGGCTTCCTTGGCCTTTATTTATAGGCATGGAACCCTTGGGGAGGCTTCGGAGCCGTTGGAGAGGCTAAAAGAGCCGTTGGGAGCCAAGTGGGCAGGCTGGTCAACAGCCCAACGGCTAGTTTGACTGTGTCCACCGGCTGGCCGGTGCAGGGCCACCGGTTGGCCGGTGTTTGCAAAAAGTCATTGGATTCCTGTCCAGGGGCCACCGGTCGACCGGTGCCAGAGCCACCGGCTGGCCGGTGGTGAGGCAGTAGCTGACACTATTTGGAGAGGGTGCCACCGGCTGGCCGGTGCTGAGGCCACCGGCTGGCCGGTGGGGAGGCAGTGGCTTCCTCTTGAATGCAGGTGCCACCGGCTGGCCGCTGGTGTGCCACCGGCTGGCCGGTGGTCTGGACAGAAGGATGCCTTCTGTCCAGGCTCCACCGGCTGACCGGTGGTGAAGCCACCGGTTGGCCGGTGGACTGAATTTCAGTCCACTTTGCCTTCTTTCCTTCTTGGCCCAATTCCTTGGCCACCTGATTTGATTCCTATTAACCAAAAACACTTGAAAGAGGATTAGATAAATATGAGGGTGATTGTGATCATGAAAATAAAACCTTGAGGGGTTCGAGAGGTACAACAATCTCCCCCTATTTTGATGATCACAATCACCGAAACAAACAATGTAAAATACTGAGATTAAAGGCAATGCAAAGCATGATGAAAAAGGATTCTCCCCCAATCAATCAAGAAATTTCTCCCCCTTTGTGATTATCAAAATAGAACGGGGCATAAAACTTGATTGAGGGATAATGTTTGAAAAACAAGATTTTAAATCAATTGAAAATGATATCAATTGTTGAAAATTTTGAAAATTTTGAAATGAAAATTGAATAACAGTTTGAATTGAAAGTTTTGAATCAAAAACCAATTGAATTTTGAAATTTGAAACCAAGTGTTGAAATTGAAAGTTTGAATTCACAAAAAGGCCTAACTCCCCTTAAATAAAAACAATGAATCACCGGGGAGAGGGATTTTGAAAAGAAATGATTTTAGGCCCGGAGAGACTCGCTAAGAGGGATTTTTCAATCCACACTTGTCTCATGGCGGGTCTTCTCCTATAAAACTCGTCCGAATAGAAAATAGTCTTTGGCCTACCGTACCGGGCATTTTTGCAATTACACTCATAAATGAGGTGCCCGGGTTTTTTGCAATAATTACAAAATTTAAAATCGGAGCTCCCCCTTACAAAAATAGTGGGTGCATGGGAGGAGGAAGCTCGGTTGGTATATCCTAACCCTTGGGTGGTTCTAGATATACGTTGGGAACCAAGCAAATTGTTCAAATTTTGTTCCCCTTGGGTGAACTTAGCAAGGGTCTCCCTAAGGTCTTTGATGGTTGATTCCATGGAATCAACATTTGGGAAATTTTGGATTTTAAGGGTCAACTCTTCCTTCTCTTTAAGAATTTGTTCTTTTTCGGAAGAGAGTTTTTTGAAATTCTTTTTCAAAGCAATGAATTTTGAAGAAAGCTCATGAAAACCATTTTCTAGTTGGTCTCTAGCGTGTGAGAGTTCTTCATAAGAAAGATGATTTAAAGAATTTGAATTTGAAGAACAAGAGGAGGAGTCGGAAGATGTTACCTCATGGAATGCCATTAGGCATTTTGTACCTTGGTCGCTTGAGGAGGAGGAGGAGGATGATGAAGAGGAGGTGTCACTCCATGTCGCCTTGAGGACCTTCTTCTTTCCTTTTTCCTTTGGCGTGGCCCGTTTCTTGTTGAGTGGGCAATCAGGCTTGTAATGCCCTTTTTGGCCGCACCCGTAGCATTTTACCTTGGGCTCGGATCTTGCGGTGGGTTCTTTCTTTCGCGCCTTGCGAGATTGCTTCTTCTTCTTGTGCTTCTTCATGAATTTTTGCATTTGGCGGGCGAGATTCTCCATTTCCGAGTCGCCGCTTGAAGATGATGAAGATGAGGAGGAAGAGGATGAGGAGGAGCTTACTTCTTTTTGTACCTTGAGGGCCATGTTCTTTGGTGTCTTGATTGGTGTGCCCTCCTTTTGAGCTTGCCTCCTCATCGTGATCTCATAAGTCATGAGAGATCCGATGAGCTCCTCTACCGGCATATTTTTGATGTCTTTTGCTTCTTGAATCGCCGTGACCTTCGGTGCCCATTTGCTTGGTAGGATCCATAAGATCTTCTTCACCATAGTTTCAGCTGAAACATCATCACCAAGGGACTTTCTCCCATTGCACACGTCAGTAAATCGTGTAAACATTTCAGAAATAGACTCATTTGGATGCATTGAAAAAGATTCAAAATCCTGTCTATACATATCTAATCTAGTATCCTTGACTTTATTAGTGCCTTCATGGGTCACTTCTAAAAGCTTCCAAATTTCATGTGCGGAGGTGCAAGTGGATACACGATTAAATTCATTTCTATCTAACCCGCAATGAAGAGCATTCATGGCTTTGCCATCAAGCTCAAAATTTTTAATATCGGCGGGGGTCCATTTGGATTCGTCGGGGGAAGAGAGAGTGTAACCTTGCATGACTATTTTAAAAATGGGATATCCTATACTTCTCAAAAAGGTGGTCATGCGGGTTTTCCAATAATTATAGTCGGTCCCATCAAAAAATGGAGCCCGACCCAATGAGTAGCCCTCGGGTGCGAAAGAAGTTGATGCCATCTAAATGGATCTTAAATTTGAAACCGGGTTAGGGATTTATTCAAAGTTCCCTCTGATACCAATTGTTGGGTCGGAAGAAACGAGGAAAAGAAAAGATGGCAAGAGGGGGGGGTGAATTGCCTTTTAAAAAATTGATTAACAAATTAAAAATCAAAGGAAAGTGCAGCGGAAATAAAGAGGCAATCACACAAGAATTGATAACGGAGTTCGGCCAAAACCCGGCCTACGTCTCCGCTCCCAACTCAACCGTTGAGAGATTCCTACC
Source organism: Viscum album (assembly GCA_963277665.1). NCBI lineage: Eukaryota > Viridiplantae > Streptophyta > Magnoliopsida > Santalales > Viscaceae > Viscum > Viscum album. The sequence continues at coordinate 453,556,662 of OY728166.1, read as the reverse complement.
GCTTGCTTTTCAATGGTTTTAGCAAGAAACCCACTAGGCTTTGAGGTAGCACTAGAACCTATTACAGCTTGCTTTTTGTGGTTTAGCAAGAACCCACTTGCTTTCAATGGAATAGCAAGAACCCACTAGCCTTTTTAACGGGTGAAGGCTAGCTCACCGTGACACAAGCCTTTTAAAAGGGAAGGCTTGAAGAAACCTCTTCACACCTTAATGGTGGTGTGAGAACCCAAAGAAAGGGAGATGAGAAAAGAGTTTGGGGTTTGTAGGCACAAACCCAATATGAAGCTCAAAATGAATAAAACAAGAAAAACCGTGATTGGGAAGACTTGGGCGCCAATTGGATGATGGAGTTGATGTAGCGTGCTCTCCCAAGCTTCTTGAGGGGGCTCCTTGGATGTGGAAGTTGTTGGAGCTATTGAGGTTCCCTTGGAGGAAGTCGCCGGAGGTTGGCCAATTGATGCAAAATATGTCCGTGGGCTTCACAATAGTTCCGGTGAGTGTCTGGGGCTTCCTTGGCCTTTATTTATAGGCATGGAACCCTTGGGGAGGCTTCGGAGCCGTTGGAGAGGCTAAAAGAGCCGTTGGGAGCCAAGTGGGTAGGCTGGTCAACAGCCCAACGGCTAGTTTGACTGTGTCCACCGGCTGGCCGGTGCAGGGCCACCGATTGGCCGGTGTTTGCAAAAAGTCATTGGATTCCTGTCCAGGGGCCACCGGTCGACCGGTGCCAGAGCCACCGGCTGGCCGGTGGTGAGGCAGTAGCTGACACTATTTGGAGAGGGTGCCACCGGCTGGCCGGTGCTGAGGCCACCGGCTGGCCGGTGGGGAGGCAGTGGCTTCCTCTTGAATGCAGGTGCCACCGGCTGGCCGCTGGTGTGCCACCGGCTGGCCGGTGGTCTGGACAGAAGGATGCCTTCTGTCCAGGCTCCACCGGCTGACCGGTGGTGAAGCCACCGGTTGGCCGGTGGACTGAATTTCAGTCCACTTTGCCTTCTTTCCTTCTTGGCCCAATTCCTTGGCCACCTGATTTGATTCCTATTAACCAAAAACACTTGAAAGAGGATTAGATAAATATGAGGGTGATTGTGATCATGAAAATAAAACCTTGAGGGGTTCGAGAGGTACAACAATATGGTCTAGATGCACTATACTGACTGGACACAGTATATATTTTACTATCATGTGATGGGGTATTATAAGAATTGAGACTTATTCTCATGAATTTCACACTTGATGATCTATAGTAGTGAGATCATAAGGTCAAAACCACCAATATGAACACCATGTGTTTTGGGTGTCATTGGTTGTTTCTATCTATGGACATGTGTAATTGTCTCCTGACTGCACATGAGCCTCAACCCAGTTGGTGAGGTATCCTTAAGTGCATCCAAGAGACCCAGGTTCAAAACCAGGTAGAGGCATATTTCTGGTACTGTAGAAGCACTATAGTAGATACTGTAGCAGGCACTGTAGCAGAACTGTATACTATGCAGGTACTGTACAGAACTGTACACTGTGCGGGTATTGTAGCAGGTACTGTAGCAGGTATTGTTCGGTATTGTAGTAGCTAGAAATATTCACCTTGGGCCACTGGTTTGGGCTTGGATTCCTTAAGGATTTCGGGCCACCTAGGCCTTCGGGTCAGTAGGGATTTCGGGCCACCTTTAAGGCCTTCGAACCTCCTCAAGGCCTTCAGGCCACATGCAGTTTCCCCAGACATACTCTACAAAAAAGGAGTTGCCCTAGAAGAGGATTCAGAGAAGGTTCACTCACCAAAGTATAACCAAATGGATTTTTCAGAATTAGAGGGTATGGCTATGCTATTGGGACCAGCATGTGCTTGCATGGGAAGCCTAGCCAGACGGTCATGTGAAGGTGGAGAGGTACTATCACGATGTAGATGCTGGGGAGGGGCAGTTCCGTGTAGATATTTTGGTTGAATTCCCTAATACATTTGGGTCATGTAATCTCCTAAGCCTACGGGTCATGTAATCTCTAAGCCTACGGGCCTTGTAAGGGTTCCCCCTTATCCCTTGAAAGGGGGGTTATCAAAATTCAATAAAAAATGAAGGCCTTTGGGTCATTTGGGTAATTATCTCCTGACTTGAGATCATTACCGAGGTATGTCATTTGATCATGTACTTTGATGCAAGTCAAAAACCATGATGATGAAATCATGTAGAGGTAGTTTTTGTTATGTGTGTCATTGGTGGCATGAAATTGGTTGAATGTTCAAGAAAGGATTTATTTCTTCCAGGTTAAGGAATTTATATATCTTCGGCTATGTTAATCAAGATATTAGTACCTTGATAAATCCATGACCATGGTAGTCCAAGGTAAATCCATCCAGTTAGATCAAAAAATAATAAATCAAGAAAAGGGAGATGACATGGGTGTGTGTCTTGCTTTATGAGATATTAAAGACAAAGAGATTATATTACACAGTGTGTGTTCATAGGTTATCATTGTTGTGAAAATCCTTGTCTTTTTAGGGGCCATGATGGGTTTCTAGATCCCACTCTTAGTATTCGATACTATCGAAATAAGGTCCTAGAGGGCCACACACAATAGCATATTCAAGAATCTTCCATATTCAGTTGAATAGGTTTATTGGAAATGGTGGGCCCCACCTAAGGGGTCAAAGACTTTTCCAAGTAGATATGATCGCCAAAGAAATAAATAAATTCATATTATTCAATTTATGAATCATTGACATTGAATTTAGTTATTAAATGTATTTACAAGTTTTAAGTAAATACATGAAAAATATTAATTGAATGAATATTAATATTCAAGGTTCAATTAATATTTGTGGGAAGTACGAGACGGGTTAATGGCTTGGGTATTATCATGTAATATATTTATTATATTACAAGTAAAAAAGTGGTAATAATAATAATAAATGATATTTTTTACTCAGTTTAGTAGTCAAAAAATTATTTATATAATGTGTTAATTATTTGGGGGTCAGGCTATAATTTCTAGGTAATTCCATTTCACACTATAAATATAGGAGAAGGGGGATTTTCCAAGGACTATTCATGGAATCTCTCTCTACTTCACTCTGTCGCATTCTAGAGAGAGAGGCTTTGGATCTAGGAGTTCAGGTCGATCTATCTCTTAGGAATCAAAAGTAAAGTGATGCGGTGATCATCGAAGCGTTGAAGGAGTCATCGTATCACCGCATTAGCACTTGGAATTCAAATATTGGTGCTCTCGTAGTTTCTTGAAGCACATGTAGATAATCTAGAGGAATTCAGATTTGAATTCTTCAAGTAGTGATCACAAACGATGAGAAGACATCGTGTGTGGCTTCTGATCTAAACCATGTATTTTAAGGTTTTAATATTGTTCTTAATCTCTTTCATGCATGATCCTAAGAAAGTAATCGGGCAGTGATTCGCCAACGTCGACAAGTTCATGTTGATCGTCAGTGAAAATTTTTTAAATTCCACTTTTGGGGATTCCGCTGCATGTTGGATACCTTCAATTGATATCATAGGGGTTTGTGAAAAGTTTAAATTAATAGAAAAAATTAAATTTTCATTAAACTATTAAGAGGGCGTCATTATAATCCCAACACCACATAGAGATTTTCAATCCGACCAAGGATAACCAATTTGCGGCCATCTGAATTTTTAATATGGATTGAAAATCAATTAAACCCCTTTTCCCAATGAGACTCAGTTGGCCAGAATAGTTTTTTCCGGCCAACCAAGTTTACTGCTGGATAACAATTATTTAACTTAATAATATTATTATTATTATTTTAAAATTAATATAATTGTAATCATATGTGGAGATTTCCACATATGATACAAAGATAGAGATAGAGGATGGGATTGACCTACCAATATACTAAAAAAAGAAAGTTTCTTGACCCATGTTTTTCACAGAAAAAAATCGTCTCAGGTTCACTGTTTAACCTGAGGGTCAGGTTGGCCAATGGATGGTCGCCACGTCGTGAAATTTCTAGTGGAAATTTACACTAGAAATATCCACCGGAAATTTCCAGCGATGTGGCAGCCATCCATTGGCCGAAACACAACCTGAGGGTTAGGTTGGGGTGCCCAACCTGAGACGATTTAAATCTATTTTTCACGGGTCATCAATACTTTACAAAAAATCGGGAATGATTTTTCTGAAGGGGTGGGTCACCCTATCGGCACCCCACGTCAGCACCCAGCCCAAGCAGGCCTCCCTGTCCCTGTGACTTGTATCCTCCATATCTGGTAACCCTCCTTTGCCGGTGGAGCCCCTGCCTCCCACCCAGCCACAGCCCTCCCTGCTCAGTCTGCACGGCACCGCACCAGCAGCCCTTGTGGCCGCCCTATTCGCTCGGTTTCCCCCTCCGTCTTCCCTCTCTCATGGTCAAGCACCACCCACAGCCTCCCTCCAACGTTATGCCTTCACCCTGAGCCTGTGACCTTTGGTCGTTCTCCACCCAAGGTTTCCCTCTCTGAACTCTACCTAGGCGCTCTTCCCACCTCGACCTCCAACAGAACTCTCATCCGCCAGATCTAACTAGACCACCCCACTGGTGCACTTCCCCATCGAGCGCAACATTGTCCGTCGTGAGCTCAACCGTACCGCCCCACGTATCCACTCTAATCATGCAACCTCACCGGAACCCTGCGCAGTGCCTCCCACCAAATCTGAGAGACCCCTCCCGCACCGTATACCCCTATCGCAGCTGTTGCGAGGCCTCGACCGGCCTTCCACGATGCCACTGGAAGTCTACCCTGGCCAGTTCTGGCCTTGGAACCCCAATTCGGTCCTTCCTGACTGGTACCGATGACACCAACTCCACCAAGAGGCTCCTCAGTCGGCTAGATCGGGTCACCTCCATGAGGTAACCCCCATTGCGAGTCTGTTTGGACCTGATCTGACCTGAAATGGGTCCGGGTGGATCTGCCTAGCCCGGAACGGGTGTGGGTAGACTAGCCTAGCCCAGAATGCTCCTGCACGGAGTTTATATACAGCCTAGAATGATACTTTATCGGTTTTCCTAGACCCGCACAGACCATGCGGGACCGAGTAATTTTAATTTAATCAAAAATTAATTAAAATAATTAATTTAATTTCAATGGAAAATTAAATTAATTAAATATTAATTTTTTGTTTTAAAAAAAATATTGCGACTTAATTAATTTAATTTTTAGTTTTAAAATAAAATTAATTAGTGGGATCAAACGATGGAAAAGTATTGAATTAAAAATTAAAGTGAGTTTTTAATTCAATAAAATGCCCTCAAAAATTATTTAATGAAAGTCTAATTTTAATTATGCATTTAAATTTTTTTAAATACACAATTTAATGATTATTGAATGATCATGAGCCTATGTTTGGTGTGTTTTCATTTATTTAATTAATTAATTACAATGGTTCTGTAATAATTAATTTTATTTTATGGAAATTTGTGAGTCTTCTAAGTAATTATATGTATAATGGCATGCACGTCCACTTTAGAGTTGTATTTTATACTCCTCGGCTATCCTTGCCTACGAGAAAGTATTATTGTATAATGACAAGAAGACTAATGGTGCACTTCACACCAAGTTATGGAAATGCACTAGATCGGACTGTGATGCATTGGAGGGGTAGGTGCCGCAATTCAAGTCACAAGCGATGCATCTCAAGATATATCCCCTAGGGTCTAGGTTGATACATTATTCACTCAATGGATCAACCATTATAGTTGGATCATGATCAGGTCATCATTTTATTTTTTTTCATGGTTTATTATTTTTGTGTATGTGTAGTTAATTTACGAACACATAGAATAATAATAAACAAGCATGCACAAAGAAATGGAACATGTGACGCGATAGATTTTTCTATTTCATGCATAGTTAGTTGTGAGTGTGATCACATAGTAAATGATAAGAAGATATAAAATGATTTCTTTCTTCACATTGATAAAAAAACCTCAAATAAATATTAAGTCTAAACCATATTCCATCATTCAAATTTGGAAAAAACTTGGTGTTTGGGGTGTCGATCATGTCATAGCTGAGCGTGCCTCTTACTACCGGAGAGTTCTTATGAGAGTGGTGAGTTGAATTAACTAAAGTGGTAGTAAGTATTATCTATAGCTAACTTTCTATCATTTTAGAGGTAAGTGTTGAGTAAATAAAGTTATGATTTTAGAAGTTGGGAATTCACTCAACAGATCAAGGAACCACGAGTTAATGTGGTTTGGCTAGTCAAAATTCTACCTTGAAACCTCTAAGTAGTGGCGTAGACATAGCTTGTAGACTATGATGGGAGGTTCTAGGATCCTTTCCACTAGAATACTCAAGTGACAGAGTATTCTAATTATAGCACAGAGGTTTCCTAAAATTCAATAAAATAGTGGGATGCATTTAATTAATTAATCAATATGTCTAAAATGGTAGTCAGATAAAAGGTACTAATTTTCTAAAGTTCCATTTCTAGAAAATGGAAAATTATACTAAAAGTTAAAAAACTTCGATAAATGATGGAAAAAGTAAATGTCCACACTGGAACGAGTATCCAAGAATAGTACGGGCACTTGCGGATAGTACTATGATATAGGAAACTTAAGGTGTTAGTGTCCCCTACACCTGTTAAGTCACCTCAATAAGCGAGGGTGAGAAATTTATTACAAGAGACTCATGTATAAAGAATATGATAGTTATGTCATTATGCTATCATCAATTTCTAATTCTAGTTGCGGTCACTATATCAGGACATGTATGATATAACATGTAGTATCGTGTCTGAGAATTCTATGAGGAGAAAGTGAAGCAATGATATGAATAAGGCGATGGTTACACTAGCATGTGGAAATTGAAAGGTGGATCATGATCTTTAAATGGATCATTTTTCCATATCATTTTCACTTATTTACTCAAGTTTCATTTTAGGTTACAAAATGAAAAGTATAGAGTAAACGCTTCATTTTCTATGTAGGCGGGGATTGGAAAGTAAATAAGAATATAAAAGACTGATTAATCTTTAATTCTTATGGTGAACGAATTGAAAGGAAGGGAAAAAAGTCCAATGGAAAGTAATTCCAGAAGAACATTTGTAACTTCCTTTAATGAAAGAGGTATTAACAAGAGTTTATTTTCATTGCATAACATGAAATAAATTTATGAAAGTTTAATCGTAATAAACTAAATTTAAGAAGCAAGTTACCTGCTTCTTCTTCAAGTATATTCATCAATGTAATGTTTCAATTTTACATTTTGGGTATTAAATACAATATGATTATCACATATGTGTATTGATATACAATAACCAAGTAAGTATAGAAATATTACTAGAAGTTAGGAGTATTCTCCAAGTGGCTGAGAAAGGGTGATACCTAGGCCAGTGGTGAGAAGTACACGACTTCTTCATTGAAAGTGAATGATTCCTGTAGAACTATTATTTAGTACTATCAAAACATTTATCTCGAATGTCCCTTAGACATAAGGAGACATTATTCTAGGATCATGAATGAATGTTTTTTCTGGTGTTTCATACTCAACTAATAGTTTAGTAATACTTGAATTATAGGCAATGCTTGATGAATATAAGATGTAAGACTTGATTTACCCAGTTGTGGAAAGATAATTATTTTTCAATTAAAACTAAAAGTGGATGTAAAGGATATACCTGGTTTGGTATTTAGGCTCGGTAAAGCTAAACACCTTTGTTATTATCGACGTCTTTAGTTTGGACAAAGAAACCTTTAGAAATAAAGGGAATCCACAAAGCTTTCGGAATAAGTTCAGTTTGAGAGAATGAAATATTCCAAGTCTAATATAGAGGTAAATATACTTCATTATATTCCTTTAAGTCATTAAGGAATATAAAATTAAAGTATAAGATATGTACAGTTAGAAGATACGAGTTTCTTTGGGCTGGCATGTTGAAGAACATCTTGACCAAGCAATCATCGATCATGATAATGTAGCATAGAGCAATTCCTAAATGCACATTACCTTATCACGAAATTGATGTTAATAAGGAGGATCTATGATCAAGTATTACATGTCAAAATTGATCACCAAAATATAGCATGGATAAATTCCTAAATGCGCATTTTATACATTAGAGTTATGATGTAAGCAATATCAATGGTGAAACTAACAGAAACTTCCATTATATTTTATGATGTGCTTTGAAAATAACGGAAATATCCCATAACCATATGCCAACTAAAATGACTAATGGATATCTTATGAGTCATAGTATGATGTAAATCCATTATGTCATCATACATGTGTTTAGATGAAAATAGTTTGTTGGGTTATAAACAAACTTGCATCAAGAACAAACATATAGTGCATCTAAGTGATTATCTTAATGGTTGTTTAGGATATTACCTAAATACCTAAAATAGAAAAGTATTTTTCAATTGAATGACTACATTTCTATAAGAGTGCACATATATTTAGGGATATTGGGAGAGATATTGACTTGGTTTTAGTCAATACTAGAGATTCACATGTAGTTGGCATAGGAACTAGTTCCACAAGCGCATGTGGAACCGATTATGTTCTAGAGACACATGCTACATAGGAATGATAAAACCATGGTGATGGTTTTTGTATTCACCACATTCGGTTATCTATTATTGATTATGAATAATATTTCCTACATATAAGTTATATATGGAAATTGGATAAGATTTACAAGATTAATTAAAATTCCATGAATGGATTCCATGTATCAAAGTGAAAAAAGGGGGGAACTATCATTAATAATTCGGTGGGTATTCAAGTGAGATGATACATGAATGGTACAAGTGTGGTGCCAATAAGGTTCAACTGGTTATGCCAAGTCATTCTGCCTAAATCCATTAGAATTTTACTTATCATAGCTAATATCTATGATCATTATATTGAGCATTACATGTCATGACCACCAATTGTGGAAGGTGTCAATATGATGAAACCAAAAAGGAATAGTCATGTCACAAAATGCTAATAGTGGTTGAAAGTTACTAAAATCCATTTTAGAATTGAAGTAAGCAATGACATCATAGAGTATTCATTTGGAATTAGTTTTTTCCGTGTGTCTACCAAAGGTTAGTGGGAGTGCCAATGTTTTCCAAGTGACATATGTTTGACAATATATGGAAAATAGATATTGGTATTGAATTTAATACTAGAATGAAATAATCTATCATTTATTGATTGAATTAAATTATCAACCTATGTTATAGGTAATATGATCTACTTAGGAAGATATAAAGGTTTCTTGGACCTATTCAATCGTACATATAGTGACATGGTATTGAAAAAATAAAATCTATAACAATTAAAGAGAGGAATTATTACCAATGTCACATGGAATGTATCTCTCCAAGTTGACATGTCTGAGACATGGGAAGATATAAATGTGGTGAGTTCAAATCCATTTTATTATGCGATGGATCAATCATGTATGTAATCATATGTACAAAAAATTGATATTGTAAGGATATACTTTATACTAGTAAAATATCAGTTATATCTAGGATAACTGTAAGTGAAGTAGACAGAACTATCTGATTGTACTTCGGTAAGTGCAAAAGATATATACCTGGTAAGTGGAGAAGAAAGGATACTAGTTTACAAGGGACAAAAACTAGTCTTCCTTAGATCAATGTGATCTAGTATCATAGTTAGGTTGTGGTTATGAGTGAGATAATATCATATAAGCTAGTGGTATCCATACCTACAAATACTGAGTCATTGTTGCTTCTCAAGTAGCTAAGCGGTAGTTATATGCAACAATTTTTTAGTTCTTAAAATCAGACCTAGTAAGTAAATAATTATCATAATGTATATTATGATGTTCTTGTTAACCATGATTTCAAGTTATGATAGTGGAAAAAAGGGATATACTCAGGGATTCCATCTCTTGAGAAGTTTTTCTCAAGGAGATGAGGTTGCTATAGCAGAAATGCCACATAGCAGAATCATGGCGGGCCTAGGAGCTAAAGTTGTAACTCAACAGAAACATGGTTTTGATCATGTTAGAGCTAACAAGTCTAGTTATAAAGTTTACTCTAGTGCAAGTTAGAGTGTTGTGATAGTGGGTGCCCTATACCCAACTATGCATTACTTTTGATTATCATATCATGTATATAGTTAGTTATCGATGATGTATTATTACCATTATAGTGTAGAATTTTTTGTGTCCACTATTCAATGGTGATGTCCATAGATTAATTTTTTTATCAAAAGGTTATATAATATCCCATGAAATATTGAGAACCTCGAGATACTATGACATTAATCTTAAACAAAGATCTTATGGTCTAGATGCACCATACTGACTGGACACAATAAATGTTTGACTATCAGGTGTTGGGGATCATAATCATTGAGAATTCTCATAAAATTTACACTTGTTCAACTATATTAGTGAGATCATGAGTATATACCTTCCAATAGGAACACCACATGTTTTAGGTGTCATTGGTTGTTCCTATCTACATACATGTGTAATGGTCTTCTGACTTGAGATCATTACCAATGTGTGTCATTTTATCATGTACTTTGATTCAAGATGACAATCATGGTGATGAAATCCTGGAAAGGTAGTTTGTGTTGGGTACGTCATTAGTGGAATGATATTGGTTGAATGGTCAAGAAATGATTTTTCACTTTCAAGTTAAGGAATTTATATATCTCGGGCCATGTTGATCAGGATGGTAGTACCATGATAAATTCATGACCATGGAACTCCAAGGTAAATCCATCTAATTAGATCAACAAATAATAAATCGAGAAAATGGTGAAGGCATGGGTGTGCTCCCTACTTTATGAGATATTAAATACAGAGAGATTATATTACGTAGTGCATGTTTGTAGGTTGGTCGTCACTATTGGGACAATCCTTATCTATTTAGGGGCCATGATGGGTTGCTAAATCCCTCTCTTGGTCTATGAATAGTATATTTTTCTATCTAGATAATAGCCTAGAGGGTCACACACAATAGTGTATTCAAGAATATTCCATATTCAGTTGAATAGGTTTATTGGACATGGTGGGCCCCACCTATGGGGTATATTTACAGGTTTTAAGTAAATACATGAAAAATATTAATTGAACGAATATTAATATTAAAGGTTCAATTAATATTTACGGGAATTGTGATCTAGATTAATGGATCAGTTATTATTATGTAATATATTTACTATATTACAAGTAAAAAAGTGATGATAATAATAATAAATGTTATTTTTGACTCAGTTTAGTAGTCAAAAATATTATTTATATAGTTTTTTAGTTATTTGGGGGTCGGGTTGTCATTTTCAGGTGATTCCATTTCACACTATAAATATAGGAGAAGAGGGATTTGTTAAGGACTATTCATGGTCTCTCTCTCTCTCTACTTCCCTCTCCCACATTATAGAGAGAGAGGCTATGGATCTAGAAGCTTGGATTAAGATCTCTTTTAGGAATTTCAAGAAAGGCGATGCGGTGATCATCAGAACATCGAAGGAGTCATCGGATCTCCACGCTAGCACCCGGAATTCGATGATCAGTGCTCCCACATTTCATTGAAATGTGTGTGGATGATCTAGAGGAATTCGGATTTGAATTCTTCGAGTAACGATCTCCAATGAAGAGCAGACATCATGCGTAACTTCCAATCTAAACTAGGTATTTTACGGTTTTAATATTGTGATTTATCTCTTTCACATGTGATCCTGAGGAAGTAATTGGGTAGTAATTTTCCGACTTAGACAATTTCATGTTGATCATTGGTGAAAATTTTTAAAATCCCACTTTTGGGGATTCTTTTGCATGCCTGATACCTTTATTTTCTTCAGTTATTTATTATTTATACTCTGATGTTTATAGATGTGTATGTGTTTTGTTTATTTTACACTTTTATTTCACACTAATTCAAGGGAATTGTCTTCTTATTATATAGATTAATCCCTTACCACTAGTTTTAAGACTCTAGCATATGAGGAGGCTTTCTTGAGGCCATGTGGTGATCCAGATTGGGTGACATGTTAGATCGACCTAGGATGTTTTGTTACAAAATGGTATTAGAGGATTTATCTTTTTTCCTCTGTCTTTTTATTTAGAAGATGGTTGATATGTGGTCTAGGATTGTGTTATAACTTGTTATGGATATCAGATTAGTTCATTGAGAACACCTTTTTAGATAATAAGTCCATGTTTTGGGGGTGATTGTATTTCTATTCTTGGTTTTTTATGTTACGGTTATATGATTTTGCCTTGGGTGATGCACTCGTAACTTTGAATTTATGGTTTATTGTGGTTTTTGATCTTTTTACTTGGGAAAGATGCAGATGTTTATGCATTATACTAGGTAAATAGTATTCACATGGCATATTCATGTTTGTGTGTGATTTCACTGATTATGGAGGTTCATTTGTTTAAAGTGTATATAAAGTCCTATATGGTGTTATTCGATATATCTCCTTGGTGAAATTCTACTCATATGAATTGTAAGTACTTTATTTTAATGACAAGTCATATGAATCATGTTGTGATATATTCATTGGTGATGGAGATGTGGTACCTTCATCAAGGGATGCATGGAGACCCTTGTGGTTTGATGCAAGTGTTGAATGTTATGTTATTATCAGTGTTGGATCGATGGGGGAAAGGAAACATGAGATATTTTTTGGATCGGACTTGAGTTACCCTGAGGATATGGTTGTTCTAAAGAGATTTTTGACACGTTTATATCATGGGTTGTGGAAAAAACAATTATTTACAAAGTTAAAATGTAGCATAGAAATTAACCTAGGTTGTCTCCAGAGAGGAGTGCACCACAATCACTTTTGTCAAGTTAAATTTGAGAAATAAGTGGAGGTTGTTTTTGAAATTGTTTGATTTTAAAAATAAAAAACAATTAAAATAAAGTTTTAACACAAATTGATAAAGGAAGTTATGGGGTCATGTAAGGATAACCTTTTTCAATGTCATCATGGTCATAAAAATCATTCCCCCTTTCTTTTAATTGAACAATAAATTAAAGACTCCTCGATCAAGTTTTCAATTACCCCTGGTTGAAAAAAGCAATGGAAACCACTTTGATGTGCATAAAAGTTAGTAAATCATTCCCAAAATAATAATTCAATTACCAAAAAATAATTATTTAATCCTATAAATCTATAAGCAATTCACTTATTCTGCACACATTCCAATTATCATTAGACACTCACCACCTAACACAACCTACTCGATTGATACAAACTGACCTAGGCGGAAAGAGTTTAAAGAACTTCAACCAAAGTTGTAAATAATGAATGAGACCAAAACTCTAAATACAATCACATTAATATAATTAGAAACCACTTAAAATATAAATCATTTAATTTAAAAGTAGAGTTTAAAATTAAATCACAAAACTGTAACATTATAAAAGAAACCCCCCCCCCCCTCCCCAATCACTCAAAATTGTTACCCCTCTATGTGAAGGGTAATAAATTTGAATGGGTAATAAGAGAGCATTATGAAACTAATAAAAGAGAAAATATAAAATATACATCACTTTGAGGTTCCAATACTACATCATATCTCCTCCTTTTCCTTCTTTAACACCTTTTAATGGAAGTGGATACACATATTTATAGGGTTGAGGGGTGGAAAATTCTCCCTCCAGTTTCTATCCACCAAAATTTTGAGTTTATTTCACATATTAAATGGTTGATTCAAGGGAATATTTAATCATTAAATTTATTCCTCTCTCAATTTTTAATTCACTTTCAAAACCTTATCTTCTTTGGATACTTGTATAAAAATATATTACCTAATTACACAAGTTCACTTTTTATAACTAAAGAGACTCTTCAAATTAATTCACTTTGGAGAATTCAATGGCTTCCTTAATTAGTGAAATTATTTAATATATTTAATGTAAACATGAAAAGTAAATTCCTTTTTCAACTCTAGCTGGAATCACCTAATTTGGAGGTATTTATCTCAAGTTATGCCTCATTTACTGAGGTGGATTCCATTATGTTGGCCAGAAAGATTTTTCAAAATGATTGATTTGTTGGGCCTATAGAAATTAGAATTAGCCATGGTTTAGAAAAAGAAGTTGAATATCACGAAAAAATTAAGGCTAAAAAAATAATCACTCCAATTGGATCAATATTTTAAAAGTTATACTAGAAATACATAAGTGGTATAAAACTATTAAAATTCTAAAATTAATCAATTTTTACATTTTAGCCCAAAATTCACCAAAAACCCAAAAATGATGCAATTAAGATCAAATTTTAAATTAGTAGGGATAGAATCATTGAAACACACATGAAAAATAATGTAAATATTATCTCTATCAGTTTGTGACTAGTCATGTGGATTCCAAAGGCTTGATAGTTGGAGTGCTAGGAGTGCTCCAAATTCTATGGTTGGGTTGAGAGGGTAGGTTTGGTTGATTCCTGGCCCTGTTAGTTCTAGATGTTTTTTTAGTGGTGTAGTGAGAGAGTGGTCAGTAACTTATGGTTTTTAATCAATTCCCAGGTTTCATGTGGTCTTGTGGTTGATCTTGGAATTAGGGTGATGCCTTGATTTTGAAGAGGAGTGTCTAGGGTGATCTAGTTTGTTAGAATTGAACAGTGTGAGTATCATGGTAAGTGGTTTAGGCATGTTAACCTAGGTTAGTTATTATAATTATTATGTGAGTGTGATTCCCATTGTGTGTTCATTTTTCATGATAACATGAAACTGTTGTGTTTGTGTGAGAGCCTGTGAGAGGTACTTAGGGAATCACTCAACCTTGATGAGGAGAGTGGTGGTTAGCTTTTATTTTCAAGATAATTCCTTAGTATGTGATGGAATGTGCACATGGGTTATGTTCGGTGTTGTTTGGTTCACATTTTAGTTGAATGGGTTATGTGTGGGTCTGTTGAGAGTTGTTCAGGTCTTGGTAGATCCTCAGTGGTGTCATCGTAGTGGACCTGTTAAGGTCAGTGCTCTCAAAGTAGTGTGAGGGAAACCATGTGGTGGGGAGTGAACCATTGATCATTGTGGGATGTTATCCTTGATATAAATGGATTTTTTATCATGGTGGTATCATTCTTGGTGATCTAGGAATGGTCGGTGGTTGGTGTTTCATGTTATAGCTCAAGTGTGAGTGAGTCAACCATGTCTAGTCATTATATTCAGTACTGGATGGAATGTGTGCCATGGAGTTTGGTGTTCTAGTTTTGGGGTAATGATAAAAATACTCTTATGGTGGGGTAGTTTATAGATGAGTTTCTCTCATGTTAGGAGATTTTTGGGAATTGTGACAATGGTCAATAGACGGTTGATAAGGTTTCATGTGTGCCAATGCTTGGAGTGGAATCTTGGAATCTCATTGGCCATCGAGGCTTCTTAAGGGTAAAAAGCATTATGGTGGAGAGGTTGTGATATCTTGCATCATCATGGGTTGTGAAAATCTAGAGAAATTTTAATTTTTTATCTCGATTGGTTTTTGAGGGGGGTGGTGATTTATCCCGTCATATGGTCTCAAATAATTTTTATGACCACTTAGTTTATCACGGAATAAGATATTTACCCTAGGGTAGGAGTTTGGTTTAATTCCAAGACATTCACATTCTAGAGTAATTTTAATATCTAATTAATTAAATATTAATTATTCACATGAGTGTTCGAATGAAGATATTTTTTAAAAGAAGCATTGGAGTTGGATTATAATTTCATGTTTGAGTCTAGAATGAGGAATTTTGTCTAGGTGAGGAATAATATCATCACAAGAGTTAGGACTGGGCTCAATCCCTCTTTTCTTTTATTTATCTTTTTCTTTTTTATTTATTTTTATTTTATTTTATTTCCTCCTCACATATTTTTCTGTATGCCAGAGGGTCTTCCCTACCTTATCACCTTCATTTGAGAGATAAAGGGACAATGATATGGCGGTGATGTTGCCAGTTCATCTGATCGATCCTGTATTAAGGTACAACAGCTTCCTAGTGCAGATCTAGGAAAGAAGATTTAGTGTTTTATAATTCAAGGTAGGATCATTTTATGTTTTAATCCATAAAACCCCATAGAATCATTTTTTTATGTTAAATCCTTATTATAATTATCAGGGAACCCTAGAGGGTTGTGCGAGGTGATTTTGGGGTGAATTGATTGTTTCATGATATTTAGAGGGTTTTCCATTTGGGAAAACCTAATCACATGATGTATAGTTTAGGAAAAACATATTGTGTGTTCTTTGTTTTGGGTGATGGTTGATGATGAGGGGTCACATGACATGTGTGTTCAAGGTATTTCATGTGGATGAGCTCAGGGTGTGGTTGAGTACTCATCCAGACACCTAGTGTCAAGACACATATTTTTGTTGGGAATATAGTCAGAGACCATGTGCGGTATATAGATAGTGGCCATTTAGTGTAGTTGGCTAGACCCCATGTGGGGTACGTGGCCAGACACATGGTTTGTCTCTTCATGTGGGGTACACACAATGTGTGAGGGTTAGACATTACATACTTTGAAAATTAAATACTGAGTGGATATAGGTACATGACCAGGGATATCTTTTGAAGGTACACATTGTGTTCTCAAGGTACACATCATGTACTCCCTCCATGGATTTTTTCTGCTAGTTTTTGTCCCTTGATATGGAATTGGACTCATTAGTAGTCTATTCTGATTTTTTTTCATGTAGTTCACAATGATGGAATCCTTTCAGCATTTAGAGGCCTTTTGTATAGAGTTTTTGATTAGGTAAGATTTTGAGGGAGGATTTCTTTGACTTTTTTGGTTTATAATCCTATTATGGGTTGGGTTGTGAGATGTGAGGCCGGGGTGAGGGTCATGAGCTTGTTGGTCAACTTGGATTTGGAATTACAAAGGGTTTAGCAAGAGGTTATTATATACAATTCCTAAGAGATGGGATCGTGTGGTCTTGGATTTTCCTTGGGTATAGGGACTAGTTTCTTGGGGTTTAGGTAGTTGGGATTGTAGACCTCTTTGATCAAGGATTGGTTCATTATATCCTTTATGATGGGATAACACCATGGGGTGTCAGGTACAACTGAGTGATTTTTAGTAGAGATCGTGATAGGTTTAAGGGACCTATTGAGAATTACCTTATGGGAACAATGATGTTTTAGGTTTCCCTTATGGGTGATATATTGATCAATGATGGGTTATGTGCTGAAGTGGTTGATAGGTGTTTCTTTGAAGATTTTGGATTAGGGTTTTGGGATGTACATAGAGGGACTATGGTGGGTGCCCTATGATTTTTTATACCTATTAAGGATTCCTCGTTTCTTGGTCACCCTGATAGGGTTAGTGCTAATTTTGTAGTATTGATAATGATGGGTGCAGGAATTGGTGGGCATGTGTTTGGTTGTTGAGGGCCTGGTTGTTGGCAACAATTCCTTACTGAGGAGTTGGAGGTGAGAGAAAGTGTTTGGATGGTTGGATGAGGTTTTGACCATAAGTTTTGTTGTACTCTTAACACACCTATCATAGGGAAATGCAAACACTACAATTATTTTATTGGTGTGGCATGGTGGATGACCAGGGTCATCTCACATGAGAATATTTGTAGTTGACCTCACATTATTCATAATCTACTTATTGTATTTTTTTCATTTTTATTATTTTATGAAAACAAAGAAAAAAGGGTTTGGAAAATAATGAAAAAATAAAATTAAAACATTTAGTTACAGATGTAGAATTAATGAATGTAGTTAGAAAGAAAGGTCTTGGTCTTAGGGTCAGTTACTCTAGTTTCTTCATTATTCATTATTGTTTTTTAAATTCAATTTTACAATTCATCCCATAATACATGAATTGTTTGCCTCTAATTTGAGTGTTAAATTTAACATTCTTATGAGATCTCTTTGGAACACTAAATTTCACCTCCTCTATTATCCAAGTAAGACAAACACACCTCAATTGAGAATGTGATACCTTCCTAGAACTAGCTCCATTGTATGTCATTTCATCCATCGATCATGCTTAAATCCATAATATGAATAATTTACTTGAGATAAGTGAGAGAATAATGATTTAGAATAGGTTAGATATGAGTTTAAGAGTCATTTCATTGTGGATGATCACCATACCCATAAACTTCTCTCTCATTCACCAAAAATAGGATTAAAACATTAAGAATTATAGAGTAGAATTCAAGAGCACTACAAAAACCTCCCCCAAGGCCAATCCATGGGTTAGTCACTCATCGTCATGAGTGTAAGAGATCACAATGGAGGGAGAGAGGTATAATTGAAGAATTTATTTAATTAAAAATATGTAAAATGGTTTGATCACAAAAGAAAACCTAAATTATAGAAGTAAACAAATAAATAAATAATATCCACCTCCCCAGGTTGAGATACTCTCTTAACAGCAAATAACCCCCTCTATAAATAGGCAAATAAAACCCTTGAGCTCAACCAAGTCATACTCTTCAAACCCTAAATACCCACATTCAAAATGTGCTCAATTTCCTTAAAGTCGAGCCAAATACCTGGGGTCAAGGCCTTCCTTAAATATCACAAGAAACATGTATTAATTTGTTTTTGGTTGTGTATTCATGTCATGAATATTTATTCATGATGTGAAACATGTGGTTTCTTCCATTTTATGATCAGTTATTTAATGTATCATGTTGTGTATGTTAATTCAAGGCATGAATATTTTAGTATCCTCTTTAGTGTTTCTTTATGCTTGAACAAACGCATTGTGAACCACATTCATGGAGTGAACTCAAACTTCCTCATGAGGGGGATTTAAAAGTAGATCTCTTATTCATGCATGGTATCTTCATCTTCATTTTATCCTCACAGTGGGTGGAACCAATCTCTTGAGGTGTTTTCATGGTGTTCACTAGCCTTGTGGTGGAAAAATAGCATAAGATCTAAGGTGAGATTGAGCTCAGCAGTAGCTTCCATGGAATTTCCCAACAACTTGCATTAATGGTCTAATGACTTCGAGCAACAGAGGTGATGGAGGGATCTTTACAAGGAGGGATACGTGATGCTGAGGTGGAATGGTGTCATTTATACAAGTATAAATAGTGCCTGCATGAGTTGGTCTCACATCAATTGTGAACTGGGGAGGAAAGATCCTATATTATGTTCAATTCATCCTCCATAACTTAAAACCATGTTGTGGGGATGGGCTCCCATATACACCTCACATGCCCACATAGTCCATTCCGACACACACTGGACCAGTAGGCTTCAAAACACCATATGCACACACTCCATGTACGGCATGCTCCAGCTATGTGTTGAACCTCCCTTGTATAAGCCTTTTCATATAGTTGGTCTCTCCTCCCCTTTTACTAGTGGTTAAAGGCTCATTTTTTTCCTGCATAAATAAAAACACTTGTCAAAAAATAAATCATTTTCATTTGATAATTAAGATTATTTTTAAAACATCTTTTTATTTATTTATTTATTTTGAAAAAAATTATTTAAAATATGAACACTCATAAATGATTAAATCAATGAAATAATTAGGTAAAACATATTTAAATTCCTTATTTTAAATTAAAATTTTCATATAAAAATTATATATATAAACACCCACCTCTGTTGGTTGGTGTGAGGTAGGTCTAGGGAGATAATGAATGATATGGATGAGTGAAAACATCATGAGTTTAGTATTAGCTTTGGTTAGGGGATTTTTGATTATGAGGTGCTAAGTCAAACATGAGTAGTTTTGATATCCTGGGTTACTGAGGCTCCTAGGATGGCCCGATCAAGAAGTATTGCACTGATGATTCTTATGATTATCTTGGTTAGTTCTGTAGGACTTTTGAGACATGGATAGGTTCTCTAGGATCCATCATATAGGTTCTTGTCTCCAGTGCAAATCATTCTAGTAGAGTCCTAGAGCCCGGTAGGTATGTATATTGTGGTTGTGGATGCCTATGATGAGATCATAGGGTTTGGAATTCATGTCTACTGATGTGTTGGACATATGGAGCTCCTCTTGATATAATGGACGCATCAGATGTCGTGTGGCTAGGGTTATCCATGTGTTATAATAACTTTGGCTTGGGATAGAGTGGGGTTATATTTACCTTGGGTGTCAGGTTAGAACCTAAGGTTTTCTATTTTATTTATTTTTTTTGTTTATCCCTTGTTTATTTATTTTATTCTAGTAGTTTTTTGATTTGACTAGGCTAGGAATATCACGTGTGCATGCACTTATTATGACATCAGATGTTAGTTTCTTCATTGGGGTGACCTGAAAATATTTATTTCTCAACCCTTTTACATAAACCTTAGTGTGTGTTTAGGCCTTATGTCTAATTTTTAGGTCGATAACAGGTTGTATGATGGATTAGGTTGAGGCCTAGTGTTTCATGATCAAGTGAGATCGCTCATGTGGAATCTGAGGATCGGGCTGTTGCAGATCAAGAGTTACAAAGACTGGGTTTCAGGTATGGATCATGGATGGTGATAGATCATGTTGTATTCATTTTTGTTATGTTTATTTTGTATATTTGATCGGCTCAGTGGGTGATTGATTTTTTCATTATTTTTCATGCTTTGAATTTGTATAAATTCTTCTGAATTTCATATATTTTATCATATTGTTGTTTTAGTTATTTATTATTCATACTCTAATGTTTATGGATATGTATGTTTTTGGTTTATTTTCTTATTTAATTACACTCAGATTCAAGTTTATAGTCTCTCCACTATATGGATTGGGCCCTCACTAATGGTTAGTGGGCTTTGTCATATGGGGAGGTGCTCTTGAGGCATTTTAGTGATCCAGATCAGGTAAATTTTTAGTTTTACCTGAGCCAGTTTGTTAAAAAATGGTTTCATAATATCTTCCTTTTTTCCTTTATCTTGTTAGTTGGTAGATGATAGAAAGGTGTTCTAAGAATGTGTTAGAACTTGTGATGGATATCATACTGGAACATCAAGAACACCTTTTATGATAATAATTCCAAGTTTTCAGGGTGATGGGATTATTTTTCTTGGTTTTTGATGTTATGGTT
Source organism: Viscum album (assembly GCA_963277665.1). Taxonomy (NCBI): domain Eukaryota; kingdom Viridiplantae; phylum Streptophyta; class Magnoliopsida; order Santalales; family Viscaceae; genus Viscum; species Viscum album. The sequence goes on along the minus strand of OY728166.1, from coordinate 453,535,736 downwards.
ATATGATTTCACTTTGAGTGATGCACTTGGAGTTTTGGATTTATGGCCTATTATGGTTTTTATCTCTTGAACCTTGGGAAAGATTTTAGTGTTATTACATTATACTAGTCATGTATAATTTACATGACATATGCATGTTTGTGTGTGATTTCACTAAAAATGGAGGTTCAATTGTTTAAAGTGTATGTAATTGCCTATATGGTGTTATTCCATATAGCTTCTTTGTGGAATTATACCCATCTGATTCTTCTATTGGAAGGTCATGTGAATCATGTGTAAATATGTACTCTGGTGATGGGGATGCAGTCCCTTCATTAAGGGATCCATGGAGACTCTTGTGGGTCGATGCGGGTGTTGTATGGCCTATTTCTGGTGGTTTTAGATCAATAAGGGAAAGGATGTCTGAGAGAATTTTTAAATTGGGATCGAGTTTCCATGAGGATGTAGTTGTTCTAAAGAGGTCTATTTCTAGGTATGTGTATTCCTTAGGCTTAAGAGGTAGAGTTTTGGGAGTGCTCCCATTTCTATGGTTAGGTTAAGAGGGTAGGTTTAGTTAATGTTTGGCCCTTACAGTTTTGGAATCACTTTTAGTGACATGGTGAGAGCACGGTTAGGTGATCATGGTTTTGGATTAACATTTGAGTTGTGAGTGGTCATTTGGTTGAACTTGACATAAGGGTGATGCTTCGATTTTGAAGAGGAGTGTCAAGGGTGCTTTGGTTTGTTAGAACTAACCTATGTGAGGATCATGGTCATTGGTTTAGGTGCATTCACATAGGTTATTTAGAACTTGGTTTGTGTGAATGTGAGTCCTATTGTGGATTCATGTTCTGCAGTAGTGTGAAAACATTGTGTTTATGTGAGAACCTATGAGGGGTTCTTGGAGGATAAATCTTCTATGAGAAGGAAAGTGGTGGTTGGTGTGGATTTCAGGAGAAATTGTTTTTGTGTGGGGGTATGTGTGTGCAGGTTATGTATGGTATCGTTTTGTTCATAGATTGGTTGAATGGGTCATGTGTGGGTTCATTGAAAGTTTTTCGGGTCTTGGGAGATCTTGAGTGGTGTTTCCATGGTTGAACTATTGATGTCGACACTATCATTTTGGTGTAAGGGAATCCATATGGTGGTTATAGCACTATTTTCTATTGTGGGATGTGATCCTAATTAAGTGGATTTTTAAGCATGGGGGATATCATTCTTGGTGAGCTGCGAACTGGAAACAGTTGGTTTTTTGTGTTGGTGATTGAGTAGGAGCGAGTCATCCATGTCTGGTCATTTTATTCATTAGCAGATGGATCATGGACCATGGGGTTTGGTGTTTCTATTATGGGTTGATGGTAAGGACACTCTTATGGTGGGGAGTATTATATCATTTGTTGATGAATGTCTCTCTTGTTGGGAGATTTTTCGCCACTGTGAGACTGGTCAGTGGATGGTTAAGGAGACATAGAGTGTACTAGTTCATAGAGTGAAATTTTGGTGATTTTTTTGCCACTAAGGCTTCTCATGTGTGAGAAGTTTTGTGGTGGGGAAGTTGTGAAAACCTATGTCATCATGGGTTGTGAAAATCAAGAGAAATTTCAATTTTTATCTCAAGTGGTTTTCTAGGGTAAAATTGTTAATTTATTAAATTATATAATCTTGGATAATTTTTCTGGGAACTTTGTCCTAGAATAGGGTGTTTACCCTAGGGTAGAAGTTTTTTTAAATTATGATTGATTCGCATTTTAGTGGAATATTAATATTTGATTAGTTAAATATTAATTATTTGCAAGTGTGTTAAAATTGTGATATATTTTGAATGAAGAATCTAATTGAAATTATGACTTCATGTTTGAGTACAGTATGGGGGGTTTTCTTAGGCTAGGAATAGTCCCACTGCGGGAGTCGATCTCGATCTCAGGCCCCATTTTCTTTTCTTTTTCTTTTTTCTTTTTTATTTATTTTTCTTATTTTTCTTTACTTTCCTCCTCATGGATTTTTGTGTATGCCTAAGAAGCCTCCCCAGTTTGTCTCCTTTATATGAGAGAGAAAGAGATATTTATGGGGAGGATGTGTCACTAATTCATCTGATCAATCCTAGATTGAAGTGTAGCAGTTTTTGAGCACATATTTGTGCAAGAAGTATCAACATTTTACACTTTTAGCTAGAACTGTTTTATTTTTAAATTTGTATATCATTATAGAATCATTTATTTTTAATTTTAAATCCTTATTATGATTTTTGGGGACCCATATAGGGTCATTTTAGGGTGATTTTTGGGTGAATTGAGGGTTTTGGGGTGTTTGGAGGGTTTCCCATTCAAGAAAATCTAATCAAACGATGTGTAGTTTAGGGAACACATGCCATGTGTTCTTCATTTTGGGTGAAGTTTGAGGATGAAGAGTCACATGGAATGTGTGTTTGGGACACATTGTGTGGAGGTGAATCGGGGTGTGGTCGGGTACTTAGCCAGACACCCCATGTCGAGGCACATGGTTATGTGAGGCACACAACCAGAGCACATGTGTGGTACATGGAAAGAGGTTGTGTAGTGTGGTTGGATACACCCTGTGTGGGGTACATTTCCATGCACGTGGTCAGGAACCTTGTGTGGGGTACACATTATGTGTGAGGGTTAGATGCATTACACTTTGAAAATTATATGTTGGTTGTCTAGAGGTACATGACCAGAAAGATCATTTAGAGGGGCATGTTGTGTACTCGGGGTAAACGTTGTGTACTCCCTCCTTGGAGGCGTTCTACTGGTTTTTATCCCTAGAGCTAGAATTGAACTCATATGTAGTCTATTATGAGTGTTTTTTCACATAGATCATGATGGTGGGATCCTTTTATCATTTAGTGACATTATGGATAGCATTTTAGATTTGGTAATCTTTAGTGAGAGGATTTCTTTGAGGTTTTTGTTTAGAATCCTCTTGTGGGTTGAGTTGTGGGAAATGAGGCCTAGGTGAGGGTTGTGATCTTGTTAGTCAGCTTATCTTTGGAATAATAATGTTTTTAGTGAGAGGGTCTTTCATACTATTCCTAGGATATAATATCAGGTGGTCTTGGATGATCCTTGGGAATAGGGATTGGTTTCTTGGGGTTTTAGTAGTTGGGGTTTTAGTAGTTGGGGTTATAGACCTATTTTCTCAAGGTTTATCTAATTAGATACTTTGGTATGAGATGACACCATGGGGTGTCATGTATGGTTGGGTGCCTTTGATTAGATATTGAGATAGGTTTGGGGGATATTTTCAGGATTCCCTTCAAGGCACAGTTATGTTTGAGGTTTCCCTTATGGGTGGGATATTGATCGAGGATGGGTGGTGTGCTCGAGTGGCCAACTAATGTTTCTTTAATGGGATTCACCTAGGGTTTTGGGATGTGTTTCAAGGGACCATGGTGGTTGACTCATAATTTATTAGACCTAGTAAACATTCCTCGTTCCTTAGTGACCCTGAGAAGGTCAGTTTTGATGTCTCGGCGTTGAGTATGATGGGTGTGGGGGTTGTTTGACTTGTGTTTGGTGCCATAGGGCCTGATTATTAGAGGTGGTTCCTTTACTAGTATTTGGTGGTTAGAGAAGGTGTTTGGAGGGTTGGTTGAGGCATTGTACCCAATTTTTGTTTGACGCTCTCCTCTATTGTTTGGTGTGAGGTGGATCTATGTAAATAATGGATGATCTGGATGAGTTCACCCCCCCCGGGGGTTTAGTATTATCTATGTCTAGGGAACTGCTAGAAATTTTAGCTTTACCAACAATTTAAAACCGTTGGTAAAGGCTGGACAACCGTTGGTATAAACTATACCAACGGTTGTCCAAACCGTTGGGTCTTGAGCCATAGGGATAGACATATCCCAACGATTCTATGAGAACCGTTGGGATATGTCTAAAAAAAAATCATTATATACCAACGGTTTCAGTAAATCGTTGGTATAAATGTTTGACAACAGTTCTAAACCATGTGTAATACCATGAAGGATCTCTATACCAATGGTTGTGTAAACCGTTGGTATAGACTTTTACCAACAGTTTTCCACAAACCGTTGGTAAATCTCAAGTAAATTTATATATGCCAATGGTTTACAAACCATTGGAATATACTTATACCAATGGTTTTCATAGAACCATTGGTATAAGTTCTGGTTTTACACATATGCCAACGGTTGTGAACCGTTGGCATATCTTTTTTAAACCTGCAGCAGCAAGCCTGTTTGGTGGACTCCCCCTATGCAGCTACATCAATTCCACCAGGTAACACAAGTATACAACAATTAACATAGTACACCAGGTAACACAGAATATGTGCATAATATACAACAAGTAACACAATACACCATTAACAAGTATACTTTCATAATACATACAGAATTCTGTATGAATTCATATAGAATTCATAATTCTGTATGAATTCTGTCAGAATTCATACAACACGTAATTCAAACATAAATCTGAATACCTCCAATTCTGTATTTAATTACCCTCTACACACATACCGAATTAACACATAATTCATAAGGTAATTACAGAAAGTATACACATACAACAAGTATACCCATACACCATTAACACATAATTTATAAGTTAATTAAATACATAAAGAATTCAATTCAGAATTCAAGGGGTTGGGAGGCTATTTAGGGGTTTGGGGTGGATGTACAAGGGGGGTGGGGGTGTCCGGGGGGATGGGGGTGTCCGGGGGGTGGGGGTTGTCCAGGGGGTGGGGGCTGTCAAGGGTGGGGGGATTTCCATGGGGGTGTCCGGGGGGTCAGGGGGGGTGTCCAGGGGGGTGGGGTGGTGTCCAGGGGGTTGGGGGGCTTTCCAAGGGGTGGGGGTGTCCAGGGGTGGGGGTGTCCAGGGGTGGGGGTGTCCAGGGGGTGGGTGGTGTCAAGGGGGGTGGGGGCGGTCCAGGGGGTGGTGTGGTGTCCACGGGGGTGGGGGATATCCAGGGGGGTGGGGGCTATCCAGGGGGGTGGGGGTTGTCCCAGGGGGTGGGGGGTGGGGGTTGTCCAGGGGGTGGGGCGGTCCATGGGGGTGGCGGGGTTGTCTAGGGGATCGGGGGTGTCCAGGGGGTGGGTGGGGATGTCCACGGGGGTGGGGGCTGTCCAGGGGGTAGGGGGTGTCCACGGGGGTGGGTGGGGATGTTCAGGGGGGTACAGGGTGTCCAAGGGGGTGGGCGGGTTGTCCACGGGGGTAGGGGTGTCCAGGGGGGCGGGCGGGCTGTCCGTGGGGGTGGGGGGGCTGTCCACGGGGGGGAGGGGTTGTCCACGTGGGTGGGTGGGGTTGTCCATGGGGGTGGGCGGGGCTGTCTAGGGGGTATGGGGTGTCCAGGGGGTGGGCAGGGATGTCCAAGGGGTATGGGGTGTCCAGGGGGTGGGGAGGCTATCCACAGGAGGAGGGGTTGTCCAGGGGGTGGGTGGGCTGTCCATGGGGGTGGTGGGGCTATCCAGGGGGTACGGGGCTTCCAAGGGGGATGGGGGGGCTATCCATCAGGGTGGAGGGGGGCTGTCAGGGGTGGGGGGGCTGTCCATGGGGGTTTCCATGGGGTGGGGTGGTGTCTGGGGGGTGTCCAGGGGGGTGGGGTGGTGTCCGGGGTGGGGTGGTGTCCAGAGGGGTGAGGTGGTGTCCAGGGGGTTGGGGGGATTTCCAGGTGGTGGGGGTGTCCAGGGGGTCGGGGGTGTCTAGGGGGTGGGGGTGTCCATGTGGGTGGGCGGGCAGTCCACGAGGGTGGTCGGGCTGTTCAGGGGGGTAGGGGTGTTTAGGGGGGGTGGTCTGTCCACGGGGGTGGATGGGCTGTCCAGGGGGGTACGGGGTGTCAAGGGGGGTGGGCGGGTTGTCCACAGGGGTGGGCGGGCTGTCCACGGGGGTGGGCGGGCTGTCCAGGGGTTAGGGGGTGTCCAGGGGGTGGGTGGGCTATCTAGGGGGTGGGCAGGCTAGCCACGGGGGGTAGGGGTGTCTAGGGGGTGGGTGGGTTGTCCACGGGGGTGGGCGGGGCTGTCCAGGGGGATACGGGATGTCCAGGGGGTGGGGTCTGTCCACAGGTGGAGGGTTTGTCCAAGGAAGTGGGTGGGCTATCCACGGGGGTGGGTGGGGCTATCTAGTGGGGTACGGGGTGTCTAGGGGTGGGGGGATGTTCACAAGGGGAGGGGGTGTCCAGGGGTTGGGGCGGGCTGTCTGTGGGGGTGGTCGGGCAGTCCAGGGGGTAGGGGTGTCCAGGGGGGTGGGCAGGCTGTCCACGGAGGTCGGTGGGGCTTTCCAAGGGGTACAGGGTGTTCAGGGGGGTGGGGGGGGTTGTCCACAGGGGGAGGGGTTATCCAGTGGGTGGCCGGGTTGTCCATGGGGGTGGGGGATGTCCATGGGGTAGATTACCACTATATCCTTCCAAGTCATTCCATCATGATGGTACCACATTTTACATTAATAGAAATAGGTATTTTCAGAAAAATTAATAATTTATCTATATTTTTCAACTAATACAAAGTGTGATGAATATTATTTTTCCTTAGAACACTAGTGGTTTTTCAAGAAGAAATTCTTGACCTTGATCTCTCGATTCATGATTTTTTTGTTCCACTACAAGAGAAAGAACATGAATGGGTTCATGTTCATGTCCCAAATCTTAGATAGCACACACAACTAACTTAACCACACTTCTATCTACATAGGGACTCTCTTATTGTGGTTAACCAATAACTTCATCATATGGTTTATTAAAATTTCATCTAAGAGGCGTGATTCTACTCAATATCAATAAGTTACACTAAATGAATCAGTAAGGATACACAAATCAATAACTCAAATAGGAGATATATAGATATGAATTTCATGAAAACATAATTAACTATTTTCAATAGAATCAGTTAAAAACATTCCCCAATGATACTTTTTCTAAATTCCCAAGGTGACTTACAGCTTGTGAAAATGAGGGATGGCCAAATAAATCACTCATAACAACCTCCCATGTTCCTAAAATCCTACGTCATGTCTACCAGGACAACATAGAATGGATAAAGACATCAAGGAGATACGCATATCCTCATATCTGATAATAATCTACCATGAACCAGTTCGGATTTCAAGGTATACTGTTACATGAGTTATCTCTAACATAGCCTGATGGGAATTCATGAACCCCACATATTGGTGACCAGAACCATAAATGGTACAAGAATAATGATGAATTTTTTTCCTATAAAATAGATAAAGATAAATAATACAAGTCTATATGTCAAAAATCTTCATGTAGAAGGTACATGAAACGGATGGGTAAAACAATACTCATAACAACACATCATCAAGTGACACAACATCCAATAAGATTAAATCTTAGACATATCCCATGTAACAGTTTGATCACATATCCAGTGGGGGTGGGGGTGGGGGTGTCCAGGGGGTGGGGGGCTATCTAGGGGAGGGGTGAATCAGTCACAGCAAATCATCAAGTCAAGTTTTATTATTTATAGATAAAAAATAAAGATAATGTGACCTACCTAATCACATACATATTCAGGTACAACAAATCAATAAACATCAAAGGTCAATAATATCAGTAAAAAATGTAACGGATCAATCTATCCCTCATCACCATCACTATAATCACCATCATCATCACCCTCACCCTTGTCCTCGTCGTCATCCCATAATCGTCCCTTCCCTCCTCCTCACCCTCATACTCATCCCCAGCCTCCTCATCGCCCTCCTCCTCCGCCTCCGCCTCGGCCTCCTCCTCCGCCTCCACCTCCTCCTCTCCCTCCTCCTCCTCCGCCTTAGCCTCCTCCTTGCCATCATCTCGACCACCACTAGAAATACCACCTGGTGAACCATATATAGAACGCATCGATGAAATATATTCATCACAAGCAGTGTTGGCCTCTGGTGGAAGTGTTGGACGTAAAACTTTCATCATTTTCATAAATGCAATGTTTACCCTAGCAGACTGTTCTGCCATCTTTGTGGCCCTTTTTTTAGCCTCTTATGCCTGTGCCTTAACCTGCTGCAACTCGGTGACACTATAACTCATACCTGAGGAGGTCCAATACCTTGTCGGAACTATACTCTCCCCAGGTCAGCAGCGTACTCTACCAAGGTACTCATCTCCCAACACCTGATGTAAGTGATTGTTTGGCCCAAAATTGTCAGGTTCCTGGGCATCAAGGGCCTATAAAGTATCCTGTTACAAATATAAATAGATTATTAAGTTAAAAAATAGAGATTAAAATTTAAATCTACAAAGTAAAACTTACAATTTTTTGCTGAGTCGGTTCATTAACCGCACTTCAATCTTTCTTCTTTCTACTCGAGAAAAACAGTTTTTCTCGAGGCACACGTCCTTCTATATTCAATTTATGCCTCTACAATGACGTTGAATGTAGGAAACCATAATTAAAAATAGGATACCAAAAAAACATTAATTGCATAACTAAAATTATATAACAGCTTTAGTAATCGAATAAATTATGGAGGAAGCAATAGAAAGTTCAAGTCATAAAGAAAGATTATAAATTGTCATACCTGCTGCCTATCATGATTTGGCATCATAGTATGTCCCAATGTGTGGACGTATTTCTTAGCATCAATTTTTTTTTATTTCTTCCAGATGAATCCTAAATAAAATTCAATAATTAGTATTAATAAAAAACATAAAAATTTTCATTTAAATACCTCTAATTTGATTAATATTGTAAATTGGCTAGTCATCCAATAAGTAATCATATGTCGGTACTGTTCTAATGGACAATCATCCATGATAGGGACCACCTTTAACTCTGTGCCCACTCTAGCACGCAATCCAATGTACATCTCATGCTTATAAGCTATCCAAAGCTAAGCTCGCATAAATCCTTTAGACGTGCTGGTCGTGCACCCTCACCATCAGGGAAATTAAACCGCAGCTGACACCAAAATATTAATTCATATAAATACAAAACCTAATATATTTCATTAAATACAACAAATTTTTTACCCAAATATCTGCCCATACTTTATCCTTGACTTCATTTGGTAGTTGTCTCCATGAGAGCGGGATGACATGAATGATGTCGGAGTATTTGGCAAGCGTCGCCAAAAAACTCTGACATTGTTGCCCTAATTTTTCAATCATCTGACTATCTTCATTGTACTCCACCATCAACTGTGTGCGGCAGTTCCACACCACACGCATGCGTGTACTCCCCCGCCCCTGCCTCCTATCAGTAGATGTATCTGTTATGAAAGAAAAACAAATATTTTATCAATACATGTTATAATGAAAATAAATAATGGTGTAAAAATTTGTTAGAGTTGTACAAGTATACATGTGGTAGTCTGATCAATGGGCGCCGCTGGATCCGCAGAAACTAAAGGAAAACCCCGTACAGATGGAGTGGGTCCCCAATGTATGCTCCGCAAGGATAGACTCTGGCGGAGCAGGAGTCAAAGAATATGGAATATAAAAGCCCGGAGAGAAGGAAGCAGAAGTAAAAGAATATGATAGGGATGGCTGGCCAAATGCTGGATGGGGAGTGAGAATCATCATCGGATATGGTAGAGACAGGTGAGGAGGCTCAGATGTAAAGGGTGGTGAAAACATGGGTGGCCTAAATATCCCATGTGTCCCTAACGGCACATCGGGATCATAATATGGGATGGATGGTATGTTAGTGGGAGAGGCAGGGTCTAATCGGGTACGCCGACCAGATCATCTAGCTCTCATACCCCCCCCCTCGTACGAACACCCCGAATATTGGGACCACTACTAGGCTTCTCATCAAATAATTGTTTCCTAATAGATGGATCCTGAAAAAATGTTTAAAAAAATTAATCACATGACATTATATATTATTTAAATAAATATATTTGAAATAAAATACTCACTGTAGGCACTAGTGGTGGAATGCCAGCTCAGTCATGCGACGATTGTTGTCTATAATCTGTTTTCGTCGCCTCTCTTCAATTGGTTTCATTTCCTACATTTGAAAACAAATATGGAAGTAAATAGAAAAGGATAACTAATGTGTAACCTAAAAAAACAAAATAAATGAGAGGGAATAGGGGGGTTCATAGATAATTTAACTAACCATTGTTTTAGGTAAGCTTGAACAAATATATAATGAAGTTAATAAATCGTACAAGATGTAAGAAAGAAATTAAATTTTTAGTAGGATGGTTATTTACTAAGTGTCATAAGTCTATTAAAATCATGGAACATTGATTATACCAAATTCATAAGTGGGTAAAGAAGTTGTCAAAATTAAGGAAAATTTTAATTTTTTTAGCTCAGGTAGATGATGCAGGTTTCAAGACATGTTTTGCAGAAGAATACAAACTATCATGTTCATTACTTTGTAAAATGTTAAAGAGAGGTCTTAGAGTCATACAAATTTTATAAAAATCATAGTTGAAGCATTGAAATGTTCACCAAGTTAGAAATGTTGGTTTTGTAGGTTTAAATACAGTTCAATTCCAAATTAGAAAATGCAATTCAAATAAAAAAATCCAACCAATAAACATTGAAAATTTACATAACGGTCAAGTCAGCTACAACATATTTGTAATCAATATTAAATCAATTTGAATAGTACCAACCTTAACAGCCCAAGTTGAGGTAAACCAAAAGAATTGAGAACATGAATGGATGATTTTATATATTTCCCACCACAACTTCAGGTTCACGGTCAACTCTGATAATTGAACTATTGGAGTAATCAAAAGTAATAAATGGATTGTTTCCAATGGAAGTAGGGATGGTGTCAATTCCATCATCACTATCATCAAAAATATGTCTTGGAATTACTTCAATAATGACACCAAATTCATATCGAAGATGGTCTTTGACATAAAAAATTTGTTTTTCCATTGATGCCAATGCATATGGTTCATCAGTAGCAAGAGTGTGAGTCATATCAATTACTCAAAATCCACAATCATTAATAAATGTACCATGACTCATCATCAAATCAAACCACTTACATTTCATCAGCATGACTCGTCCATGAGAATAATAATCCAATATTATTATTTTTTCAATGACTCTATAATAACCTATATTTTCAAATCGTGATCTACTATCTGATGCACTAGCATAACAATCTATTGTGTTAGTAACCATAACACCATCATGTTGTGTTCTCATATTCTTTTCTCATTCAGTGATAATAAATCTGTACCCATTGATAACAATTGATTTACAGTCACGAACCACGGTATTAAGACCAAAAGTCAAAGCTCTTATTTCCTCAGAGACAGAGTCAGCAGGAAAACTCAATACCTGAAATATAAATCAATATTAAACTTAATTAATTATTATTTTAATTATTTTAAACAGTAATATTATTACCTTCAATTTTAACCAAGCTGAAAACTCTTTACTATGCAAAGTCTCCCTCCTTTTCAAATATAAAGAACGATGCTTTATATTTATCATTGATTTATGTTCCTTGTAGATAAAAATAGGAATATTTTAACATATATATATATATAAGATATAAATATACAATTTACTTACAAGAAGTAGTCATCGAACAAATCACAGTTGAACAAAACTATACGATGTGCCATCTCCTGCTCTTCAAGGCTTAATATCATCAATGTGTATGATCCAGGAATTCCTCCTATTTGAGGAAGTGATGGAAAACTGGGTTCAATTTTCTCATACTGTTCTTTTTCATTTCTCATTGGTTTGTTTATTCTTGTAGTAAGATCAGACAAATACATAGAGCAAAAATCCATACATTCTTGAGCCAAGTAACCGTTCACGATAGAACCTTCAGGATGATTCCTGTTACGGACATAAGACTTTAATGTGTACATATTTATTTTAGTTGGATACATACAAAGAAAATAAATAGGTCCTCCAAGAAGTATTTCAGTTGGAATATGGACAATCGGATGCAGCATACATGTGAAAAATGATCAAGGAAATATTTTCTCTAACTCACACAAAATTAATGGGGCATCTACCAACATTTTTTGCAAGAAAGACTTGGAAAACTTCTTAGCACAAATATCTCTAAACAAATGGAACAACCGAATAACATCCACCCTTACATTATTGGAAAAAATATGACGAATTGCTATTGGAATCAACTCATGCAGAAGGATGTGATAATCATGAGTCTTCAAAGATTTTAGCATCAACTCTCTTCTGTTGACCCATTTGGATATGTTTCTTAGATAGCCATCAGGAACTTTAATAATCTCTAGTACTTCCAGAAATTTCTTTTTTTCTGTAGGTGTCATCACATAAGAAGCACATGGAATTTTCCATTTATTTTCACTGATACGCACAGGATGCAATTCCGGTCTAATGCCCCAATCCAACAAGTCACGCTGAGACCGTAAATTATCTTTTGTCTTTCCCTTAACATTTAGAAGAATTGAAAGCAACATTTCACATATATTTTTTCAATTTTCATTACGTCTAAGCAATGAAGTAACAAATTGGTTGACCAATAAGGAAAATCAAAGAAGATACTTCTCTTCTTCCAATTGTAACAGGTTTCAGTAGAAACATTCTTTCTCTTTCCAGATTTCATTTGACCCTTCTTGAATGAAAACTGGAATCTTTCAATTCATTAAGCACATTAGTTCTAGACATACGCTGAAGTGGATCATTAGTCTTCATGGTATTTTCAAATCTTCGATGATTATTTCTATATGGATGGTCCATTGGAAAGAATCGTCGATGTCCCATAAAACTAAAACTACAACGATGTTTCAGTCTTCTGGATCGTGTATTCTTCATAAAAACAGGACATGATAGTTTTCCCTTCATGCTCCATCCAGACATCATTACATAAGCAGAAAAATCATTGATCGTCCACATAAGCGCAGCACACGTATGAAATATCTCTTTCGAACATGTATCGTATGTATGCACACTCACATCCTAAAAAATCTTTAACTCTTTTATTAAAGGTTGCATGTATACGTCTATATCATTTCCAGGATCAGAAGGGCCATATATGAGTATACTCATGAAAGTGAAAGGTTTTTTCATACACAACCATGGGGGAAGATTATAATGTGTATAAAATCATCCATGTATTGTGCGACGTAAGAATCTTCCCAAACGGATTAAAATTGTCACTGAAAGACCCAACCTCACATTACGCACATCAGCTACAAAATCAGGATATCGAGCAATCAAATCTCTGCCATGAAAATCCATTTGCAGGGTGAACCAACTCATCATTATTCTTCTTTCTCTCAGTATCATTCCATCACATTTTTATTGATATTTCATCAGACATAAAAAGATTCTAGAGTCTGGGGATCAATGGAAAGTGTCACATTACTTTCTGTGGCACATGGGATGGTGTTCCATTAGCTTTTGGCTTCCAGCGGGATGTGCCACATTTTATACAATCATTCCGTTCAACATTTTCCTCCAGAATAACTGAAATATTTCAAGATAGCATGAATTTTGTTTCTTAAAAATTCAAGTTTCACAACTAACTTCCATGCCCATATAGTGGTTTGAGGTAATATCTGTGTCATCTGTAAGTCAGTCCTTCAAGAAGGTAAGAATGTAATCGATGTCAGTATTAGAAATCTCATACATAGTTTTCCCATGAAAACAATCGGATTAAAAATTCTAGCTTTTTCATTTTACCGCATTGTCGATATACTAGAGTCGTGGCAGCATCATTCAATTTTTTCACCCTAACAACATCATCATTTTCATTAGACACATCATGTGTTCTCGTATCAAAATCATTTTTGGGTTGGAATCCTTTATTTTTCATGATGATGAATAAACGAAAATCGGTCATATAACAAATTATCCAATCCAGTCCTCTCATTTGGATCATCAGAAATTTGAGATGTCATTTTATCCCCATTATGATACCACGCAGAGTAGTTTACTTGAAAACCATATTTGGTTATGTGGTAGCTGACTTCTTCACGGCTCAACCAAGGTCTTCCAACACACTTGTAATAGGGGAAGTGTATGTGACCACAATCTGAAGCATTGTGAAATGAAAAATCTAAAAAGCTCTCCAAATTGGTTTGAAAATCGCTTGAGATCCGATCAGTTTCATATATACAATTTCTATCCATTCTGTAAAAAAAATTTATAATTCATTTTTTCAAAATCAATTCAATAAGATTGAAGTTTCATCAAAAACATATTTAAGTAAACGAGAATTGTTCACTTTATATGAAACCATAATTGACACCCTACTCTATATGAGAATCATAATATAAAAGACAAAAAAATACTATATTTATAACAAAATATCTTTGAAGAAATATACATGAGTGTACAAGATCATGTACACCTGTGGAGGAGAATTAATTAGGAGTTGACTAAATTTTAGATCGAAGAAATTTTATATTTTAGTAGATTATTTGAGTGATAACATACATTGCCCAAGGGGGTGAGGGTGTCCAGGGGGTGTGGGGTGTCCAGGGGGGTGGCAAGGTTGTCCAGGGGGGTCAGAGGTGTCCAGGGGGTCGGGGGGCTGTCTAGGGGGGTCGGGGTGTCTAGGTGGATGGGCTATCCACGGGGGGTGGGGGGATGTCCGGGGGGGTATGGGGTGTCCAGGGGGTGGGAGGGCTGTCCACGGGGGGTGGCGAGGCTGTCCACGGGGGTCAGGGGTGTTCAAGGGTGGGGGATTTTCAGGGGTGGGGGTTGTCCAAGGGGGTACGGGGTGTCTAGGGGGTGAGTAGGGTGTCCAGGGGGTGGGCGGGGCTGTCCAGGGGGTACGGGGTGTCTGGGGGTGGTGGGCTATCCATGGGGGGTGTAAGGGCTATCTAGGGGGTAAGGGGTGTCCAGGGGGTGGGCAGGCTGTCCACGAGGGGTGGTCGAGCTGTCCATGAGGGTGGCGGGGCTATCCAGTGGGGTCGGGGTGTCAAGGGGGTGGGGGGGCTTTCCAAGGGTGGGGCATCTGGGGGATGGGGGTGTCTGAGGGGTAGTGGGGTTGTCCAGGGGGTACGGTGTGTCCAGGGGGGTGGGTGGGATGTCCACAGGGGTGGCAGGGCTGTCCAGGGGGTACGGGGTGTCCAAGGGGACGGGCGGGCTGTCCACGGGGGTGGTGGTGCTGTCTAGGGGGTGAGGGGTGTCTAGGGGTGTGGGAGGGATGTCCACAAAGGTGGGTGGACTGTCCAGGGGGGGAGGGTGTGTCCATGGGGGTGGGCGACCTATCCACGGGGGTGGCGGGGCTTTCCAAAAGGGTAGGGGTGTCAACGGGGGTGGGCGGGTAGTCCACGGGGGTGGGGGGCTATCCAGGGGGGTATGGTGTGTCCAGAGGGGTGGGCGGGCTGTCCACGGGGGTGGGAGTATTTTAGGGGTGTACGAGGTGTCCAGGGGGTGGGAAAGCTATCCACGGGGGTGGCGGAGCTATCCAGGGGTAGAGGGTGTCTAGGGGGTGGGTGGGCTGTCCACGGGGGGGGGGGGTGTCTAGGGGGTGCGGTGTGTCCAGAGGGTGGGTGGGCTGTCCACGGGGGTGGAGGGGCTGTCCAGGGGGCACGAGGTGTCCAGGGGGTGGGCACGCTATCCACGAGGGTGGTTGGGATGTTCAGGGGGGTACAGGGTGTCCAAGGGGGTGGGCGGGCTATCCATGGGGGTGGCGGGGCTGTCCAGGGGGGGTACCGTGTGTCCAGGGGGGTGGGTGGGCTGTCCACGGGGGTGGAGGGGCTGTCCAGGGGGTACGGGGTGTCCACGGGTGTGGGAGAGCTGTCCACGGGGGTGGAGGGGGCTATCCAGGGGGTACAGGGTGTCTAGGGGGTGGGTGTGCTATCCACTGGGGTGTCAGGGCTGTTCAGGGGGGTACGGGGTGTCCAGGTGGGTGGGAAATTTTTCCATGGGGGGGGGGGTTGTCCAGGGGGTAGAGGGTGTCTTGGGGGTGGGGGTCTATCCACAGTGGGGGGTGTCTAGGGGGGTAGGGGTGTCCATGGGGTGGGTGGGTTGTCCACAAGGGTGGCGGGGCTGTCCAGGGGGTGGGCGGGTTGTCCACAGGGGGGGCTGTCCGGGGGGTAGGGGTGTCCAGGGGGTGGGCGGGATATCCTTGGGGGTTACAAGGCTGTCATGGGGGATAGGGGGTGTCCGGGGGGTGGGAAGGATGTCCGTGGGGGTGGGAGGGGCTGTCTTGGGGGGTAGGGGGTGTCCAGAGGGGTGGTCGGGTTGTCCTCGAGGGTTACAAGGCTGTCCTGGGGGGTAGGGGTGTCCAGGGTGGTGGGTGGGCTGTCCACGGGGGTGGCAGGACTATCCAAGGGGTAGGGGGTGTCTCGAGGGGTGGGTGGGGTGTCCAGTGGGTGGGGTGTCCATGGGGTGGGCGAGCTGTCCCCCAGATAATTTAACCATCCATTGTTTTAGGTGAGTTTGAATACATATATAATGAATTTAATAAATCGTACAATATGTAATAAAAAAACTTTAATTTTTAGTAGGATGATTATTTACTAAGTGTCATCAGTCTATTAAAATCATGATACATTGATTATGCGGATTTATTTCACTCAACAACCAAGAGATAGAGAGCATCCTGAATTATGCCACTAGAAAATTCAGCAAGGTATATATGGGCATCAAGAGTGAGAGCCCACTCACATTTCAGAGATCCCATGATAGTTAGATTTACATTTTCAGCATGTGACTATGGTTTTTAGTTTTTTATTATGGAAATTGGTGCATGAGGTTAATGTGTGATAAGTGAATTAACAAAGTGTGGTTAATATATGGGCATCAAGAGTGATGCAGGACTTGTATGAGCATTGAGTTTGATGTGGTATTTTAATGGCATCATGTATGGTGTGATTGTGAAATGAGAATATGATGGGATTTTGGAAATTATGGTGTGCGATGCTTCTAATATGGGTGCTATGGGATGATGGTTGTTGTGAAACCACCAGGATATTGATACCTTCGGTCGGAAGTGATGAGGTAGGTAATTCCTATGGGGGGGAGTTCCCACAAAAGGGATTGATTAATTACATTGAGTAGTTGGGGTATTCTAGGAATGTGGGAATAATACATCTACATTCAATGCCATATCAAATTTTGGGACAATGAAGATTGGGCAGTTGAGATGGAGGAGTGTTTTGGTCTGTGTATAGCCAAAATAGCATAAGGATGAGCTATTATATGTTTGGGATATGGAAAGGCACATTTGTTTTTCATGGATTTAAATGATTTGAGGGTTGGGATTGTAAAATCACCCCCAATCCCACTGCACACCCCCCCTACAGCCCCCCCACCTCCCACTGCAATACCCCCCTACAGTCCCCCTCCCCCATCTCCCCCTACAGCCCCCCCCCCCCACATTACACACCCCTCACCCCTTACATCCCCCACCCTGCACAGAACCACCCCCCTACAGCCCCTCCCCCACTGCACTTCCCCCCCCCCCACTCCCCACTACACACCCCCTACAACCCCCTCCCACTGCACAACCCCCCTACAGCCCCTCCCACTGCACAGCCCCCCCTCCCACTACACAACCCCCTCCTATTCCCTTGAAAAATAAATTATGAAATGGAGACCCATAGTAGGTCTCCCTACCATTTAAGAACTCACTACCATGTTGGGTCAATATAATAGGACATCACTAAAATATCACTATAAGACATGAACCATGCTTCTAATCAAAAGGGTCTCAATAAAAACACCTAAAAGGAACTCTATGCAGTGGAATGATGTGCAAAGGACCTCTATGCAACAACATAACATTATATAGATACAAATTTTTGAACTCGAGAAATCATCATTTGAATAGATATTCTACTAGAGGAATCATGTGTTAGGGGAAATAGGATACACCGTGTTATCATTATATTATAGGTGGAAGAACAAACACTTGCTTGAATCAAGGATTTATCGCAGGTTGGGAAGAAGGGTTCGCAAAGAATAGGGGAGCTGTCATTTAGGGATAATCAAAACAAAAAAACAACCTCATATTCAAAGAAATCCGAATGAAAAATGGAATAAATGGAGGTAGGAGTTATAACTTACAGATTTGATGTGGAAAAACAAAAAAATGAGTTGCTGGGAAGAAGGGTTTGCACGCTGGAACGAGCTCTCGTTTAGGGCGCAATATGGGCGGATCAAGATCGGAATCATGTGTTGTATTTGTTGATTTTTATCCCAATGGTTTTTAAAAACTGTTGGGTAATATTATCAAAGATATCCCAATGATTTCAATGAACCGTTGGAATAAGGGGGTACACCTCTCCACTATCCCAATGGTTTCAAAAACCCGTTGGGAAAACTATGCCTATCCCAACGGTTCTTCAAACCGTTGGGAAAAACAGAGTCTAAAAGTTACTATTCCAACGGTTTTCAACAAACTGTTGGTATATGAAATCCTATCCCAATGGTTTTTCTAAACTGTTGGGAGCTAGGCGTTGGTATAGGATGAATTTCCAGTAGTGGGGATTTAGGAATATGGTGTGTTGAGGAAATCACGAGTGGGTTTGATGGCCTGGGTTCCTGAGGCTCCTAAAATGGCCTGGTTAGGCAGTTTTATGTTAACTGGTCTAATGATTATCTCGGTTATTTTGAGGACTTATAGGGCATAGACATATTCTCTAGGGTCTGAAATATAGGTTCTTGTCATAAGTTCAGATCCTGTTATTAGAGTCCTAGATCCCGATAGCGATGTGCATTATGGTTGTAGATGCCTAGGATAAGATCCTAGGGTTTTTATTTCATGCCTACTAATGTGTTAGATGTATGGTGCTCCTCTTGATCTGGTAGATGCGTCAGATGCCATGTGGTTGGGAATATCCATGTGCTATAATTCCTCTGTCTTAGGCCAAAGCGGGGTAGATTTACCTCAGGTGTCAGGTTAGAACCTGAGGTTGGATTTATTTATTTATTTAGACCCTGTTTATTTATTTTATTCTAGCAGTTGTTTGATTTGACTAGGTGGGGAATATCATATGTGCATGCACTTGTTATAATAGCAGATGTTAGGTTCACCTTTAGGGGTGGCCTATTGATATTTATTTCTTACCCTTGTACATGAACCCTGGTGTACATGTACACCTTTTTTCTACTTTTTAGATGGATCATGGGTTGTACAATGGATTGGGCAGTGGACTGATGTTTCATGATCAAGCAGAACCACTCGTGTGGAGTCTAATGATCATGATGGTGTAGCTTGAGAGTTGTGGAGACCAAGTTTGAGGTAAATCTCGTGGATGGTGGTAGAGAATGTTTTATTAATTTTAGTTTTGTTTATTTTTTATATGTGATTGGCCCAGTGGGAGATCAATTGTTGTATGTTTTTTCATTATTTAAGTATGTATGACTGTTTCTGCATTTCGTTTATTATAACATGTTTTTTCATTTATTTATTATGCATACTCTAAGGTTTATGGATGTGTGTGTGTTTGGTTTAATTCTTACTTTTATTACACTCTGATTCAAGGTAATAGTTTACCCACTATATGTATTAGGACCTTGCTTCTATTCAACTACCTTTGTGGTATAGGGAGGCATGCTTGAGGTTTTAGGGTGAGCTAGATGGTGTAATGTGTTAGGTCTACCCATGTCAGTTCGTTACAAAATTGTATTTGAGGATCTGTCTTTTTTACTTTGTCTTGTAATTTATGAGATAGTATACTTGTATTCTAGGAATGTATTAGAACTTGTGGTGGATATCAAACCGGTGCTTCGAGAACACCTTTTCCAATAGGAAGTCTAAATTTGCAGGGCATGGGAGTCCTATTCTTGGTTTTTGATGTTATGATTGTGTGATTTCACCTTAGGTGATGCACTTGGAGTTTTGGATTTATGGTTTATTTTTCTTTTTTTCCCTTGGACCCTGGGAAAGATGTCGATGTTTATGTATCATACTAGGCATATAGGATTCACATGGCATATGTATGTTTGTGTGTTATTTCACTAACGGTGGAGTTTTATTTGTTCAAAGTTCCTGCAACAACCTATATGGTGTTGTTCCATATAGATCATGGGTTTCGTTATACTCAATTGAACCATGAGTAATTTCTTCTGATGAGAGGTTATGTGAATTGGGTGGTGAGATGTTCGCTAGTGTTGGAGATGTAGTCCCTTCGTTGAGGGATGCATGGAGATCCTTGTGGGTCTGTGTGGGTGTTAGATGCCTTGTTTCCGGTGGTGTTGGCTCGATGAGGGAAAGGGAACCTAAGAGAGATGTTTTGGATCAGGCTCAAGTTTCCCTGAGGATGTGGTTTTTTTTAATAGGTTCTTGGCTAGGGATTTTGATGCCTTGGGCTTGAGAGGTGGATCATTGGGAGTGATCCTAGTTTTGTGGTTGGGTTAAGAGGGCAGGTAATGTGGCATGTGTTTTAAACACATTGGTGCAACTATTTTTTTGTGAAATAAACGAGTTTCAGTGTAAAATTGAGCTTATAATGGAGTGTGATTTAATGTTAGGTGGTTTTGTAACAAAAATATAATCCTTTGCAAGTCATCTTAAAAAATTGTATCTTTCACTGCTAATTTTTTAATTGTTTGGCTTTTTAATTTTCATATAATTTTTTAACAATAATTTTTTTTATAGCTGAGGTTTTGAAATGATCAACTCTTGGAATTAATTATTTCATTATTTCATGGTAATATTTGAATATTTAATTATTGGGATATTTTTTCTGGTCGTGTGTTGATCTTCAAATAATTGTGATTAAAAGATTTTTCTTGATTAGTTTAAGGATGCGAATGAATTATTTCAAGAATTATTTGGTTCAATCATATACATATTTTTGGAAATGAATATTTTGCAGAAAAAAAATTGGGATTTCATTGATTTTTATTTATTGAAATCTTTTCATTTTTTTATTTAATTTGTTTTACTAATTCTTTCTTTTGTGTTTTTTTAAGACTCGTGGAAAATTTTGGAAAAGGGTCGGAGCAACCGTACTTGTATCAAGTGATTGTGCCCATATTCGAGTGACCATAAGTGAACTAAAAAAATGGTACATGAATGAAGCTGCCATAAGAATAAATTTAAGTTACCACACATTGGAAAAAATTATCTTAGGCATGAAGTGACCATGAATGTCCAACTCAAGCCACCATGGGTATTAATTCTAGCCAAGTAAACAAGAAAACATGCCTCCCACATTCGACCGCATGAGAAATTTCAAGCTACCATAATGGAAAATGGTGAAATTTTGGAAAACTCCCCAATTGGCCATATACTAGTACAATCGACCGCATGGGAAAAAACTTTTCATTTTTTTATTTAATTTGTTTTACTAATTCTTTCTTTTGTGATTTTTTAAAACTCATTAAATTTTTGGTAAAAGGGTCGGAGCGACCGTACTTGTATCAAAGTGATTGAGACCATAATTAGTGCTCCTTAATTGGTATGGTATATCGAATAAGGGAGAAAAATTTTATGAGCCCTTATTGTTGCGGCTTGTATTATAAGGAGGCGGAAAAACTTGAGCCGTTTCGATGTGGGGTGAAAGTTTTTTGCACCGGATAAATCATAACCATCTGATCGTTCACTCGATTTATCCTAACCGTCTGATTGGTTCGCCGAGCTATCAACCGACCGATCTGTCCGAAAAATGATATGAGCCGTCAGATCAACGCTCCACCTCGTCTTCTCCAGAAAGCTTTGTCCAAGAATCCAGTATAGTGGAAGCTCCATGCCATGTTGTCCCGAGCTCGATCCATGACCTCTCTTCATCGTTTCATCGATCAGAAAATCCAGGGGAGATCGAAATCATCTGCTGATTCTTTTGCATGATAAATCGAAGATCAAACCGAAGCTTTGTTGTGTGATGAAAATATGAGATTAAGAACTCGATATTCTTATGAGATTTTCCTGGTTTGCGTGATGAGTGCTTATACCTGCATGAAGGTTTTGCGTGAAAGAAGCAGTGTTTAAGAACCCATGCATGTTCATATTTTGCACGAACATTTTTGAGATGGCATTGTTTGAGTTTGCGTGAAGGAACATTATGCACTAGGTAGAAGCATTGCATACCTGCTACACGTAGGGGAAGTAGGTAGAAGCATTGCATATATACCTATTGCATAAAGAGGAAGTGTGCATGAGGCAGTTCAAATGATTTGTGTGTGCATGGTAGTGTGAAAACCCATTTACACATTACTAGAAGATGCATTTGGCATTTTTCATGCACATGAAATATTGCATGCATAAAATGAGAAGGTCATGCAATGTATTAAATACATGCATGATGGTTGACAAGTGCACATGCAATTTAAATTGCATATTTAGTGTGCAATATTTTTTGAGACTGAAGTCGGCTCAGTTTGACTATCAGTGATTCGTAATATTTTTGTATCTGAGTTTTCAGTGTTTAGTGAGACCGGGTCTTCAGTAGAAGAAGGAATTTCCCGAGCAGTGTTGTACTGAGGTAGCTGACCATCTACAGGTGATCAAAATTCGTTGAGCACGACCGGCACCAGTGCAAAGGTTCTTGATTTGTACACGGGATAGTCCAGCGGGCTCGTGGTGGAAGATTATAAGATCATCCTATCAATAGATCAAATCTTGAGTTACTCAAGATTGTGAAGTTTTCAGTGGGACTCTGGAGT